>CM053771.1:228901222-228953781 GCA_028658325.1 Potorous gilbertii | reverse complement strand
CACAGTTTGAAAAATGCTTTCTCATACATGATCTTAGTTCATAAACTAACGAGACAGGGAGAGCCTTAGTCATACCCATTCTATAGGTCAGAGGTTCTGAGAGGCTACTGCATGGTATTAAAGAAAGAGGATTGGCTTTGGAGTCAGAAGATACAGCTTCAAACACTAGTTCTGATACTTAATATATATGTGACCTTGGATAAGTCACTTCCCTTCCTAAGCATCTCAATTTCCTCCAGTGTATGAGAAACCAGGACCACATGAAATGACCTCTAAGGGCTCCTCCCAGTTTTAAATCTTATGATCCTATGAAACTTGACCAAGGGTCAAAGAGTCAGTTTCTGGTAGAACCTAGGTCTTGTGATTCCTAGCCTCTAGGTTTTCCTCATTAGATCATACTCAGTCATTAGTGAACAAACAAAAATAGATAAGACATTTACTATTTGTAAAGAGCTTCATGATTCTGTCTATATCTTACAACAGCCTTGAAGCTGAGGTCAGAGTCAGGAATCCTACATAAGAGACTCCCAAGGATGGGCCAGTCAGCCAGTGTTTGTCCAGGGCACATGGCCATAGCAAACAGGTCCCTTGAGAGAGAAGGGCCTGGCAGCCTTCATATGACTACTTCTTTCCAAGTGTCATGGGAGTGGGGGTTCATGTTCTGCAGACTCTAAAATCAAGACTCCTATTATTTAAACCATGCCAACTTCACCAACTATAGTCTATGTCTGGACCTAAGACAAGCAAATTATCAAATTTTCCTTTTCTGCTCACTTTCCTCGGAGCTACAAATATTCCTAATTAAAGGTTGTATCTTATTCTTTTCTCACAGGGCTCCCCTTGTTAACACTCCTTTCCCTCTTGTGGGGAGGGAGAGAGAAGGCAGAAGATACACATGGAAGAAGAAAGAAAGGAGATGAAACTGTGGTCTCTGGAACCTACCTACCAATCTGGCATTATGAGAATTTGTCCAGCTAGCTTCATAGAAGTTGGCAAACTATGTTTCCTAACCTTTCCCAACCCCCAACCACTCCTCACACACCCATCTAAAAGCTCCTCTTCATATGGTCCAGAGGAGTCAGTTGGAAATAAAATCCAGTCTAAGGCTACCTTCCTCTCTAGCACCCATTTCCCTCCATGTTATTTTGGCCAGATGTTTAACAAACACTTAGCTAATTAACTTTCCCTCTGAGTCAGAGTTAACCCAAGCTCAGGTGAAAGGCTAAGGGAAGTGACTTTTGCAAGAGTACAGCGTTAGAATGGGATTCTGGCCTTCTACTTCTCTGTCCTGGCCACCACTCTTTGGTGTGGTCTCACTGCTTCCCTGGCCTCTGAAACTCCCAGAACCCTACAGCAGGACTTGGTACAACAGAATATTTATAACCTCAAAAGGGGAAGAAAAGGAGGGAAGGGCTCCCAGTCCCTGCTTCTCTTAATAAGAAACCTAACCAAGCAATCAAAGTTCAAGTACACAACCTTCCTTTTTGTTAAGAACAGTTTGGAAATTAACATGTTCGGGAAGTTGCCATCACTACTTAATCATTCTATTAAGTGGTTTTGCTTATCTTTTTTTTTTAATAAAAAGGTACTGGGGTGAAGAAGTCTTTTTTGCTGAAAAGTAACTGATATATAAAATAAAAGATTAACTTTTATTAAAAAGGAACCTATTACAGTTGAGACTGTGAGTTTTTTGAAGTCATACACTACTGCCCTAGGAACTCCATCTGCACTCTTTATAGTGGTTACTTATCATGTGTTACACTTATCCTTTCTGGGGATATTTTGCTCATCCCTTGAGGCTACCTTATATTTTAGATCTCCATCTCCCAGAGACTCCAAACCTGTCTCCCTGCCTTGAACTTTTTCATTATAATCCTTCCTCTTCAGACTACTTCTCTCTTCCTCCTCCTCCTAAATGTTGTCTTAAGGATTAAGAAAGAATTTAATGCTTCAGTTGTCTTCTCTTCCTAGGTAGAAAAGCAGTCATTGATCTCTCCTCACCATTACTTCACCCCTCTAGGTCATCAAGTTAGGCATAAGCTCATAGGAGTCCACAGAGCCATCCCCCACTACTTGGGGAGTTTGACTACTTCCCCTACACACACTCTATTTTCCCCACATCTGGGGTACAGGCAGGTGAACAAAGCTGACCATAACATTAAGGTGATAAGACTCCAAATTAGACATTAGGTTCAGTGAAATTTCTCTCCATTTATATTTCTGCTACAACATGATGTCATGCCTGTCCTCAGCACGGGCCAGTGCTTGCGTTTTTGGAAGCCAAGATGTCAGAATCGTGCCTAGGTTTATAAGGCTGTGTGGCAGGACCGTATTTCTCAATTTCCCCTGTCCCTGTTTCATCCAATACCAGTAGATACCATCCATCATACCCACGGTACACACAGATCCATCTCTCATGCCTTCATTCAGAAAGGAAAGTAAAACCCACCAATATGCCTACTATTTGTTCCTATAACCCAGAGTACTTCAACCCCAGACTGAGTTTGAAAGTTGCCCAAATTAAACAAGAGGGTAATGGAAAAAAATGGGCCTGTCCTCTGAAGGCCACCCCGCCCCCCACTCCACCCCCAACTCCTTTCAAATTCCCTGGTTGGTCTGAACTAACAACCAAACTCTGCAAAGTATAAGCAAGATTAGTCCAGAGGTGGGGAAAGGGAGACAATTATCTCACAGGAATGCCTCTGAAAAGGAAGGAAAGTGCGCTTATCAGTAACCTGGCTTTCCAGATAAAGTTTTCCCTAATCTCTCTTTTCTGCTGATGTCATTACAGAGTAAGGTGCTGGGCAGCCTGGCTAAAATATGGCCAGGATAAAATGACAGCAGACTCAATAAAACAGGGATGGTGTTTCTGACTTTTCTCCCTTGCAGGCCACCTCTACTTTGTGCCCACACAGACTTGACAAGGGCTTTCTCAGGCAGCTCCCCCTGATCCTTCTGCTGGTCAGCCAGATCTTTCTCCCATCAAGATTCACCAGTCTGTCCTTACTCCCACCACAGGCGTGGGTGAATGGATAAAAAGATAATGATGGAGAAGGGAAGCTTTCTACCCAGAAAGCCCCCTTCGATTTCACCCACCACCTCTGGAGGAGGAGGGAAATAGCATCCCTCTGGTCCCCAGGTGGAAAATCGTCTTATCCTAGCTACTCTATCAATGAATATGCAGCAACACCCACACTCCCCGCTCCTCCTACTCCAAAGGGAAACCAACATCCGGAGCTGAGAAACCACTGCAGTGGGGGGGTGGGGGGGGTGACGGCAGTGTCTCTAAGCTCCGCAGTTCCCTCATCTCTCCCTAGCAGCCCCAGGATGGGGCGAGGGGTCCAGTGGGATTTCATTCCCCGACCCTGTTAGCTCCTCCAGGCAGCCTGTGGCACCGGCTCTGCCACAGCGACCTCAGGGATGACCTCGACACAACCTGCTTACTGCCGCCTGCCAGGATGCGGACAAAAAAACCCCAACAAAACCAAACCTCGACCCCGAGAGAACCAAAGGGCACCGACACACAAACGCGAGCGCGCTCACACACTGGCGCACACGCGCGCCCCCTCGCCCCGGGAGTCCCGGGTAAAGGGCATTCGGTCCTCCCCCATCCCATCTCCAGCACATCCTTCTCCGCCCTGTCTCGCCGGCAGCGCAGCAGGTAATGGATCTGGGCGAGGGCCGGCGTCGGAGAAGTCAGAGCCAGAGGAGGAGGCGGCGGCCGAGGAGAGGGCAGGGGAGGAGGCCGGGAGAGAAGGAAGGATGCAGGGCAGGGCAGGAGGGATGCGAACGCCTGGAACTCACGCTCGGGCTTTGGGGAATCCCATGGAGAGGAGGACCTCCAGGGCCGACCCATGCTTGATGGTGCCGGCGCGGTGCTGCTGCCGGTTCCTCCGGGGGATGACTTTGCTGTAGAGCTCCTCTCGCGCAGCCATGCCGGGCGGGCTGGGGCTGGGGCTGCCGCCGCCGCCGAGCCGAGCCGAGCCGAGCCGGGAGCCACAGCGGGCTCAGCATGCAGCCATGGCCGGGAGGAG
This sequence comes from Potorous gilbertii, assembly GCA_028658325.1. Lineage (NCBI taxonomy): Eukaryota > Metazoa > Chordata > Mammalia > Diprotodontia > Potoroidae > Potorous > Potorous gilbertii. Next base: position 228,949,747 of record CM053771.1, on the reverse strand, counting down.
ACGCCGCCGGAGCTGCGGCGCGGGCGGGCGGGCGGAGGGAAGGAGGCGGCCGCGGGCGGCTCGCTGGCAGGGCCGGGCCGGCGCCTCAGACGAACTGACTCCGGCGGCTTCCTGGTGGAGGCGGCCCGCGGAGGAGCGGAGGCTCGGTGCCCGGTAAGACGCGTCTGCAGGCGCCGGTCCCCGTGCGCCTCCGAGCCCCGTAGGCGCCCGCTGCCGGGAGCGCGGCCGTCCTCCGCCCCCTGCCTCCGCTCCTAGCAGTCCGGGAATTTGCAATGAGTAATTTTTGAATGGATCAGAAAGGGGAAAGGAGCTCGGGTGGGCCGGCCTTGCCGCCCCGTGTCCGCGGCCCCGCCCCTCTCTTAAAGCGGCAGCTCCCGTGGCTTGTGGCGCGCTCTCTGGGCTCGCGTCCCTTCAACACGAGAGAGGGGATCCGACCCGCAGGGGTCGCGTTTTGCGCATTTGTTCCTGAAAATCGCCCTCCCCGTGGCCTTCATTTGCTTTCAGCTATGGTCGCAGTCCTGGCCCCTGACACCTGACGCCTTTCTTCCTGACACGCGTGTCCACAATTTCTGAATGCTGGATGAGGCCATTAATGTGAACTGCTGATTGGGAGGATTCAGAACCCCGGGCAGTGAGACCCAGAGAAAGAGGTCCGCATTTAGAAAGGATCTACATAAATGTCGAGGGTAGCTGCGGCCATTAGAAACAAAGTTGCCACTTGTCCTTTCTGCACAGGATTGAGTAACAAACGACTTTTCCTTTCTTTAGCAACAACAGTAACGATGATACAATAGCAGGCCTTTAAGGTTTGCACATTGCTTTACATGCATCATCTCCTTTGATACTCAGAAGAACCCTGCGAAGTAAGTGCTCTTATGGCCATTTGACTTATGAGGAACCTGAGGCGGACGGAGCTCAAATGACTTACCCGGGGTCACACAATTAGTCATCACCACCACCACCATCATCACTTAGATGTAGTGCCTACTCAATGCCACACACTATGCTAAGCCCTTTATAACTTATTTCACTGGATCCTCACAACATCCCGGGGAGGTAGGAGCTCTCCAATTTTACAGATGAGAAAACTGAGGCAGACAGAAATCCAGTGACTCTCAGAATTACACAGCTGGTCAGTGTGGAAGGCATGATTTGAACACACATTTAGCTGGTGCTTTAAAGTTTGCAAAACACCTTTCCTCCTAACAGCCCTGTGAGATAGGTAGTGAAAATATTATAATTCCCATTTTAAAGATTAGGAGACTGAAGCTTTTTAAGGGGTAAAGTTCCTTCTTCATGATCACTCAGCTAGCAAATGCCTAGGCAGGATTCAATTCCAGGTCTCCCAACTTCAGGGCTACCAATCTTTTCACTAGATGCTGTCCTCTCCTACTACTCTTCCTAAAGTGGACTACTGCCTGCGCTTGTTAATTTGTAGACAGGCAGATCTTGACTCGAAATGAAGATAAACTTTCTAACAACCAGACCTGTTCATCAGTGGATAGAGCTGCCTCTTGAAATAGTGATCTCTCAGTCATTTTAAAAATTCAAGCAGAGATTAGATGAGCTCTTTGGGGCAGGCTATTGAGAGGATTTCTGCAGTGAACAAAAAGCAGGTTGGGGTGGTCTTTTCTAAATGATGTTTTGATCACTTTTGTAGGGTAAATAGCCCCAGCAGGCAAGTCAGGTTGTTGGTATAGCTTTGCCACTCTCTAACTTTGTACACTTCGGCAACCCATTTCCCCTTCTCATGGCCTCAGTTTCTTTCTTCTATAAAAAGAGGTTATCAGATTGGTTGATCTCTAAGGTCTCATCTTACTCTGACATTCTTGGATTCCATAATTATATTTCCAGGGCACTAGGATGTCTTCTATTCTACCTTGAAAAACCTCCTCCACTCCCTCTTGTTGAATGAAACTTAAAATTTCTTTACCAGGGAACAAAGCTTTTCTTTTCACGATGAAAGAAGGGACTGAAAATGCAAGAAATTCTAAGAGTTGATTTAAATGCACACAAAGATGTATAAGACATAACATTCTTTCTGGAAAAAAGGAGAGAAGGGGTCTGAGCTTCAGAGAGAAGGGAAGAGAGCAGAACACTACAGGAAATATCTCCCAAAGAGGAGAGACTATGGGCTGTTTCACAAACTAGCTATTTTGCACTTTTGCCTAAGGGCAGAAAGATTTTTAGTTTAATATAGCTATTTAAACTCTGATTTTTAGGGTTTTGTCCCCAGAGATACTTTCCTCAGAATGCCTGGAGGTGACAATCGGCTATCAATGGTTGTGGCAAAGGACTGCCAGTTCTGGTGGGTTCTTTCCAATTTGGAAAGGTGTGGAATCTGCACTCCATGATAGACTATCTGTCATTTGTCTGAGAACCAGCCAAAGTAAATTCAGAAGGGTTTATCACCTGGTGGTGTCAGGGTGATGAATTTTTCAAGCTTAGAAACTTCTTCAAGACCATCAACCAAATCACTAGAGGGGTTGCAATCTATGTAGGAAGAAAGAGCTTCCACTTGGATGAAGTCCCTAATCCTTGAAGTGAATTCCAGGGAAAACTACATGGCTTGATTTTCTTAGTAGGGAATTGATTTTTCTAAATGGTATTTGAATGTGATGAGGGTGAGTGAGTACAAAGCAAGTCTGAAAATCAATAAAAGAGATTCATCCTAGTTTAGGGAACACTCGGATCCTCTTGACTCCATTCACTAGGTAGGGTATAAGGGACTCTTCCAAATAGTGTCTGGCAATTGGGAGGAATTGCTAAGTGGTCTCTGACAAAGCTGAGGCAAAGGCAGGCCTGGGGGCCCTAGAAAATCTGCCGAGGGTCTTGGGACCCTGTTAACGCTGGTTTGAGGAGGTCATCCATTCTTCCACAAAAAAGAGGCAATGGATAGCTAGGTCTCAAAGCCTGGAAGACCTGAGTTCAAGTGCAGCCTCAGACACATCCTGGTGGTGTAAACCTGGGCAAGTCACTTAATGTCTTAGAGCTTTAGGCAATTTTGAAATTAAAAATTGCAGGAAAGTTGTTGATGTGCATTGATAGATGAAAATTCCTGATCTAGGAATTCCATGTACCAATAAAACCACATGTCCAGGCTCTATCCCATGTGACTCTACCCATTATAGACTCACATTTTGAAAGGACCTCCAAAACTTTGTGGGCTCATCCAGCCTCTACCAGAAATCCATTAATTGTCAAGGCAATCCACTTCACTTTTGGATAGTTCTAATTAATAGACGGTTTATCTCTACATGTATTCTAAATTATTCTCCCTATAACTTCTACCTATTCGCCCTAGTTCTGTCCTTTGACAACCAACAGAACAAAACCTGTGGGCCTCTCTTGGTCCTAGTTTCCCCCTCTTCTATGAAATGATGATAAACAATCTTTGTTCCTTTTGAGAACAAAGGAGAATACATATTTTGAAGCAGTTAAGGGATGCAGTGGAGAGATCATCACCAGATCTAGAGTGAAGAAAACCTGAGTTTAAATCCAGCCTCAGCCTTTAACTAGCAGGGTAACCCTGGGCAAGTCATTTAATTTCTGTCTGCCTCAGTTTGCTCAGCTGTAAAATGTGGACCGTAATAGAATTCATAGGGTTATTGTGAGATAAACGGAAATAATAATTGTAAAGCATTTAATGCCGTTCTAGGCACATAGTAAGTAAGCACTATGTAAATGATAGCTAATATTATATTACTTTCTAATGCAAATATGAATCTGATTGATCTTCAGACCTAGAAGGAATCTTAAAAGTCATCTAGTCTAGCTACCTCATTTTATAGATTGGAAAATTGGGATTAAGAGGGGGAAATGAATTGTTTCATAGTTTAAAAAAAAGTCACAGGACTTGGAGACAGGAGAGACCAGGGTTGGAATCTTACCCTTGACATTTACCAGTCAAGTGACCATGGACAAATAACTTAATTTCTCTGAACCTCGGTGTCCTTGTCCCACAGATGGTGATAATACTTGAAATGCTGTTAGGCTCACATGGTTGTTACGAGGACTGAGAGGTTGTCTGTTTAATGTGCATGTATAGATCTACACATACATACACACATGTATACATGTTTACATGCACACATGCATGTGTGTATATATGTGCTCAAATGCATATTTGTATCTGTCGTGCATGTTTGTATATGTATATGCATATGCATATCTATGTATGCACATATACCTATATATTCATATATAATAATAGATAGCATTTATATAGCACTCTACAAATATTATTTCATTTATCATCATAATAACCTGAGGAGGCAGATTTATCCTGGCTCCTGGGATTGTGCTCTTTTCAATGCCTCACAAATGGAAATTGCTCTTTTCAGGGATGCTCTAAAGAACTCCCAGTCTGGCTCCCTCACCCACCCCACCACCCAGCTTTTTCTATCTGTGGCACTTGTTTGTATTGAGGACTGCTGCTATTTGTTCCCCATTGTGCCGGGTGTCTGTGCAATTAAGATGCATTGTGCCTTAATTGCATTGACTTCTCAGAGCCAGGAGAAGCCTTATAAATACCCCCATTGTTATATTACCAACAAGGAAGAGAGAAAGCCTTTCATCCAACAGTATATCTTAGAGGGGGCTGGGAATTGCCCAGTCACCAGAGGTCTTAATGATGTGGCTGACAGACACATCACCACTGGGTTCCTGGCTCCGACTCACACAGAGGGGATGGCAAGTTGTCATGTTCTGTTGAATCAACAAGCCATGTCAAAAATCCAGCCTTCTCCACAAAGTTCCCTTTGTTTGAGTCCATGCTAGCTGGGCCCAAGCACATTTAACTCCTTCCCTGTCACCCTAGCCACTTACTGAAAGCCCTTCTGGAATGTCCATCGGGAAGCAGGAAATGCCTGGATAGAGGGAATACTGCCGGAGAGTAGCAGACACATGGGATTCCAGATGTTGGTCCTGGCTCCTTCCCCTCCTCCAAGTGCTACCCCTGGGCAAAGGTCAGGAAGTGACTCTAACAGGAATGGGGCAGTCACATCTGCAGATATTCTCCACTCCCACTTACTGTACAGATGTTGAAAGCAATATGGTGTCATGGAGAAATACTGGAGAAGATTCAGGTTCTAATTCAGATGCGGGTATTTATTGCCTATTTGAGAGGGCTTCTCTCTGCGTTTGAGTCTCCTTTTTAATAGATTGGGCACAGTGGTGCTTATGCTATTTGCCTCATCACAAGTTTGTTATAAAGAAAGTGATTTGTAAATATTAGAGTTCTAAATAAATGTGAGTGTGGGTTAGTATTATTCTCTATCCAGACCAGATGGCTGGGGTGTTGGCTCTGGCAAAGACAGCCAGTTTGAAAAGCAGCCAGAAACACTCTATAGGGATTTTATATGGGAATCTTCATTACCAGAAGATACTAGGAGAATGTGATAGGAGGAACACAGAGGGAGAAAAACCAAAGTTAATAATAACTAACATTCCATATAGGAATCAAAGAATATCAGAGAAAGAAGGGATCATCCTCACTCAGTATCTCAGTGGCTGGGGCATCCATTTCCTTCTGAAGCATCCTATTCACCTTCAGATAAATTTACTTTTTAAAAAATTTTTAAAATAATATCTACTTATTGCTCCTAATTCTGTTCTCCAGGGTCACACAGAACAAATCTAGTCCCCTTTTCACAAGATGGCTCTCCAAATCCTAGAAGGCAGCTATCAGGCTGCTTGGTACAGTGAAAATTATATCAAGTTTGAAATCGGAGGACCTAGATTTGAATTCCAACCATACTTCTGAATTACCTTGGGCAGGTGATTTAACCTCTCTGCACTTCATTTTCTCATATACAAAATGAGAGGGTTGGATTCACTATCTCAAATATAGCTTCAACTGTATAATCCCATGATTGCCCAAAATCTTTCCTTGTCCAGGCAGAACATCTCAGGTTCCTTCAACCAACCCCCAAATAGCATAGTTTGGAGTTAGTTCTTGTAATATGGTTGCCATATTGCAGTGTACAAAGTTCTCTACATAACTTTTCTCATTTACTCTTCTCAATAATTCTGGGAAATAATATGTTTTAAATCTCCTGTTCTTAATACATAATTAGTAATTCTTTGGTTGGTTACAGTTTAAATTGTCCATAACTGGGAAATTTTGTATATAATTTTCTTAGAAATTCACTGGTTTTAAAACGAACATAGAAAACAATGAACAAATAATTCTACTATTTTAAACAAATAAAACTACTGAGAACTACAAAAAACCAAGTCCTCTTCTGGACCTCTAAGTATGGGGAATTTGTACAAGCTTCTCCCACCTCTCCATTTTGCCTAAGTATAAAAGTTAAGCAAATGAGTTGGATGCTTATGCCTTGACACACAATGCTGGCTAGGCAAATGGGGAAGAAAGAGAACTGTGTCCTTAGTGAATCAATGCTGATTATCCTTTCCATGCCATTGTTATGTAAACTTCTTTGTTGTTACATGTTAGACAATCTTGAACTATCTCTTGAGCCTGAATTTCACCATAGGCCAGAATCTGGCCCAGAACCCCACTGTCCCTATGAATTCCCAGACCAAAATATATGTCTCAGGACACCATTCTCCTCTATATTCTCTTCCTTATTAGAATCTAAGTTCCTTGAGGACAAAGACTGTATCCTTTTTTTGACTTGTATCCCTAGCACTTAGCAAGTCTTGGCAATTAGTCAGCAAGCAGTCAGCCAATAAACATGTATTAAGCACCCACAGTGTGCCAGGCATTGTGTGAAGAAAGACAAAAGATAATCCAAGTCCTCAAGGAGCTCACAATTTAATGAAGGAAGACAAGATATAAAAAGAAGCTGAAAGGGGTGGGGGGAGCAAAAGGGCATGATGAAATCCAGAGGAGTACAGCTACTGGAAAAATAACACATATTAAGAGCTTAATAAATGCTATTTCATTCATTCATCTAGAGATACAAGGACACTCTCAAGATCTCTCTGAAGAATTTTGGAATCAATTGTGAGACATGAGAGACACTGGCACAGGACTGCCCAGCATGGCATGACTACATCAAAGAAGACACTGTGCTCTATAAGCAAAGCAGAATTGTGATAGCTCAAAGGAAACATGAGATGTGCGCTACTCCAAATGTTCACATGGACTATTTGTGCCCTGACCTGTGGTTGAGACCTCCAAGCTATTTTCTTCTAATCAGCCACAGTTGAACACACGTTTAGTGTCATAGTGATATCATTTTGATCCTCTTAGAGAGTGAAGGACATCTACCAACAATCTATCCCCCTCCCCACACTCCTTTTTTGGAACAACAATTCTGAACTAATAAAGAGCCTCATATTTCTTGAATTCTGACGCTTATTTGATACTGATGACTATCTATCCTTCCGAATACCCTCTTCACCCTCTGCTTTTATGATAATACTCAGTACTGACTCTGCTTTTACCTGACAGGCCACTCATTCTCAGCCTCCTTTACCGGATCATTATCCATGACCCATCACCTAATCACGGATGTCCACTCAAAAGGCCCTGTCCAGGGTCCTCTCTTCTTTATCCACAAATTTTCTCAGTGATCACATGAACTCTTAGGAGGTCAATTATCATCTCTGTGGTGATGAATCTAGTCCTTATCTCTTTCCTGAGCTTTATAGTTACTGACTATAGGACATCTCTACCTAGAACATTCTCTAGGCATCTCAAACTCATTATGTGTAAAGCAGAATTTTATCTTACCCTTAAACTCATTCTTCTTCCCAACTTCTCAATTTCTCATCTAGGCTACTACCATCCTTCTGTTAACCTGTAGTTTAGTTAACCAACATTTATGAAGTCCTTAGGACATTCCAAGCACTGTGCTAAATTCTAGGGATACAAATTCAAGCAAAAGCAGAGACAGTCCCTGACCTCAAAGAGCTTTCATTCTAGTGGGGAAGACAACACATCACAGGAAGATGACATAGGTGGGGAGAAGGGGTCCAGAGAAGAGACACAATGGAGAAACCTGGAGGAATACAGTCTGGTAAGAAATGAAGAGATAGCTAGCCTGGGTGCCCCCCTTAAATTAGGCTGACCTAAACCGACAACCTAGGAGTTGCTTTCTTCTACCTCATCCCTCATATGCAATCATTTTCAGTCTTGATTCTACCTTGGCCCTATCCATCACATTGATGCCCTTCTATTCTGGGCCAAGCCTAATTTAGACCAGTCCAGTGATCCAAGTTGACAGTGAGATACTCATGGACCATAAAAATGTAATAAAAACAACTTTATTTAAGATAAAAATTTAAAAGATATAGATAAAAGCTGTTGCCCTACCGCCCCACATTCAATACAGCCACAGGAAGCCAAGCTAGGTCAAAAATGTATTCTAGTAGGGCAGTGGAAAGTCTGCTAAAACCTCCAATACATAACTCCACTTAGGAAGGGCTCTTTATGTCTCAGGCATCAAGGAAACCCAACCAGTCTTCATTCAATTCAGTTCAAGAAACACTTTCTGTCAACACTGTGCTAAGTGCAGGGAATGCAAAAAAAGGGCAAAAGACAGTCTCTGCTTTCAAGGAGCTTAGGACCTAAAGGGGAGATAAGATGCAAACAAATAAAAACAAGTTAAAGGCAGGATAAATAGGAAATAATTAAGAGAAAGAAAGCATTGGAATTGAGATGTGTATTTGGGAAGACTGCATTGTAGAAGGTGGAATTTTAGTTGGGACTTAAGCAGTTCAGGGAGGTAAGTAATAGAGTAGAGAAGGGAGAGTGTTCCAAGAATGAGTGACAGCCAGAGAAAATGCCTGGATCTGAGAGATGCAGTGTCTTGTCCCTGGAAGAGCCTGAAGGCTGTCGTCACTGAATGGAAGGAAAGTGTAAGAAGCCTGGAAAGGCAGGAGAGGGCTAGGTTATGAAGAGTTATGAAGAATGCCAAACAGAAGATTTTGTGTATGGTCCTGGAGACAAACCTTCTTACCCTGTAAAGAAAACCAGCACAGTTCACATCAAACAAATGTTGCCCCTCACAATAGCCTGTGCCTATGGCCCCCATTGCCTCTCACTTGGAGTACTGCAATGACCTCCTAAGTGGTCTCCCTACTTCCAGTTTCTCACCCAATCTCCTCAGTCTTTCCAACCTTTACCTTCCATACATCTGGCACTGGTGTGACCATGTAACTCTCCTACTCAAGAAACTTCAATGGCTCCCTATTACCTTTAGAAAAAAATTCAAGCTACTCTATGTGGCACTTAAGTAAAGCACCATACAACCTGTCTCTGGCCTTTCCAAACTTATATTTCCTATTATTCTTTTTCTTGTATTTCACTTCCCACCCAAACTGCTCTCCTTTCAGTAAGCCATCCCTGACACTGTCTCCTGCCTCCAAGCTGTGCACAGAGAGGCTCAGTGACTTGTCCAGGGTCACAAAGCTAATTGTATCTGAGATGGAATTTGAATAGAGATCTTCCTGACTTCAGCTCTGATACTCCGTCCAAAAAGCCTTTCCTAACCCAGCCAATTGTTAGTTCTCTTCCTCTACTGAAATAACTTGCTATTACTTTGTATTTAAATGCTGTGTCCCCTAGTAGGATGTAAATTCTTTGAGGTCAGAAATTGTTTTGTTTTTAAGTCATTATATCCCTAATGCTTAGTTGCTTGTCTTAGAGTAGTAGGTACTTAATACAAGTTGATTTATTAAGGGAGCAAATAGTTGACTTAGTAGTTAGAACACTGGAACTGGAGGCAGAAAGAGTTCAAATCCATCCTCAGACACCTAGTCATTAGGTAACCCAGCAAATCACTTACCCTCTGCCTGCCTTGGGTCCTTCAACTGTAAAATGGGGATAATAGCACCAACCTCCCAAGGTTATGGTGAGAATCAAATGAGATAATATTTGTAAAGCTTTTAGAGCACTGTCTGGTGCATAATAAGTACTTAAGAAAAGCTTGTTCCTTTTCCTCCTTCCCTGATTGACAATTAATCTGAAAGACTGGAGCCAGGACTTTTCCATCTTCAGCATTCCTAAGTATTTAGCACAAAGCTGGGTGCATAATTGGTACTTAATATGTATCTGGACTCATAGAAGCTATGGCTGGAAGAGACCTTATACCTTGATTAATCCAATTCTCTCATTTTACAGATTAGAAAACTGAGGTAGATCTGTAGAGATAACATGATTTGGCTGAGATCACATAACCAGTTGGCAGAACTGGACTTAGAACCCAGTCTTCTGACTCTTGGATCAGATTTTTTTTCTACTATACCACACTGGGAAGTTCATGCCTCCTTTCTCATTTTTTTTTTAATCCCTGCAATGAAAAAGATATCATCTTTCCTACAATTAAAGAAGAAAAACCACATGGTCTATTTTTTAAAACTCTGTTTTGTCAATTCCAGAATCAAATCATGTCAAGTCTATTTTGGGGCGCTCTTGGTAAAGTCTCCATCGTCCAGATCTTCCCTCCCGCCTTCTCCCTCCTCACCAGCCACCCTCCACCCCCACCATGAAAGGCCCCATCCTGAATGTTACTGCCTGCCTCGGGGCCCTGTCCTTGGCTCACCCACTAACAATAGGCATGTTATGAAATAAACACCACAAACAAAGGAAGCAAACCTCTATTTTTTTTCCTCTTCATCTCTTACAACTTCCTTTTTGTGAGCTGAAGGGAAATATCCAGGCCACATGGGGCTAGAATTTATTTCTGAAGAGTGAAATAAAATCTGGGAGTAAGTACAAGCCAGCTGGGAGACAAAACCAGCCTTTCGTTTGGAGCCAGAAGAGCAATAACTGGAGAGGTTGACTGGAACACTTGCAAAAACCGTTTTCAATATTTGAAAATGCAGTGTTGCCTCAGTGGCCACAAGATCCATTTTCGCTTGTTTTCTGGCATTTAGAAATCCATGACTTTTAAAAAAAATCTCTACAAAACACACTTCAGTTCATCTTGCTATACCATCTTTATTATTTGTGTCTATGATGAAGTAACAGAGCATTCAAGTTGCTGACCTGAGGGTTTGATGCTGCTGATGACTTTCAAGAGGGAGTGAAACAGAGACAGAGAGAAAAAGACAGAGACAGAGAGTCACAGAGATAAGAGAGAAGGACAAAGACACAGAGAGAGAGAGAAGGAAAGAGAAAGAATAGACAGAGAGGGAGATAGCGAGAGGGAGGGAAAGACAGAGACAGACAAAGATAGAGACAGATATAAGAGAGAGAGAATGAGACACAGAGAGAGGGAAAGAGAAAGAATGGACAGGGAGACAGAGGAAGGGAAAGAGAGACAGAGATAAAGACAGAGACAGACAGAAACAAAAGACAGAATAAGAGACAGACAAAAGGCAGACAGACAAAAACAGAGACAGAAATAGAGAGACATAGAAACACAGAGACTGAAACAGATGGAAGGAGAAATAAAGAACTAGAAGCGGAAATTTTGTTATGTACCTGAGACTGTAGGCCCCAAGAAATCAAGAATATTTAACATCCAGATTTCTGAAAAGGAAAAACAAACTACTGTATTATTAGCATTTCTCCATCACTTTTTAAAACCTACACAATAAAAAAAATTATAAATCATATCCTGATTTGTAGCTAGCTAGATTTCTGAGATGCAAAAGCTCACACTGAAAATTTAACAATGTACCCGGAGTTGGAGCTGGCTCCAGCACACCCCCTCCTCCAGGTGATGACAACCAAGTGACAGGAAAAGTAGGAGGCTCAGAGTGAAGAAATCAAAAGCAGCAGAACAAGGCATACAACTACTATGATCATGTAAATGAAAACCACACTAAAAATGAGTATGATTCCAATGAAATGCAGTCACCAAATTTGGTTAAAGAGGATTTATAACATTTCCTTTCCTCGGGCACCAGGCAGTAAAAAGAGGGCACTATAGAAAGAGCTTTGATTTCTGCCACTTCCTCCGCCACCTCAAGCAAGGCCCCTACCTCTTCTGGACCTCAGTTTACTCACCTGTTAAAATGACCTCTAGGGTTACCTTCTAAGTCTAGGATCATTACATGGAATGTGTCACACTTGGTTTAGTTTAATTGGTTTTCTTTGTGATACCAAGGAAGGTTGGGGCAAAGGGTTCAGGGAGAAGAAACTAGTCAAAAGCAAAGGCATCCATCAATGAAATTTCTTTAAACTTGGCAGCCTGAGGCTAGTGTGTCCACATCACCTTTGTGGGTATGTCTGTGTGTTAGGATTTGCAGCAGCAACTGAAGGGGAAGGGGAAAGAGAACCCCATAGAAGGCAGAGGACCAAGGAGAAACTACAGTAGCTTCCAGAGGTCGCATAGAGAGTGCTTCCTTGTTTCTCTACCTGAGGCCCCAAATTTCTTTCCCCATGGAAGCTATTTTCCCCTAAATGGATCCCTAAGCCTCTTCCTAGCCCCTCCATGTTGGGAGGGGCATAGGAAATGGGGTATGATGAGGCTAGGATGTTGGGAGGGGGAGTTGTTAAGGGGCAAAGAATTAGGGAAAAGATCATGAATCCCTTGCCCCACTGTCTTATTGCTATACATCCATTCTTTAACTTGATTGCTGGATTACTGCCATCTGCCTTCTCCTCACCTTGGCTGCTGTCTATTGCTAGAAGTCATATAACCATGCTGATTGGAAATGAGGGCACATGCTAGGCCCAGATGCTCCTCAGAACTATCTGGGAGGAAAGGAGAAACACTGTTGACACAGTCTGTAAGCAATTTGTTGCTCTCCAGGGAAGAAGTCTGGTGTCATAGAAGGACCCTTAGAACTGGAATTTAGATGCATGAAAGAATTCCAGTCCTGCCCCTTACTATGTACTTCTTGTTGTTCAGTCATTTCAGTCATATTGGACTCTTTGTGACTCTATTTGAAGTTTTCTTAGCAAAGATATTGTAATAGTTTGCCACTTCCTTCTCCAGTTCATTTTATAGATGAGGAAACTGAGGCAAATGAGGTTAAGTGACTTGCCCAGGGTCACACAGCCAGTAAGTATCTGAGGACAGGTTTGAACTTAGGAGGATGAATCTTCCTGACTTTAGGCCTGGCACTGTGGAGAGATGTATCTATCACCTACTTGGTCTTGGACAGATAACTTAAATCTCTCCAGACCTCAATTTTCTCCTTTATAAAATGAGGGGTTGGACTAGATGCTTCCAAATTAAAAATCCAATGATCCTATATTTTATAAGAGAATAATAGTTTGACAAATATTTATCAAGTGTCTTCTATTATCTGTAAAACACTATGCTAGGTTCCAAGGGGAAAGAAACAGAAGAACAAGATTGTAGCCCTTAAGGAGTTTCAAATCCCATCTGGTAGGGGAATCCTAGGAGGAAATCTAGGCAGAATTCTAACACAAGACAGAATGTGATGTGATAAATGCTGTAGAATCATAGAGCATTAGAGCTAGAAGTAATTGAAGACTTCATTTATACATCAGGAAATTAAAGCCAACAGTGGCCAAGTAACATGTCTAAAGTCACATAACTGGCAGAGTCCAGATATTCTGACTCCAAATCCACTGACCCTCATGATACAACAAAACTCTTTAAATAATTTTATTTATTCCTCAGTAGGGCAAGGTAAACTCTTCATTGATCTCTTTCTTTGTTTATTGGTACATGTATGGATGTATCAATTTTACATGATGGTGGCAAACACCTTTGGAGAGAATATATCTCCCTGTCTTATGCCTCAGTAAATAAGCATTTGCACCAGACACTATTTGAAACTCTGGGAAAAGAAAGACTCTACCTCTGAAGAGCTGACAATCTAATGGGTCAGACACTATGAAAACAACTTTTTACAAACAAACTATATACAGGATAAATTGTAGATAATCAATTGTAGATGATTAGTAATCAATAAAAGGAAGGCAGTCACATTAAGAGGGTTTGTAAAAGACTTCCTGGAGATTTTAGCTGAAAGAAATATTGTAAATTATAGTATTTTAGCTTGAAGAAAGCTAGGGAAATCAGGAGGTGAAGATAAAGAGGAAGAGAATTCCAGGTACAAGAAACAGACAGTGACAATGCCCAGGGTCTGGAGATGGAATGTCTTCTGTGAGGAATAACCTCACTTGGTAATTAAAATCTGAAGATTTTCAAATAGAGTTATCTCTGTTGAATCATCTTTCAGATAATCTTTTATGATTTTATTATGAGTATGTGTGGGGGAATGAATGAATTACCCTCCTTCACTTATTGTAACTGCCTTAACCAAATGAGAAGACTCCTATGGAATCAATCAATTAACCACTCAAGCTCCCTAGATTAGGTGAAAGAAGTACTTGAAAGAAGCTGGATGAAATGAAGTGAATCTCCACAGGAGGTATAGTGATATTGGCTGAGTAGACTTAGTTACACTATGTGGGTCTTCTATAAACTAGCAACCCAAGCATTTGAGAATCTTACACAGCAGAGAGGAGAGAGCTGTCCCAGTCAAGTCTTTGAAAGGGAGTCAGTTGGTGGTGGTGGAGTAGACGGAGGAATCCAGCCTCCGTCTGTTCCCTATCTCACCTTTGACTAGAGGAGGACCCAGTGACCTTCCAAGGTTAGACTTCTTATCAGCTCTCTAGCAGTGTTCCTGAGATAGCAATGACTAGAGGCAGTGACTGCCATGGGATTGGGGCCAAAATACACACAATGAAAAGATGAAACTTAGAGACCTACAAAGAGTCCAACAGAAAACTACAACATGCCTGAGGGAAACTTCATGAGTACTGGACAAAGGGGAGAAGAGAACTTCCAGCAACTAGGAGCTGAGTTACCCCTTTCCAACATGTGCTCTCTAAGCTTGAGCCCACTTTCCCTTGCACTCTGAATGTCCTGGTGGAAGAGTGTCATAGACTTTTCAGGGAGTATTTTGTGCCAACTGTTCTTGCTCTATCACCTTAGTACACACTAAGTCAAATTTCTAAAGGCAAATTAAGTCTGACTAATTGATATCAACTGATAATCAATGGAATAAGCATACTGGTGGAGACTCATGAGACATAGTGTATGCATATCACATAGCCAGTGTGATACCCATAAACAGCAGCTATGAATAAACTGGTGTATCTCCATGGTTGGTTCACAAAATATAACAGACTCTCCTCCTCTAATACAAAATCAGAGTATTTGTTTTAAAATCCCTATTAGCATACCAGAAGGCAAGATTTAGTAAGGTACTCATCACCAATCCAGGGAGCACTGACATTTCTCTCCTTCAAGTCTCCCCATGAGCAAGTTTCTCTAGGCAAGTTCTTCACTCAGTCTATCTCTTCTCTCCTCAACATTCTCTCTGCCTGGTGTTCTCCCTGCCTGGTGTTCTCCCTGCCTGCTTCTCTCTCCAACCACACCTTTCTCTCCAAGCAATACAATATATACTATTTCCAATCAAAGACTCAGCACTTCATTGACTGAGAGCTGAGAAACTTGGAAATCAGCACTTAATTGGGAAGGTGTGTGAATCCCCTTGGCTCAGAGCCTAAATTGGCTCTGTGTCAGGGCTCCACATGGGGCCTTTTAATGGGTAGGGAAGATCTTATATGCTATTAACCTTACACACAGTACTAGAAAAGACACACTTCAACCTCTCAGGCTTATCCTTGAAACTATTATAATATTTACTCTTTGAGGATCCAATTTGCCAGTGTAAGTAGAAATTTGTGATAGTACCCTCAGGTGCTAAATTAACATGTATACAGGAGTCACTCTGTAGGAAAAGGGTCTTTAAGGCAGTATTTTTCTGTATGAAATCAGTTTTGTCCTTCATGCTCAAAGAGCACCAAATGACATTATGAAGTTGGGGTCAATGTACAATGTGTTTGGCTATTGTTGACCATACCAATATGAGCTCAGAAGACTCTACCACAAGTCAAGGACAAATAGTCTATATGAACATAAATATGTACATCTCATGTTTCTTTTGAGCTACTGAAATTCTGCTTTGCTCATAAACTACAGCATCTTCTTTGATTCAGGCAATAATAAAAGGGTAGGATGATTTTTGACTCATGAGTAAATTGGATTTAAGTGAGTCAGAGTTGCACCAAGTCTTCAACCTCACCCTCTCTTCCAGAGTCATCAGAGCCCAGTACCAAGACAAAAGTCAAGACAACTGTTAATGTCTCAGGATACAGTGGATTATGTCGGTGTCTTCCACGTCTAACCAAGCTTTAAGCACTCCACAGTGCGTACCTCTGTTTCCTTCATGACCCATTGAAACAAAATGTTCATATACACCTGTTCCACTGGGGAAGTCTTCACATGCTTAAGATAGACATCTCCCCCACCCCAAATAGGTTTGAGGCCCATTGGTTACCCTCAACCTGATTTAGACTGTCTACCAAGATGGCTTTACTGGGGTGTGACCACTGCACATGCTATAACTTCTTGGAGTTACAAGTGAGAACCGGGTCAAAAGCAGGTGGATACCAAAAATGGATGAGCAGCACTGAAAAAGGCCTAATAAATCCTCATACCAGAGATGCTAATCCTTCCTGATCACCCCACATATCCCCCTTTTTCATAGTTAATCCATTAATAAGTACTTATTAAGTACTACTGTGTACTTAATCTTAATCTATGGTACTAGATGCTGGGGATAAAAAGTCAAAAATAAAACTGTTCCTACCCCCAAGAAGCTTATATTTTATTAGAGGAAAAAACATGATGATTCAATGTCTTGATCTGAAATCTTTTTTTTAACAGTATTCTAATCAAAAGCTGAACCTGTTTGATCTGCCCCTAAACTCCTTCTCTTCTGATCAGTACAGAAAATAAATCCTCCTTTTCTCATGTGATCAGGAAAAGGAAGTATATCTTGAATTTATCTTTATCCAGCTGGAAAGGAGAACTTTTGAAGGGAGTGGTCAAAGTGGAATTGAATTTTTTTCAATTTTATTCAATTTTATTTTTCAATAAATAAGCACTTATGTTTTGTACCCTCCTCTCAATTTAAAAGTAAAAGAAAACCCTTGCAACAAATTTGCAATCAAGCAAAAAGAAAAATTCCAACATTGTCCAAGTCCAAAAATGTATGTCTCATTTTGCATTTGAATTCATTACCTTTATGTCAAGAGGTGGGCAATACAGATGAACATTAATCCTCCTGAATCATGGTTAATCATCTCATTGATCAGAATTCTTAAGAAATTTCAAATTGTTTGTCTTTACAATGTTTTTATTATAAAATTGTTCTCTGTGAAGTATGCTACTTGACTTTCATAGAAGTCTTCCTAGATTTTTTAGAACGTCCACTTCATCATTCCTTATGATACATACAATAATATTCTACTAAATCCACATACCATAATTTGTTCATCCATTTCCCCAATTAATGGACACTCCCTTAGATTTCAGTTTTCAGCTATGAATATTTTGTAACTATGAATCTTCTTCCTCTTTCTTTGATCTTTTTTGAGGGGAGAGGCCTAGTAGTAGTATCAAACAGTATACACATTTTAATGACTTTGGGATCCTAGTTCCCCAAAATCTGGAAAGGGAACCAATGACTACAAAAAGTTAGCCTGCCATAGCAGACCAATCTTATTTTCTCTTTTTCTTTTGACAGAATTACTCGTCTAATAGGTGAGAGGAAAACTATGAATTAATTTACCAAGAGTCTAACAAGACTTTGGATAAAGTATCTTATCTTCTTATAGAGATAATGGATTAGACAATGGATTATCATATGGATTAGAGCCAGGTGTGGGGGAACCTGTGGCCTGATCTCAAAGTCACATATAGCCTTCTAGGTACTTAGGAATGGCCTTTTGACTAAGCCCAAATTTTATAGAACAAATCCTTTTATTAAAAGGATTTGTTCTGTGAAGTTTGGACTCACTCAAAAGACTGAACTTAAGGAACTAGAGAGTCACATGTGGCCTCAAGACCACAGGTTCCCCACTCATGGATTAGATAATAATACAGTCTAGGGGCAGAGCCAAGATGGCAGAGTAAAAGCTGGGACCTGCTTGAGCTTTCCCCCCAGTACCCTCAAAAAACATGTAAAAAATTATTCTAAACAAATTCTAGAGCAGTAGAAGTCACAAAATGACAGACTAAAGTAAATTTCCAGCTCAAGACAATCAGGAAGGTCAACAAGAAGGTTCTGTCATACCGAGGTGGGAGCTAAGTGCAGTTTGGCATGGGCTGTACAGGAGAGGACAGAGCTGGAGCAGACCTTAGGGGACTGAGTCACTGGTGGCTATGGAAGTTTCTAGACTTCTCAACCCACAAACGCCAAAGATAGCTTTGAAGGTCAGTGGGAAGGGTCTCTCACCTGGCTGAGAGGGGAGCATGTCCCAGCTCCAGTCCCAATCCCAGCCCCAGACCCAGGGCAGTGGCAGTCACTGTAGAAGTGGTGCCTGCTTCTGGAGCCCTCTACTTAACAAAGAGCTCAAAAGTCAAGTAATTGTTTGGGGAAATGAGCAAATGGGGAAAAAGAAACAGACTATAGATCTTACTATCTTGGTAAAAAGGTATTTTCTTATATTATTGGTGACAGAGAAGATCAAAACATACAACCAGAAGACAACAAAGTCAAAGCTTCTGCATCCAAAGCCTCCAAGAAAAATATGAATTAGTCTCAGGCCATAGAAGAGCTCAAAAAGGATTCTGAAAATCAAGTAAGAGAGGTAGAGCAAAATTAGGAAGAAAAAGAAGAGTGATGCAAAAAAATGATTAAAAATGAGTCAATAGCTTGCTAAAAGAGACCCCCCCCTCCCCCCAAAAAAGAGCTGAAGAAAATAATAGCTTTAAAATTAGACTAACCCAAATGGCAAAAGAGGTCCCGAAAGCCAATGAGGAGTAGAATGCCTTAACAAGAAAGATGGACCAAATGGAAAAAGAGGTCCAAAAGTCCACTGAAGAAAATAATTCCTTAAAAATTAGAATGGAGCAAGTGGAAACTAATGACTTTATGAGAAATCCAGAAATTCTAAAATGAAACCAAAAGAATGAAAAAATAGAGGACAATGTGAAGTATCTCAATGGAAAAACAACTGACCTGGAAAATGGATCCAGAAGAAATAATTTTAAAATTATTGGACTACTTGAAAGCCATGATCAAAAAAAGAACCTAGACATCATCTTTCAAGAAATTATCAAGGAAAACTGACCTGATATTCTAAAACCAGAAGGTAAAATAGAAATGGAAAGACAATAATACAGTCTAATGAATTCAGAATTGATTGAATGGCTGAACTCAACAAATAACTATGGATAGTTTAATGTCAGCATGTTAGGAGGGCTCCAATGGAGTAGCCAAAGGATCTATGCTTGGTCCAGTGGTGTTAAATAATTGTTTCAGTGACTTGGATAAAAATATAGATGGCATATTCATCAAATTTGTAGCTAACACAAAGTTGGGAGGGGTAGCAAATGGAAGAGTCAGGAAGAAAATGTATCTTGACAACCTAGAAAATTGGACTGTATCTAATAAGATGAAACTCAGTAAGGAGAAATGAAAGTTGTGCTCTTGGGTATAAAAATTAGCTTCACAAGTGTAAGATGGGAGAGGTATGGATAGAAAGCAATTATTCTGAAAAAGATCTGATTTTAGTAGACTGAGAACTCAATATGGATCAGTAATATGATGTGGCAGTCCAAAAGCTAAAGTGATACTGAGCTGTATTAAATGTAGCATAAATTCCAAGAATAGGGAGGTGGTAATCCCACTGTCTCTGTCCTTGTTGGAACACATGTAGAGTACTGTGTTCCATTCCAAACAAAAAGGACACTGATGAATTGAAGAGTGTCTAGAGGAGAGCAACTAACATGCTGAAGGACCCTGAGTCCATGTCACATGAGGATTGGCTAAAAGAACTGGACATATTTGTGCATAGTCAGAAGAAGAGAAGACTCAGGTGAGATAATAGCCAACTTTAAAAATTTGAGGGACTCTCACATGTAGGAGGGACTAGGATTGTGGTTTTTGGACCCATAGAGTGGTACCAGGATGTATAGGTGGAAGTTGGAAAGAGTCAATTTGATCTTGACATCACAAACAACTTCCCAACAATTAGAGCTATTGAAAAGTGAAATAGGCAGGCAATCATGTGACAGTGAGTTCAAGAGGAAGTGGCTGAGGCAGTCAGAGCTACCTGAGGCAACCTCAGCAGCCTGAGATGGGTGTGGGGAGCATCCGGAAAGGAGGAAGGGTCCGTCTCATCCTGGCAGATGATTTGAAGAGATTCCTCTACAAGAAGTTACCAAGTGTTGAACGTCTTCATGTCATTGTAGTCTCAGACAAGGATGGAGAACCTATTATGAAAGTGGCTAATGATAATGCTCCAGAGCATGCATTGAGACCTGGTTTCCTGTCTACTTTTGAACTTGCAATGGACCAGGGTAGCAAACTTGGACTTCCAAAAAATGAAAGTATCATTTGGTACTATAACACGTACTGACTAGTCCAATTCAATCGGTTACCATTGGTGGTAAGTTTCATAGCAAGCAGCAGTGCAAATACTGGACTGATTGTCAGCCTAGAAAAGGAACTTGCCCCCTTGTTTGAAGGGTTGAGACAGGTCGTGGGAGGTTCTTAACCTGACTCTGGCCTGACCCTGGCTGTGTTGTGATCCTGCTGAGTCCAGTCCAGCAACCTTGACTTCATCAAGTAATGTGACTCCACACACTCAGAAAAGACAACTTTTCCCAACTTAGACTGAAGAAGATTGTATTTACTATTTCTAAATTGATGGACTGTTGTGTTGGGTTTTAGGTTCAATTCTTCTGTAGTATGATTTCTGGGAGACCACCAAAAATGGTTCAGTATCTATCACAGCTCCCATAGAGTTTAGCTCCGCCACCAATGAGGGATGAAATTCTCATCCAGTGGATCAGAATCCAAATGAGCCACCTAAAGCTATAGATCTGCAATAGGTAGGCCATGCTCTGTATATTCTAATGCTTTATTGTGGATAACAGAGAACTTCTTTTTGTGTGTGCCATGTTGTATGTCTGCACTGAGTGAGAGGAAGACAGCCTATAACAGCAGTAATAAACCAGCACAATCACTAACTACCCCTGTTTATATCATTGTGATGTAGAAGATTTAAGAAAACATTACTAATTGGTATTTCTCTTTAAAGTGTTGTATGTCCAAAAAGAAATCTCTTGCTTTGGATTTACTTTTACATTCAGCTCTCAATAACCAATCAGTATTTTGATATTTTTCTCTTTTGTACAATTTAAATGTGAAAATCAATATAAAAAAAGAAAAGTGAAATAGACCACCTAAAAAAGTGGGTCTCCCCTCACCTTGGAGATCTTTAATCAGAGGCTGAACAATTACTTGTTGTATATGTTATATTTGACACTCTATTGACATATGAGTTGGACTAAACGATTACTGGAGTCCCTTTCAACTCAAATTCTGTAATTTTACCTTTCAATGGAATCTCTTCTTCTCCCTCTCCTCCTCCTCCTCCTCCTCCTCCTCCTCCTTCTTCTTCTTCTTCTTCTTCTTCTCTCTCTCTCTCTCTCTCTCTCTCTCTCTCAGTCTGTGGCAATATACAAAAAAGGCTGATGTTTTTGTTGACTTTGTTGATGTCACACCTATTTCAATTGATTTTTAGTTGAATTCCTAGAATTCCTTAAGGAAAGCATCCTATCATCTGCAGAAAACAATGATTTTGCTTTCTCTGCATATGCTTATTCACTCACATTCTTTTTCTTGCTATTACTAGCATCTTTAGGACTATATCAAATACTAGGGCTGATAATGGACACCTTTGTCTTAGTCCTCTTCTTATGGAAAAGTCTGTAGTGTTTCTCCATTACTTATAATACTGGCTCTTGGATTTAGAGAAAAACAATTTACCATACCAAAGAAAGGTTCACTTATTTCTATACCTTTTAATATTTTTAAAATGAGAAATGGGCCTTATATTTTGTGAAAAGTTTTTCTCCTTTCTCTTTTCCCTCTACACTACTTGTTTTCATCAGCTCCCAAAGATTTAATTGCCATCTCTATGCAGATCATTCTCAAATCTACCTTTCCTGCCTCATTCTCTTTACTGACCTTCAGTCTTGCATCTCCAAACTATCTTTCAGCCATCTCAAACTTGATGTCCAGTATACATCTTAATCTCAATACATCTGAAACAGAACTCATTATCTCCTGAGAAATATGTATAATGGTTTCTATTTCCAATCATTAATTGGAGATCTGTCATATCAAAATTTTCTAAAATTCTATTTAAATCCTTAACTATTTTCTTATTTATTTATTTTTTGTTATATTTGTCTGGGTCTGACAAGGGTACATTGAGGCAAAGGTGTATTGGAATCGTCTAAAATCACTTTTTGAGAGCCAATTATTAAATTTTTAATGTGACTATTTGTACTGTAGAAATCAACAAATGCTATATCAGGGCTTGATTTATTGTTTTGTTGATTTCTAGACATTAGGAAGTGATAGATAAAATGTTAATAACGCAGGTTAAATATAAACGTCTGTTCTGCCCATATCCCCCCTGCCCAGAGAGCCAGTTATTAAGTATTTACCAGCACATTACTGCATTGAAATAACTACATAATATAGTTTTGTTGTCCATTTCCCCCTGTAATTTGTTTAACTTTTCTTTTAAGAACTTAAATACTAATGCTGCATTTGTAATTTTAAAAATATGAGGAATTGTGGAAAGATAGTGGTGTGCAAGAATTCAGAGGATCCCAGATTTCCCCATTCCCACTCCACCAGGGCTTAAAGATACACCATTTTACTACTATAAGAGAGGGATTTTATGAAATTCTGGGGTGGTGCAGCTCTTCATCCCCTGCCTAATCGAACTCAGATGGAATTTTTCCCATTCTCATGCTGTTGGAGCGTGAGAATCGCGGCAAAATGGTCTTGATAGGCTCAGTTTGGCACTCTTGAAAACAAAACTTGAAGCTGCCACAGCTCTAGTCTAGCAGAGAGAGCAGTTTAAGAAATTTCTGACAGGATCAAGTGTGGCACCAGGAACCCTAACCAAGGTGCAGGAGAATGGTCGTAGGCAAAAATCCAGCTCAGATAGTCCCTGAAGCCTGTGGTGAGAGCATGGAGGTCCTGAACCCAGCTACAGCAAAAAGGATACAAGGAAGAACCTAAAACACAGAAAGCCCGTGTGACAGGAGGGAGCTCCCAGGTAGACTACAGTACCAGAGCAGACACAGAGACTACTGGAGGTCATACTTGAAGTATGACCCAGCCTACTCAAGACTTGGCAGACTCTGCTCAAACAATTCCATTGCAAAGCTTGACTGAAGCACCATTGCACACTTCTCCCTTTCTCACCCATGAACAACCAAGAAAAACCCAATAAGAAAAATTTTGATTTGAAAGATAACTCAGGGGGTAAACCCAAAAGAGGATAGCAACCCCAAATACCCTGACTAGGAGGATTTCAGGAGCATGTGAAATAAAATTAGAGAAGCAGAGCATTACTTCTCCAATTTCTCTTTTTAAGTTTGTATGACTGTATTTTAAGTTACAAGTATTTCTTGTAAATAACATTTTGTTGTTTTCTGTTTTTTATTCATTCTGCTGTCAGCTTCCATTTTATGAGCGAGGCCATCCCATTCATGTTCACAGTTATTATTAATTGTAAATTTACCTTCATGATATTCTTTCATTCTTTTTTCCTTTTTCTGTTTACTGCTTCTCCTTTATAAAGAAAAAGAACATGGTGAAAGACAAGGAAAATTGGCAGCATAAAAAATGATAGAAAATACCAGGTCTCCCATATCAAGTCCAAAAGTGATCTCAAAAAGGCACCATATTGAATAATGGACAAAATTTCCAAAAAGAAACAGTAGTAAACTCCTTCACCTAGTTCAGGGCTACACAAAAAGAAGATATGAGCAGAGGATGAGTCATCCCATCAGGAAAACTAGCATGAGCTGAGGTCAATAGTCAAGAGGGCTCAGCAACAGCTAGACCAGGGATTCCCCAAGGAGGAAATCATTCTGGCAGGATTATGGCTTGTTCACCTGAGTTTGTTCTGGCCTCTTTTATGGGATCCCTTTTAAGGGATTTTTAGTTTAGGTATTTAATTGAGTTTTTATATAAGCGTGAGGAATAGCAAAATCAATTTGATTGGACCATAAAGAACACAAAGAGGATTAATGTATAATAAGGCTGAAAAGGTAAATGGAGTCAGATTGTAAAGGGCTTTAAATAGCAAATAGAAATATTTATATTTGATTCTGGAGGGAAATGGGAGCCCCTAGAATTTATTGAATAATAGCATGACATGAATAGATCTATTCCTTAGAAAAAACATTTTGGGCCAGATTTATAAAAAAAAATTGAAGTGGGAAGAGACTTAAGGCAAGAAAACCAGTTAGGAGGCTATTCGATAATCTCAGCAAGATATGATGGGGGCTTTAACTAAGGTGGTAGCTCTGTGAGTGAGAGAAAGGATTAAGTATGGGAGATGTTTTGAATGTATAAACAGTAAGATTTGGAGATTTTGAATATGTGAGATGGGAGACAGTAAGACATCCTAGATGATGCTGAGATGATGAACCTGATACTCTGATGCTTGTCAAAGAAACAGTGATGTTTTAAAAGGAGGCACTTTTAGGGGGCAAGATAATTATCTCATTTTTAGACAAGCTGACTTTAAAATGTCATCTGGAAATCCAGTGTGAGATGTCCAATAAGTAGTCGGTGATATGAGTTTTAAGCTTGGAGGAAAGATGAGAGCTAGACATATAGATCTTGGAGTCATGAGCAAAGAGAGATCATAGTTTAACTCACAGGAGCTAACAAGGTTACAGAAAAGGGAGAAGAGAAAAGTGACCAGGATAGAACCTTGGATTATACCCACTATTAGGGGGTAGGTGATGTGGGTAATGGGTAAGCAAAGAGAATGAAAAAGAAAAATCAGGTAAGAGGTAACCAAGAAGGAGTAAAGTCACAATACCTTGAGAAAAGAAACTATCCATTAAGAGAGAGTCAAATGCAGCAGATAGGTTGGGAAAGATTGGGAATGAAAGAAGTGTATCAGATTTGATAATTAAGAAATCACTGGTAACTTTCGAGAGAATAGTTTCAGTTTTAAAGTCAAAGTTCAGATTTAAAGCCAAATGGCAGAGTTGAGCAAGTTTAAGGAAGCTGGAAGTAGCAAATTTCTATAATCCTTTCCAGGAGTTTGACTTGGAAAGGGAAGGAAGACATAGAACGTAATCTGAGAGTATGGTAAAATCTAGTGAAGGTTTTTGGTCATGTTATTGCTGTTTTAGAATAGAGGAAATTTGGGCATGTGTGAAAGCAACAGGACAGGGAAAATTGGAAGATTTGAGAGGAAGGGAATAATTGAGTATGCACTCTACTAACACGAATTTATTAAGTATCTACTATGTGCTAGGGACTCTGCTTTATTTAAATAAAATACATACCCAACCCTCAAGGAGCTTGCAATCTAAGGCATGTGCACAAACCACTATTGCAAGAGGCAAAATCCAAGTGCTAAGGAGAGGTTCAGACAAAGTAGTATATAGGACATTTGAGAAGAGATTGCCTTCAGGTAAAGGGTTCAGGGAAAAATACTTCATGAAGTATATGGCTTCTGAACTGATCCATGAAAAGGAGTAATTTTAATAGTAGAAGAGGTAGGTAAAGAAGTTCATTTTGAGTGTATGGAGGTAGTAAGATGAATAAGATGGTACTGGGGATGAGGAATAGTCTAGTTTGAATGGAAGGCAAGTGAGTAGTACAGGACAAGAATGGAAAGCCAAATTGTAAAAGACCTTCAGGGTGAAGAATAGGTAATTATTCAGTAGGTAATGAGGAACCCACAATCCAAGAGCGAAACACAGGTTCAAATAACACCCAAATACCCACATCTCCACTTACCTGAGTCCCTCTCCTACTTCAAGGAGCTGAAATCCCACCTCTTCCATGAAGACTCCCTCAACTGATTCCTCCCTCAGCAAGTCATCTCCTCACCCTCCTCTGAATGTCTGCAGCACTGATTATCTGCACCATGCATTCAATGGCTAATATTCTGCTTTGTATTTATTTTTGGTTATCTTGGCTTCTGGGCAGTGGTCTCCACAGTGAGACTGGGAGGTCCTCGATGTTGGGGACCATGCCTTCCACTTGTTTCTATCCCCAGTGGTGTCTACGATGGGGCCTCACACAGAACACACACTGGGTAGTTTGTTGCTTCTGCTGTTGGTGATGCTAAACCTGAAGAGCGACCCATCTGGGCAGGAGTTCAGGCCCTGAACTGAGTGCAGGGCAAGCCTAGTTACTTTTACAAGTTGCAAAATGTTCTGGCAGTGTTTTGAGGAAGTCCAGCAGAGGAAATATCACCATAAACCCATGACATCTCCAAATAACAAGGACAAGTATTCACAGAAGTCTGACTTTCCACAGTGCCTACAGCTGAGGTTGGATAACCTCAAAGGAGAATGGGTAAGTACCCAGGATGCCAAACCATGAGGCAGAGTTTCCAGGGGCTAAGGTCACTGAAGCTCCTTCCTGTGCCTGGAAAAAACGGGGGAGAATCAAAACAAACAGGTTCTCTTACTGACCAGAGGACAAATACCAGGTTATCCTCTGGGGAATGTGGTCTAAGTGAGAGCAAGCAACTGGAGGCAGAATTCCTGGGTTTATAGGAAGCTCATACTAGAGCTAGAAGAGAGCAGAGAATCCATCAAGTCCAACTCCTTCATTTTTCAGATGAGGAAACTAAGGCTCAGGGAGGTTAGTTGATTTGCCCAGGGTCACATAGTTAGTAAGTATCTGAGCCTGGATCCAAACTCAGTTCTGCCTGACACCAAGTTCCAGAATTCTGCTTTAGCAGCTTTAAAGCTTAGGGTCGAGGTTTTAATCTAAGATCACTGGATAAATTTTTTGTGGGGGGGAAATGGGAATGAGAATGAATGGAAAAAAATTACAGCTTTATTTTCATTAACCTTTAGTGTCTTTTGTAATCCTCTGTATTTTATTTTATGCATTTTAAAACATGATTCTGAGGAGTCCATAGGTTTCACAAGACTGTCAAATAATTCAATGACATTAAAGGACTAGGAACTCCTGACTTGGGGGAATGTGTGTGGATCAACAGTAGTCCTTGTGGATAGGGATGTCTTCTATCTCAACAACCACCTTCTCTCAGACCAGTATGGAGGGATGGAGATAACCTTGTAGTTGAAAACCTCCTGGATGTGTCACACTCTATTAGATTGTGAAGTATTTGGGAATAAGGATAATATTGTTTTCCAATTATATTCCTAGACTTTAGTACAGTCCTTTGTACATGGTAAGCACTTAATAAATGCTTTTTTCTTTTTTAAATAAAATTTAAAAAAATTTTATACCTCCCTCTCCCTTCCTTGTCCCTTCTTTCCTTCCTTCCCTCTCTCCTCAACCCTAGCTTTTACACTTGGGGATGTTAACACACATGCTGATATTTGCCTTTGCCTTTCCATTACCCAAAAGTGATCTAACTCTATGTTCAAAAACTCTAAATTTCCTTTATCTGATCAAAATCTTTTGTCATTCCACCTTTAGCTCTGCCGTAAGAGAAATAGCTGTGTTCTTCATCCTTATGGTGACCTTCAGCATCTCTTTCCATCAATATTTTCCTAAGCTTTCATCTTCCCTCTGGCTATACTCTCCTGCCTTCTTAATAGTGACCCCTTGATGAAGCAATTCAGCTCTCTAATGTCCTCTACTCTTTAATCCCTTGTTTCCTTGTCCTATTGTCAATTAAATGCTGACATTGGATTTCTCTCATTATCTACCTCTTTTGCTGCTAAACAGAATTGGAGAGAGTCATGAACTGTGCTGACTATGTATTCATTGATTGTGGAATGACTCTACAAAATTACAGTATGCTGTAAGAAATAATTAATATGAAGAGGACTGCAGTACATTTAGGACCTTGAAAAGCTCAGATTTCCCATAAACATCCCCAATAAAACCTAAAAGTGGATGATTAGGTAGCAAAATGAGGAAAGTCATCCGTAGACTCCTTCACCCAACCAAGGGGCTTAAAGAAGGATGCCTAGAATCGTGCTGGAAAGCAAAGTCCAGCATGAGCTTAATGCCACTGGCAATAGAAAGAACTACACAAAGGCCAGCATGGGTGAACTTGAAATCTGATGGGAACCCTGAAGCCTCATGGCAGTGAGTGACTCAGGAAACCAGTTGCAAGAGAGAAGTCTCAAGTAGAGCCCAGTCCAGAGTAGCCCCAGAGTCTAAGGACAGGTGACAATGTCAGGGTTTTCCCACTCCATTCAGAAGGGCAAGAGAAGAATCTGCCTCATGCCTCTCCCCTAAACTTAGATACTGAGGCTGCTGAGCAAAGGAGAAAAATGCCAAATACAATGAAAAAATATCTTGGACTGAGAGGTGTCCTGGGAGAAACCCTGAGGAAGAAAGCAACTTTATAAGTCTAACCCAACCTTAAGGGGAAGAAAATGTCCTGACTACAAGGACTGCAAGAGTACCTGGAAGAAAGGAAACATGAGACACAGAATGGAATACCAAGAAAGGAAGAACTGGCAAGGAAAGCTGATGCCTTAGGACAGGTATTGGAAAACTTCACCCAAGAACTAAATGCTCTGAGATTAGAGTGAGTCCAACAGAAAGTGATTCAACAAACGCCAAGAAATCCTGAAACAAAATCACAAGATGGACTAGAAAAGAAAAGGTAAGAAATAGAACATGAAAATCAACTGACTTGGAAAACTAGTTAGGGAGAGACGATTTCAGAATTATCTGAAAATTATGGCAAAAAAAGCCCTGACGCTTTCATTTAAGAAATTGTAAATGCAGACTGCCCAGAACTCTTAGAAGCAAGGGGCAAAGTGAAAATAGAAAGAGCTACCCATCACTCCTTAGAACAAACCACAGAACAAAAAGTCGTAGGCATTTCCTAACCCTAGTGCAGAGCTTCTGGGTCAAAGAAAAAATTACCACAGGCAGTCAAAAAGAAAGCATTAAAATCCCAAAGAGTCACAGTAAGGATTACATGAAGTAGCTCGATGGCACTGTGGGTAGAGTACTGGGCCTAGAGTCAGGAAGACCTATCTTAAAATCTGGCTTTAGACCCCAGTTGTGTGACCTTGAACAAGTCACTTAACTTTTATTTGCCTCAGTTTCCTCAACTGTAAAATGGGGATAGTAATAGCACCTACCTCCCAGAGTTGTTGTAGCAAATGAAATAATAGTTGTAATGCACTTTGCAAACTTTAAAGGGTCATATACATGCTAACTATTATTACATAAAAAGTTTTAGCTGCTGCTTGAAAGGAAATGAGGGTTTGGAATTATATTCCAAAAGGTAAAAGATAAAGGTTTATAACCTATCTGACAAAACTATAGGAGAAAAAAGTAGATCTTAAATGAAATAGAGGATTTCTAAGCATTCATGGTAAACATTTTGGTTCCTGGAAATGCAGGAACCAAGGGAAAAATAGGAAGTTACACATAGGGTTTAACTGGAAGAGAATATTTGGGAATGAATTATTTACATGCCAATGGGGGGGTAAGAAGTGAATTTCATCTCAGAACATTAATAACTTTAACAATACTAGATAAAGCAAAGATACAGAGGGTAGTTTTGTTTTAACCGTTTGAGGAGAGGAAAAAAAGAAAGAAAATTATATGGGGAAAGGAAAGAGGAGGATATTGAAAAGTTCTATGAACCTGATAGTAATCAGAATTTGATTAAGGAAGACCAAACACTTTGTGAGACTAAATACAAGAAGGAACGGTTACACACACATAAATCTGTCTGTTAGACACATATATACAGACATATATGTATATATACATATATACACACAATATGTGTATATAAATACTTTAGACTCAAAAGGGAAATAGCAAGGGACAGAGACCAGGGAGGACAAGGAATAGTTCAGGAGTAAGGACAGGAGAAGTAAAGGAACAGTCATAAATAAACTCAAATAATAAAAAGAGGTATATGAAGAGAAGGGTTAAAGGAAAAGAAGAAAGTGTTAAAATCTTGTATAAGAGGCAGAGCAAGGGCAAAAGAAAAGCTACAATAGAGTAGAAATAGGTCATTTTATTTAAAGATCACAAGTTTTAGGGAAACTCACTTTTGTCATCCTCGTGTGTGTGTGTGTGTGTGTGTGTGTGTGTGTGTGTGTGTGTGTGTGCGTGTACATGGAGAAAATAGTATGAGAGGACAGGGTGGAGAGAGATATGTAATTAACAAACATAACTGTGAACAGGAACAGGATAAACTCTTCATAAAATAGAAGAGTATAGTAAAAATAGATTAGAAATCAGAATCCAAAAATATGTTGCTTACACGAAATACACTTGAAACATAGAGTCATATAGAGTTAAAGTAAGAGATTAGAGCAAAATACACTATTCTTTAGTTGAATGAAAAGAAAAGCAAGTTTTGCAGTCATGATTTAAGATAAGGGGTGTGTGTGTGTGTGTGTGTGTGTGTGTGTGTGTGTGTGTGTGCGTGCGCGTGTGTGTGTTTGTCCTTTGTTGCCAAAGAAGACCGTGCTATCAGAGAAATGATGATATGACTTGCACTTGACTTTGTTTTGAGTGAAGAAGGGCTGTGCAGGTCACCAGCCTCACTTCTCCAGAGCCATCTGAATCCAGTGAGCAGATACTCATCAGGATGACTGGAGATGACCCAGGATGAGGCAATTGGGGTTAAGTGACTTGTCCAAGGTCACACAGCTAGTAAGTGTCAAGTATCTGAGGTGAGATTTGAACTGAGGTCCTCCTGACTCCGGCACTGGTGCTCTATCCACTGCACCACTTAGCTAATTACCCTAAGATAAGGCTATTATAGTAAATAGAGGTAAGACAAAAAAGAGAAAAGCAGGGAAATTGTAGTATACTTAAAGATATCAGTAAGTGAATGAATACCAGTAATGTACATACGTACATACATACACATATATAATACTTAAAAGAAAAATAATTGTACAATAGGGAGACAGAATGAAACTATAACAGTGTACCTCTTTATGCACCTCTTTCAGATCTAGACAAGTCTAACCAAAAGATAGACAAGAAGGAAGACCTAAATGCAACTTTAGAAAAATTGGGAATTATAGAAACTGGTGATTACTAAATGGGACAATTTGTATACATCTCAGCTGTCTAAGGTATTTCTACAAAAACTGGAGATATATTTGGGCATAAAGACTTCATAAAAATATAGAAAAGCAGAAATACTAAACATATAATTACTGATTATAATGCAATGAAATGATATTCAATAAAGAGTAAAGTAAAAAATAATTGAAAACTAAATGATATAATTCTAAACAATTGCAGGGAAGGGGTCAAAGAAACAATTAGAGAAACAATAGAAAATTTTATCAAAGAAAATAAGAATAAAACCACATAACAAAACTTATGGGATGCAGCTAAAGCAATTCATAGGGGACAAATTATATCTCCAAATATTTCCATCAACAAAGGAGACAAAAAGTAAGTTGATGATTTGGGGATGCAATTAAAAAACCTGGAAGAACAACAACACAAAAAATCCCAACTAAAAGGTGAGATTTATAAAACTGAATGAAAGACCCATTGAAATAATTGACAAATACAGGAGCTTTTTATGAAAAAAATTAGATAAACATGTAGCTAATCTGATTTTTAAAAAGAGAGAGGGAAAGCAAATTATTCATATAAACAATGAAAAAAGAGAACTCACAAATGAAGAATATACAATATTATCAGAAAATATTTTGCCCAATTATATTTTAACAAAACTGACAATTTAAATTACAAATGGATGGATAAATATACCCAGATTAACAAAAGAAGAAATCAACTATTTAAATAACCCAATATCAGAAAAAAATGAACAAGCAATAAATAAACACCTGAAAGGTGGAGGGAGGGAGAGAACTCCAGGATAAGTTGGATTTACAGGTACCTTTCTGATCTTTTTCCATGCTACAAATATGGTCTTGATATCTAAACCAACAAGAAACAAAACAGAAAAGAAAGCTGCATAGTAGTGACCTTAATTAATATTGACAAAAATTTTTAAATAGAATATTGGTAAGTAGACTACAATAATATATTTGAAAGATTATATACTATGACTAGGTTGGATTTATGCCAAGAATGCAGACCAGGATCAACATATATAGTCTTGTTAATCATATAAATAATAAAAAGTACAGATCATATCAACAGATGCTGAAAAAACTTTTGACAAAATCCAGCACCCATTCCTGTTTTTTAAAAATGCTAGGAAAATAGAAATAAATGACCTTTCATTAAAAATAGCACATGATAATTATCTAATAACAAAAGCAAACTCTGTATGCAATGGAAAAAAATTTAGATGTCTTTCCACTAAAGTCACATGTAAAGCAAGTACATCTATTATCACTACTGCTATTTAACAATCCTAAAAGTGCTGGCTATAGCCATAACAGAAGAAAAAAAACTGAGAGAAAAAGCATAGGCAAAGAGGAAGCACAATTATTGTTTTTTGCAGATGATATGATTATTTACTTAGAAAATTCTAAAGACTCTACCAAAAATTAATTGAAGCAATAACTTCAGTAAAGTTGTAAAATAAATCCACAGAAATCATCAATATTTCTGTCTTTTACCAACAATCTCTAACAGGATAAGTTAAAAAAAATAAAGCTCATTAGTGATAATTATAGAAGGTATAAAATGTTTGGGGGGCATATACCAACATATATTCAGGTACTTTATGAGTCCAATTATAAAACACTAAGCAGAAATACAGGCTAAATAATAAGAGAAATATTAATTGCTCATGGTTGAGCTAATATAATAAAAATGACAATACTATTATTCAGTATTTCACCAAGCTACCAGAGGACGATTTATAGAGCTAGAAAAAATAATAACAAAATTCATATGGAGGAAACAAAAAGGTTAATAATGTCAAGGTAATAATAAGAAGAAATAGGAAGGAAGAGTGTCTATCAGTACCAGATCTCAAAATGTACCACTAAGCAGTACTTGTTGTCTATTTGGTACTGGTTATAAAATAGAGAGATGGGTCAATAAAACAGATTAGGTACACAACAAACAGATGAACATGAATGCAGCAATGCAGTGTGTGATAAACTTAAAGACTCCAGTTACTGGGTAGGGCCTCATTATGTGAAGAAAACTGCGGGGAAAATTGGATGCAGAAATTCGGTATAGACCAACATCTCACACCGTGTACCAAGATAAACTCCAAATGGATACCTGACTTAGACATGAAGAAGTCACATCATTTGCAAATTAGAGAAGCAAGGAAGAAATTATTTTTCTTTTTTTAAAATTATTTTTCAAAGTCATAGTCTAGAAGAGTTTATGACCAAACAACTTACAGAGCAGATTGCAATAAAATGTACAATTCTGATTATACAAAATTGAAAAGTTTTTGCACAAATGTACCTAATACAGTTAAAATTAGTTGGGAAACTTCTTCCCTAGGTAACTGGGGAAAAATCTTTGCAATAAGTTTCTCTGATAAAAGTTTCATATCCAAAATATATAAGGAATTGATTCAAATTTGTAAGACTAGGAGTCATTCCTACTTAGATTA
Organism: Potorous gilbertii; assembly: GCA_028658325.1. Taxonomy (NCBI): domain Eukaryota; kingdom Metazoa; phylum Chordata; class Mammalia; order Diprotodontia; family Potoroidae; genus Potorous; species Potorous gilbertii. The sequence continues at coordinate 228,916,272 of CM053771.1, read as the reverse complement.
CTGATCAGAAGGCTTGATCTCTTTTCAAAGAAAGGACTCTAAGTTACTAGTTACATATTTTTAAAATGCTCCAAATTAAAAATAATTTAAAAAATACAAATGAAAACAACTCTAAGTTTCCACCTCATACCCATTAAATTGGCAAAGTTGACAAAAATGAAAAATGCCAAATGGTCAAGAGCTTGTGGGGAAACACACATACTGGTGCATTCTTGGTGGAGCTATGCACTTGTCTAGCCATTTTGGAAAGCAACTTTTAACTATGCTCCCAAATTTACTGAACAGTGTATGCCCTTTGATCCAACTATCACTGTTAGGTCTATACCCCAAAGAGAGCAAAGAAATAGGAAAAGAGTCTATATGTATAAAAGTATTTGTATCAGCTCTTTTTTGTGGTAGTCCAAGGTGGGGGGATTATCTAAAGGACACTACAAGGGGGCCCATTTATTGGGGAATAAAGAAATTGTGGTCATATGAATATAATGGAATATTGTGCTATAAGAAATGAAAAGCTGCAGAATCTCAGAGGAAACTGGGAAGATCTCTTTGATATGATACAGAGTGAAGTCAGAAGTACTAGAAGAACAATTTTCACAATGGTGATATCATAGAAAAAAACAGCTTTGAAAGAAATTACAAATATGATTAAGGCAACAAAAAACCAAAAATCCAGAGTACTAAAATTGAATCATGACACCTACTTGCTACCAGAGAAGTAATGAACTTAAAATCCAAAATGAGAAATACATATTTGGACATGGCCAGTGATAGACTTTGTTTTGCTGAGCTAGACTTATTTATTTTGAGTGTTTTGTGGGGGAGTTTGTTTTTGAATAGAGGGGAAAATAGTGATAGGGAGTAATTATAAATGATGAGAAAGAAAAAAAGCCTTGAAGCATAAAAAATAAAGCCTATCTCAGATCTCACTATTTTCAGTAACCTTTCCCTTACCCTGATAGTCAATAATGACCTTTTCCTCAGTCAATTAATATTTATAATGTTCCTACTATGTGCCAGGCACTGTGATAAGCATTAAGGATACAAAAAGAGGCAAAAGACAGCAGCTACCCTCAAGGATGTTACAGTCTAATGAGGGAAAAGAGAAAGCAAACTAATACATGTTAATAAGCTATATTCAAAACAGGAAATAATTGACAGAGGGAAGGTATTAGAATTAAGAGAAGTTAGGAAAGGCTTCCTATAAAATATAGGATTTTAGCTGGAACTTACAGGAAATCAGGGAAGTCTGTAGGCAGAGTTTATAAGGGAGAACATTTATAGGCATGGGAAACAGCCAGAAGAAATACCTGAACTCAAGAGATAGAGTGTTCATGGAGCAGCTAGGAATCCAGGGTCATTGGATTGAAAAGTACATGGTAAGGAATAAGGTATAAGAAGAAAGGAGAAGGAGGAGGAGCTAGGCTATGAATGATAAGCAGAGGATTTTGTATTTGATCCTAGGGGTGATAGGAATATGCTAAAGTTTATTGAGTAGAGGGGTGACATGATTGGACCAGTGTTTTGGGAAAATCACTTTAGTGACTGGATGGAGGAGAGACTGGAATGGGAAGAGACTTGAGGCAGGCAGAGTCACTGACAGGCTATTGCAACAGGACAGGCCTGAGGTGATGAGGACCTAGGAGAGAGTGGAAGAAGTATCAGAGAAGAGAAGGGGACACACTGGAGAGATGTTGTGAAGGTAAAATTGACCAACCTTGCAATAGATTGGATGGGGGAAGGGAGTGAGAGATAATTAGTAGTTCAGGATGATTCCCAAGTTGTGAGACTGAAGGATAGGAGGTTATATTACCCTCTATAGTAACACGGAAAGTGATAAACATTTAGGGGGAAAGATGGTAAGTTATGTTTTGAACATGTCTGAAGGGCATTTGGAGATATGAGACTGGAGGCCAGCAGAGAGATGTGGACAGGATAGATAAATTTGAGAATGATCATCATAGAAATGACAAATCCATGGGAGCTGATGAGATCACCAAGTGAAGTAGCATAGAGGGAGAAGAAGGCCCATGACAGAACCCTGAGGGACATGTATGGCTAGAGGTATGATCTGAATGAGGATCCAGTAAAGAAGACAGGAGTGGTCAAATGAGTAGAGGAGAAGCAGGAGAGGGGTGCCCCAAAAACCTAGAATGGGAGAGAAGAGAGTATTGAGGAGAGAGTGATTAGCAGTGTTAAAAGCTATAGGGAGGTCAAGAAGCATGAAAACTGAGAAAAGGCTAGTATTGGATTTGGAAACTAAGAGATTATTATTAACTTTGGAAGGAGCAGTTTCAGTGGAATGATAAAGTCAGAAGCCAGATTAGAAGGAGTTCAGAAGAGAGTGAGAGGAGAGGAAGCAGAGGAATCTATCATGGATGTCTTTTGCTTCCTTTGTTCTCGAGGAGGACTGATAACATCACCTTGATGTACAAGTGAACTGGATTTAAGTGAGGCAGAGCTGTGCAGTCATCACTCTAACTCTCATTCAGAGTCATTGAACTCTAGTGGCAAGACAACAGGCAATGGCCCCAGACACTGTGAGAGGCCTTAGCCTTTTTAAGCTAGGTCTTTACCAGGTCTCAGTTTGTCTGAGGCAACATCCATTCAGTGATTAAGATTAGGTAAGTAGTTTGCCATTTCCTTCTCCAACTCATTTTGCAGATGAAGAAATTGAGACAAACAGGGTTAAGTGACTTGCCTAGGGTCACACAGCTAGTAAGCATCTGAGGATGGATTTGAACTCAGATCTTCCTGACTCCAGGTCTGACACTCTATCCACTGTACCACCTCGCTGCTCCAATTTCCTTGAATAATACTTTGAACATTGTAGTTCAGTCATTTTTCAGGCATGTCTGACTCTTTGTGACCCCATTTAGGGTTTTCTGGGCAGAGATATTGTATATAGTACAATTTTAATGTTTGTTGAATTGAATGGAATTAAAATTTATTTAACCTGTTCTTAAATATTCATTGTTTCTGGGAAAGGCACATAGTCCCAGCTTCATACAGTTAGGCTTGGAAAGCAAGGCTCACGATGATTCTGTACCCTGAGGAACCACTGTAAGTCACTGTTAGTGTTTTTCCATCTTTCTGAATTCCTGTAGTTGGCATGCTAGAGTTGTCAGAATATAATTAGATTTGGAATGATTTTGAGAAAAATAAAGGACTATCTCATAAAAACAAAACAAAAGGATGACTATGAGAAATTCAGAGAAAAGTAATAAGGCTTGTATGGCTTGATGCAGGGATGAAAGCAGAACCAATAGAAATGAAAACAGCACCGTAAAGCATTTGAAGCCAAACTAACGCTATCTGGGTCCCAGAGAGCTGATGATGAAACACATGCTCTTTTTAGGAAGCAGGGAGGGAGGTGGAAGGAAGAATGTTGCACATTCATTTTGATGAGCTCTCTCTTTTTTATGAGGGAAGGGTTTAATGGAGGAGGGAGGGTACTGGGAAATGGTCATGTAAAAAAAGCAAAAAAAACTCAATAAACTATTTTTTTAAAGTAAAGAGAATTTGTTGGTTTTCAGCGTAATGACTGCACATATGTGCCTGAATACATTCATCTCAGTTTTAAGTGGTTTCTAAACCGTTTCTGAAGAGAGAAAGACATTCCAAAACATGAGTTCCAGAAATGGCCTGAGCACTGTTGATGTTATCGGAGCAGCATTTTCCTCAGGAAGGCTGGCTGGTTTGTCCTTAAAAGATGCTAAAACTATCTTCCAGACTTGTTTGTACAGGCAACTAAGTCTGTAACCATCGACGTGGTCTTCTGGTGTCTTAAGTACAAAAGCAGTGAAGAAGTCACATCACATATACTTCTGAAGGACAGGCACCATGGCCCACACAGTGGGAAGGTGTGCCCAGCTGAATCAGTCCTGTATTCTTTGCATGCTTTGCCTGAGAAAACTTTCTTTTGTTAGCTGCTAGATAATCTTTGAGTGTCCTCAGTCCTGATACAAACCCTTGGACTCTTCAGAGTCAGGTCTGGTCCCCAACTACTGGAACAAGCCTGCAGCTGCTGTAAGGACTACTTTATTTGACTGCACTCATCTGGAGGTATAAAAGCTAGTATATAGAGATAAATAGATAAAGCATTTATTATATACCAAGCTTTGTACCAGGCAAGTGAGATAATCCTTGCCCCTAAGGAGCACACATTTTAAGGGGGGAAGACAATGCATAAGGAGTGATGGAAATGGTATGTGTTTGACAGGAGAAAGAAGGCCAGGAAGTAGCATAGAGTCCCAGTCCCAAACTTGTTTGCTGCTTGTCCTTTGTTCTCAAAAAGGATTGTGACAAAGATACCACGACTCTCAAGTGAATTGGATTTAAGTGAGGGAGGACTGTGCAAAAGTCACTATCCTCACTTTCTCCTCCGGAGCCATCTCCTCTGGAGCTGGTCCAGTGGCCAGTTATGGGTCAGGATGACTGGAGATGACCCAGGATACAGTGGGGGACCCTCGCCTTCAAAGTCTAAGGTCTTTAACGGGTCTCAGTTTAACTGAGGTAACACCCATTCAGTAAGGCTTAACAAAAAAATGAGGCAAAGAATGACCTCTTTAGAAGAAAATATATGGAAGGGGAAGGCCCTCAGGATTTCAGGTCAAAACAGAAGCAACTGTTATTTGAGTTCATTCTGAGCCAATCAGGGCCCAAAGAGTAACCAAGTAGGACTTGCTCCTGGATCAGAGTGATTTGGGATTAAGGAGATAAAGCAAATGCTCAGAGAGAGGGGGGGGGAGGGGAGGGAGAGAGAGAGAGACAGAGAGAGTGAGAGAGAGAGAGAGAGAGAGAAAGTGTGTGTGTGTGTGTGTGTGTGTGTGCGCGCACGTGAGAGTGTTGCAAAGAGGACTGAGGGTCTGAGTTCAAGGTTCAATTGGGAGGAAAAGCGTGGGATGGCCCTGAAGTAAATAACTTTATAACTCCTTTATGTGAAGTACTGGAATATTCTTGGCACTTATTTATCAGACTAATCTATTTATATACAATCAGGTCTTCACTATTTTTCACATGAAGTATATGCAGAAAAATTTTAATCTTATCTTGACTTCTCCTTGCTCTACAACATTCCTGCACAACATAGAGCCCTTGTGCCACTTGCAGCTTGCCCAAGTAGCCCAGGGCCATACGTTGTGCAGGCTTGTTTCACATCCTCTACATTTTTCCAGGGCCACCCGAAATCCTTTGGTGGGCTTCTGGCAGTGCACAGGCTGTATGTTGTGCTGTCCTGCTTTACAACATAAATCAGAGCTGCTGTATCTCCCACTTCCAATCATCAATGGGAATCCTCAATGTCCTGAAAGAACATAAGCTTACATATTTGTTCATTCATTCAACAAATATCTAAGCTCCCACTCCATGTAGAGTCCTTTTACTTGGGATACAAGAAGCAAAAAAAAGTCAAAAATAAAAAAGAGAATTTACATTCCTGGGCTGGGGGAGGTGAGAAGTGGAGGAAAGGATGCAAAATGTACACAGATAAGTAAATACAAGACAAATCAAGGTGCGAGAGAAGTCTCTGACACCAACAATTAGGACAAATCCCAGTGAAAGTCAGGGAGGACAAGTTCTGCATTTTGTACCCGAGCTGGGTCTGAAATAAGCTAGGGATTCTAAAAAGAGAAGCAGAGAGGTATATACGTTTCAGGCAGGAGGGTGGAGATGGAATGCTCAGGGAACAGCAGGTAAGCCAGTTTGATTGGAACATGGAAAGGAGAGGATGTTATCAAGGCAAGAAGAAAATGACAGAATGCATTTTAATGCTAAACATTAAAAATGCTTATGATGAATCATCTCTCCTGTGCCACTATCCTCTACCCCACTGCCAGAATTTCACTGGTTTGTCTGAAGCAACAGGGATTTGACTTGGATCCTTGAACTAACTGAGATAAGTTGTATTATTGACATATCTGAAATAAGAGGGGAGGAGGTAGTTATAGTCTCTTATACCATGTTTGGCCCCAGACATTCATCTGGTGGAAAGCATAGACAGTGTGATGAGAATATGCTATAATACATTTAACAAGTGGCTGTCCACATAGCAGCACGTGGTTAAGTTTAATGTCCATTATGAACATTTCTCCATCAATGTCTTAAACCTAGACAATCAACAAAACAATCCCTGATTTGTAGCATTTACTGTTTCTGGTGGTATGTATGTTTACTACAAAAATAGTCTCAATAGTTACTCAGAGGTAATTCCACTACACCCCTGAATGTGGTGTAGTGAAAAGGACATTGGACCAGGAATCATTAGAGATATGTTCTACCTACTTAATAACCATGGGACATTGGAAAACTTAATTTACTTCTGACCCTTATTTTCCTCATCTGTGAAATAGGAATAATAATATTTGCCCTGCCTGTGGCACAGGAAATCAAAGGTGATCATCCCAGAGCACTCTGCAAACTTTTAAATATAAGATAGGATTACTGATGCCAAAACCTAGCAAGGTAGAGAGGACTGCTTAGGCAACAAGTCCTGCCAGAGTGCAGAGTAAGCCACGACCTAGGGAATGGAGGGCAGGGGAGGGAGTGGGGTCAGGGAAGAGAGAACAGATGGGCAAAAGAAGCTGAGAAACCAGGATCCTCTACTTAAAAATCCTTACTCTCTTTCTATGTTCTCTCCTCCCTTACCCCTTATTTTTCCCCTTAGAAGGAAACCTGTAGAGGATTAGCCAGCTTTTCTTGTGTGATCCTAAGGATAGAGGAATAAACTGGCCTTGAACCTCAGGGTCAAAGCTGGTTGTGTCAGCAAGATGTGTGAGGAATGCAAGTAAGGAAACTTCTTGAAATGCCCAGCCACTCGTCTCCTGGATCCCTGACACCAAAGTGGAGGCCTTCTCAGGAGCTCAGGAGAGCTAGCCCTTGCTGTCATCCCTTCTGAGCCTATTAGAAACCCTGCAGGTTTCCAGAGCTAGCTGTGGGGGATGACCTCCTCTCCTGACAGCTTCCCTTTCTGCCAGAAGCTTTTGCCTTCTTGGTTCCTGGCCAGAATGTAAAGTAGGTAGTGTCCAGTCAGTGACCACAAGAAATGTCATTCTCCGAAGGAGTGGGGATGGCCAGGGTCGGAGCTCTTTGGATGAAATCCCCTTCCCCTGACCCCATGCTCTGGGGTTTCAGACTGCCACCTGATTCTTCCTAGGTCATAGGATCTGGAGTCAGAAAGAACCTTAAAGATCTTTGAGTTGAATCTTCTTGTTCTAGATATGATGAAACTGAATTCCCAGGCGGGGAAGTCAGTTGTTCAGGTTCATGTTGATACTAAATAGCAGAGCTGGGATTTGAACCCAAGACTTCTGACTTCAAATAATGGTTCTCCAAGTGGGATTAGTATAGATGGTGCCTCCCCTTGCTGCCCCTCTGCTGCCCCTGTAGGTTCCATATTCATCCCCAAAGAATCGGCAGCCTCTTCTGCCTTTGGCCACTTTGCTCAGCACGCAAAACAGACACCAAAGAATTTGTAGAGGTTCAAGAAAGTTTTTCATCAACCAATCAATTAACAAGTACTTATTAAACACCTACTCTGTGCCATGTGCTAATGTTGGCACTGGAGATACCAGTACTAAGCATGTAATGATCCTCACTCACAAGGAGAATTCATTCCAGTGAGAGAGAGAGAGAGAGAGAGAGAGAGAGAGAGAGAGAGAGAGAGAGAGAGAGAGAGAGAGACAAGGCCATACAAAATGCTTATAGCGTAAATACCAAGTTAATAAATACATATATACACCAAGTAGTTAAATACAAAGTAGTTTGGGAGGGAGTTCGGGGTGGCCAGGAAAGGCTTCATGTAGAAGGTGGTGTTTGAGCTTCATATTAAAGGGGTTTGTGCATGAACCTCACACAGCCGAAGACCTCTTAGTTCTCCTTCAGCTCTGCTTCCCATGTATGTCATTGTACATTCTGTTCCCTATATCACCTGACCATAAGGAGTTTGGAAGTCAAAGCTCACTTAATTTCTCTTATTTCCTTTAGATTGAGCTTTAGGTGGGAGAGGAACAGTTAAAGATAAAATGAGAAAATGATTCCTGTACCACCAGGGTTGGATGTAAGAATTTTGTATTAAAGTAGCCACAGACATCGTAATGAGCCAGATAAGAATGGAGAAGACCCCAGGCACTGCCTGTGAGCTCTACAGAGAGTCACGGTTTAATTGGCTGATCTATATTGCTGGTTGACCTGAGGTTGATCCACAGTGTGGTCTGTGACATAGGATGCAGGCACGTTTGTCTTCTTCCCTCAGTTGATTCTCATCTAACGCAAGAAGGTCTCGGGAAGCTTTCTGGGTAAGCCAAATGTCTGCTTTTGTTTACTGAATCCTCCAGTTGCTGCTGTGGATGCTGCTCCCTCTCCCTCCCTCCCTCCCTTCCTCTCTCGCTCTCTCCCTCCCTTTTTCCCTCTCCCTCTCTCTCTCCTGCCCCTTTCTCTCTCCTGAATGCCTCAATGTGACCCTAGACCTATCTACCATGACTGCCCTTTCATACCTCCACATCTAGCACTTTTCCTATTATATTCTCACCCAAATTTCACTGAATACCATAACCATACCCTCCCTCAACCCCTCATTTCACAAACAGTCATTATGGTGCATTGGAAACATCTAGAAAACTTACATTTGAATACTGGTTTGGCAATTTCCTGAATGACCTTGGCTAAGACCTCTACAGACTCAGTTTCTTCATCTATAAAATGAGGAAGTTAAACTGACTGATCCTAAGATTCCTTGTGATACAACTGGGTGGTGCAGAGCATAGAGTATTAGTCCTGGAGTCAGGAAGACCTGAATTCAAATCTGACCTCAAACACTTGCTATCTGTGTGACCCTGGTCATGTTACATCACCCTGTTTGCCTCAATTTCCTCATCTGTAAAATGAGCTGGAGAAGGAAATGGAAAACCACTCATCTTTGCCAAGAAAACTGCAAATAGGGTCAGGAAGAGTTGGAAACAACTGAAAAAAATGACTGAATATCTACAACAACATTTAGTTTTAGTTCCAAATCTGTGAATTTATGAAGTCCATACATGATCTCTATTTCCCCACTTCTGCACCTTTGAACCATACTGGGCCCCATACCTAGAATAACCCATCCCTTCCCCATTACTTTCTACTTGTTGAATTTCTACTCATGACTCAAAAACCACCTCCCCCTTAAAGTCCTCTCCAATTCTTTTAGGTTGATTATGACTTTCCCTCTAACTCAAAACCTCATACAACATTTCTCTGGCATCTCATATATGCACTTACAGAAGAAGTTCATCATAGCAAGGAGCTTGTAATTTCTTTGGAATAGGAAAGGGGAGAGGGATCCTACATTCTCCAAGGCAAAATTTGATTTGCTTGCAAAATGTCTGAGCTCTGCAAGTTCCTGACCCACAATTGCCTAGAGCAGAGGTGTCAAATGTCTTGTCAGCCTTGTCAGGCATTGCTGAAACTCCAAAGAGATTAAAATGTAATTTAAAAATATTTTAAAAAATACATAAAATATACTAGAACACAAGTAATACTATGTGATTTTCCAAGTTAATATGTGGCCTTCAGGGATCATTATGTATAGTTTAGTGGCCCTTTTTTCCATTTGAGTTTGACATCACTGGTCTAGAGTACCAAGAAGCTAAGTGATCAGAAGCAGGACTTGAACTCAGGTCTTCTTGGTCAGTGCTTTTTGCCCCCTACCACTGCCTCTCTCATGAAGTTATCATGTGTTATTTTGTATTAAAATTACCTACATATGATATATTCTTTTCCCCTAGTAGACTGGTATAGTTGTTGTCCGTTCTCAAAAAGGACCAAAATGACAACACCAAGATAAAGCGAAATTTCAATGTGCCGGACTGTGGTTGATCAGACCAATATGAGCTCAGAATGCTCTACCACAGGTTGGGCGCAGATAATCCATGTGAATATTTGAGGTGGATACTCCAAATTTGCACATGGTATGTTTACTTTGTGCTGTCTCAATTCTGCTTTGCTCATAGAGCACAGCACCCTTTCTGATGTGGGCACACCATGGTGAGCAGACCTGTGCCAGTGTCTCTCATGTTGCACAATCAAATCCAAAGTTCTTGAGAGAGACCTTGAGAATGCCCTTGTATCACTTCTTCTAACCAACATGTGGTCACCTGCCCCATGTGAGTTCTCCATAAAATAATCTTTTTGGCAAGCATACATTTTGCATTCAAACAATGTGGCCAGTCCATCAGAGTTGCTCTTTCTGAAGCATAGTGCTTGGCAATTCATCTTGAGCAAGGATTTCAGAGTCTGGTAGGTGATCCTGCCAGGTGATCCTAAAAATCTTCCTAAGGAAGTTCAGATGGAAGCGATACAGTTTCCTGGCATTGCACTAGTATACTGTGTCCATGTTTCACAGGTATACAACAATGAGGGCAGCACAACTGCTCTGTATAGACCTTCAGTCTGATAGTCAGTCTAATACCTCTTCTCTCCCAAACTTTTCTTTGGAGCCTCCCAAACACTGAGTTAGCTCTGGCAACATGTGCATCAACCTCATTGTCAATGTGTACATCCCTGGAAAGTATACTACTAGGTAAGTGAACTTATCCACAGCATTCGCAACTTCTCCATTTGTTGTAACTGATGGTTCCACTTATGGATGGTGTGGTGAAGACTGATGGAGCACCTGTATTTTCTTGGTGTTCATTAATAGGCCAAAATTAGCATAGACAGCAGAGAATTGATCCCATACCTTGTTGCATCTCAATTTCAGAGGCTGCACTGAGTGCACAATCATCTGCAAACAGAAAATTATGCACCAACACTCCCTCCACTTTGGTCTTGGCCTTTTCAATTTGAAGAACTTACCATCAGTACAGTAGTTGACCTTGATGCCATGTCCATCATCATTGAAAGTATTTGACAACATGGCCGAAAACATCATGCTAAAAAGCATAGGAACAAGCACACAGCCCTGTTTCACTCCACTGGTGACTGGAAAAGCACAAGAGCATTGTCTACTATCCAGAACCCAGGAAAACATGCCATCATGAAATTGACGTATAATATTGATGAACTTCTCTGGGAAACCAAATTTTGACATAATTTTCCATAAACCCTCATGACTAAAAGTGTCAGTCTTAGTTGGATCTACAAATGTTGTGTACAGACTTCTATTCTGCTCCTGGCATTTCTCCTGGAGTTCTTGGGCAGCAAATACCATATCGACTATTTCTTGGCCCTTTCTGAAACCACTGGCTTTCAGGTATATTTATGGACCAAAAACCTATGGTGCATCACAGTTACTCAGTGCTGATGGAGTGACATTGATTAGTGATAAGGACATGATCCTAGCGAGGTGGGCTGGACACTTCCATAGTGTTCTCAACAGACCATCATCAATCAATGCTGAGGCCATTGACCATTTACCTCAGATTGAAGTCAATCCCTCCTTAGCTGAACTTCCAACTGAAGAAGAGGTTTAGAGGGCCGTTAGGCTCTTTTCATGTGTCAAAGCACCTGGTGCTGATTCTACTCCAGATGAGACTTATAAGTAGGGGGACATTGCTCATACAAAAGCTGACTGAAATTTTCCAGGTTATATGGCAAGAGGAGGTTATCCCCCAGAAGTTCAAGGATGCTGCCACTGTCCATCTCTATAAAGGTAAAGGGAACAGATTGTCCTGTGACAATCATGGGGGGGTTTCTTTCTTAGTCATGGCTGGCAAAATTCTTGCTAGAGTCCACAGACTTTAAACTCCTTGAAGACAAGGAACTATATCTTATCTAACTTTTTGTTGTTGTCATTCAGTCCCATCTGACTTCGTGTGACCCCTTTTGTAGTTTTCTTGGCAAAGATACTGGAGTAATTTGCCATTTCTTTCTCCAGCTCATTTTGCAGATAAGAAAACTAAGGCAAACAATGTTAAGTGAATTGTCCAATGTCACACATCTAGCAGGTATCTGAGACCAGATTTGAACTCAGAAAGATGAGTCTTCCTGACTCCATCACTATCCACTGCAACACCTAGCTGCCCAAATCTAAAATTTACTTCTCCCCCAACATGCAGCTCAGTCCTCTGATTAATGTGTCTGTTGAATTAAAGCACTATAACCAGCAGCTATGCATAGGTCATTTGTTGCTATGGTTTAGTGACTTCCTGCTTGAACTGTGGTCAAGCAGAAAATTGAAGCTATAAACGTCACCAGTGAATTATACAGCTGAAAAGGGAATGGAATTAAGGAGAACAGAGGGAAGGGATCCTCTCTGCTCCTTTCAAGGTACTTGTTTTCCCCTTCAGAGTAAGTGCCATCATTCCAGGAGTTGCTTAGCAGTCTAGTTTGGCCGAAGTTAAGAGCCCATGGAAGGTGAATACAAAGAGACATGATGAGAGAGATATAGTACCTTCAAATGGTGGAGGTTCTTGAATATTAGGCAAAGAGGTTTGGAGCTTATTTACTAGACCAGCACGTATATGGGGTTGTGACCAACATTTTAAAAAGTGCTGAAGGAGTCATGAGTGGAAAAAGTTCAAGAAACCCTGCAGGAGACAAGAGAGACTCATTGAAGGGTTTTGAATAAGGAATGGGCATGACCAGACTTCTGTGTAAGAAAAACGGCATGCTTTCCTGAAATATTCTGGAAACCTTTCCTTCACACTTACCTGCTGAAACCAGTAGCTTCTAAACCTAGGAGGAACGACAAGAAGTTCATGATGTCATTGAACAAGTACTGGAGTGGCAGTCAAAATATCTGGATTGGATCCCAGGTGCTGTCATTTTTTACCTGTGACTTTGGAAAGGTCACTACATCTCACTGGGTTTCAATTTTCTGGTTTATAAATTGAAAGTCATCACCAGATCATTTCAAAAGTCCTTTCTAGCACCAACATTTTGTGATTGTTAATGACCAGCTATCATGAAGTCTCTTGAACCACTTTCAGTCCCTTCTGTGATCAGACAGAAATGAGTCATCTCCTTGTCATGGATGCTATGGAAAGTGATTCTTGTTTGAGATGGGCAGGACTAGGAGGGGTTGGACTAAATGACCTCTGAGATTCCTTCTACGTCTGATGTTTTAGGCTCAGCATTCTCCAACCTTCCTCCCCAGGGTTTATAATGGCCTGATTTCCCTCCCTCACATTGGAGAATGGATGATGGAAGACTTTTGGAGACAAGCAATATGCTTAGGTTATTAGAGCTAGCCTTATATAAAACTACCCTACGTAGAGGGTATGAGTGTTGACCTAAGCCAGAACTCTCCTCACTCAAGTTCTTACCAAGTCCACTTAGGAGTATGTTGGTAAATGTTTAACAACAAACTCTCTGAGGTTGTGGGTTGGGATATAGCAACAATACACTTTAAAAAAATGTGTGTTCACACACACATATATATATGAGTTGTGTGTATGTATGTGTGTATATATATGCATATATATATAATTTTTTCAATCAGTAAAAATCTACCTTTTAACCCTCCTACCTCAATCTTTCCCCTACTAACAACTAAAGAAAAACAAACTGATTGCAAACATGTATGGCCAATCAAATGTCCACATTGTCCATGTCTAAAAAAACATTTTCTGTCCATTCTGAGTCCTTTACTTGTTAAGAAGTGGGTAGCCTAGTTCATCATATTCTGGAGTGATATTTGGTCATTATGCTGATAAGAGTTCCTAATGCCTTCAAAGTGTTTGTCTTAGTTGCTTTCATTGTAAAAATTTTCTCCTGATTCTGTTCACTTCATTTGGCATCATACAAGTTTTCCCAGATTTTTCTGAAACCATGATGATAAACCTTGAAGTGGACACATGTATCATCTCCCCATATTAGAATATAAACAGTTTAAACTGGACAGTTATCCTATTTCATGTTTACCTTTTAATGTTTCTTTCAACACGTGCTTAAACTTCAGAATTTCAATGTAACTCTAGTCTTTTCATTAAGAATGCTTCAGAATTTCATTAAAGATCCATTTTTCTCCCCTGTAGCATTATATTCTATTTTGCTGATTGAATGATGTTTGGATGTATCCTTTTCCTTCTGGCATATCATGTTCCAAGTTCTCCAGTCTTTTATGGTAATAGCTACTAAATTGTTTGTGATCTTGACTAGCTCCTTAGTATTTGAATTCTTGCTTTCTGGATATTTGCATTGTTCTTTTTCTTTTTCTTTGAAGCTCTGGATTTTGGCTACGGTATTCTTAGGAGTATTCATTCCAAATTTTTTTTCAGAGGGTAACCATTGGATTCTTTCTTTTTCGACTTTGCTCTCTGATTCTTAGAAATTTACATAGTTTTCTTTTAATTTAAGTGTGCTATCTTGAAATATACTGTCTTGGCCTTTTTTTGTTCAAACTTTTCACATAGTACACTGTCTTAATTTTTTCTTCCAACTTTTCCAGATCAGTTGTTTTTGCCAGGAGATACTTTACATTTTCTTCTATTTTTTCAGCTTTTTGACTTTAAAAAATATTTCTTGTTCTTCAATGGAGTTATTTAATCCATACAGATTTTCGGGGAGTTTACTCTTCGAGAAAAGTTTTGTACCTCTTGTGCCAAGATGTTAATTCCTTTTCCAATTCTTTCTTCCATAGCTCTTCATTTCTTTTCCCTGAAGACCTTTCATTTCATTTCTCAGACTTGATGTTAGGTACTAAGCTCTGCCATATTTGTGGAGAGAAGATCTAAACTGATCCTTTTGTTGATTTCTTGGGGAACTGAGTCTTGTTGTTTTTCTAGGATCTTCAGGATTTGTAAACTTTTAGTGTTCCCAAAGTAAACTGATCCAGGGCAAAACTTGATTGCTTGAAACCTGCAAGTTCCTGACCTAGGTTTTGGTCAAAGCATCCATAGAACACAGCAGTACTTAGTCCCTATCAGTGGGCGAGAAAGTTCTCCTGGTGCAGAGTGACTGAACTATGGATTCCCACTTTGATTTGGGATTCCTACCATTGTCACTCTTCTGCAGGCTGGACTAGATGTTGAAACAGAAATACTGCTCTTCTCCTTGAGTCTGGGCCCAATCACTGCTGCTTGTTTCTAAACTGCCTTCTTTCACAGCAAGCTGCCTGGGACTTCCCTACCTGGCAA
>CM053771.1:228878997-228900722 GCA_028658325.1 Potorous gilbertii | reverse complement strand
GGAGCTTTTTCAGAGAAGCTTGCTGCACAAATTTGTCCCAGGTAATTATTACACTTGTAATTTTAATTGCATTGATTTTGTTTCCACTTTTAATCTAACTATCCATTTTTGTGGTTGTTCAGTCATATTCGACTCATATAACCTATTTGGTGTTTTCTTGGCAAAGATACTAGCATGGTTTGCCATTTCCTTCTCTAGCTCATTTGACAGATGAGAAACTGAGGTAAACAGGGTTAAGTGACTCATCCAAGGACATGCATCTAGTAAGTGTCTGAGGTCAGATTTGAACTCAGGAAGATGAGTCTTCCTGACTCCAGGTCCAGCACTCTACTTTACCACCTAACTGCCCCATTACCCATTTTAACTCTAATAATTCTCTCTATCCTTTGCTCAAAAATTATTCCCCTAACCATAGTTGTGAAATGTATCTCCTTTCCTGATCCTGATGTCAACTGTTATGTTTAGAATATAAACATAATACGTATATGTATAGATATATGTATATATTTGGAGCCTGTCTTGTTAGTTAAAACCTAGTTCTGCCAGATTGCTTCCCAGTTTGCCCAACGCCTTTCGTCAGATATTGGATCCTCACCCCAGTAGTTGGGGTCTTTGGGTTCATCCAACACTGTTCTACTAGATTCATTTGCTTTTGCATCTTGCTTGATAACACTAGAAAACAAAATAACTCCATAAAGAACTTGATTCATAATCTTGCCTCTAATGCCTATTCCCTTTGTGGCTGCAGGTATATCACTTAACCTTTATGGACCCCAGTTTTTTCATTGGCATCAGATGAGAGAGGGTGGAGTCGATGGTCACTTACTATTCCATAGGTTCCTTCCAGCTTTATGACTCTACTAATTGGTTCTGCTGATCAACCACAGGTCAATTTTTCCATTTAACCAGCATCAAATACTGTTGATGATTTCTGCTTTGAACCAGAAATCTGGTTTGAAATCCTTCCTTCTTACTTTGTTCATTATTTTCCTTAACTTTTTCACCATTTCCCCCTCCAAATGAATCTTGTCATTTTTTCTAGCTCTATCAGTTGTTTAGTAGTTTGGTTGGTATAGAACTAAATAAGTAAATTAATTTAGGTACTATTATTGTTTTATTATATTGGCAATGTCAAACACTGAGAAGTTATTATTTTTCCAAATATTTATGTCTTTCTTATTTCTATAAATAGTGTTTTGTATTTGTACTCTTATTGTTCTTATGGGTTTCTTGGTAGTTGAACTAGCAAATATTCCATTTAGTCTGTAATTATTTTTAATAGAATTTCTTTGTTTAGTTTTTCCTGCTGAGTTTTGTTAGTAATATGCTGCAAGCCTCTTGATTTATGTGTATTGAGTTTATATTTGCTATTTTTCTGTTGATGAATATTTCAATTAATTTTAGCTAAATTTTTAGGGTTTTCTAAGTAGATATCAATCATCTTCAAAAAAATGATCATTTCCTTTTCCCTTTATGTTTTCCCAGTTCTTTTATTACTGACATAACTAGCATTTCTAACACTATATCAAATAAAAGTGGTAATAATGACCCTCTACCCCTATCTTATTTTAAAAGATGTCTAGCATTTCTCCATTACATCCAATGTTAGCTCTTGGTTTAGAAAGATACCATTTATCCAACATAAGAAAGGTGCACTTATTCCTATGCTAAGAGTCTATGGATCTTCCTATAGGCTAATACTGTAGATGAAAAAAAAGTTAATCTGCTATTACTTGTTCTTAATGAACCTACAACGATTTGTAGTAATCTTTTCTCTTTCTAAAAGTTCAGAAAACATGTCTCAGGAATTCTTTCTACAACATTGTGGGGAATCATTGTCAAGCTTATATTTACATTCAGTTGTTTTTCAGTTGCGTCTGACTCTTCATGATTCAATTTTTAGGATTTTCTTGGCAGAGATACTGGAGTAGTTTGCCATTCCCTTCTCCAGCTAATTTTATAGATGAGGAAACTAAGGTAAACAGAGTTAAGTGATTTGTCCAGGGTCATACAGTAAGTATATAGCATCTGAGGTCATATTTGAAGTCAGGAAGATGAGTCTTTCTGACTCCTGCCCAGCACTCTATCCATTGCTACACCTAGCTCACAACTCTATAGTTTACAGGTCCTACACCTTTGCAAAAATCTAGATATTTGCTTGTCCCAAGTCCTATAGCACTATTTAAGTTCTTCATATTTCCTCAAAGATCACTTTTAGTGGTTCAGAAATAACTGTAATTTTTTGCAATAATCTGAAAATTTTCCTAAAAGTTAATTTGTATAGGTCAGGTTACCTAAATTCATTTATAATAGCTAGGCAACTTGTTTGCATTCCAGCTACTGCCTTTACTCTTAGAAAGTTCTTTAGCTAGTCTGGTTCACTCTGCCCCATTCTGCCTACTGGCTGGACTCTTCCACAGTCCTGGTCCTGTATTTTGTGAGACAGTCTTCTGGGAACCTCAAAGGAGCCGTTACTACAGTTTAGAAGGTTGAACTTCAAGGGTAGACCTAGAACAGTCTAATAGCCTGTAATGGCAATTAAATTAGGATTTGGGGTGTTTTTGTTTTACTACAAGTGCCTCTGATTGATTAATGTGATTGGGGAGGATCTTTCCCACCCATTGATGGGTCTATCCATTGTGGGAAGCTTGATTAGGAGAGTTGTTTTGTAGGAGTGTCCCAAGTACCTTTTGTTCTTTCTATTGAGGCACTGTATCAGAGGGTTATGTCCTTTGGTTATGAAAAAGTGTATAAATACTCTGAGGGTGAGATTTTACTTTGGGGCTTACTGACTGAAGTGTTTCTTTGGCTAGAGAGACTCTAGGAAGCCGCTAAGGAGCCACCCCCTACCCCAAAAATCCAGAAGTTGATGCTTCCCTCTCTGGTAACAATGTACGTAATGGTCAGACACTTTGGAAGCGTGTCTGTTGACTTTTGATTTCTCTGTATTTTCTCTGAAATTTTGATTTTGATGTCCTCTGATACCTGTGCTTGATTAAAGTGATTGTTAACCCCTTGAAAATTACTTTCCTTTTACAAATGCAGATCTAAGAACCTGTGGTAGCAGGTCCCCCTGTGTATGTTGAGGTGCTTAATGTTATATAGCCTACTTCCCTCAATAGGCCTCTCTACAACCACTGATACTTTAGTTTTCATTCCTCAATAATTAGCGTACTCCCATCCATCCACACACTTTCCCCATTCCAGTGATTCTGAACACCAACTACTTATGTATAAACTTTATTCCCTACTGCCAATTGCCCACTCCTTTACTGTCATTCAACTCAGCCTTATCCTGCCAATGTCCCACTCCAGATCTGTATTCCCTCCATTGGAATGCCTACTCTATAATGAACAAATTTCCTTCCATCTGAAACTTTTTTCTTTCTCTTTCCTTCCATGTTTTGGCATGCACTGAGATATGGCCCCTTTGTCATGGCATTTTTCCCTGGATACCCTTTTTGGTACTGGTTCCACTTTCACTTATACCCTTCAGCTCACTGGTCACAGTGAAAGAGATGGAATACTCTTTGGTCTCCATTACTATAGATGGACTGTCCCTCTAACACCTTCAACTCAGCAGCTTCTCTTCCTTTGAGACAAATTTATCATCCATTTCAGAATCTGGTGGCCATTACCTAGTGATTACTAGGATATTGTTCCTTCTTTCTTAATGAGTTATGTTCCTGGAGTTAGTTCTTTTTCCCCTCATTTTAAGTAGTATTTTATTTTGCTTTATTTTCCAATTACATGTAAAGACAATTTCTACCATTCATCTTTAAAAATAAAATTTTGAGTTCCAAATTTTCTCCCTTCCTCTATCCTCTACCTTCTCCCTAAGATGGTTAGCAATTTGATATAGGTTATATATATAACATATATATATATGTAAAATATATTTCCATATTATTTGTGTATAAGAAAAAAAGTAAAGACACTACCAAAAATAAAGAAAGTAAAAATAGTATGCTTTGATCTGAATTCAGAGTCCATCAGTTCTTTCTCTGGATGTGGATAGCACTTTTCATCATAAGGCTTTTAGAATTGTCTTGGATCATTGTATTGCTGAAAAGAACTAAGACATTCATAGCTTAACAATATACAATATTGCTGTTAACTGTTGACAATGCTCTCCTAGTTCTGCTCACTTCACTTTACATCAGTTCAAGTAAATCTTTGAAGGTTCTTCTAAAACCATCCTGTTGTCATTTCCTATAAAACAGTAATATTCCATTATGTTCATATACCACAACTTGTACATTAATTCCTCAACTGATAGGCATTGCCTTAATTTCCAGTTCTTTGCTTGGATCAATTTCTGTCTCTACCACCATCTCCTGCTCTCATGCAAGGGATCTTTAATATACATATTGATGCTCCCTCAAATACTCAGACTTCCTAGTATTACAATCTGCTTAGTTCCTCTGACCTGCTCTTCCATTCCTTTCCTCTTCCTTAGCTACACACAGAGATGGTCATACCTTTGATCTTGCCTTCACACACAACTCTTCTACTTCTATGTTCACAAATTCTGAAATTCCTCTCTCTAGTCGTAGTCTTTTAACACTCCATCTTTCCTCATGCCTGATGACCCCTAGCCTTGTTCTTAGTTCTTACTATTTTCCTTTATCCCTCAGTTCTTAACTAGGTCATTGATCTTGCCCTGGCTCTGCTTGCTTTCTAACTTTGCCTATTTCTACACGATTTTCTCTTCTTGAATTACTTGCCTCCTTATTGTATTGCTGATCTTGCATTTCTGGTCTGCTAGCTTCCACTACCCCACCTCTTTCCCTTCTATACATATATTATTGAATAAAACTGGAGAAAAATCAAGAAATTGTGATGACTGGCTCTATTGGAAATTTATGATACGCAATCTCCACTAGTCCCTCACTGCAACAAGACTATCTCTAGTTGATTTGCTATATCTCACTCACCTTAGCATCTATTCCAAATGTTTTTCTTCCCCCATGAAGCTCCTGAAGTGTCTCCTCTCCCCATCTTTCAGCTGAGGGCCTTGCTTCATGTATCTCAAAAAAAAGGCCATTAATCGAGAGTTCTCCTTTCTCATCTCATATCGCTCAGGTATTTTCCTCCACTATCTCCTCTTTCATCATATGTCTCTGATGAAGAGATGGCCTTTCTTGCCAAGGTAAACTCATCTACATGTATCCTTAATCCCATCCTCTCTCTGCTCCAACAAATTACCCTGTGATTATTTCCATTCTTTTGTCTTTAATCTCCCCTTAAAGTTCTTGTTCCTTCTCTGATGCCTACAAATGTAGCTATGTCTCCCCCAACTGGAAAACAACCTCTCCCTTGAATCAACCATTGTTGTTTGTTGTTGAGTTGTGTGCAACTCTTCATGACCCCATGGATCATACTATTCATGGAGTTTTCTTGGCAAAGATACTGGAGTGATTTGCCATTTCCTTCTCCAGTGGAAAGGCAAACAAAGGTTAAATAACTTGCATTGGGTTACACAGTATCTGAGACCAGATTTGAATTCAGGTCTTACTGACTGCAGGTCTATGTACTGTTCTATACAGAGTTCTAGCCACTGAGCCATCTAGCTGCCTCAATCCAATTGTACCTGCTATCATCTGATCTTTCTCCTGTCCTTCCCAACCAAACTACTTTCAAAAGTCCTCTACACTGGATATTTTCAATTTTTAAACTTTCTACTATCTGGCTTTTGAATTCATCAATTGAGGGGTAAATTAAGAAATGAGGGATAAAGGAAAATAGTAGGAACCAAAATTGAGTACTGAAACTACCAAAGTTGCCAGTGTTTTTTTAGTTGTCAAATTGCCAAATTTGTTAATTGTCTGATTTAATGGTCTTTTTTCAATTCTCATTGTTGTTGACCTCTTTATAGTCATTGACATCACTGGTCACAGTCATGTATTTAGCATTCTCTCCTCTCTAGGTTTTTATGATGCTTTTCTCTCTTGCTTCTCTTCCTACATGTTCAATCACTCCTTCCAAGTCTTCTTTGCCGAATTTTCATCTATGTCAAATACCTAGTGTTGGGACTCTTATTTTACAAATGAAGAAAATGAGGCCCCAAAAGATTGATTTGTCCAGGGCCACATAGGTAATAATTAATGGAGATAGACTTGAAGTTCAAGAACTAAATATGTGTGTGTATGTGTGTATATATATATGTATATGCACATATATACACACATACATGCATGCACACATATACATACATATACACGCATGCATACACATATGCACATACATATACATGTATATATGTTATCTTGTTATGAATGATCCAGTTACAATTCTTCCCACCCAATATGGAGAAGCAGTAGTTTGTCTGTTGCCCAGCAATTACACCCCTTCAAGATTCTATTATAATTCATCTGCTGCCTATTTCTCCTCTTATAGCTACCATATTCTCACCAACTGACACTCTCCCTATTCCTGTATTATTTAGTTGCCCAAACCCCAGGAGCAAACTTTAGCAAATCCCCACCTTTGTTCTTTTATCTCCATTCTCCTCAGCTCTACTCCACCCCAAGTTCCTTTCCAACCCTGCTTAGTCCTTTCACAGTGCTCTCTGGAATTCCAGTTTCATGCTGAACAACCCATCATTCTGGACCTCTTTCTCTCATAATCTTTCAACTTCTTGTACTCCCCAAGACCCTTTATCTTCCCCAAGACAACACTATTTTCTCTTCAGCAATGGATGGACCCTCACTCACACTCTCCTCCTCAGTACACTAGTCCTGGAGGGGACTTGAAATGTTCTTTGCTCTCCACTGTCACTTCCAAACTCTCCTTCTGCTATTAGAATTCATCAACCTCTCCTTTGAAACTCATGCTATTAAAATTTTCTACAGTATTCAAATCACAGTAGTTATTATATACTGGCACACAGATGATACTCCTGGCTCACTCTCTCCTCTACAACCTTTGCCCTTATGTTAGGAGACTACAACATTCAAGGTAAACTTCTATTTCCCTCAACTTCTATTTCCTCAATCTCCTCAAACCCATTAGCTATTTCTACACTCCACCTCAGCCACACAGAGTGATGGTTATTCTCTGGATCTTACCATTATACAAGCAATCCATTTCCTTGGTCAAAAATGGGAACATTTCTCAATCATTCCATGTTTCCCAATGGCTTATTCCCTCTTAAACCTATTTGCTCTAGAATAAATATAATTTAAAATGCTTTCCATGTGCCAGGCACTGTGCTAGATGCTTGGGATCCAAAGATAAAAACAAAACAACCCCTGTCCTCAAGGATCTTACATTCTAACAGGGAAGAAAACATGAACATGTCTATATAAGACACATACAAAGTTGATTCAAGATAACTTTGGATGAGAAAGTACTAGAAGGAACTAGGAAAGGTCCCATGCAGAAGGTGACTCTCAAGTTGACAACCAGGCATACCATGATGCAGAAGTTAGGAGGGAGAGCATCCCAGGCACAGAGGATAGCTGGGGCAAAGACACTGAAGTGAAAGAGGAAATATCAGATGAGAGGAAAAGCAAGTCAGCCAGTATGGCAGTAAAGTGTACTGAGAAGAGGAATGTTTAAGAAGAGTGAAGAGATAGGAAGGAATAAACTACAAAGAGCTTTGCACAGCCGAGAGGAGGTTTTGACTTTATTCTAGAGATAGTTGGGAGATAATGGAGTGTTTTTGGGAAGGAGGGGAATATATGCATACTTGCACTTGAAGAAAGGCACTTTAGCAGATGCATGTGAAGAGAAACTTGGGGCAAGGAGATCAAAAAGAGGGTGATAGATAGTCTAGGGGAGAGGTCCTGAGGGCCTGAACTGGACTATGAATTGGGAGAAGGGAACCAAGTAAGGAATACTCATAAAATCTTAGAATTATGGCCTTGGAAGGGACCTTCAAGATTCCCTATTCCAATCTGTCAGTGAAAGAATCTCCGCTATAGACTTCCTAGTCATCCAGCTTTTGCTGGTATGGTTTTAACATTTTTTTAGAACTTTCTAAACACTGAGGGAGAATTTTCCTCCCTCCGACTTACATTACTTTCTCTTGGTCCTCCTTGGGTCAAAGAGAGTAAGAAAAAAAATCTATCTTCCAAATTGTAGCCTTTTCAGATATTTGGAAACAAATATCACATCCCCCTCTAGTCTCCTCTTTTCCAGGCTAAACATCCCCAGTTCCTTTAAAGGGACCAAGATACTCAATTTTTTTCATTTCAAACTCAATTACTCTGTCAACATGTAGATTAAAGATGTGCTACATAAGGTCATTATCAGTTCATTCAAATGCCCTTGTGTTTCCAATTACTTCTCAAATTAGTTTTGCATTAGGTAGATACATGCTCATATCTCCCCGCTGTAGAGGAATTCAGGGAATTATAATGCCATTTTTTTGTTACAGCATTTCTCCAAAGTGTTAAAACTCAGAATCACCAGAATCTCAGAACTGGAATGTACCTTATATTCCAGCTTATAACTAAATCATATTCTTGACAAGTAACCATCCATTTCTTTTTGAAGTATTCCACTCCACATCTGGATAACCCTAAGTAGGAGGAGGGTTTTACTTATTTTCTGCTGAAAGCTGCCACTCTTCAATTTCCACCCATTATTCTTACTTCTGCTAGAAACTCTGCCCTCTGGGACCAAGAAGAACAGGTCTAATCCTTCTTCCATATGACAGTCCTTAAAATAGCTGCAGACAGTTATCACATCCCCCTAAAGTCTTCTGCAGGCTAAACATCTCTTATTCCCTTAAAAAATTCTTACATGGTATGGTCCTGAGCACCCCATCCCCATCCTTGTCACCTTCTCCTGTACTACATCAAAGCTTGTCAATGTCCCTTCTAAAATGTATGCCTAGACTTAGACATCGAACCATATAATGGGACCTGAGCAACACAGTAAACTGCCATAAACTGTTGTGAATATAGCCTGAGATCATATTACAGTTATCTTTTCCATATCTTGCCTTTCCCCAATTCAGTTTTGATATATCTTGGGTTTGGCAGAATAAATTAAGTGGGAATTTTTGGGGAGCTTTGTAGAAGCCATAGATGATACTAGAGTGCCAGAAGACAACACAGAAAAAGTTTAGAAACTCAGAAATGTGTAAAATATATGTATAGTTTTGTATAATAACCCATATTTTTCATAAGGTACTATAAATACCCCACAAAAGAAAAATCGCATTTCTGTTACAAAGGGAAGGTAAAAAAATATGTGAATTTCCCAGATTGAGGG
The DNA here is from genome assembly GCA_028658325.1 of Potorous gilbertii. Classification (NCBI taxonomy): domain Eukaryota; kingdom Metazoa; phylum Chordata; class Mammalia; order Diprotodontia; family Potoroidae; genus Potorous; species Potorous gilbertii. Next base: position 228,891,497 of record CM053771.1, on the reverse strand, counting down.
GACACTGAACCCCTAACTCCTGAGATGTGTAAAGGATAACTGGAGTGTATTTTTTTGTTAATTTATTTAAACATGCATACCAGTAAAAACTGTCCAGTCTTTTTCACGTGAACTATTCTCTAATACCCTGTGTTTATTTGTTTTAGTTATATCCAACTCTTCGTGACCCCATTTGGGGTTTTCTTGGCAGAGATACTAGGGTGTTTTTCTGTTTCCTTCTCTAGCTCATTTGATAGATGAGGAAACTGAGGCAAACAGGGTTAAGTGACTTGCCCAGAGTCACACAACTAGTAAGTATTCAAGGCTGGACTTGAACTCAGGAAGATAAGTCTTCCTGACTCCAGGCCCAGCACTCCATCTAGCTGCCCAAATTTAAAATTTACTTCTCCAACATTTAGCTCAGACCTCTGATTAGTAAGTGTCTGTTGAATTAAACAGTATAACTAGCAGCTATGCATGACTCATTTGCTGCTATGGTTTAGTGATTTCCTGCTTGGAGTCCACTGGGCTATTTACCTAGCTGCCCTTATCCTGTAGTTCTCAGCTATTCTACATTATCAGAATCCTGGATGACAGAAGGAACATGGCAGTCAACCTGTACCCCATGTACTCCAACTTTCTATCACACTTATTCTCAACCAGAGTACATCAATCATTTCTTTGGTACCCCAAGAAGATGACCTGGGTACTATGAGGGTAAAATATAATAGAATAGATCCTTTTAAAAACTTGTAACAGGATGGGGATTGGGATTAACCTTTCTCAAAGCTCCCTTCCAGTACTAATATTCTATGATTCTGGATTCAAATCCTGATTCTGCTACTTGCTACCTGTATGTTGAGCCAGTTTTCTATCTCTGGACCTCAGTTTTCTTATCTGCAAAATGAAGGGCTTAGATATCCTCCAACATCCCTTTCACTTCTAAACCTATGCTCCTTTGAGCCTTCCATTTCTAAACTCTCCATGTTTTCCTATCTGCCACAATTGTTAGCTTTTAACAGTGTCTGCTCCTAGTCTGAAGTCTAAAGCTTAAGCTTGTAATTATCACTGAAGACTGTAGTTAAGTAAGCCAGGCCATGGAAATAAAGAGAAAGACTAATGAGCAAACACAAGCCACTTCACATTCAAATGGGAATTCCTGAAACCTAAAAATATTCTCCAACATGCCAAGACAGACTGCACTCATTTAAGAAATAAACATTATGCTTTGAAAATAAACTCTTTGCTATTTATAGAAAGGGGCTACAGTTTTACTGCTTTTCAATTTCTTGGAAGTGCTTACAAAACATGACTGGGCAAAGATGATGCATTTAAATGTGGCCACTTTAGCCTTTAGGTTTCCAGGATTGAGATAATGTCCTTGCCAGAAACGCTTTGTGCAAGGATTAAGGCTGCCTCTTCTCCAAAGCCATTCCTAGCAATGTGTTCCAGGTGTGCTGCAGGTTAAGTGAACTTAGAAAATACTGGTCTCTCCTATTCTTAAAGATATACAGAGAGAAGAGATGTTTCAGAGCATCCTCCTGCATATATATATATATACACACATACATAGATACACATATACATGTGTGCACACATGCATGTGTATGTTTTTATACACATGCTTGTCTACATATGTACACACACGCACACATATGCATGTACAGGCATGTGCATATACACACAAATACATATACATGTATGCACACATGCATGTGTATATGGATTTATGCATATGTGTGTACACACATGCATGTACATGTATGTGCATATATGCACACCTATGGTGATTGATTTACTCAACCGTACCCCACTTCAATGACAAGATTCCCAAGCATTTCATTCATAGACCTTAATCTAAATGCAGAAAAGGCCTTGGAACTAGAATGACTTCACACAAGACTCCTGCTCAGATAGATTGAAGAAATTTGGCCACATTTCAGAGATCATCTATGAATTACCAAATGATGAGAATCGATTCATTCCAGAAATTGGAATGTGGAGTTGTGAACGCCTTGAGAGACAGAACTACCTGGAGAAGAGGAAGGAGAGGCCTCAGTCTGGGCTTGAACCAGCTCCCTCCCCACCCTCACTTTTGGATGGAGGAGGACCTTGCAAGGTTCAGAGGGTCTGGAGGACTTTGTACTTCTTATCCTTCCCTTGTGGTCGTAACTTCATACCTGGGATAGCTTCAGCTGGTGACTGTATATGCACTGGAAACCAGGGACAGACTGGGTTCATGGTTCTAGAAAGAGTTCAGCAAAAGAAACTGTACCATGACTAAGGGAAACTTCTTGAGAACACCATGAATGAGAGGAAAGGTTTTCAACAACCAAGAAACTGTGAATTATCTCTTTGATATATGTGCTTCCCACACTTAGACCCACTTTCCCTTATACTTTTTATGTACTTGTGATAGAGTGTGTCACAGAGTATTTTTTTGGGGGAAGGGATGGGTGTTATATAACAACTGATCTTAATGTATTGACTTTATAAATAACTCTTTCTAAAAAGTACTGAAGTTTGACTGAGTAAAGTCTCAACTGATAATCATGAGGTGAATCATCAAGTGGGGGGCTTAATCCTATGGTCACCCCAACCCCTCAGAGCCACCCCTAGAATTCTGAAGGGGAGAAATGACCTTGTTCTAGGACTCAATCTATGGGAATGGGATTTGGGATAAAGTATCTCAGAGTTCAAATGTATTTTGCACCTATTTCTTATTGTTGGAAAGTCCTTTTTCTTTAAATCTTAGATCAGAGTTGTTAAACACACACAGCAGCCTCATGGTACCAGCAATACTCCTGGATGGTCAGAACCAGATCCAAATGTAATTGGGACATATCTAACTAACTAAAAATACAATAAAATAGATAGTGATAATTGGTGGTTTTCTAAGTCAACATGCAGCCTGCAGGAATCCTTATGTAGGATTTATTGGCTCCTGTTACTGTATGAGTTTTATACCATAGTCTTACATAATTCTCATATGGTTTCCTCTTGGTAAAGTGTCATGTACTGATTTTGGCATCAGAAGACCTGCATTCAAATTCTTCGTCTTTTCAATCACAGATTTGGTCTGAGGCTACCCAATAGCAAAGATGCAGGTGAGAAGGGAACAATCACACCCTTCCCCATCTCCCCAGGTTCAGTTTGGTAACTGATGGAACCTTTGGTTTTCCATACAGACGGCTCAAGGAAATGGAGGCTAATTCCCCTCTCCTTCCCTTTTCAGGCTAAATATGCTTCATTAGGGTAATATTGCACATAAGTCAGAGCCCTGTGTGACCAGCAATGTCTACGAGCCTGTAATGGTAAGCTGTTAGAATGGGCTTCTTTTTGTTTTCTTTTTTCCTTGGGTTTGTGTCCTTGGCCCACGGAGGCATTCTTTCTGCAGGCCCACCTTCTGTTCCTCCTGCAAACCTTTGCCAGCTTCCCAGATTCATCTGCAAAGGCAGTGAGGCTTAGCCTGGCCAAATGCACATTGTTATCAGGTCAGGCAAGCTGGCTGTGTTCTGAATAAGGGGCTACTATGCCGCTGTTTAACCCAGTGCTGGAGTCTTGGGCTGCATGCTTAGCAGGAGCCTGTGCTGTGTCCTCCCTCTTCTTCAAATAGCCTCACCAGGGTTGAGGAACCTGAACTCAGTCAAAAGGTTGCACTTGAGGACCTACAGGGCCTGCACACCTCACAATCCAAATAGTAGTGGTAGTAGCTAGAATTTATAGAGCACTTTTAAAGTATGCAAAATGCTTTACATAAGGTCTTGTTCTAGCCCTAGATCTTCCTCAGACCTTTCTGGAAGCGTTAAAACACACAATGACCCTTCTCTTCAGTTCTCATCAGACTGCACTTTGGATGTGTCTCCTCCCAGAAACCTGTTAATCCTGGAAGATCACTACAGTCCTGCAATTCACACAGCAGAAATACCCTCCATACCTGCAGCCCCTCTCTCTGATTGGATGACTCCTCCCAGAACCTCCATTTAAAGAGGGCATTCACACCAACCATTTCTTCAATTCTCACGGGGCTGTACTCCTCCAGATGTCTCCATCTTACTTCCACTGTGCATATTTCCCTCCTCACTATCTTTTTAAACTTCCTTTTATGTTTTCCCCTCATTATGATGTAAGTTCCTTGAGGACAGGAACTATATTCCAAAAGCTTAGTACATAACACTTGGTCCATGGTAAGTGCTTATTGACTGACTTTCTCTCTGTGTTTATAGGTCTGAAAACTTGATTCTACACCATTTCTAGAGAGACAGCAGAGTCTAGTGATTAGAACATTGGACTTGGAGTCAAGACCTAGATTCAAAGCTATCTAGCCATAGGCAGCTTGAAGGGATAGTCAGAAAGATCTGAATTCAAATGTGGCCTGAGACACTTATTAGCTGTGTGACCCTGGCTAAGTCATTTAACCTGTCTGCCTCAGTTTCCTCATTTGTAAAAAAAAAAGGTTAATAACAGCACCTACCTCTCAGACTTGTTATGAGAATCCAATGAGATGGTATTTGTAAAGTACTTTGTAAACCTTAAAATGCTACCTCTTGTTATTATCTGCCTTTCCTATTTTCATTAGTCTTATCTCACTCTAGGCATGACATTTTAGTATTCTTACCGTCAGTTTTCTCAGATGTAAAATGGACATAATACTAGTATCTACCTTGCAAGGTTGTTGTGAGGGTCAAATGAGATGAGATATGTACAGGGTTTTATCAACCTTAGTTATTGTGTTGTTTTATATGGACTATATCCCCCTACAGGAGACTATTATTAGTGCTTTTAAGACAGGGCTCTGATTATGCTTCCCCCACTGCCAGAGCCTAGCACAGTGTTCAAGCATAGGATTTGCTCAGACTACTGTTAAAATTGAGCAGTTATCTCTCTTCTAAAGTCCCAGTGATAGATATAGTCATGATAGGGGATGTTGGTTAACTAAACACCTGCTGTTTGGCTCTGCCCATATTACAAGAGCTACATTATCTACAGTTATGGATGAAAGCATATGACTATTGTCAACCTTTAGAGGGCCTCTGAGGGAAAAGGAGGGGATTTTGTTGGCTAGATTCACCTGAGATCTTGGATATGCCATTGAAATCTGAACGGAGATCATTGTACTACATATGGTAGCAAGGACTCTTTGACTTGGAAGAAGTACTTGAGAGGCCATGTAGTTTAACCTCATGCCCTATTCTGAATTCTTCAGCATCCTTGGCTACTGCTTATCCAGCCTTTGCTTGGCAATTCCAGTGAGGGAGGATGAGACCATACAGTCTTGGAATTGTTATACAAATCTATGCTCTCATTACTGTTTAGAATCCCCATAGCTTCTGACTGCTAGAATGTCCAGCTGTCACAGACCTGACTTCAGGCCAGAGGAATGGTTCAGAAGTATCTGATAAATTATCTGCTGCCCCTGGGCATGCCTTTTTTTAAAAATAAATTTTGCTTATTACCTTTTGGTTTTATGTCATTTACATTTTCCACTGTTTTCTTCTTTTTTCCTCCTTGCAGAGAGGTAGTTTCTATAATGAGAAGAAAACATAAGTTTAGAAAAATTAATCAATTTATCAAAAAAGGCTGACCTTATATACATTGTTAAGGAAACTCACTCTAATGTTGCACAGCTCTAGTTTTTGTGAAATTCTTCCTTATGTCAACTGAGAGATATATAAAGCATTTGTTAAAAATTCTTGATTGTCTCTCTCTCTATCTCTCTAATTCAATCATCTCTCTAAGTAAGAGCTTAATGCTTTTACTATGTGCTATGACCATGCTAAGTGCTGAAGGTACTCTTACCAGAGAACATCACAGTTTTTTCTTCTCCTCTCAAGGGGTTTACATTCTAATAGGGGAACATAAAACACAACATTAAGGGTATCTGGAAAGTGAGAAGAAGGGAGGATGGAAGAGGAGCAGCCACAAACTGGTCTGGAGATGGAGCATTCCAGAGAGTAAGTTGAACAAAACAAGAGGCATCACTGGGGCTCCTCCTCCCATGGAGAGCCCATCTAGGGACTCATTGATTAGGAGAACAGGTCTCAGGGTGGAAAAAGGAAGGGCATGAGTTTCGGATGGGGAACTCACACATCTGGTACGTGTCTCAAGCTGGATTCAAACTTGGGCCTCCTTGGCTCTAGGTCCAGAACTCTACCCACTGGGCCAACTACCTGCCTCCAGGCCAAACCAAACAAGTTTAATCTGTCATATTGCTCTCTCTTCTCTAGATTGCCCTAGTTCATCAATGTCTTTCCTAAAATGTGGTGTCCAGAACTGAAAATAGTACTCCAAATGTCACTTGATTAGAGGAAGGGGACCCCAAGAGTCTCCTTTCGTTCTGATCCCTCTACTAATTTAGCATTTTTGTGAGCCCTGTTATATCACTAGGGTCAACATGTCATTGGCACTTATTACATTTACAATCCACTAAAACCCTGAGATGAGGTCTCAGTCCTTAGATGTGTACAGTTTACCCTACTTGGTATCAACCCATGTGGCATTTTGGTGATCTTGATTCTGGAAATGCTTGATGGAGGGGTCATTTTCCTCAGGGTTTCAGAGCACGGGGAAGGTCAAGGAGGTCCCTTCTAGGTGTTGGATCCTCACTGTACTCAGCTGCTGAGACCTATGGGCTCCAGTGGCAGGACTCCCAGTGGTTCTTTTGATCTACTCCTTTTCATTTCTGCTTTTCAGTGTACCCAAGATTAAAAACATATAAATACAATAGAGACACAAGGACAATAGTGATGTGCATTTTTAATAGTCTTGTAATTATTTTTCAGTTGTTTTCAGTCTTATCCAGTTCTTCCTGGCAAAGATTCTGGAGTGGTTTGCCATTTCCTTCTCCTTTTCATTTTTACAATTGAGGAAACTGAGGCAAACAGGGGTAAGTGATTTTTCCAGGGTCACACAGCTACTAAGTAAGTTGAATTTGAACTCTTGAAAATGAATCTTCCTTATTCCAAGCCCAGTGTTCTATCCACTGTGCCACCTAGCTGCTCCAGCCACAAAGTAGCCACCAAGAGAGAGGAACCAAGGTCCCTTCTCCATCAGGAGGCCTGTGGCAATTCTTGTTGCATTCATCAAGGAAGAGGAAGAGATTTCATCCGTTCTGGTGTCTTGTGGGCAGTCAGTTCTGGCTCAGCAACCATTTAAACATCTTTTCATTGACATGAAGTTGTGATAGGAATAAATCAGAGGATATCTGTAAATGCTCTGAATAGGAAGAAGAAGACCTCCTCCATCGAGAATTTCCAAAATATTTCACCCAGTTGTATATGTAAGTTGATGGCAGACAGGGGATGCTGTACATGCTCTAAGGCCTGGACCTCAATGGTCACTCTTTCCAGACTTCTCTTTCCACCTTCCCCATCACCTTATAACAACCATTATCCAACTACATTTCCCTCAACCTGTTTTTGTGACGTTGATTTCTTGAATTTTGAATATATGACTTTTAAGTCTCTATTACATTTCATCCCATCAGATGTGGTCTGTGTTCCAGTCCTCCCTCCATACAGTAGTCCCTTAAGTATTTGAACACTGCTAATGACACCCCAAGTCTTCCTTTATACAGGCAAAAAATGCCCAGGTCTTTCAGTTATTGTGCAAATGTAATAGATTTGTATCCTCTCTTATGTGATCAACTTTGCTGGACATGTTCCAAATTGTCAATGTCCTTAGAATGTGGAGTCCAGAGGGACCCAGTACTCCAGATGTACTCTGCTCAGACCAAGCACAGCAGAATTATTATTTTTCATGACCTGGACATAATCTTTTTACTCACTTAGCTTAAGGTCTCCTCATTAAATTTCTATTGTTTTCGACTGGGGAACCTGTCTGAGCCCAGATGGAAGCAAATAGAAGGAAAATTCCATTTACTTTAAAATTAGGTTACAGAGCTAAGTATTTGCCCTGCTTACTCTGTTCCTTTCTCCTCCCCCTGTGCTTCCACCTGTTACCCAATTAACACCCCATTATGCTGAACACCTGCACAGACACTATTAACAATATCCCTTCCAGGACTCTTGTCACCTTGGCTCAAATGCCACCTCTCTGTCCTGAAACACCTGTGTCTGCTGCCAGGCATCACAGGTGTTTGCCTATAGGAAGGCTTTGGAGCTTGCTGAGTTTTTCCTGAGAAGAGGAATTAATGTGGTAATTAATGAAAATATCCTCCCAGAAACTCCTCTCCCCCAGCTCAAGGCTAAAGAGATGATCCTGGCAACTCAATGAGTTTGAGAAAGTAACTTTGACTACAAATGGGACAGGGCCATAATGCCAGGTCAGAACTGAAGGCCTGCAGACCAGGGTGGTGGGAATGGGAAGAAAGAAGGAGAAGAAAGAGAGGTGAGGAAAGGGAATATGATTTTTTTTCTTCCCTCGCCACATTCTAGGACCAGTGGTTAGAGTTTTGACATTCCAACCCTTCCATCAACTCAGATTAATAAGAGTAGCATGAGAACCAGTAGCTCCCTAACTCCACACCCAAAATGGAATTAATGCCATTGATCAATAAGCATTTATTAGGTCCCTATTATGTGCCAAGTACTGTGCCATGCCCTGGGTATTTAAAGACAATAAAGAAACTGGACTTAATAGTCTCTTTCAGTTCTTTTTTTCTCTTGAATTTTTATATTTTCAATTAACCAGCATTTATTTTCTCTTTCTCCAACCTTTCCTATACCTATTGAAATAATAAAACAACCTCTGCCCTTTGGGTACTTACATTCTATCTGAAAGATAGCATTTATGTATATAAGAGACGTACAAGGTAAATACCAGATAGTTTGGAAAGGGGACAGTAGCAATGTGGAGGCAGAGAATGAGGAAAGTCATCTTATAGGAGGTGGCACCTCAGCTGAGTTCTGCAGAAAAATCTGGATTCCAAGATAAGAACGTTGGGACTTCATTCCAGTTATGGGAAAAAAAACTTATTCAAAGTCTTGAGGATGCATGAATGGAATGTTGCATGTGGGGAGCATCCAGGACAGTTTGGTTGGACCATAGAATGTGGTCCAACATTTAAAAGAAGGTTAGAAAGCTCGATTGGAACTAGGTTGTGAAGGACTTTAAATGATGCATGGAGGAGTTTATCTTTGATCCTAACATTAATAGGAAACCACTGGAGTTCTTGGAGAAGAGAAATTATATAGTTAAACTTGGGATCAATCAACATCCTTATGGCTTTCCCATGATCCACAGTTCTCCACTGGTCTCCACAATCACTACTTTTAATGTACATATAAGAGGACTTCAGAGTACTTTTCTTCATTCCATCATTCCATGGTTGTCTTTCCAAAGGCTTTTTTACCTACATGAGTTGCCAGAGAGGAGAGAACTCCCTAGGAATTTTTCTCCCTGACGCTTCTATTCTCAACACTGAAAGGATACTCAAGAGGAGTCTCTGTGTGGGCCCATAGAGAAGAAGCCTCCTCTCTTTGATATCCCAGGCTCTTTTCTCTCCTCTTTTTTTCTAAACTCTCTTGACAGCTTCCATGGGTTTACTACCATCTCTATGCAGATGACACCTAGATCTGCATATCCCAGGCCTAACCTTTCCTCAGTTCTAAATCACTAGCTGATTTTTGGATGTTTCAAACTGAGTATCCCAGAGACATCTCAAGTTCAACACATCCCAAACTGATCTCATTATCTTTCCCTCACAACTCCTCCCCTCTTCCAAACTTGGCAATATCCCAAGTTCCCTACTCACCCCACACATCCAATTGGTGGCCACAACTTTCTGTTTCAGCTTCTACAACATTTCTTGCATCCAACCCCTTGGCTCTCCTTACATGGAGAGTACCTTAACTAAGGCCCTTATTGACCAGATTATTTCAACAGTCTACTTTTTTTGTCCCAGGTCTCTCACCATTCCATCTTATATTCTGTCAAAGTAATTTTCCTTAAGCATAAATCTAACCATGTGACTCTCCTCTTCAACCATCTCCAATGTGACTGCTTTTAGGATAAAATATCAATCTCTCTATTTAGCCTTTAAAGCCTTATACAACCTGGTCCCAACCTATCTTTTCAGTCCTGTTGGGCATTGTTTCCACTCTGATGCTTTGCAGTCCAGTCAACTTGACCTTCTCTCTTCCTCACACCCAATACTCGATCTCCTATCTCTTAGTCATCACACAGGCCTAGAATTCACTCCTTTCTCATTGCAGCCTTGCATACTCTACTGTCTTCCTTTAAGCCCCAGTTCAAGTAGTGTCATGTGCATGAAGCCTTTCCTGATTCCCCCAACTGATAGTGTTCTCCCTTTCAAACTATTTTGTTTAACTGCTTTATGTTTGCATTTTTATAATGATGTAAATATTTCTATTTGTCGTTACCTCCCTTCTCAGAAAGTAAACCCCTTGTGAGTAGGGATTGTTTCATTCTTTATACTTATATCCCAAGAATCTACCAGAGTTCCTGACACATAATAGGTATTTAATAAATACTTGTTGAGTGGATCAATTGATAGTCAATCAATCACTTAGTTAACAAAGGTTTATTGAAGACATTTTATATGTGAGGTCATAGGAATGTTTTAAAATGTGGAAATACAAAACTAAGTGTTCAACTGTTGTGGGCTTTGACCAGGTCCTGATGAGACCCTACCAAGACTTGACTGCTGTACTTGGTAAGAACCCAGTGAGTAGTGGACATAGCAATAATTTAACTAGGTGCAAGCAGGCAAATATGGTTGTGAAAAGAGGGAGGAAAAGAATCAGGAGAAAAAAGGTTGTAAAGGTAAAATTGACATGTCTCAAGTTATGTTGTCCTTACTTTGATTATGGTCCAGGAGATTATTGTCCCCAGATTGATGTAGAATCCAGCATTTGGGGATAAAAGCAATGACAAGGAAAAGGGTCATTGCTCCTCTGACCAAGCAAGACCCTCATCTTGCTCTGGTTCCTGTGAGACCTAAACTGGGATGAGCTTAGCGAAATTGAGAGAGGCAAGGGGAGTCTGTCTGCTGACTGTATCTGTTAATGGGACTCATCTTGCATTATGTATCCTTGGCCTTTGTTTGACACATGTTCTAATCAACTAAGTAAATTTTATGTATATATATGTACATATACACACATGCACATAATGTATTATATATAAATAAACATATTACGTATATTTAGATATATAGATACGTATATACATATGTGTTATATATTATATATTTATATATACACATATATCTACCCAAATATAATTTATACACATGGGATATCTCCAAAGCTTTAATAGCTTTATTAGCCTAAAACTGCACTAAAATTTTTGGGACACCACCTATACAACAACTCGGTGTTGGGTGGATCTTTTTCATCATCTCAGTACCTGAGGTTTGGATAGCTTCATCGTTTTCTAAAATTTAGACCCTCCAGGGTAATATGAGATAGGATTCCTGCCCTCAAAGAGATTGTGATCTGATTGGGAGAAAGATCTATATCAAAAGTGATGACTATAAAGTAATGCATTTTCTCATGTAAAGTTTAAATACTCTATAAATGTCAGCTATGATAATTCTGGATGTCATTTGAAAAACATTAAAAGCCTGTCTGCTGGGAAATATCTCTTCCTCTGCCAAATGCCTGAAATTCCATTTCTTTAAAATGATTCTTTGAGGTCTTTCTGACTGTCATTTTGGCTAAAGGCATTATTTTGCCCAGGAGGGGTAATATATTGTAACTAGTAAACATATTAGTAGAGTCCAATTTATTTAATTAATCAAATACTTTATGGAGTATAATCAAATATTCTACTACTGGAGAGATAGGCCCTTGGGTACGAGCCCTGGGTCAGATAAGTTTTTATGGACAGAAGAGACACATGGAGATTTATAGGGGAGGGCAGATGGGCTTCACCAATGGGGGATGCCAGGCAGCTGAGGAGCAGCATGAAGTCAGCTTGTCTGAGCACTTAAAATAAGGTGAGGAAGAGGACACACCGCAGCAGGCATGTATGAAGAACACAGAGATGAACTTTGCCTGCTCCACCGTTTTGTTGACCATCCTCCTAAACTATAGCCAATGAAGACAGTCATTGTCTCAAACTTGGTCTGTTTGTTTCATGTTCCCATTAAGATCACAATGAGACATTGACTTTCCTTCTTGGCCAGAGACAAAATGAAATACAGGATCATAGCTCTATGGGTCACCTATTTTCTCATCTTCATTTTCCAGGTGAGAAAACTAAGCCCAAAGGGAAATGACCTACCCAAGGTCATATACATAGTAAAGTCACAGAGCTCAGTTTTGAAGCCAGATAGCCCCTCCTCTAGTTTGCTCTCTAGGCTACCACTCCAGGAATATATGAGAGGGAGGAGGGAGGGCTAGAAGCCTTGTCATTTGGAGGACTTATCATTTGGGTTTTGAGTGTAGATTTTTGACCTCGAGAAAGACTTGGGGAAAGGGATTGAATGAGAGCTGACTTCAAATGTTTGAAAGATGATCATGGGGCGGAGCCAAGATGGCGGAGTAGAAAGACTCACATTTGCTAGCTCCGAATCCACAACCCATAGATTTCCT
>CM053771.1:228856335-228878497 GCA_028658325.1 Potorous gilbertii | reverse complement strand
TGAGGGGGATGAAAGGTGTTCCGTGGGCATTTCCTCCCCCGGGCCGGAGGAGCAAGCATTACCCCACCCGGGAGTAGGGGGGGCCGGCCCGGCGAAGCGCGCCGCCCCGCCCCCCGCGGAGCTAGGCAGAGGGAGCTACCACGGGGGCCCCGGGGGCGGCCCGCGGCCTCGACCTCTCCCGGCGGGCGAGGAGCAGGCAGGACGCGCGGTGACTAAGCCAGAGAGCGCTTTCCTCTCCGTCTCGGCTCCCGCCGCCGCCTCCCGCCGCCTTTCCCTTCAGCCCTCACGCCCCTCACTCCCCCTCAGAGAGGCCGCGCATGGTCTCGCCCGGACGCCCCAGCTGGGATGGAGGGATGGAATCTGTTGTGCTTCGGTCGCCAGGGTAGCGCCTGGGCAACCACCAAGCGAGCGGCCGGTAGGGAGGGTCGGGGAGCGGGAGCGTCAGTCCGAGCCTGAGGCCGGCCACGCTGGCCGCCGATGCAGGGCGGGGCGGCGGCGGAGGAGGAGCAGGATGCGGGGGTGCTTCGGCCGCAGCGGCGGAGGAGCACGGGCAGGTGACCGAGCGGCCGTTGGCGGGGCGATGGCGCTCTCGGCCGGGGGGAGGTGTCGGGGGCGGGCGGAGGGAGGAGGAGGCCGAGGCGGGGCGAAGGGCTGAGGCGGGGCGGGGCCTCGTGGGGGCGGGGCCTCGTGGGGGCGGGGCCGCGGCCGCCTCCCCTCCACCCACCCACCCCCGCCCCCTGCGGAGCGGAGACCCCAGAGGGACCATCCCCTCCCCCACTGAAGGCCTCCAGGTAGAGCCCTGGTCACGACCCAGTCGGCAAGCATTCATTAACCCCCACTGGGTGCGAGGCACGTGCCGGGCAAGTCCAAACCTTCTGACTTAGGTCACCCGCCCCTGCGTTGTGTCGGCCGTGTGCGGAGCCCGGAGGGACAGGCCCTAACGATCCAGCAGTCAGTGAACGCTGAGGGCCCGCCGGGGCAGGCTCCGCCGCAGCGGACCCAAAGGAAGCCGGCGACCTTCCCGAGGCTCGCCAGCTAACGGGGAGAAAGCATGCGAGCGTGTATACAGAGCCCGCGAAGCACGGGAGACAGGAGATGAAGGGCGGGGCGGGGAGGGGAGGGCGTCCTCTGCAAGGTTGAGTTTCATTGGGGCCCAAGATCCAGGGGACCAGGGAGGTCCGTGGACGGTGGGGGAGGGTCGGTCTTCACAGGCACCGGCCGGTCGGTCCTGAGAAAGTGCCCAGAGAGGAGATGGTGTATCTCTAAATGAACCAGCCTGGAAGCCAGTCAGGAAAACCCGGCAGCGAGCAGATACAGATAACAAGAGCATTTACAGAGGTTTCAAAGCACTGTACAAACATCCCATTTTATGGAGTGGATGCTTTTATTTTCCTCATCTTATGAAGACAAACTTGCCCCTTCACACCACTAGTGACTGCAGCAGGATTTGAACTCTCTGCTTCCAGATTTTGAAGCACCAGGGAGGTAATACTGGAGGAAAGGCCTAAGTCTTCTTATAGAAGGTGGGATTATATTTGGGATTAGAAGAAAATAATTGCCGTGTGAATTCACTCTGTGATGCGTTCACAGAACATAGAAGTGGGAAAGGATTTTGTATGTCTTCCTTATTTTTCAGACTAGGAAACAGGCCTCAGGAGATGAAGACTCTTGCCCAAGGGGACACCATTAAGTGGACTTGGGACTTGAATACTAGTTGTAAGGGAAAATGGAAAAGAACTGTAGTGTTCAAACTCCCAAAGGTAGAAGGGATTTCTCTGAGTATCGATGAACCTATTATTTCCAGGTATCACTAGAAAAATAGTTGTCTACTTTTTTATCATAAAGAGAGGGATACTCTAGTTTGGATTATTGGTAGTTTTTACAATAACCATCTCATGTTCCCCATGCTGTGAAGGCAGAATGAGGTTATTTGACCAGAGTTGTATCCACTGAGCTGTCCTTAAAACATTCTCAATTTATTCAAGATTTCTTTGTTTTCTATAGCTTTATGCATTTGTAAAAGCAGCTATCTGCTGAAGATCTACTTTTTTGTAGTTCCTGACTTTGCCCTATAAACACTAAATATTGAAGTATTGTATTTCTTCTCTCATCTGCTTATTCTTTCCAGAGATTATATATCAAGCCCTCTAAAGTAATAAGGTAAACCAAAAGGACTAAATTCTTATATGACTGAGAAAAGAGACATAATGAACATTTTTAGCTGTAAAATACTAATTATTCAGACCTCCAAATATGCTGACTTTAACCATTAAAATTTACCACGAAAGATTAGAGTTTATTTTCCATTTTCAGATGAAACCATTTATCATTTGATACGTTTATTTTTTCAAAAACAGCAACAGAATAACATTTATAATAGTGAAATGAAAATTGCTATAGAATACAGCTGTGCAATATATTTTCATGAGATTTTGATCCCCACAACTATATTCTGAAATTAAAAGTGCTGATAAGAACCACTGTTAGCAGTGTAAGTATTGCTTTTGGCCTCTTATGTTTGTCATAGTACTTTTCCTCTAAGGAGTTCAGTGTTCCTTGGAAACATTAATAGCCATCAACATTAACACTCACAACTACCAGTGAGATATGGAAAACTACGGTTATTTGATTAAAATCATGATTAACTAAAAAGAATAAGAGCAAAATCCATTCAGCAATTGCTAATAGTAAAGTTGGCTGTAGTCATCAGATGTGTAGAGAATTTGCAAAGATGCCAGAAGGGCAAAGGAAAACAACTCCAAAAAAGCAGATTTTTGAAAAAGATAAAAGGAAGCCTAGGTCAGAATGAATAAATGCATTTTTCTTTACCCCTAAAGGGACTCCAACTTATTTTTATGTCATACTTATGGGATAGAAAGGGATCTCATATTAGACTCATAATACAACTTGGCCATAAAAAGGATAAGTAATTTGCTCCCAATCACTGAGCCAGTCAAGGTAAGGCCAGGAATAGAACAGGCTTCCTATTCAGAGTTCCAGCTCTGAGAGTGTACTGCCTTTCCTTCCCTCCCTGAAGCATTGACCTTGTACCTGTTCTGCTTTAACAAATGGGGACCTATTACTCCATACATGAATATAGTGAATATGACTTATTTGAACTGTCCAGGTTGTTTGAAATGAATTCATTAAAGTGCTGCCCATAATTAACCATTTGGCTTTGTCTTGGTTTTATTTATAACAAACCCTTTGGAAGCTGAAAATGGGAATCTGCCTCCAAACAGCAATTTGGTTCCTTCCATAAACTGTACTATCACTAAGATTACTTGTTAGCTTCCCATAAAGATGTGTTTCTGTGGAGAGAAAAAACACAAATGTCCAAGTGTAGACCTTCCCATCTCCCTTGAGAAAAAAAGGAAAATGTGAAAGCCTGTAGGTAATCTAGTACAATTGTTTTAGTAATTCATTTTAATTTTTGCTCAGCATAACTATTAATATTGTTCAGTAGACATAGAAGGTGAAATAAGCATTATCTTTTTTTTCAGGTAGTGCTATTATGAACTTCAAATTTATGTATACAATCAACTCTTTGGATCATCAACTCTTCGCACATTTGCAACATGAATAACATTAAACCAGTTCCGGTATTCTCTATTCACCCCCCTGTCCATCATGCCAACTTAAAAGTCAGATCCGGTGAACCACCTTTAAACAATGATTTACATCAGATTTTCCAAGATTCTCTTGAGTCCGAATCTGAAATCTCCATCCAAGAAATAAAATTCCAGTCTAATCCTCAGAAACACGACCAAGACCACAAATCCTTAATGAAGGAAGTTTTTGAGGAAATAGAACCTGACAGCTTAGAAGAAGAAAGTCCACAATTTCAAAATTTGAGCATGTCAGAAGAGGCCAGTAATGAAATAGTTAAACTGTCCCAGGAGAAGCATCCCCATCCTCAGGTTCCTGTTGAAAACAAAAGGTATGTTATATAAATCCATAGTTCTGAAGCTATTATTTCAAATCACTGGTATGGTTTCAAAAGGGAAGAAGCAAGGGTTAACTTAAAAATAAGACATCCTTGAACAGCCAGCAGAGGGAAGCTTGAAGCTACATTTTTTTCTCTCCACTTTAAGTGAGCCTACAAAAGAAAAAAATACAAAGGGAAATCATTAATTTACAACCTTTTTACTTCCTTGTGTCATATCATTCACTGATACCTCAGCTAGCATTTTGGGTTTATTAGTTTTAAGATTTCTGTCAATCAGGCACTCATTAGGCACCTGCTTTATAACTAATACTGTGCTAGGAGTTGTGAAGACATACATAAGATGTATATAACATGATCGTTACCTTCAAGAAGTTTACGAGTCAGTTATGGGACACAAGACTGTAAACATGTGAAATTCATAGGTAAAGTGTAGTGTAGAATATAGTGCAGGAAAAAAAATTAAGACAGGGCAGAGAAATCAGGAAAGCTTCTATAGATGAAAATTCAACAAATGTTAAGTACCTACTTTGTGAAAGACACTGTGCTACTTTCTCGGGATACAAAAACAGAAATATGCAATGTATTCTCCAGATGAGCGTCTCTTCTGCTGATAAAGAGACACAACATATACACAGAGACAAGGCAACTTAAAGAGGGAAAGAACACTTGTAAGAGCATTAGTGGAAGGGGTGGGAGGAATGATGGTGGTAGTTGCTCGCTCTTTAAAAAGAATTTCGTTGAAGATTTTAATAGGAGATCACCATTCCAGGTGTCACAGAACCTTTTTTGAATACTGGGGGCTGTCCAGTGCTTACCTAGCTGGCCTGCCTTTCCTCCATTCTCTTTGAAGGTGGATATAGAGCTTGATTATGAAGGACATTTACTCTGGGGGAGGAGGACATTAATAAAAGACACGGAGACAGAATTTAGCATGGCATGTATGGGACACATTAAGGAGAGTTTCCTGATAGATGCAAGGGGTTTTATTGGGTGTGATAGAAGGTTAAATAGAAATAGTGGGCCTAAAGTCATAGAATCGTAGATCCAGAGATGAAAGGAACCTCAGACACCATCTAGTCCAACTCTTTAGCTTTACAGATTGGAAAACTGAGGCCCTGGGAAGGTTAAGTGATTTGTCCAGGCTCACACAGGTAGAACCAGAGGTGGGATTCCTCTGACTTTAGAGCTGGTGCTCTTTTTCACTACAGACTACACTACTTCCTTTCTTAGAGTTAAAAGGAACTTTAGAAGTCATCTAGTCCAGCCTCTTTGTGTGAAGTAGGAATCAGCTCTAGTCCAGCCTCTTTGTGTGAAGTAGGAATCAGCTCTACAACGTTTCCAACAAATATTCATTAAGCTTCTGGTCATTATATTTTTGAGATACCCTGTTCTCCAGACATAAGGCCCAGCAAGCAGGCTATGCCCCAAGCTTGGCATAACAATAATCCTTTGTGCTCTGGAATGACTTTACCCTCTGGCAAAGTGTATTGCTTGGATCAGCACCAGGTGTTCACTGAGGGATTTAGCTCTCTCTATTCCCCAGGACCATCCTTCACATGTTCACAATCCCTCTTCCTTGTACTGTACTCCTGTTCTAGTCACAGAACTCTGGTTCTGTATCCCTGAGTAATCACAACCCCCAGGACTTGTTCTCATGGGACCCAAGAATGCCTGTATTGTTACAAGACATCCCAACCATGGTAACAGTAACCCAAGACCTAAAAATCATGTTATAGTCCAACCCACTTGTGATTTTTATGTATATAAGACTTGCCTTTGGTCCAGCAGATTAAGCCCTTCTTAGGTAGGGTGAGGAGGGGGTTTTCCTCTTGCAGGTGTTGTATTCCTGACTGTGATATTAATTAAACTTCTGTTAGTATCCTGACACACCTGTCTGTAGCCCAGGGCTTCTTAAACTTCTCCCACTCACAATCCTTTCTCGAGTTTCAGGCAGTGCAAAGTGCACATGCTTTGTGTTCAGAACCAAAGCTGCAGTGAAGTTGTGTGATGCATCACGGTCAAGTGCTGCCAAGAAACACCTCAAATTCATTACATGTTTGAATTTTAGCCATTGTGCATTCAGAAAACTTTTACTGTTGCCAAATTTTTTGTGACCCTATATGGGGTCATGACCTGCAGGTTAAGATGTGCTGCTCTAGCCTACTCTGTTTCAGCTCTAGCCACCCACAGGTTAGAGGTCAGTTCCAGTCCAGTTGACAGTTGAACACCTCCAGTAGTAGAAAAATTACTTCTTCGTAAGTAGCCTATTTAATTTTTGTATAGGTTGATTGTTAGAGAGTTTTGCTTTGTTTTGAGCTAATATTTACCTTTCCCGGGGTTCAGTTCTGGACCCCTTTCTTTATATTATTTTACTTGGTCATCTTATCAACTTAGGTGTTTCAATTATCATCTCTTTACTGATGATTCTGTGATCTACTTAACTAGTTCCAACCTCTCTCCTGACTTTCAGATTCACACATCTAGCTCTCTACTAGACATCACAAATTGTATGACCCTTAGACATTTTAATCTTAGCATGTCCAAAACTGAAGTCATTATCTTTTCCCCGAAATTTTTCCCTCTTGCTAAGTGTTATTGTTGAGGGTACCACCATTCTTTTGTTCCTTTAGGCCTGAAACCATGGTAGCATCCTTAACTACTGTCTCTCCCTACCTCTCCATATCTAATCCTTTGCCTCCTCATTTCCACCTCTTGGCTTGCTTTAAGAGTCAGCTAAAATACCACTTTGTACAGGAAACCCTTATTAGTCCTCCTGTATTTATCTGATGGTTACCTCTCCAGCTTATTCTTAATATATTTTATTTGTACAGTTACTTGCATGTTTTCTTCCCATTGAACTGTGAACTCCTTGAGAATGGTGACTTTATTTTACCTTTCTTTGTATCTCTGGTGCTTAGCACAGTGTTTGGACTATATAGGCACTTAAAAGTTTATTGACAAACTGACTTTTTTTTGTCTTCAGTGTTTCGTTAGTTGGTCCCTCTTTTTCTTCTATTTTAAAAAATTAATCATAATTGTGTACTCAGAATTGTGGGGTTGTAAATCATTTCACTTAATTTTGTGACATCTGCTATCCCAGAGTTTAGTGTACAGTAACAACAAATATTTATTAAGAACTCTTTTCTCACTATGCCATCTTGAAAGGCTGAAACAAAACTTAAATAAGATAGGGCCTCTGTTCTCAAACTATACATCTAGTGATATGAGGATAAAACAAAATAACATAACAAATGTGTTCAAGAGTTGCAGAAAAAAATACTAATGTTTGACCTAACCAGGAAAGTGTTAGTAGGAGATGGCTTAAGGAAGACTTCATGGAGTAGATGGTGATTGAGTTGGGCTTTAAAGACTGATTAGAGAGTCAGTGGGTTAAAGGGTATAACATGAATGAAGGCATGGGATTGGGAAAGTGAGGTTTGTGTTATGGGGGAAAGGATCCATTTGGCTAGAATTTAGAGTATGTAGAAGAGAGTAATATGAAATAAGGCTTTAAAGATGGGGTGATTCAGGGTTACAGAGAGCTTTGAATGCCAGCTTTACTCAGTAGGCAGTAGGGAGTTGCTAAATATTTTTGAGGATAGGACCAGATCTATGCATAAAAAAGATCATTCTGTCAGTGGTATAAATGGTAATTTGGAAAGTCAGTGGAGTCTAGTTGGTGGTAAAGGAAGCATGTAGTAGGGTGGTGGTAGTGGGAATAGAAGGAAGGAAGGAATGCAAAAGATGTGGAGTTGGCATTTACAGATGTTAGTTATACAGATGTTAGTTACTGATTTATGTGAGAGATGAAGAAGAAGATAAATGAAAGAAAAACAAAACCCTTTTAACAAATATGCGTGATCAAGCAAAACAGATTTCTCCGTTGGCAGCGTCCAAAAATATGTATCTTATTCTGTAGATTGAGGCCATCACCTCTTTCCATTATTGGTCCCATGGAGTCATGGTTCATCATTACATTGATCAGAGCTCTTAGGTTATTCAGTCTATTGTATAGATTGTTTTAGTTCTGCTCATTTCAATCTGTATCTATTAATACAAGTCTTTCCCAGATTTGTGGTATAGTAGTATTCCATTACATTCATATACCATAATTTGTTTAGGTACTCCCCATTTGTTTCTAGTTCTTTACCACAACAAAAAACTGACATAAAACTTTTTGTACTCTTACGTCCTTTTCTTCTTTCTTTAATTTCTTTGGGGTGTAGGCCTAGTAATAGTTTCACTGGGTCATGTGTACAATTTGGTGACTTTTGGGCCATAGTTCCAAACTGCTTTCCAAGATGGCAACATCAGCAGTGTATGTGCATTTTTAATATGCCTGTTTTCCTATACCTATATAGATAGATAGATAGATATATAAGCTACGGGGGTCTTTGTCAGTTGGGGATGACTGAACAAATCATACAATATAAATGGAATGGAATGCTATTATGATGAAAGGAAGAATTTCAAAGAAACCTGGGAAATCTTGTATAAACTGCTGAAAGAGGATGTGAGCAAAACCAGTAGAAATATTTACATAATAAAAACAACACTAAAAAGAAACATAATTGAAAGTCTGAAGAACTCTTATCCACACAGTGGCCAACCATGATACTAGAGAACTTATGATGAAACATGCACTTAGAGTACATATGAGATATATATTTTCTGGACATGGCTAGAGAGGGAATTGGTTTTGCTTGACCATGCCCTATTGGTTGCAAGAGTTTTGTTCTTTATTTTTTCAGGAGGCAAGACATGGGAAAGAAAGAAAATAGTTTTATTAATAGAAAAAAATTAATCTAATTTGAAAATAATAGCAGCAATAAATGAAGCTCTCTGTTGATATCTTTTTATCTAGACAGGTAGATTCTATTTCTGTTTTGCCCTTTGGTTCTAAGAAATTCAAGCAGTTTTCTTTTATAACTTCTTGAAATATGATGTCTGGTTCTTTTTTTTAGTCAAAGCTTTTAGGCAATCCAGTGATAATTAAATTATCTCTCTCGTCTCTCTCCTCAATTTGTTTTCCAGGTCTATTGTTTTTGTTATGAGATACCCTTTGATTTCATTTTAATATTTCTTCTTGTCTTGTAGATTAGTCTTCATATTCTAGTTGATTCATTCTGATATTCAGAGAATTTGTTGGTTGGGCAAAGTTTTGTACTTCTTGTGCCAAGTTGTTAGTCCTCTTTTCAGTTTTTACCCTTATAGTTCTTATTTTTTTTCTCTAGTACTCTTATTTTATTAATAAAAATATTTTTAAACCCCTTTTTTAAACACTTTGTTCCTTTTAGGAATTCTAGTTGAACTTGTACCCAAGTTGTATTGTTTGTTTGGTTGGTTTTTGAAGATTTGCTTGTAGATGTTTTGGAGTTATTCTTTCTGGGTTTGTGTCTTGAGCATCCCTGTCACCATAAATGATTTTTATGGTGGGATTTTTTATTCTTATCCTTCCAGCCTGTTTTCTGACTTTGAACTTTATGTCAGAACCAGGCTTCATGTACTTCTGCAGGGAATACATGGACTGATCTTGTGTCTTTCAGTACTGCTCCTGCTTTCTTGGGTTATTGAATATTGCAATATTCTGGAATCTCAAGAACAGGTTATGGACTTGCAAGATTTCAGTGTTCCCAAAGAGGCCCATCTTCACAGATTTCTTTGTCTGAGTGCTTGTAATTGCCTAACCTGGGTGTAAATCTGAGAAGTATACCTGTGGTCTTGTCCCATTGGAATTTCAGTAGTCTGCTGCTAGACTGAGATACTGCCAGCCAACTGGGGATAGCTCTGCTCATCCAGAGTGGCAGAACTGCAGTCTTCCCTTTGGTCTCGGATTTATATCTTAGTTATTCTGCTTTAGGTTTCAAATGGCTCTGGAGACTAGTACAGAGATTCTGGTCTGCTCCTGGGGTTAGAGCCTCACAGTTGCTGTTTGCTTCTGAACTTGCTCCTTACTCATTTCATAGCCTAAAAAACCCATGACAACTCCTTACCCAGGAATGCAGGTCCCTAAGTGCAGGTCCACCCTGGATCTGTGGCCTGGAACTAGGTAGTGAGATACAGAACTGGCTGCTGGCACCTATTCCTGTGTCCTGTGCAAGATGAAGCCCTTCTCTGCTATATCTGGGATCTTTTCTTGCCCTGGTACACAATCTGTAATTTCTTTCAGTCCCTGCACTACAACATTCCATGTGACCTTTACCAACCTGACATTAATCTCCAGTATCTATAGAGTTCTTTTCTCTCTCCCTGGGCCGATCTTATTTGTGCGGGAATAAACTTCTTGCACTTTTTCTTGAGTTTCTTCTTCAGAACTTGGTCTGGTACATTTTCAGTATCTATACAGAAGAGTGGTATGGGAGAGCTTGGCTGTATTTCTTTCTGCTACTCTGCCATCTAGGCTCTGCCCCTTCTATAATTATTTTGAATGAAATTTCTCTTTCTAACTGTAATAGGTATGTCCTGACCCTCTCTTCCAAAGCCAGACTATTCCATTTTCTTCTCAGTGACCTCTCTTCTCTGCTATAAGTTCACACCATTTGATTATGGATAGGACTATAGTTCCTGGGAGTTTTCCTTTGGGTATTTCCTTCAGGAGGTGGCCATTGATTATTTCTATCTTCATTTTGCCCTCTGGTTCTGAGAAAACTGGGCAGTTTTATTTTATGTTTTCTTAAGAGTGATAATCTAGTTCTTCTTGATCCATTTTCCAGGTAATTTTTGTTACAAAATGCCTTGCATTGTCTTCAATTTTTTTTCAGTCTTTTGACTTTGTTTTAATATTTCTTGTTTCTTATGGATTTGTTAACATGTTTGAACCATTCTAATTTTCAGGGAGTCTTTTTTTTTAATAAGGTTTGACTTCTTATACTAAGCTATTAATTCTCCAGTTAAGTCTTTCTTCTAAAACTGTCATTTCTTTTTCATTCCTTTTCTCTTGTACTCTTTTCATTTTTAAAACATTACATTTATATTTTAATTCTATTCTATTTTATTTTCCGTTCTGAATTCTCTCTTTCCCTTTCTTCCACCTCTTCTTTGCCTACAAGTTAAGGCAAGGGACAAATTTGTATTTGTTACAAATATGTATAGTTATGCAAAACATATTTTTTGCATTAACCTAGTCCAAAAGAAAAGAGAAGAAATTTTGCCTTAGTTTGTATACTGAATCCATCAACTTTCTTTCCATTTAGAAAATAATTTTTAACTTTTGCTTCAGCTTTTCTAAGAAATCTAATTGACCTTGTAACCAATCTATGTTTTTCTTTGAAGCTTTGCTTGTAAAGATTTTGAGTTTATTCTCTTCTTGTTTTGTGTCTTGGATATCCCTGGCACCATAATATGTCTTTATTATGGGAATCTTTTTTTAACTGCTTCTTCCAATATTGGGACTTACTGTTTTAAGGCCAAGTTTTGTGCATTTCTAGAAGGAATACCTGGGTTTTATTTGATTCCTATTTGTATTGTTTAGGGACATGTTGCTGCATTCTTTGTATATTGAGTGCTCAGTTCTTCAAAGGTCTTAGTGGGGTTAACTCAAGTATACTAAGTGGTCTGAGTTAGTACATAATCTGATCACTGTCTTCCTATTCTGAGCTTTTTAATCTTCTGACCCTAGTTTGTATCTGAGTGATGTAGCTGTGAATTTGTCCTGGTTGAAGTTCCAATAGAATACTGAGATGACCTCAGCTTCTGTCAGCTGTCTGGAAGGTTTTGCAGGCTTAGCATAACAAAACTGGAGGTTTTCTCTTAATCTGTACTTGCTGCCCTACCTATTCCTTCAACTACAGACTCTCCACTCAGGTGTGTAGGCTGAATCTGTGACCCCACTCTGGTGTCAGTGCAACATAGCTATTGCTTACTTCTGTTCTTGTTGCTTACCCAGGACATAATCCAGGCCAGATCTGAGCAGGATTGGTGACCCCTCCTTGTTCTAATATAGTGCTACAGAGTTCAACCTTGTGTCCCTACCTTAGTCCAAGATGGGTCCCTAACATACCTCTGAGGATAGAGGAACACAACCAGCTGTGGCTAGCTTCTGTTCCTGCTCCTGGCAACACATAAGTAAGGATCAGACCCAGTCCCTGCTGGATTTTCCACCTCTTCTTGACCTAGAACATAACTGTAGGCTATCTCTTTGCCTCAATGCAGATCCCTTGCTTAGGTCCATACTGGATCTATAACCCACTTTAGGTCAGAGAGATATAGCTGATGGCTGGCTCTTTTTCCTGATCCCTGGGTTCAAAAAATGACTCACTGTATTTTCTCTTTGCATTTCCCAATTACTATTCAGTAATACTACTGTTCTTCCTAGATCTTTAATGGAGAAGTTTTGAAGGGGAGCTGAGTTGTAATGCTTACCTACTTTTTCTTTCTTTAAATTATATTTAATAGTATTTTATTTTTTCCAATTACATATAAAGATAGTTTTCAACATTAATTTTTGTAAGATTTTGAGTTCCAAATTTTTCTTCTTCCCTTCTTTCCATCCCCCCCTCTCCAAGACAGCTAGCAATCTGATATAGGTTATACATATACAGTCATGTTAAACATATTTCTACATTAGTTATTTTATAAAAGAAGAATCAGAACAAAAGGGAAAAACCATGAGAAAGAAAAATTTTTTTAAAGTGAAGATAATATATTTTGATCTGCGTTCGGACTCCGTAGTTTTTTCTCTGGATGTTTCCTTCTATTTTTTCATCTTGACTGATTTATAATGCACTGTAGAATAGAGGCTAATTCCCAGAAAGGCAAACCAAAGGTATTAGAGTTCAGGTCTTCTGACCTCCAGACCCTTGCTTTAGATTAGTATCTAAAAGAATTAGAAAAAAATAGACTGTTTATAAATTTAAGTAGATAGAAGAGTCTTGGTTACACAGTAATTTGTTTGAATAAAGATCTGGGTATTTTAGTGAACCTGAAGCTCAATACAAGTCAGCATTGTGATATGGCACCTAAAAATGCTAATAGTTTTTAATTCTTTTGAATTTTTTAAATTCTTTTGAAAAATAATGTGACTAGAACTAGGGACATGATAGACTGTTCCCTGATCAGATCATATCTGGAGTATTGTGTTCACTTTGGGGAGCCACGTTTTAGGAAGACTAGTAAAAAATTAAAGTGCACAGTGAAGATGACCAAATATGGTAAAAGGCTTTTGAGATCATTAACTATAATGACCAGTTGAAGAAAATGTGAATGTTTAACCTGGAGAAGACCTTGTTTGGAGGAGTGGGGTAGGGAAAAGTTAGCTGTTTTCAGTGACTTGAAGAGAGATTAGACATTCTTTTGGGTCAGAAGGAACAGAACTAGGAATAATGGGTAGACGTTGCAGAGAAGCAGATTTAAGTGTATTCATAGTAACTGAAGCGATCCAAAGGAAGCGTGGAGTGACTTGGGAAATAATAATAACAGCATAACCTCTAACATTTATTTAGCTATTTATGGTTTGCAAAGCATTTTACGTATATTGTCTTGTAGGCGGCGCTCACTAGGAGACTTAAAGCGATGGTTGGATGACACTTGTTTGGCATGATGTAGAGGGGTGTTTTGTTTAAGTGTAAGTTGGTCTTCAAGGGTGGGATGGCCTTTCAAGTCCCTTCCAACTCTTAAGATTCAGTGATCTATTTTTTTCTATTTATATCGTTATCTGTATAAAGAGGTATAGTATATACTATCTTTAGCAACTGTTTGCGTATTTATTATGTTCATTATAAGCAAAATGAGTTCTCTAATGGCAAAGCAAAACAGAAAACAGATGTAGTTATCTGAATAAGATTATATTCTTTGTAAGCAAAACTAATCCTACACTGCTAAATAATAAAACAGAAAATTGAGGCAGTTACTTTTTTGAACAAATCCACAAAAGTATTATTTGTATGATTCAGACAGTGAATTACTTACTTAAATGCTCAATTTTCTGCTTCATTTTACCTGTGGAGAATTTCACTAAGTATATTCTTTTTGCATTGATCTGGATTATCCAGGAGCAGTGAATAAGCTGAAGTTTATTTTAAAACTCTTTTCACAATGTAAGACTAGAATATGCTTTAATTTCTACGGTCAGTTATGCATCTAAATAATTGTAGTTCAAAATGAACAAAGCAAAGCTTTTTTCTTAGAGCCAAAGAAAATTTATTTCTTTTTGCTTTTATAAGCCACAGTTTTAAAAGCAGCCTGACAAATCACTTGAGCCTTTGCTCTTGTGTTTTGATGTTTCTATAGCCTTCTCAAAGCATTTACTCTCTTGTAGCTCAGCATGGTCAATCCATAATTCAATGTATATGGATTAGAGAAAACCTTTTACTTAATGGAAATAGAAGTAGCATTGACTGTACTGAATGAGGCAGGAGTAGAGGATCGTCTTATAATAATCCTTAAACCCAACTCCAGAATTAGTCTGATGACACTCAAGGTTAACAGAGAAAAAAAGAAATTACTGTAATTCTTGGAGCATTATAAACAACATTGACCTTCTCAAAGATTTTTCCAAAGCCTTAAACATTAAGAAATCAGAGAGTAGAAGCAGTACTTTGTGCTTTGTAATCATGTAAAAAATACCGAGAGTAAGCTGAAGCAGTGTGGTCAAAGAACAAATAATAAAAAATATAATTAAAACTTAGAAATTATCATTTTAAAAAAAGCTTAAATTTTCATGGATATGAAAATGCAAGTAAAATCAAATAATCAGTATTTATTAAGTTCCAATGTGCTAGGCAGTGAGCTAATCAGTGAATGAGATAATTAAATAAAAATGGATGCTACATATCAGGTGGTGTTTAGCATTTTATTATGTCTGATGATGTAGGGAAAAAAGCAGTGAACTGAGTTCTAAGTAGGGTCACACATGAGTAGGATCATAGATTTGGAACTGGAAGGGACCTTAAAGGCCATGTAGTTCAACCTCTTTATTTGGTAATGAGAAAAGTGAGATACAGAGATATTAAATAACTTAACCAAGATTATGCAGGTGATAAGTAACAGATCCAGGACTCCATATCAAGTATTATTAAGTGCCTGCTATGTGTTTGGTATTGTGCTCAGCATTAGTGACACAAGTACAAAGAAGGAAATCATCCTTATGCACAAAGATTTTACAGTCTAATAAGGGAGACAAAAAGTACATACAAAAATATATACAACATAAAATACATGTCAATAAGGATTAAGACTAGGAAAATGCCATCAGATTTGTCAATTAAGAGATCACTGTATTGAAGAATATAGCTTCAATCAGTAATAACATTTGACACTGGAAGGCAGAGTTGAGTGAGAAGAGAAGTAGAAGTGTGAAGTTGTAGATGGTTTTTTCAAAAAGTTTGGTTGAGAAAGAAAGATATATAAGGCGATAGATAGATTGAGGGGATGGCAGGATCTAGTGAAGTTTTTTGTTGTTTTTGTTTTTAAAGGATGAGGGGGACTTAAATGTGTTTAAGGCAGTAGGGAAGGAACCAGATGATAGGAATTTACCAAAATTTGTTTTTTCTGTCTTCATCACATTTCTTGCCTACCTCTCTTCTTCTCCACTCACATGGCTACCATCCTAGTTAAATTCCTCATCATCTTTTACCTAGACTAGGTTCCTATATGTTCGTTTTTCCTCAAGCCAACCCCCACTCTAATCCATTTTCACACAGTTGGCAAAATGTTTTTTTCTGAGGTGCAAATCTGATCATGTCACTCCGTCTCAATAAAATTTAGTGGTTCCTCTTGCCGTTTGCCATTTAAATAACTTCACAGCCCAACCCCTTCCTCCCTTCCTAGTCTTTTTTCATATTACTCCCCTCCTTATATTCTGTGATCCAGCCATATTGACCTATGTGCTATTTGCTGAACAAGACACTTTGGTCTCCTTGTCTCCATGCTTGGAAGACTCTCCCTTTTCAAATAAGCTTCATGGAATCCCTTATTAACTCAAAGTTCATATCAGGAACACCTTCAGCATGAAGCCTTTCGTGATCCCCTGGTTGCTAGTACATTCCTTTCTAAAACTGTCTTGTGCATATTTTGTACACATTATGCACATACTTACATATGTTCTTGTCTCCCTCATTAGAGTATAGGCTCCATTAGGGCAGGAGCTGTTCCATATTTGTCTTTGTTCTGATACTTAGAAGAGCACCTGGCACATAGTAAAAACTTGATAAAATGCTTATTGAATGATTGATTCTGGTTTTATAGATGAAGAAACTAAAGTTTAAGGAACTTAAATTATTTTATGAGGGTCACACAGTTTTTAAGTGCCAGAGGTAGGCCTGGGTAATCATTTGTTGGAGCTGTTAGAGAAAGGAATCCTATGTTGGATGAAAGTTTAAACTAGATAACTTCTAAGATCCCTTCCAGTTGTCAGTCTGAGTCTGAAAAAAGGAAGATGTAGTCTTCAAGTTCTCATGTCAGTACAACGTAGCACTGTTTGGCTGATAAGCTTCATAAGATATGAAACCGAAATGTGCAGGGAACTCCCAAATTACGGTTTCTCGACGTTTGCCCTTTGGTGTATCCTTTTGGATGTGGCCTTTAGCTGAAAAACATCATTACACCTTCTGAACCCTCCTGGATCTTCCCTTACCCGTATGATCAATACATTGGTTCCTCCTCCTTTTTCTCTCTGTAATGTAGGTGTTCCCCAAATCTCTTTGTCCTTTTGTTCCCCTTTAAACCAGAGGCTTTTAATAAAAGGTGGAGTCCAGAAACTTGATTTTAAAAAATGGTTTTTGTCATAATTCTATTTCAATATGATTGGTTTCCTTTGTAATCTTATGCATTTTATTTTATGCATTTGAAAATAATGTCTGAGAAGACACCCATAGGCTTCACCAGACTGCCCAAGGGTTCCGCGATATAAAAATGTTAAGGAACCTCTGCTCTAAATTCTTGATGACCGTATGTGCTCTCACAATTTTAACTTTGCTCCTATACATATAACTTCATATATCTGCGGCCCTGATCTTTTTCTAGAGCTGCCGGATAGCATTTCTAACTTACTGAACATTTCTACCTGAATGACCACATGCGACTTCAAATTTAACGTATCTAAAAGCAAACTCATAATCTCACCCCCAATTAAGAAATCCAGTTGAGTAACTGTCAAATACCTGAGTATTTATACCTGAGTATTGAGTAATTGTTAAATACCTATTGTGTACAGAGCATTATGAAATACAGAATTTAGGTTAGATGCAGTACTTAGCTTCATAAAAATACCAGTAAAATTGGGAAATAAGATAGAGATATATTTACATATACATGCATACATATAACGTACACATACACATATACGTAGTTAGCTATAATGCATAATAATAAATAAAAAGGCATTACAAAGAGGTAAAAAGCAAAGTACTATATAAGGTCTGAAGGGAAAGGACATTATTGATGGACAGCAGGGAAGCTGTAATGGGGAGAGAGGTATTTGAGTTGAGTTTTAAAGAATGATAGGGATTTAGTAGCAGAAGAGGTACAGGGTAAGGAGCAGCATTTAAAAAAAGGAAAGTGAAAAAAAGACAAACCCTGTTCTTTATTTCCCAGTTCTGTCAGTAGCATCATCCTTCTTCAAGTGCCTCATCCTCATAGTCACTCACATTTATCTTCTGACTTTCCCCATTGTTTTTCATATATCTAGTCAGTTGCCAAATGGTGTAGATTCTATAATGATTTTTCATTATCAAATCCACACACATAACCCATTCATTTTCACCACCACAACCCCCCCCTGCCGTTAGCCTTTCATTAACTCTTGAATGAGTTATTATAATAACCTGTTAATAGCAGGTTTCTTCACTAATAACCTACAGTTATCCTTTCTACATTGTGACTTCCCCCATCTTGGTTTCGCTTCATTTTGAAATTAAATAAGTATTTTGGGGGAGTTTTGTAGAAGCCACAGACAACCGGTGAAGATCAGCAGATGACACAAAAAAAGGTTTAAAAACTCAAAAATGCATTAAAAATATATGTATGCATATATATAGTATTGTATAACATCAACTCAAATTTTACAATATGGTATTGTAAACACTTCATAAAAGAAAAAGAAAAAATTCAGACTTCTATGTTACAGAGGGCCTTTATGTTGATTTTCCAGATTGCAGGGGTGCCACATCCCTAACCCCTGCAATGTGGAAGGATTAACTGTATTTTTCTTTTCAATCTGTCCTATCTTCAATCACCCCCTCTCCAGAGCTACAGTCACATATCACCAACTGCCTTTTGAACATCTCAAGCTGGATATCCTTAGCATCTCAAATTCTATGAGTACAAAACAACTCGTTTTTCTACATGAAGCTGTTTCTGTACCTTTAACCTGGAACAATAATTTATTCCCCATTTGATCTCATAGCACTTTTTACTTCTCCTCTTATGAACTTGTATTATGATTTTTATACTGATCTATAGATGTGTAAGTCACCGTATCTAGGTTATGAGCTCCCTAAAGGTAGGGACTGTGTCTTCTTTATCTTTGTATCTCTTCCATTACTTTATGGAATGCATAACAGAAGGAATGGAGGAAAGAAGAGAGGGAAATAAAGCTTTTCATGACATTCATAACTACTGGCATCTAAATAAAATGAGATAATTCATAAAGCACTTTGCAAACCTTAAAACACTATATAAATCCAAGTAATTAATATTACTATTAAATTTCAACAGCTGTTATCACAGTTTGATTTATTCTCCGAGAAATTGATTATCATTCTGCTTTAATTACCCTCTGATATTTGTCCTTTGTTTAGACATAGTATTGTCACCACAGATGAGTAGTCAGGAGCAAGTAAAAGATTTTGTGTGGTTATGAGGTATGTTTATTAAAGGCAAAATAACTAGTTAGAAATACTAAAGTTTTAATGATTTCAGGTTTTACTGTCTGAGAGCTTGCCCGCTAGTTCTTTTTTAATTCATTTAAAACCTGGATTCACTATTGACTTTTTCAAAAATAGTAAATGCTGTCTGCCACCCACAGTACAGATCATTTTAAAAAACCCAAACTCTACATTAGACAGTTTAAAAGATTTAGACAGACGACAACCAAATTGTTGTCTCCTTGCCTTCAGTTTTCTCATCTGGAAAGTGAAAAGGTTAGACTAGTTCTATACTCATCCTAAAGATCCTCTGAAATGGCTTCATCAGATTTTAGAGAGTTAAGATTCCCTTTACTTCTAAACCCTCTGATTCTATGATCTTTAACCATCTCTTTTCAAACCAGAAAAAAATTGAAAATGTAGGAAATTTTGTTTTCTTTGGATTCTTATAATTTCACTGAAATACATTTATATGTAATGCTAGGTTTTGCACAATAGAGTTAACCAAGACACTCAGATCTGCAAAACCAAAGACTAAGATCACTACAAGCCTGGAGGAAGAAAAACGTCTTTCAAGAAACAGACTTGTTTTTAAAAAGCTGTGATCTTTGTTGCTTAGGTTATTACTTAGAGCTAACTAAAGGAACTTTTAAGGCTTCTATGGAAAATTTGAGTTCCAAATATAAGTATGTACTATGTGTTTCAGGGAACTAGATGAGTTGTTTCCTAATAAAGTACCATACTCACTTTCTTGCATTGCTACAGTCTGTTGTATAAAATGATCATCTTAGTAGAGGTGAGATAGTAAAATCTACCTTCTAATTGGTGTCATATTATCTTTTGTTCCATTGTTTTCATTTTATTTCTAGACTGTATCCAATACAAATAGACATTTGAGGCAAATATCCGGATTATTTGTATATTCAAAACCTGTGCCTGAGGAACTAAAAATGACTTTGGGTGGCATTATTTAGAGTGTATCCGTATGTAACTAAAACTATTCAGTTTAACAGGATTACTGCTTAATTCTTCACTTTGCCTGTGTAGACACAACTACAGTCTGGTTCATTAAACCTGTATTTTATGTTATTATAGAAGATACTGGTGCTTGGTCCTGGAGACACTTATAAACAAATGACTACGGAAAATGAAGGTTTTTATCTCTGTTTTCTAGAATGTGAAAAAACCTACATGAAATTTTTTCAGCTTATTATTTGTGTAACCATTTATTTTGTATGTTTAAAGTTATTTTGAATCTTTTGAGTTTATTTCATGTTACTGAAGTGCCATTGATTATGCAGTGTTAGATGACAGTTAAGCTGAACATAGAATTCAGAAATCTTCTGGGAACTATCGTCAGTGTCACACGACTTTAAAGAAGCATTAAAAACTTTATACTTAAATAAAATTAAATTTGCTTTTCATGGGCATAAAAGATTTAATGCCATCTAAATTGAGAATAATTGTTCTGTTTAAAAGGATTAAATTTAACTGGAATCAATAATAGCATGTGCAGTTTCAATTTAACTGCCTGCTTAAAATAAAGTGGCAAACAAATAACAGCTAAATGATTAATAGCAGGGCTTTTATTCACCTCCTCAACAGGAAAAATGGCCAGTTATTGAATATTTTATTATGAGTGCAAAGGATGTTAATTGTACTAGAAACATGCTCTAATTTTAGTAATGTTTTGACTGAATGCTATGCTGAATATGAGGCTCTTCATTAAATGGAAATTTTATTTTATTTTGTTGAAGTTATCACTGTAAGTATTCAAATATGGTCCATTAACTCCAGCAAACATCATGGCATATGCATATGAGACCCCCTTTCCCCCACTTCTCTGCATTCATTACTAACCTAGGAATCTGAAGAGGAGACCCGGCATCTGTTGTCTGTTTAGTAACAAAAGCGGTTGTGTACGCGTTGTCCATCTAACCTTTTATCAAATGGGGGGGAAAGAGGTGCATCTTTTGTGTGCAGATGATTACTGATGAAGGGGTACTTTACACTCATTTTGTTCCAGTATAGTGACCTGGACCACATAATACAATTGGTCTTCTAAGCACACAATCTCATCACAATGGGGTTCTTCAGTATCATATTCTATTTCAACCATTAGATTGGTTTCCTGTGGAGTATTATAGCTTTCTGTGCTTATGCTATTCCAAAAGCACCATCACCTATTTGTTTTAACATACAGTTTTCATCAACAAAGGTGAAATGAATGCTTTAAGACTGTCCTTGTTACTTGGCAGGTATAAATGTCTGTGAATTGTAATTAGAGCTTTTTAAATGAGAGCTACAGTTTCATATCTAAAAACCTTTGTGTGTTATTGTTCTAAGCTCTTAGAGGTTCTAGTCGTTTTCTAGTTCAAAAATCTATTCTCAGCCAAAAGAACTAATTTTTATATAACTGGGTTTCAAATCCCGTAAATTTTGTCTAGTTTCCACTTAAAGCTATCACATTTTCTCTTAAAAGGCGTTACTTTTTTCTCATAAAGTAAAAACAATGTATTATGAATTTTTATCCCCCTAAGTAAGCTTTTACCATCTAATTAAAAATAAATGCTGTTGAAGTATTTTGATCTCCACCTAATTGCTAAAGTTACATTGCAGAGCCAGATTCTTGGAAGTGCCTATCTTTCGTTCTCCCTGCATGGAAAGTTAGGTGCACAGAAAGGCCTGTGAATTCTTCCAGGTCACTAGTGTGCCACTTAATGTATTTCAAACTAACTTTCTACCAAAGAATAACTTAAACACTAAGGAGAAAAGAACACTTGAAACCTATCAACAGCATAATTACCAAATGCATCAAATGATTATTGAATGTGATGCATAAAAAGCAGAGAATGGTGATTGAATTTATTATGCAGAAAACCAAAGTACTATTGACTTTTCATATGACTTTAGAATGTAAAGGCTGGTAAGGAACAATGTAGTGTAGTGACTAGATCCAGGGAGATTTGAATTTATGCTTACTAGCTTTGTAAGTATGGAGGTCACTTAATCTTTCAGAGGCTTATCTGCAAAGTGAGAATGATAATATATGTGGGGCACACTTTAAGCGTTGTTACAAGGCTTAAGGGAACTACCGTAGGTAAAGTGCTCTGCACATTTTAAATTACCAGTTATTATTATTTTTATTGGAACTACTGGTCACATCAGAAATGTTGTTGCTAGATGAAATATATTAAATATGTTTAAAATAGAGAAGCCAACTTATTATGTATGGTACCACTTTTTGTTTGTGTATCTGACTGAACATTGCCATTAGAACTATAAGTAACCTCAAAAATAAGTTCAGAAATTTCAGCTACCATAACAGATTTAGCAGATGATGACAATCAGTTGTAATTAAAAATTAGAAAACATTTTAACTGACTTTTGCATGCATTTAACAGAGAGAGAC
>CM053771.1:228793031-228855835 GCA_028658325.1 Potorous gilbertii | reverse complement strand
CTTTGATGAGGTTGAATTGAAGGCATTGCTTGCTTAGTAGGTCTTTGAGGAGAGATGTTTGACCAAATATTCATTGTATATCTAGGATGGGTTATAGAACATTTGATTTGTGACTATATGACTATTTTAAAAATAATTTATCTATTTTTAGTTTTCAACATTCACTTCCATAAGCTCTTGAGTTTTAAATTTTATCTCCCTCTCTGTCCTCCCTCCTCCCCAAGATGGTGTGAAATCCATCAATAGGCTCTATTTATGCATTCATATTAAAGGTATTTTCAAATTAGTCAAGATGTAAAAAAGAATTAGGACTAATGGGAGGAGCCAGGGAAAGAAGAAACAAAACAAAACAACAAAAGGCAAGTAGAGCAAATAGTGTGTTTTCACCTGCATTTGGATTCCAAAGTTCTTTCTCTGGATGTAGAGAGTATTTTTCATTGTGAGTCTTTTGGAGTTGTCTTAGATCCTTGCATTTCTGAGAAGAGTTAAGTCTATCAAAATTAGTCATCATGCAATGTGACTGTTACTTTGTACAGTGTTCCCCTGGTTCTGCTCAATATCAGTTCATATAAGTCTGTCCATGTTTTTCTGAAGTGTGCCTGCTCATTTCTTCTTATGCCACAATAGTATTCCATTACATTTATATACCACAACTTGTTTGGCCATTCCTGAATTGATGGACATTCCTCCAACTTTCAATTCTTTTCTACCACAAAAAGCTGCTATAAATATTTTTGTATATGTGGGTGTATAATTTTTTTGGGACACAAATCTAGAAGTGAAATTTCTGGGCCAAAGTGTATACACAGTATATGTTCTTTGGACATAGTTCCAAATTGCTCACCAGAATGGTTTACATTAAATTGAAAAGTTTCAAAGTGAATGCAACCAAGATTAGAAGTCAAGCAAAAAGCCAGGAAACAATTTTTACAGCCAGTGTCTCTGATAAAAGCCTTATTTCTAAAATGTATAGAGAAATGAGTCAAATTTAAAAGAATACAAGTCATTTCTCAGTTGATAAATGGTCAAAGGATATGAACAGGCAGTTTTCAAAGGAAAAAATTAAAGCTATCTATAGTCATAAGAAAAATGATCTAAATCTCTATTGATTAGAGAAATGCAAATCAAAACAACTCTGAGGTATCACATCACACCTACTAGATTGGCTAACACTGCAAAACATGAAAATGATAAATATTAGAGAAGATGTGGGAAAATTGGAATCTTAATTCATTGTTGGTGGAGTTGTAAACTGAGTTTAAAACTATGATTTATTAATTTCTTCTGTCTTTTCCCATAACCCTGCTTCACAATGAATCTTTTCTACATCAAAGAAAGAAGTTAAGTAAAAGTATCCAATAGGATTTGGAGAAGGAATATATTGGGAAATGTCAAGGTTTGTAAGAAATGCCTATTTTATCTCATTTGATCCTCACAACAACCTAAGAGATAAGTGTTATGATTGTCCCCATTTTACAGATGAGGAAACTAAGGCAGAGGTTAAGTAACTTACCCAGGGTCACATAGCATCCGAGGTAACACAAAAATGAAAGATAGCAGTAACATTAAAAAAAGAAAACAAATCAAATAGAGTGGCTATACTTGACAGTTAAATCTTTGTTCTAGTAATTTATTTCCCCTTTCCCTCCCCTGTCCCCCAATATTCCCCTCACCTCCCTGCCTGAGGGAAGAAAAGTTTTCTTATCCACTCTCCTGGAACTGTATTTTTCCCCCAGTTTTTTAGAGTGTAACTTCCTTTTATTAATCTTTTCATTTTTATTATTAATAGTCACAAGTGAATTGGATTTAAGTGAGGGAAGACTGAGTAAAGTACCAGCCTCATTTCTCTTCCATAGCCATCTGGATTCAGTGGTGAGATATAAATTAGGATGACTGGAGGTGGGCTCGGATACAGTAGGAGACCTTGGCATTTTTAAGGTAAGGTCTTTAACAGGTCTCAGTGTGACTGAGGCAACGCTCATAATTAAGGCTAGGTAAGAAATGAATTAATTTCACTTGCATGTCATGGCATCACCTCCCTGATGTCATGGTTCCCTCTTCAGAATGAAGAACAAACAACAAAAATGTAGTCACACATATTGGGTTTCTTTTTTTTTTTTAGTTCTCCATTATTTCATACAAACTTTTCCACATTTCTCCAAATTCCTTTTATTATTTATTTCTTGCTACACAACCATATTTCCTTTTGTTATTAATATTATTAATATTAATATAATAATCATCCATTCCCCAACCAATGGACATCTACCTTGTTTCCAGTTTTTCACTACCACAAAGAATGTTCTGCTACATATTGGGGAAGGGAATAAACATGTATATAGTGCCTACTAACTGTGCTTTACAAATATTATGTCATTTGATCACACAAAAACACTTTGAGATAGGTGTTATATTTATCCCCATTTTACAGTTGAGAAAACTGAGGCAAACAGAGGTGAAGTGACTTACCCAAGATCACACAGCTAGGAAGTGTCTGAGGCTAGACTTGAAACTCATGTCTTCCTGACTCCAGTCTCAGGGTTCTATCCGTAGTACCTAAAGAACTTTTATTTCTTCTGTCTTTGACTTCCTTGGGATATATAATCAGTACTGGAATTGATAGATCAAAAAATATTCATGGTTTAGTCACTTTTCTTGTATAATTCAAAACTGAAATTCAAAATGCTTGGATCACTTCATGGTTCTATGGGAGTTTATCAGAATGCCCCTCTAATGTTGACTGCTCCCATCTTTTATTTTTCCTTCTCCTCTTTGCCAATTTGCATGGTAAGAGGTAAAACTATCAGTTGTCTAAATTTGCATTTCTCTTTCTACTAGTGATCTGAAGCATGTTTTCATGTTGTGTGTTATTTCAAAGCTTGAGAGGATGCAAACTGCTCTCTCCACTCCCCATCCCATCAAGTGCTATCTTGTCCTATAAGCAAAAATATTGAAGTGGATTGTCTGTGTGTCATGTCCAAGTTGATAGAGACAAACCTTTCTGGACCTCAATTTTCTTTTCTGTAAAAGGAGGGAGTTGAGGTAAATCACCTCTACTGGAGATGACTAGCCAGAAGAAGAGATGCTCTAGGAGGAATATGACAGCCATCTGTAAGTGTTAGAAGGGCTTTCCCAAAGAAGAGGCATTGGATGTGATCTGCTTGGACCCAGAGGACAGAACTAGAAATAATGAGTACAAGTTTCACAGAAGGAAATCTAGGCTTGAATTTAGGAAAATCTAAGAATCAGATTTACGAGTGAAATGGACTGACTCTTACTCAAGAGTTTCCATAGTAAAAGGCTGGGTGACCTGCAGGATCATAGACATAGAGATGGAAGGGACTCTTGGGGCCACAGAACCCAACCCCCAAACCTGAACAAGACTTGAACCCAGGTCTTCCTGACTCCAAGTCCAGAGACCTATCCGCTACTATCATGCTGCCACTCAAAGGCTGTCACCCCACCATATCCTCATCAGATGTCATCTGGAAATATGTGTCTATCCTTGGGTGTTACAGTTTGATGAGCCGGGCAGTTTTCAAAGGAGGACAATCCAAAGAGTGAGGGGTCTGAGTCTTCATCACATGAAGATCAGTTGAAGGAATTGAGGCACAATTAGCTGGAGAAGAAAAGCTACAGGGAGGAAATTATGCTGCACACTTTGGAAGATTTTTATTAGGTTAAGGTTGGATCCAAGTCTCTTTGAGATCCCTTCCAACTCAAGGATTCTGTGACTGAGCACTTGTTCATGAGGTGAATGTGTGTGTATGAGGTGTGGGCAATGTAAAGAAACCAGCGTTTCATACATACATGCAACCTTTTCTTTTAGACTGGACTGGTGATTTCACTGGTGGCAAGGACCAGTGATTTAATTAGTGGGGGGAGGTTTCAGTGAAGAAATCCCCTCTTCCAATGCTGATCTGCATCTGCTCTAAAACTTCTTGTCTCTAGGGGTAGACTGGGACACATAGAATTCAAGGGACTTGCCAAGGTCACAAAGCCAGAATGCGTCAAAAACAGACCTTGGACATGTCTTCCTTATTCTGAAGTCAGCACACTATCCTACACCACCTGCCCCCTCTCCTTCCAGGCCATCTCTTAACCACAAACACTCTCCCCTTTATG
Source organism: Potorous gilbertii (assembly GCA_028658325.1). Taxonomy (NCBI): domain Eukaryota; kingdom Metazoa; phylum Chordata; class Mammalia; order Diprotodontia; family Potoroidae; genus Potorous; species Potorous gilbertii. The sequence goes on along the minus strand of CM053771.1, from coordinate 228,851,710 downwards.
TATTGTCTTTGCCCACTAGGAATGTAAGCTCCTTGACAATAGAAACTATCTTGCTTGTATTTGTACAGCCAGTGCTTAGCATAATTAGAACATTTCTTCAATACTTTCTCTTTCTCTGTCTCTCATTTTATACAAACACACACAGACACACATATATATACGCCCATATACACACATACATGTGCATATACATATACATTCATACATACATATATGTATATATATATATATATATATGTATATATGGACACTAAAACTTGACTTTATCATGGTGATGTCATTTTGGTCCTCTCTGAGAAAGAAGGATAGCTTATATATATATATATACATATATATAAATATACCTGTCTGTTCATCTATCTATAGATATAGGTATGATATATTTATACCTATAAATAAAATACTTCTAAACCCACAATGCTATTTCTATTCCCATATCAATATGAATGCCCTAGGTCTCAGTTTCCCTCCATCAGCTGGAGAACAGAAGCTCAGAGATGCTGAACAGGTTTCCCACACTTGCTCCTGGCTTTTACTAGAACTGGCTGAGTCCTCTAACCTGGGTTTCCCTGAACAAGCTCAGCCTGGAATGTTAACAACCAATGAGTTTCCTAATTGGAGCAAATGAAGTTTCCAGTGCTTCAATGTTTTTTTTTGTTTTTTGTTTTTAAATAATTGATGAAGATGGCAGGGGAATAGCTGGACTTCTTTCAGCCTCCCCAGGGAGCAGCCTGAGGATGGGGATGGCTAAATGGGGGAGATGGTTTCTATAATTTGCCTCAAACAATCACTTAATGGGTCCAGCAAATTTCTGTGAAATGGGTGAATAGTACAGTCCCATTTGATCCAGCCCTCAATAAAGCAAACCAGACAGGCTTTTAAAATTAAAGCAGCAAACAAAAAACGGTATTTATCTTCACACACCAAATTTGTACATGGGTAAAGTGCAGGCACTGACAGGAATTTCAATTATTTAATCAAAAAGAAAATGAAAGAGGCCTTAAGTGTTCGAAGGCAGCCTTTTCATAGACCAATCTAGTGTGGGCTCACATTGAATATGAGGCAAGATGGGGAGGAAATTAAGGCAGCTTGGGCTTGAATCATGTGATTGCAAATAGTAAATTAGTTTCTCAATGTTTTCATTTAAGTGTTTAAGTGGAAGGTTTTATTCCTAATGTAGTGTAGTGACATAGAAGAAAACCCCATCCAACCCCCCCTGCCATGCATTTGCCCTAGGGAGAGAGAGCTGCAGGAAAAGGAGGGAGGGCTGATAGAGGGGGAGGAGAATGGAGGGAGAGCAGAACACTAAACTAAGCTACAGTGAGGTGCTTTTGTTTCCAACCCTTACCAAAGTATGCTTTCACGGCAAACTCATTAATCTAACGTCTGGCGAAAATGTACTAAGCTAAATGAATTGAATTTACAAGGGAGATCAGGAGCTGCATTAGCAGCAACAGACAGCCACCATGGCAGCATCAGGGAGGCCTGAGTTTGGTTTTCTGACCACCTTGGGAAACATCTTTAAAAAAAAAAAATTTTTTTTTTAAAGTATTAGGGATAGTAGAGGAGAGAACGGTCAGCACCAAGGCCAGAAGAAAAAGGGGTTGCCCAGCTACCTCAGGAGGTCAGAAAGAGATTGCTTGAGGTCCCGAGACTAAGGGGTGCGAGGAGGCACCAGAGTCTCTTGGGAAAATCATAATCCTGTTGGACTCAGAGACTTGAATACACACCTAACATGTAGTTTGGGTATCTTTTCTTTGCAAATTAGCAGCCCTTTGTGTCTGTAATTAACCGTGATTGTTATCTTGGAAGCTTACACAGTACGCAGCTGGAGGTCAGGCTGAGACCTGAGTAGGGTAGACCAGAGGGGTGAGGACATTTAATCCCAACCCTATGCTGCCCAGTGACCTCCGGAAAATCGGGGAGGGAATAGGACCGGGAACTTCGATGCCGGAGCACCTGGTCTGAAGCTCAGGGTAGAAGAATTCGGTTCAATTTTGAAAGACACTTCTGATAATCCCTAGGTGTGGTGTTTCTTTGTCATTTTCACCTGCATTTCTATCTATACATCATATATCTATATATCTTATCTATCCACAAGATCCCTGACTTCATTGGCTCCTCTCCCGAGACGTCACCCCTCCCAAAAGAAATTACTGTGGTCAAAACAATCCGTCACCAGGTAGCCAGTCTGATGGCAGTGTGCCTCTCTGAGCTCAAAATGACTGTCCTCCGCAGGCAGCCATGGTCCAACCTCTCTGGCATTATATATAGGACCTACGCCAGTACATTCATAGAGTCTTCAAGAACCCGGAGTACCTCCATGCCGAAAAAAAAAGGCAAAGAAAGAGGACTTGGGAGAAGGGATGTCTTGTATTTCCTTCACCTCAAAGAATAGGTACTTTTTGAGGGAATTTTTCTGCTTGCCTTTATCTCTGCCTAGACAAATGCTGTCTCCTAACCACCTGAGGCCACAACTTCTTGCTTCAAGCTGCAGCACTGGGTGTACCCCTCATCTGGCACCCATCTACCCCTACTGTTCTGGTTAACTTCTTGCCTGTTTCTCCTCTCCTTGGTCAGAATGAAAGTTCTCCTCAGGGAAAGACTATAGAACCTTTCATACATTCACAGAGGTGGAAGGAATCTGAAAGATCCTAGTCTGAATTTTACAGATGAGAAAACAGAGACGCAGAGAAGCTGCATACCTTGCCTTCAATCCTGTAGCAAGTTAGAAGATTTGAAATAAACACTTAGATCTACCAATGCTCAGTCCTGAATTTATTTTATTATTTCACACCGAATCCTCCTTATACATCCTTCTAGGCATCACAGCTCCTTGCAGTCCTAGGCACATCAAAGAATTCGATCCATTCCTGGACCAGAATTAACGACTGAGGTGTTTTTTTTTCCTTCAGAAAAAAAAATTGAGGCGTTCAAATTCTAATAAAAAGTGCGTATGTGCGTGAACTTACCATGCCCAAGGATATGTTGAAATTCAGTGTAATAAAACAGGTGGTGAGGCTGGGGGCATGTGGTGCCATCTTAAATCAGGGCTGTTCATACACATGCTTGGTTTCAGTGGCTTAATAAGGTTAAAGATCACCATAGCAACATCTCAGCTTTGTATCCAACAATCCGACAAGCAGGCTCCATTGCCAACCAAACTCCGGGGCCCCTGACCGGTACTATTGACACAGAATGGAGGCTTGTGTTCTGGGACCGATCAGCGGGACACAGGCTTTAATTCCACGGAGCTTAGTTCTGTCTCCATTTTACTAATAAGGCAAATTATAGGTGTGTGTATATGAAACACTCTTCTCTGGGTAGAAGGGAAAGTGCTTGATTGTGCTAATTTGGGAGTCTACTGTTTACATCGGCATGTTTAGGGCCAATCAACCAACAAACACTGACTTCCCACCTATCATATTCAAGGATTGTATGGTATGGTAGCATAGTAGAAATACTAACATATTTGGGAGTTAAAGGAACACAGAATTAAGTGCTGGCCCTGATAGTATAAACTGTGTGAACATAGGAAAATCATTTTCCATTCTGAATGCTAGTTACCTTATCTATAAACTAGGGATCAGAATCTCAGTCGCATGACTGAAGAAAAATTCATAATTAAACAAGAGATAGAGCTGATCACATAAGATAAAATATATAATTTTGATCATGTGAAAGAGAAAAGCTTTTGTAGGAACAAAATGAACACAGCTAGGATAAGAAAGGAAATTGTCTATTGGAGAAAAAGGCTTTGCATCAAATACTTCTCATAGTGGTCTGATATTGAAGTTATATAGGGAATTAATATAAATATGTAAAAACAAGAGCCATTCCCCAGTGGTTAAGGGGTCAAAATATGTGAATGAGAAGTTCATAAAAGAACACCACTCTATTAACAACCATATGAAAGATTGCTCAAAATCACTAATAATAGAAATGCAAATCAAAACAACTCTGAGGCTTTACCTTACACTAAGAAAATTGGTGAAATTGACAAAAGATGGGAATAGTCAGTGTTGAGGGGGCTGGGGGGAGATGAGCACTCTAATATACTGTTGATGGAGTTGTGAATTAGTCTATCTAACCTTTCTGGAAAACAATTTGGAATTATACTTAGAGAATGACTACAATTATGCTTCTTTTAACCCTAACTCTAACCCTAATAATGTCATATTATGTACACAAAATAGAATGTTTATAATTCCAAACATACAAAAGTGACTCTAGGAAAAGGGTTCCAGCTATACAAGAATTCTATGTATGAAGTAGATTTTTTTTAATGTTTGTAGTCTTTCACTTTTTTATCTGAGTAAAAAGAAGAATGCTTCTTTCATTCAAGAGATTTTTTTATGTTGTAAAAATTATCTGAAAGAACATAAAAAAGTTCCCATTAGTTAAAATGTAAAATATCTCACATAAAATACCTATAAGATCACCACTGACAACTAAGTGTGTATCTGAACACACTGTCTTTTTTTCTTTAAAGGGCCCAAGATCAACAATTGACCCAGAAATCCTATTGCTAAGTATATACCCCAAGGAGACACAAAACGGAAAGATCTTATAACACCAATTAGTCAATCAGTTGATTGATCAACAATCAACAAGGATTTATTAAACACCTACTCTGGGCTAGATGCTATGCACTGGGGATAAAGAGAAAATGAAATCTTACTGTTAAAGGATTCTGGGGGGAATATGATTTATCTATATAAGTATATACAGAATTAATTCAAAATAAACACAATGTATTTATAGAGGGGCAGTTAGGTGGCACAGTGGATAGAGCGCTGGGCTTGGAGTCAGGAAAACTCATCTTCCTGAGCTCAAATCTGGCTTCAGACACTCCTGGGTGACTCTGGACAAGTTACTTGACCCTGTTTGACCCAGTTTCCTCATCTGTCAAATGAACTAGAGAAGGAAATGCCAAACCACTCTAGTATTTATTTATTTTTTCCACTCTAGTGTTTTCACCAAGAAAATTCCAAATAGGAACATGAAGAGTCAGATATTACTGAAAACAAATAAACAATAACAAAAAGTTAGGGAGGGAAGGCACTAGGATTTGCAGTAATGGTAAAGGCTTCAGACAGAAAGTGGTACTTGAGTTGTCTTGAAGGAATTGAGGGATTCTATAAGGCAGAGGTAAGGAGGGAGGACATTTTTGTCAAGGAGCATTGCCAGTGCAAAGCCTTAGAGTCAAGAGGAGGAGGCTACAAAGGAATTTAGATTTCTAGCTTAGAAGCAATAGGCATCCAGGGAAATTTATTGAGTAGGGGAGTGGTGAAATGGTTAGATATAGAAATATGGTTAGATAGAATTGATGAAATAGTTAAGCACAGATGTGCTTGAGAGACTGGAGAGGGGTGAGATGATACAGTAAGACCAATTGCAAGATCACTGCAATAATCCAGGCAAGAGTCCTGCCAAACTATTCATCGCAACACCTTTTTTTTTTTTTTTGTGGTAGTAAAGAACTGGAAACAAAATTGGTGCCCATCAGCTAGGGAATGGCAAACAAATAGTAGTACACACATATGTTTTTTATTTTTTTGGCAGGGAGCAACCAGCATTAAGTGATTTACCCAGGATCATTTAGTCTAAGGCTAGATTTGAGCTCCAAGGCCAGTGGTCTATCCACTATGCCACCTTACTGACCCTGAAGTACACTCATATTAAGGAATATTATTTCACAGTAAGGCAGCCTGTTGACGTGTACAGAATGCTAGGACTGGATCAGAGGACCTACTTTGAATCTTGTTCTATAACTTACTAATTGAATTATCTTGTATCCTGGACCTCCGTTTCTTTATCTGTAAAATGAGAAGATTGAACTAGTTGACATGTGCAGATATGTAAACTGACACAGAATGAACCAAGCAGATTGACTCTTTTTGACCCCATGGAGTATATCTTCTATCCTCCTCTATCTCGGTCCAAATTCATGTTTGTTATTTCCATGATACTATCTATCTCATCTTCTGCTGTTCTCTTCCCTTTGCCTTCAATCTTTCCCAACATCAGAGTCTTTGCCAATGAGGAAGTAAACAGAACCAGGACGATAAGATACTCAATAACCACAACAATGTAAAGAGAAAGAACAACAAAACCCTAAATGCTTTATAATTAAAATTACTAAGTTTGACTCCAGAGAAGACTTGAGAAAATGTCCCTACCTTTCCTCTTGGCAGAAGTGGGACCTGTGGTTGTGGAATACTGTATATGTTGTTAGACTCAACTTAGTTGGTTTGGATGAACTGATTCCCTCCACCACCTCACCACCCCCTTTTAAAATCTTTATATAAGGGATGATGGTTTATTTAGAAGGGGAAAGGGAAAAAGATATATTTGGAAACGAAGGAATTTTGGTTTGTTTTTAACAAAAAGTAGCAATAAAATTAGAATTGACATACTTCTAGTACCAACTTTTGTAGATTTGGTTGCTGAGGAGAAACATGAAGATGAATAGGATGTTGAGGTGATAAGTCATACATGTAAAGAGATAAAGCATACAAAGTCACATGTGTAAAGATCGAGCGAGTTCTAATAATAGAAAGTATAACGAAATTCAGAGGAGAGGGTATTGTTGGGATTGAGTATCAGGAAAGGCCTCATGTAGGAGGATCTTAGCTGGGTTTTGAAAGACAGATAGGACTTATAGATAAAAAGAAAGAATTCTAGGTAAGGAAGAAAAGAAGTCTTCAGCTGATGGACAGTTCATTGTTGTACTTATACTCAAAATTTTCAAGAATCCAGAGTGAGTCCCATGATTTTTGTATTGTACATATACTTATTTATTTACATCTCCTCTATTAGAATGTAAGCCCACTGAAAGCAGGGATTGTCTTTCTTTTGGCTTGTATGTATATTCCCAGTGCTTAACACAGGGCCTGTCATATAGCAATTAAGCACTTAATAAATGCTTGTCAATTGATAGGTGATGAGACATCAGAGCAGTAGGGGAGAAGGGGTTAGGACTACAGATGTATAGCAGATTTCCTGTAAGAGTACAGAGACCTCAGAAATTATCATTTTACAAATAAAAGATAGTGTCCAAAAATGGGATGAACATTGTCATCAGGAGGCCTAGTTCAAGTTTTGAGTCTGTGGGTTAAAAGCTGTATGACCTTCAATTCTGAGTCTCAGTTTAATCCTCTATAAAATGGGGGGATAGTACCTGTTTTTGTGAGGATCATTGAGCTGTATGGAATAATAATACATAATATATAATAATACATAATAATAATACATGTGACATGTATTTCAAGTATATGTTTATATGTGTATTTATATATGACAAGTAGTGATAAAAGAAAGAATAAAATTTTATATTATTTTCAGGTCTGACTTCAGACCTTCCCACCTTCCTCTCTCTTCCCTCTCCCTTCCCCGTATTGAGAAAGCAAGCAAAACATAACTCATTACTAATATCCACAGTCAAGCAAAATGAATTCCTGCATTGTCTCTGTCCAAAACAAAAACAAAATATCCCATAATGCACCATGAGTCCATCACCTCTCTGGGAGGAGTGGATATCATGCTTCATCATCAGTCCTCTGGAGTCATGGTTGGTCATTGAATTGATTGAGTTCTTAAGTCTTTCAAAGTTGTTTCTCTATAAAGACAAATTATCTAATTGTATAAATTGTTCTCCTGGTATAACAGTAAGTACCCTGACACACCCAGAATGGCCTGCTAGTGCAGGTTCTTGGTTTTGCTTTTCTTAAAGGAAAGCAACTTTTAAAGGGTCAACAATCTTTAATTATATTCACTAGTTTAGAAAAAAAGTCAGCACCCTGAATGTCAGAGAAAATACAAACAGAAAAAATACAAGCAGAGAAATTAGAATAAAGACCAACAGGGCTCTGACTTCCTAAATCAAAGCAATATTGCTAAAAATGATATGCTATTACATATACCATTGGATCGAGAGAACCTTTACATCTGAGCATTTGGGAGAGGGGTTTGAACATAAGGTTACACAGAGTCTTGACTAGGGAATCACAAGGTCCTCCTCAAAAGCAAGCTCCCCAAAGCAAAATACCAACTCAGAGTATATATAATATATACTCCTCAGAGCCAGAGGGCATCACAGCTCTCATGACTCAGTGCCTAATCAACTTAGTACCAAAAGGTGTGGAAGCCTTCCTACAAGCAAGCCTCCCCCATGCAAGCTCCTCCTTAGGCAAGCCGCTCCCACAATGGACTCCACCTGAGGCCTATTAATGGTAGGGAAGATCTTATTATCTCAATAACATTACACTGGACTTGGTTCACTTCACTGTATCAATTTGTATAATGCTTCTTAGGTTTGTCTGAAACTATTCCTTTCATCGTTTTCTTTAGTAGCACAATAGTGTATCATTGTATTCAGCTACTATAATTTTTTCAGCTATTCCCTAATTGATGAACACTAACATTGTCCTCCCCCCCACTTTCCAGTTCTTTGCCATCATATAAAGAGCTGCTATAAATGTTTTTATACACATAGGTACCTTTTCTACTTCTCTTATCTCTTTGGAGTCTAGGCCTAGTTTATTCCCACCTTATCCCATATAAGTAGAACCATTCAAAGCTTCTGAGGGTATGATTTGGCAAAGATAGAGTGCTGAACTTGTAGTTAGGAAGACCTGAATTCAAATATCACAATACACACTTACTAGCTGTGTGACCTTGGGCAAGTCACTTAATTTCTCTCAGCCTCAGTTTCTTTTTCTGTAAAATAGAGATAATAATAGACATCCCCATAAACATGCTTGACTATGTTTCTATTCTGTTGGCCTTTACCACCATGATTCAACTGCCTTTCCAGGCTGGGATTTCTCTCAGCAGTTCCCTGAAATACTCCTCTACCATGCTAGTTTCTTCCTATCACTGGAGAATTTCTTCTATGAGCTTTTATTTTCGTTGACTTGGGCTAACCATGCTTCATTCGCCTTCAGGCTTTGCTTTTAACTCTCCAGACTTAGGCATGCCCCTGTGTCTATGCAGGTACCTTCTTCTCCCTCTTCCTCGCTCCTCTAAGTCTCTTTTTATAGGTTATCTTTCCTTATTACAATATATGTTCTTTGAGAGAAGAGATTTTTATTTCTTGCCTTTATTTGTACTCTCAGCCCCTGCTACATAGTAAGTGCTTAATAAATGCCCATACGTCATATGAAGATTAAATGATATGTAAATACCAGTATGTGTAAAATATAGGGAAAATAATTCGCAACCCTTAAAGTGCTATATAAATGTTAGCTTTTGTTACCACCACCATCACCATTTTTTTTCAGTTCTGTAAAGATGAGTATTCTCTTACTGTATAAGACTTTTTACATTTAACAATTCAGTTCAGCAAACTCATAAAATGCAAGCAATCTTTTGATATCATTGACACAGTTTTTGAAAAAGGTTTCTTTGCTTATTAAAAGCATCTCATTTTCATTGGGAAAAAAAATCTTCCTTGCCAGTATATTCTGTAAGTATTCAATTCTGGTCTCAAAGTATTATCCATGGGCAGCACCTGTCCAAGAAATCAGTACTAGCAGTTTAATTAAAAGGGCTCCCCAAGTGATAATCTGAGGAATACATGTTCTTGACCCATTCGCTTATACAAGGGATATGGTTGAAGGGATCTCTTTGGAGAAATCTCAAGGAAGCTTTTTAGTGTTCCCAGATTTACCACAATCAACATAGTATTCTCATAGAGAATCATCTTGAGAACCATGCCGTTGATCGAGAAATTCTCATTGAATTTGGGTTCTGCAAAGGACATCCTTTATGAGACTTGTGAATTCCTTAAGCAAATGTATATCTCTTCATTTTATACTGATCCTTAGCAGATTGTTGAACAAAGTTCTCTCTATGGGTATTTCTGTCATGGAATTTTCTGTGATTTTAATATTTGCATGAAAGATACCTTGTTTGAAAAAAGCTTTAAGAATTCATTTTGTTCTACCAAATCAAATGCTTTTTTATAATCAAAAACTATTAATACAAAAGGATCTTTGGCTCTTTGCATCTGTCTTTTAAAATGGTAAAACAGACTTCTATGGAAATTAATCTGTGAAAGCCTTTCTATTTCCTTTTCATATTTTCATCAAGTATACCTTGGCTATGTGCATAGACCTTTCTCATTATGATTGTATAGGGAAAAGAAATGAGGTATATTGGAAAAATTATTGATGTCTTCTCCCTGCCTTTTAGCAGGGAATAGTGGACCTTTTTATTATTTGGGTGTTCCCCCTCTTTAATAAATCTTGAAAATTGATCCCTAAGTAATTTAAAAATTGTTATCATCTTTGACACAAATTTCTTCCTGTGTATCTAGTCAGGTCCATGTTCTCTTCCATACAGTATTTTCTTAAGTAGCATTGTCACTTGCTCAGATAGGTTATTAAGTATTGAGAAATAGAAGAATTCAAATATGATGTACAGATCTACTATTGTTGCTGATATAATGCCAGAAAATCTATTTTATTTCATGTTTATTTGTTATCATCTTTCATGTTTCACCTATAAATGCTCTTGGGATGTTCTGGTTTAGATGGATTTTGTACTGGTATATTTTCAGGTTTATTTTACCTTTAACTTTCTATTGCCTTTTTTTTTGAGGGAATATTACTTGCTGTTTTTCAACTTCCACCTCTGTAATATTTTGCAAATGAACTTGTACCATAGCTGGTGTTACCCTTAGGTTATATATCTCTCCACTTGTAAGAATCACAGAATTATAGTATCATAAATTTAGAGCTGGAATTAAATATATGCAATCTGTGGCAGTTTCTAGACTCTTTTGACTTTTAAACTAGGGTGATTGTTTTTGCATTGACTAAAGTACTTCACAAAATAGTCAGCATGTTTATTTTGGGGGGGAATTTATTTTCTGTTTATTTTGGGGGAAATTTAGCACTTCTTTCTCTTACCCCCTTAATAAAAACTTATTTAAACAAATAGGAATGAAGCTGCTGTAATTACACGAAGTGTCTTCTCAACTTCATTCCTATTTTAATCTGACATTGATTTTTACCTTTTTTTCCTGCTGAGCAGATGATCTGATTGCTCACAAGTGATTCTGAAATCATTACTAGGTCAGTTATCAGCTATTTCCTATCAGGAAAAATGCAGTAGTTTTTGAATGGGTGAGGAAACTGAGATTTAAAAGTTCCTGATTACTAGAAGGCTGTTCCACTGGACTAACCTATTCCACACTTCTCCAAGTCTCAGTTTCCTTACTCATAAAAAAAGAGAACAATATTTTTACCATGTACTTCATAGAGCCACCATGGAAAGAAAGCTTTATAAACCTCAAAGCATCATATAAAGAAAAACTAATAATTATTATCACAGATGTCATATAAAGTTCTAAATTTAAGCACATGATTGTTTTATTTGAAATGAAAAAAATATTGTTTATTTTTTAAAAGGGCTAGTTAATATCTATGGAGAATTGATGGGAATTATTGTGGGGTATCTGAAGGGAGAATTCGATTTAAGGCTGATTGAAGAAAACAAGAGCCAAGCCATGAAAATTCACACTGGCTGTAATTGACCAATGGACATGATACCTTTATTACAAAGTACCTACTAGCTTCCTTGGTTTCCATGTCCTTTATCCCCATCTAGGCAAATCCTTGGGATATGTTTTCCAAGGCAGAACTAAAGACTTCAAGGGAGAAACAAAATGTGGTTTGTACTAACAGATTGTCCCAGCTCTGAATGGGCCAGATGAGCAATTCTCTAGCTCTGACGTTACATTAGCCCCCTCATTCTGAATATCCCCTCTTCCATCATGTTTGGATGCAATTTCACAATCTAATTCCAGTTTAAAAGAATAATTTGAAAGCTCATTTGCAGGAAGCCATTTAGCAGCTCCCTTCCTTTCCCATCCTTGTCACCCACTTTGACAGTGCTTAAAATAAAGTACCCAGAGACAAGGTAAGTTGAAACAGACAATAAGCAATATAATATAAGATGTTTTGAGTAAAGTGTGTTACTCAGATTCCTCTAAAGTACATTTCTTCCTTTATTGTGAAGGCTTAGATATAGACAACTTGGACTAATGCAAGTAATGGAACCAATTTTGTCCTTTGATCATCAAAAGGTTCCCTTTTGGGAAACTAAGTCCCAGCTCAAAAGACAGCCTGGTATGGGGAGGACATAAAAGAGAAGAATTGTTTAATTATTGGCTCCTTGAGAAACACTAATCTTTTAAAATATTAAAAGAAACCTTCAGATGAAATAGCATGTGTGAGTGAGTCTGCATCAGTTTGTGTGTGTGTGTGTGTGCGTGTGTGTGTGTGTGGTGTATTTAATTTGTGAGTTATCCAGCTCAAGTAAGGAAAATACCTGGAAAGTTTAGTTTATAAGGATATCAGGCTTGAAGATAGTCATACTTCCCTCCATGCCAATGGTGGCAAATTATAGGTGTCAAAACCTTGTTGATAACAAAAAAATACATTTTATTTCTTTTGCTTAGTAGCTCACACCAATAACAAATGGCTTAGTGTCATCATGGATGAGATATTATTTGTTCATCATAACAACCCTGGGAGGTAAGCAGGGCTTGGGACCTTATCCCCACTGCACCAGTGATGGAAATGGGAAATCAGAGAGTCAACTTAGTGTTGCGGAACAAGCACCGGATTTGAAGTCAGGAAAAGAGTTCCAATGTTTTAGCTCTCTTAAGATGTTTGTCCCTAGGAAGGATCCTTAACCTCTCTGGGCCCAAGTTGCCTTATCTGTAAATATTCAAATGAGATTCTCTGTGAGTACACTTCCAGTTTGAGGTCCTGTGATTCTATGACTCTCTGAAGGCTTTGACATTGTCAGTTACCTTTCCTTCTTGATACCTTCCTCTAAGATTTTGGGACACCACTCCCCCATGGTTCTTCTTTTGTTGTTTTTCAGTTGTTTGCCTTTGTGTCTGACTCTCTATGACCCCACTTGGAGTGGTTTGCCATTTCCTTCTCCAGTCCATTGTACTGATGAGGAAACTGAGGCAAACAGGGTTAAGTGACTTGCCCAGAGGCACCCAGCTACTAAGTGTCTGAAGTCAGATTTGAACTCAGGAGGTTAAGTCTTCCTGACTTCAGGATCAACACTCTATCCATCGTGCCACCTAACTGCCCAGTTCTTCTCCTACCTATTTTCAATTCAATTCAATAAACATTTATCAAGTGCCTTCTATGTCCTGGGCATTGTGCTAAGGGTTGAGAATTCAAAAAGAGATGATCTGATCACTTCTCAGTCTCCTTTGTCAGATCCTTATCCAAGTCATACCCTATAACTATGAGTGTCCTTCAAATCCTGTCCTAAGTCTTCTCTTTTCCCTCTATACTACTTCAATTGATCTCATCTCCAAGGTATTTAATTATCATTTCTATGCTGATTATTATCAAATTTGTCTATCTTGCTTTAATCTATCTGCTGACTTCTATTCTTGTATCTCCAACTACCTTTCAGATATCTCAAATCTTCAGTAGACATTCTAAACTCAATTTACCCAGAACAGAAGTCATCTTTCCTTTTCAACTCTCTCCCTGCCAAATTTCCCTTTTACTATGTAGAGAACCACCATTCTCCTAGTTTTCCAGGCTCAGAATCTAAGTGTCACACTCAACTCTTTATTTTCATTCACCTCCCCTATCCAATCTGTTGCCAAGATCTATTGATGTCATTTATTCAACATCTCTTGAATATACTTCCTTCTTTCCTCTGACACTGCCACCATCCTGGTGTGGATGCTCATCACCTCATGCCTGAACTATTTCAATAGCCTGCTGGATGGTCTACCTGCCTTAAGTCTCTTCCCGTTGTCATCCATCCTCTATGCAGCTGACAGAGTGATTTTCTTAAAGCAACTGTGTTACTCCTAAACTCAATAAACTCCAGTGGTTCCCTATCACCTCCAGGATCAAATTCAAAATCCAGTGTTTGGCATTCAAAGCCCCTCAAAACATACTTCTCATGTTTCCAGTGTTCTCATCCTTAACTCCATTTCCCCCACTTCACTCTTAGATCCAGTGACACTGGCTCTATTGCTGTTCTATGAATAAGACACTCCATGCCTCACCTCTGGGCATTTTCCCTGGTTTTCCATCATGCCTGGAATACACTCACTCCTCATCTCCTCTTCTTGTCTTTCCTTGCTTTGTTCACATCTCAGCTAAAACCTCACCTTTTTCAGGAAGCTTTTGCCAATTCTCCTTAAATCTAGTTGCTTTCCTCTTATTGCTTATTTTCTTTGTACCCAGTATAGGTCTTGCATGCGCATGGTTGCTTTTTATGTCTCCCATTAGATTGTGAACTCCCCAAGGGCAGTTTGCTTTTCTTTTTATTCCCAGCATTTATCACAGTGGTTGGAACCTAGTAGGCACTTAACAAATATTAACTTAGTTTCTGAGGGTCCTAAGACTATGAAATTGCAGAGTAAACATAATGAAATGTATGCAGGGGATGGGGGAAACCTTCAACTTCAAGTTCATTTGGCATTTTAGGTCCTTGGATGAAGACTTTTGACTGAATTCAAACTGCATAGAATAAATCTCCTTAATAAAAGGATTTGTTCTGAAAAGCTTGGATTCACTCAAAGGGCTGCACTTGAGAACCTAGAGGGTCACATGTAGCCTTGATGCTGCAGGTTCTATACCCCTGAATTAGTTAATGTTCAGGTGTTTGCTAGACTGATTTTAAATTCACTAATTTTCTTTAAATAAGAAAAAAAGTTGAGGGTGGGGAAGGATCATTACTATGAAGGGAAAAGTCAATTTCCCTCCCCACAATAATCCACAAAGAAAACATTCATCAGATTGTTTCCTCAAGCCTTAGACTCAATAGTGCTCAAAGTCATTGACAGATTTTTCCAGGAGTTTGCAATCCCTGAGAACAATCAAACTAAGACAGATCCTATCTTCAACTGAAGGCTAAATAAGGAAATGTGACACCTGTGGTTATATTCAAAATAACTGAACTCTTTCAGTCTTGGTCTAACATTGAGACGGGATATGGAGTTAAAGGAATTATTGAGCGTGAAGTCAAAAGACTTAATTTTGAGTCCTGGCTATTCTACTTTGTAACTGTATGACCTTGGGTAAGTCACTTAAACTCTTTGATTCTCAGTTCTGTTACTGGTAAAATGCTTCACTGGATTAATCACCAAAAAAATCAAATGAGATAATGTCTGTAAAATGTTTTATTAACCTCAAAGCCTTATAAAAATGTCAATTGTTGTTCACATTACTTTTTTGAATAGAAACAGTGACAGACTTCAAATGTTAGCATTATTTTGCCCATCATCGGTGGGGCCACCTCAAACATTCAATAGAGGCTTCTCCCCTGGGAGTTCCTCTCTGGCTTCACAGGTTTGCTGGGAGGCTCAAATGCCAATGGCCTGGAAAACACATTAATAGTTGCTTAGACTCTTTTACTTTAGAGCTGATCTGGGTTGCCCCAGGGTTGTTCATGCTACGCTCTTGAAAAGAACCACACGCGATGGTGACGTCTTGATTTGCGCATGAATTGAATTTAAGGGAGGAAAAGCCGAGCAAAGAGGTAAGGAGGCTAAGTGGTGCTAGCCTAGAACGGGTGTCTGCTAGATCCTGGAACCTAGGATGAAGCCATTACACCACTGGAAAACCCGCAGAGACAAGATTAACTATTGAACTTTCTAAAGCTGTTTACAATGAAAAAATACGTTCAAATTCACAAAATCCTGTGAAGCATTTAGGCTAAGTTTTCTTAGCTCCATTTAAAGGGCAAGGAAAACCAACTCAGAGAGGTTCAATATTAGCTTGCTCATGGTACCTACCTTGGGCAAGAGGTCAGACTTGTACTCAGGTCTGACTTTCAGTCCTTAAACAATTCTCCCTTCCTTGTGTTCTTGCGCAGAGGGGCCCTTTCATTGATGGTTTTGAGTTCCGTAGGTGTAAAGATGTCTCTGAGAGGTGTGCCCTTAAGCTGAGATGTGGGGAGACCTGTGACCCACTTCCAGAATCCCAGTCTGGGTGTCTAGTCGCTAGCCCGTGTTCTTCTCTTTGTTTTCGAGCTCTGCTTCTTTCCAGCTCTCTGTTCTTCTGTCTCTATATTCCAGCGACAAGAACAGGACGATCTAGACAGAGTTGGCATCTCTGTGTATGTTCGCCTAGTTCTCTCTGCCTCACCTTACTAATGCTCTATATGGAAGGGAAACAGAAGGGGAGCAAATGTCCTTTTCTCTAAGGAAATGGGCCTTTCTTCACTTTCTCTCTAGTCGAGTCAGACCAATTATTTCTGCAGGAAAGTTTCTTTGAATTCCTTCCAGTTTCCTAGACTAGGGAAGGGGACTGGGACCTGGCAGAAGGATGACACTAGCTCCCTTTCCCTTCTACTCTCTCTTTCACCACCTCTCCTCCTCTTTCTGATTTTGGACAGATACTTATTGTCTCAGTATAAACTGAGGTAAATCATTCACCCCGAAAGCAAGAGAAATACAGCATAATATTGAGAACTTCCAGGACTGGATTAAGGTCCTGAAAGTCCCTAACCCTTGACTCCCACACTTGCTTCTTCCTACCCTAGGGGACAATCTGGCTAAAGAAGATATGAGGACAGGATGTATTGTTCTTCAGAATGAATGCTGTTATTAGCCAGCCCAGTCAGCCAGTCAACAACATTTATTAAGCATTTACTATGTACCAGGGAGGCTACTAGGAGTAAAATGATTGGTAAGTTTCAGATTCCCTCACATTCATGAAGGAAAACTTTCTAATAATTAGTGTTATTCAATAAGGACTGGGATGGCAGACAGATGTTCTAGATGGGATTTTTGGTCAAGTAAGAGAGTTGGTCTAGGATGACCTCTACAACCCTTTCCAATGTGGAACTTTACTTGGATTTTGCCTCCAATTGTAACATTGCAAGATCTGCCACTAATTAGCTAAATATATCCCCCAGAATGTTGTGAGAATACTTTGAAAACCTTAAAGAATTATGAAACGTTAGGTCCACAATGTTCTCAGTACAACCCTGAAAGATAGATATTTATTTTACAGATGAAAACAGAAGGGTCAAATTTCTTGCCCAAGATCACCCAGCTAAGTGACAGTCAGAATTAAAACACAGAATCTTCTGATCCTGCCTAGTATTATTTACATCACACTACAAATGCTTCCCCACAGATGTACTTACCCGGCTAAAATGGTTACAACTAACTGCCTTTTCTTTCCTTGATAGGGACATTAATAACTAGAACATTAGCTTTTCCAATTAGGATATCAGGAGTAATTCCTGGTCCCAGGCACAGGCTCCCATCTGGTATAATAAACCTAGCGATGGGGTTCAGTAGAGGCATAAACCACTTGTACATGTACTCGGCAGGCAGTTCATGCGCACACCCACGGCTCTTGTCAAGAGACCATCAGTCATTTGAAGAGAGAGGATGGAGATTTTCCGTTGGGCTGGTGGCTAAGAATATATGTATTTTTTATCTTTGTGTTCTCAATGCCTCCTACACTCAGTAGGCACATAGTAGGTGCTTAATCAATGTAGAATCGAACGTAATGGAGAGTCTACTGATGGTAGTCCTTTGTTTAAAGAACTGCAGGCCAGGGAAAGACTTCAAACGGCTGCTTCAGCTTCTTTGAGTTTGGTTCCGTTTTCCCTATTAGCATATGAAAGCTCACAGTAGGGAAAAGTTATTAGAGTTAACATGAGGGCAGGATACAGTTACACCCCTGGACTTCACTACACTGTGTCTCTGACTCCCCTGTTCCCCACAGATGTTTGGACACTGGAGAGTGTCTATCGAGCACACCGAAACTAGAATGTTTCTATGCCTTACTCCCTTCTCCACAGCTGCGGGTCCTTGAGTTTGCCAAGCCTAAAAATCACTTTTCGAACTCTAGGACAACACATTCCCGTTTTCATTAGGACTCCTACTTGTCAGACTCTAGTCCTTTAAAGCATTCCCTCCTCCCTTCCCCCTCTCCATCTATTTACCATTTACCAGCTCATCCGTATGGAATACGAGGCTCCCACTTCCTGGAGAACTCTAGTTTGAGGTCTAATTGATTCTGGTAATTAATTTGTTCTACCTGCTAGATCAGATGGAAATCCTACCCGTGCGCCCAAGGATTAGCACTTGGCTTTCTAACACCTCCTCTAATTATCTAATAGCATGGGTTGTGAGGACTCAGTCTCTATTAAAACACTTTTACTATTAGCAGTAGTGATTGGAATTGTGATGACGACTAGATTTCAACAAATTAGAGCTTAAAAATCGGGAGATGGAAGAGAAGTGGCTTCTTTTAATTTCCCTGAGTTTAACATCAATAATTAGAGCAATTTTCGGAGATGCGAGCCGAAATTACCCCTGCTGTGCTGTAGACTATCACCTTAATTTTAGCAGATCGACTCCAGGGAAATAAATGGGACAGATTAGAAAAAGATAAACATGTAAGACAAAAGATTATAAGAGGACAAGGGAGGAAATGAAAGGCGAGTGGGTGGAAAAGGAAGAGGGTGAAACAACCTTGATAGCTTACGATTTGGGGAGTGGATGGGAAGTGAAGAGGCTACATAGTGGAAATAACACCAGGAGTGAATGTAGCGGGGGAAGCGTTGGAAATGAGAGAGAAGAACGGAAATGGATAGGGCCAAGAAGTAGGGCTAGGCGCATTCACGTGGCACAGATTATCCTGATAATTTAGATTAAAAATACCCCCACGCCATTCTCACCAGAAAATTGAGGTAAAGAAAGTATTATCGTTGTCTTTATTATTATTTACCTTACAGATCCAGCTAATCGGCCAGCCCTCCACTTCAACTGATGGAGCCCTGTACTCCTTACATTACCTCCTTTCCCTCTGCTGTCATCCCCACAGATGATTTAAGCCTGGGTCAAAGTCCCTGAAGTAAATTATCCCTTCATCACTATTGCCATTGTCCCTGACAGTATATCCCCGATTCTCCTAAGGTTTCATATATTTTCTTTTTAAAATTATTTCAAAAGAAAGGAACCAGAAAGTGAGACAGCCCCTCCAGGTGTTTAGGGCAGAGACTGAAATATCTAAAGCCTCGCAAAACACTCTTTGGTCTTCCTTCTTTCTACATGAGTCGGATTGGGGAGTCTTTCAGAACTTCGGACAGCGCCCCCCCCCTTCCCGCCCCGCCCAGTCAGCCTACCTTCATCTGCTAGGACCTCCGCAGCTTTCAGCCTCCCCCTCCCTTCCTACCTTCCCCTCCCCACAGAGGTTTGCAGCTTCGCCATTGGCTCTCCCCTCTGCAAGCAGCCAACTCTCCAGCCACAGAGACTCAGCCCGCCTTGGAGTTCTCTCCTAGCCTCTCCAGCGTTGGGGGTTGCCCAGGCCAGAGGAGATAGAAGAGGGAAATTGAGTACTGAGAGGGTAGCGCCTCACGACCCCCAGGCTAACCAGACTCTACCTATTCCCCACTCTTCCCCCGCCCCCAACCCACCCTGGTATTACCCCACTTTCTTTCAAAATGAACCTCAACTTCACCTCCCCTCTCCACCCGGTGTCTTCCCAGAGGCCCACGTCCTTTTTTATTGAGGACATCCTGCTGCACAAGCCCAAGCCGCTGCGGGAGGTAGCTCCTGACCACTTCGCCAGTTCCCTGGCCTCCCGCGTGCCACTGTTAGACTATGGTTATCCCCTTATGCCCACGCCGACCCTTCTGGCTCCTCACCCGCATCATCCTCTCCACAAGGGCGACCACCATCACCCTTATTTCCTTACTACCTCGGGTAAGTGGCAGGCTATGTGGGGATATGTGAAGGGAGGGAGGAGGGGACTGAGGGTAGAAAGAAAGAGAGGGAAAAGGTCGTTTTTGTTCCTCGACTTTCCTCGGGCTATTTGCCCTGGGAGGGAAAAGCCCGGGGCTCATGCTCCTCGCCCCTTTAAGTAGCTTCTATCTCAAAGTAAAAGCGGAAGTCGGACGGATGAGTGAGGGGCACACCTGAGGAATCTAAGATTAGAGATATCCCTAATGTTCTTTACAATTCGTTACTTATGACTCCCAAGGCTCAGAGAAACGTGGTTATAATGCATTGGGAGGTTATTAAGTATTATTAACACAGGCCATTTGAGGATGCTGGTGGTGGTTCGATTTTTTTCCTCAAAAGGACCTTAGTTATACAATTTCATCTCCTCGTTTTTCCGTCGCGTCTACAAGATTTCACGATCCAAGAGATCGGGAATTTAGAAGCAGATGACTTTGGGTCATTGTCCGGATCTCTGAACACCCTTCCGTTACCCCGTGAGACTTTTGCCGTAGAGAATGAAGCTCCCAAGTGTTGGACGCCGGATCCAGTCCTTGCCAATTCAGCCCCGGCAGAAAAAAAAAAAACAAAAACAAAAAAACAATATTCAGAAGCTTTTGAAGACCGGAGGCTTGGCCCCGAGGCCAGTGGAAAATGCGTGGAGAGAAGAAAGATGGACCTCTCTGCCCTGCCCGAGTGTTGCTCTATCTCATTTACAGTCATGGACTGAGCAGGCTGCCTCTTTCTGTTCCCCACATCTTCTGAATTTGGGAGATCAAAGTTATTTCAGCTTTGAGCACTGCTAACAAGGAGTCCTTGTCAGGCCAATGTCCGAATGGAAAGAGGGCAAGGGGAATAAAAGGGATCAGGTAAGCACAAGGTGTTTAACTTTCAGATTAAGGGGCTCAGAAATCCTTTCCCAATTCATTTGCTTCCTACTCAGGATATTTTCTAGAACTGAAGACTCTAACTCCAGAAATCTGCCTTAGAGACTGAGGGAAACAGTGGTGGAGAATATGGTGACAAGGGTTTAGGGTGGGTGTGAAGGAAAAAGGAGACATAAGGTACAACAGGGACTGAGAGCGGGACCGGGACTGGGATGCGAGCTGAAATGGATTTAGTTCCCGGAAATTCAGTTGACACTTGGGCTCTAGGGTCTTCGGCTAATTTCCACAGAAGACCGAAACATTTGGAGTCCAAGTCACAAGACTCGTGTTGACACTGCCTCCAGCAGACTGCGATCTCCTTCTCAGTCCTGAAGAGAAGGCCTTTGACCCACGGTCACAATTTGTGTTCCACCTCCCGTGTTTCCGAAGAATAGATCTAAATTTCCCCCTCTCCCTTGTTCCATCTTCTTGAAGACAGACGGACGATTTGTCTAGGGAAGTCAGGACAGCGGGCTGATGCAGCCTCTGGCCGGGATTCAGAGAACGTTCCAGGGGTCCCAGGTCAAACCTCTTTCTTCTGTCGCCCCCGAAATAAACCTGGGAACTAACGTGCCAGATGGGAAATGTCTAGTGCGTCTCAGTCAAGAACTGGTTTGGACTTAAAATATTTTTGCCTTGATTTTGTTTTCTCCCTTCCTCCCCCCTCCCCCATTATAGGGTAAGGCAGACGGGCGAACTCTCCTCAAGATAAGGGCGGCTAGGCTAAGAAAAAGGTGGAAAGATCCCATTGGCCCTCTTTTGATTTCTTGAAGGGGTTCGAGGGAAGGTGCTTTTAAGGGGAGAACAGGACTGCAGTAGCAGACGGATCGGGACCTCCAGAGGAAGAAGAGAAAAACTATGGAACACCGGAAAAGAGAGCTTCCTATCTCTCGAATTTTCCTTTGAAGTCTCCACAAATACAGGATTCTTTGAACATCTAAGGAACTATTCTCGTTTTCCACTACTGCTGCTGCTATTCTATACAGAGTTAATTCAAAAGATACCCAAGCTTTCTTTACTCGGGCATCTTTTCCTTTCTACCCTAGGGGTTCTTGGCCTGCACCCCCCAAGTGAAAATTGAGGCTTCAGAGAGGGGAAAGAATTAGCAAGTGATAGGCACAGAGTCCAGCGTCGAGGGGCAATAGAAAGGTCCCTGGGGGCTGGGGTTGTTTCTCAGTGACTGGGGCCTCTCTCCGACACTGGATCTCCTTCCCTCCTCGCCAGGGGTGCCAGTCTCTGCATTGTTCCCGCATCCCCCTCACACCGATCTTCCCGGGAAGCACTGCCGTCGTCGTAAAGCCCGCACGGTCTTCTCCGACTCTCAACTCTCCGGCCTCGAGAAAAGGTTCGAGATCCAACGTTACTTGTCCACCCCAGAGAGGGTGGAGCTGGCTACCGCGCTCAGCCTGTCGGAGACTCAGGTAGGGAAGGAGTCAGGGGAGGGCTGACTCTTGGTTTCTCCATTCTTAGCTCTTCGGATAACCCTGTGCCCTTTAGGGTTCAGAATGGTAGCTCACGATTATATTCCGATTTTAAAGTTTACAAAGCACTTTCCTCCCCAAAACCCTGTGAAGTAGTCACTTAAGATAATATCATTCCTATTTTGTAGACGAGGAAGAGGAAACTGGAAAAGCCTAAGTAGCGTGCTCACAGTTGTACCCTTAAGATCAGAGAGCCAGGACTCAGAACCAAGTAGTCTGTCTCCCAGCAAGTTCTGCCTTCCCTATCTGTACCCTGTTCCCACAAAGCCTCCTCTGCATGGAAGAGACTCAGGTGTCTACGGTATCACCAAAGGTCAGTTAGGAATCTCTGCTCTACACCTAGTCCAGTCCAGACAGTGACTTGCCCAAGGCCCTACAGATAGTAACTAGAAGAGCTGGAAACTGAACCCAGTACTGACAATACTATCTACATCGGTGATAATCAATGTTCTTTCACCCATCTTATTCCTGACTCTTCAGTTTTCTACCAATTCTCTCCTCGTACAGAATTTCCTCCAGTTCCTCAGAGTCTTTGAGGAATTCAGCAAGGTATAATAGAATGCCTACTGATTTTAGGGTTATAGCACCTGAGTTTTATTCCAGACACTGTGTGTGACCTTGGGCGAATCATCTGACTTCTCAAGTTCCTCTGTAAAATGGGAATAATACCGCTTGCACTAATCTCTATCACTGGTTTCTTGTGAGAATTCCAAATATGTAAGTCTCCTTGGAAACTACAAGGTTTAATATGCATTATTTGCAAAAGAAGCTAAGAATTCCATTTACTCAGTTGTAAAATGAAAGACGTGGATTAAATGTCTGATGTCCTTTTCAGCTCTGACATTTTACTAGATTCAGTGCTTCAAGAGATTTCGGGATTTTCATCTCGAGTTCCTTAACTTTTCCTGGTACATTCCTTTCCCTGCCCCCACCCCCAAATATCTGTGCCACTCAGAAACCAGGAATCCGCCACGTCTCAGCCCCCAGGGTTGAGGGAAGTAGCGTAGTGAAAATTGAACTTTGTTATTTCCTAACGAATCTCCATTCTGGACCAAACATTAATCAGGAGGTGACTGCGGAGGCTGGAACTTGTCGGTCGTTATTAGCAAGAGCTAATAATTATTAGCACTATTTATCACCATCATCATGTCAGGGTTATTAATTTTAATAGTCACGATGTTTTATTCCTCATTATTCATCATCATCTGGCTTTAGAATTTTTGATTGGTCTGAACTGAGTCTAGATTTTCACTGTTATCGAATAGATAAGTCGTGTGCACTTGACTTTCCAACATCCGTTTTACAGCTGTTTGTAACCATGATTAGCTATCAGAATGAATGACGCGGGTTTTCTTTCTTTCCCTTTGGGAAGGTGAAGACGTGGTTCCAGAATCGGAGGATGAAGCATAAAAAACAGTTGCGGAAAAGCCAGGATGAGCCTAAGGCTCCGGGAGGCCAGGAGAGCCCACAGCGCAGCCCACGCGCCTCAGAGGCGGCGCCCGTAGAGTCCCGGGCTGGGCCGCCAGCAGCCGGCCCCTTCGTTCTCACCGAGCCGGAGGACGAAGTGGACATCGGGGACGAGGGAGAGCTGGGACCCGGGCCGCATCTGCTCTGAGTTGTTGAATCCGAGGGAGGAAGGGAAAGGTGGGGACCAGGGAAGGGAAGCTAACACTCTTGGGGTCCCTTTTGGAGAGAAGACACAGACTCCTGAGGGTTTGGGGGAGACTAAGACCGATTAGAGGTAGGGCTGCCTCTTTCCTGCTCCTTTGAAAAACCTACAACCTGTTCTACAGCTACAGTTGCCAACGACCCTTCCTAGAGCGAGCTTGGCCCCCAGCCCTAGACCATATTTCAGGGTGTCTTTCCTGACCGTCTTCTCTCCTCACCCAATCCCAGTACTCCCTTTTTCACCGGCTAGTTCCAGTTAAGGGCTGAGGAAAGGATGGAGGGTATGTTTCATACTGCCACCGCCCTCATCTGAAGACTAGCCCAGTAGGAATCAAAAGAGGCCGGAACAGAAGATATTAGAAGCTGACCGGGGAGAGGGATTCCTTCTAACCTGAGCCCCAGGACCCTTCTCAGTCCTTCTGCCTCTTGCTCGGGCATGGCCATTGTGTCTCCAGCAATCTCGACTCTTCCTTCCTAGACCCGTTGGAAGCAAGTGAATCGGAGTAAGAAAAAGCAACAGGCAGCTGTCCCTAGAGCGACCCTCTCCAGGATCAGGGATCGAAGATCAAGAATCCATACTCCTACAGACTGACTCCCGGATTGGGGCCTGAAGAAGAGAGAGAGAGAGAGAGAGAGAGAGAGAGAGAGAGAGAGAGAGAGAGAGAGAGAGAGAGAGACAGAGAGAGAGAGAGACAGAGAGAGAGACAGAGACAGAGACAGAGACACACAGAGACACAGGCAGAGACAGACAGACAAACAGAGAGATACAGAGAGAGACAGAGAGACAGACGCAGAGACAGAGACAGAGGAGATACACACACACACAGAGAGAGAGAGAGAGAGAGAGAGAGAGAGAGAGAGAGAGAGAAAGAGAGAGAGAATTATTTTTTTTTTCCAGCCTCTAGGGTTCTTCAGCCTAATATACTCTGTATGGAGTTATATACTCCTGCCAATAGCTTGTACCCAATCACAACTACTTTGACACCTTACCCTGAGAGCCCTAAGCAGGACAGCTAGTCAGATTCAACCGTCGAATGGCTGTTGGGAGAGCAGAGGAAGGGGTACACAAAATCCTTCGGCTTCAGCATAGGGTTAGCTCTTTTTTAAGGCGGGAAGAACACACTCTCCCTGGGCTATTTTTTTTTTTAAGGTGAGATCTCTATTTGTATATTGAAATTCTCCTATCCGGTTGCAACGTCGCCTTTTTAATTCATGTCCTTAGGAATAGAGAATTGTGTTTTGTTTTAACTTTGAGGGCAGAAGGGATCTTCGCATTTGCTCGTGTTTAGGGGTATTGGAGTGGAGGAGGGAAAGAATCACTGCCTACTTTTCTTCTGTCTCTTGCCTGATACGGAGCTCAGTAGACTGTCACCTTTTCTCACGCGGGGTTTGCAGTTTCTTTAGGAAAATAAAGGGCTCAGCAGGAATGCTGGGAACCATCGACAGGGTCCTGAAGTCGTTTGTTACCCAGACTTTTAAAAATGCTCCATCCGCGCATCTGTTCACACCTCCCGCACCTCACCCACACGGCCCGTTCTTTAGGCAGCGTACGGCGCCCAGTCTAGGATGGATATAAATTCCTGTAGCTCCTTTCCCCTCACTTTCGAATTTTTAGCTTTTGATATATAGATGCGAGATTCCTCCGACATGGAAAGAAACCAACCATTTTTTGCCTTTCAGCTCTGAAATGGACGGTTACGGCATCCTTCAACATTTGGACTTTCTTTAAAAAAAAGGTTCGCGATTTATAAAGAATTGTTTTATATAATGTATATATAGATACATACATATTATATATGTCAAAGTGTCACTCTCAGTCTTCTTTTCCTTGTTTCTAATGTCCCACTGTTTTCTTAAACTGGAATTATTTCAATTCAAGTGAAGCTACCAAGATTGGGAGAAGGGGAATGCGTCATTTGATTTAGTCTTTCTAGAAGGCCTGTGAGGCTGCAGCTTTCTACCTGCTTATGTCACTGTGACCAATGACTTCATCTTTCGCCTCACTTTCCTCAACTGTAGAATGAGGGAGTTAGGTTAGAATAGATGCTCTCTAAGGTTCCTTTACTTGTAACAATTTTGAATCTTTAAGTCCATGAACTCTGCTATTAGGGGCAGGATAGGCAATAATTTAACTCATTTGGAAAAACAAGACTGTTATTTTGAGTATTGTTTGCAGTTTCTAACCGCTTTGATGTAGGTTTCATCTCATTTAATCAATCAACAAGCATTTTACTGCCTGTTACACTCCAGGGTCTGTGAGAGGTGCTGGGGGTAAAAAAGAAAATGATACAGTACCTGCCTTCAAAGTGCCTGGAATCCTTAAAATTTTTTACATCGAGGAAAGTGAGACTTTGGGTGCATTTACGAACTAGAACCTCATTTTACAGATGAGCAAGAAATTCCAGAGAGGTTATGTTACTTGTCCAACGTTATACATAGTAAGTAAATCTCAGAGATGGGATGGGAAAGTCCTTTGGCACCAGAATTATTGCTCTTTCAAGTGTACCATGATGCTTCCCAATAGCACTGAGATGGCTCTTTGCCTTTATTACAGGATGGTTACTTCACCTCTGTAGTTTGGTTTGTTTCTGTAAGTGGCACTATTAAAGGTCAGCCTCAAAATCCCTCCCACACCCCCATTATTAAGATTGTTAATTTCAAGGCAGGATTTAAAGTGTGGGTGTGTGAACAATAAGATAGGACAAAAGACTTGGCTGTGGAAGTAATGCAATCAGGGAATGAGAGCTTCCCTAGCATCCGTGGAAGGAAAATAGATAATACCCATAAGAGGATAACTTCGGAGGCAAGAAAGACATTTTATTAAGTGCTCCCAGAGCCAGAAAATACAGCAACTAAAATTGATTTGGGAAAAGTCTGTGAAGTGAGTGGAAATTTTGTGTAATTGAGAAAACAAGTAGAATGACTTTCTTTAGGTCCTTGAATTGTGGAGAATACAGACATCCAAATACAGGGATGGTTTTTTTCTCTTCTGTCCTTGTATTATTAGTAAAGTTCCAGGGTTGTAGCTAAGTGTAGCAAGCTTAGGTGTATCTTTATCTTGTCCTTGGAAATGAAAGTAAATGGAAGATATTCCTAGTGAATGTCCAATTCTGGCTAATTGGTGGCATAGAGAATTTAAAAACAATTGTGACAACCACCACCTCCACAACAACAAACACAAAGAACCTACAGTCTATGATTTATTAACATTCTATATGGGAAAAGTCCTGATGTTACTTTACTCTAAAGTTTCCATTACTGGTATCCTTTAAGTTAAAATATATGTGCACAGCATGGTAATGATGCTGCCAAGTCTGTGGTCTGGCTATGGCATCCTTTGGCCTCTTTGGATCCAAATTTTCCATTCTGATGGCACTACTAAAATTTGTGGCATCATATTGCTAGCAGAAATATATACTAAGTTTCTCTTGTTTATGCATGGGTTTGGGGTGGGCAGAGGGAAAAAGTCATTCCCAATTTAACGCAGAGATCCTTTGCATTTGGGTGGCCTTTAAAGTAGGCTGATTAGAGCTTCCAGAAGCTGAAAAAAATGAATTTTATTTGAATTCCTGAAGAACTGCTCCAACTCTATTTCTTTAGTTATGAAGATTTAAAGTGTATTATTCACTGCATATTTTACAGAAATGTACAGATACTTAGCTCTGGCACTGAGAAAGTATATATCTTTAAAAAAAACAACTGGGAAAACCAACCTGAGTAGACTCAAATTACCACAAAAATGCTTTGATCTATACTTATTTTTAATGTCAAACTTTTCACCCAGGAGTCTTTGCCCTTTGTGGATTTATCTCAGAGCATATTATCAAAGCAGTGGCATTATTATTTATTCATTTA
The DNA here is from genome assembly GCA_028658325.1 of Potorous gilbertii. Lineage (NCBI taxonomy): Eukaryota > Metazoa > Chordata > Mammalia > Diprotodontia > Potoroidae > Potorous > Potorous gilbertii. The sequence continues at coordinate 228,824,033 of CM053771.1, read as the reverse complement.
TTCAACAAATGTTAGTTAAGTGCATATTATGTGCAATAAACTATGCTAAAGACTGGGAGAGATTAAAAATATGTTTTCTGCCCTCAAAAAAGAACAAACCTATTATGGAGTCATAAGATATATATTCAGAAAGGACTTTACACTATTCTTATTTGTACCATATCTATGAGATTTCTATGTATGTGAGAGATCATATACAATTGGAAGAATTAGTGAAAGTAAATTTTGAACTGGATTTTGAAGATTAGGTCAAATATCAACTGAGATGGGATGGGAGGGTATTTCAGTTATCTAGAACATATGAGCAAAAGCAGAGAGATGGAGATGTTTTGGAAGTGATTGGGGATAGAATGAATATTTGCTAAAGTGGCTTTGATGCCACAATGTAGTATATGATTAAGTTCTAACTGAATTATATGAATAGTTTTATGAGGTAACAAAGAGGCATTTTAACCAAGGGGACCTGCGTGACAAAAGGCATCAAAGTATATATGAACAAGGTATGTCCTGGGACAGTGAATAAATAGAACTCTGTGGCTGGGGCAGAGAGCTTATGATAGAGAACTGGGAAACTGTGTTAGTGAACGTCATGAGAAGAGTGCTGGATATGTATTGAAAGGATCTGGTTTGAATCCCAATTCTGTCCCTGATCAACTGTGTGTCTTGGGAAAATCATTTAAACTCTATAGTCTCCTGTTTCCTTAGTGATAAAATGAGGGAGTTGAACTATATTATAGCAAAGGTCCTGTCCAATTCTAAGTCCATTCTTCAATATGTCATACTGGGTCAGATAATGGTTCAGCGTAATCTGACTTTTGGGGAAGAGCACAACTACATTTTATTTCCTTAGAAAATGGAGAACAAGCTGACTTGGGGCCAGAAAATATAGATTCAAATACAGACTCTACTGTTTACCAATTGTGTGACCATGATTAGGTTGCAGAACCTTTCTTTGACTCATTTTATTTATCTATAAAATGAAGGTAGTAATATTGACATTAGCTACTCCAGGGTTTTTGTGAAGAAAATGGTTTGTGAGTCTTAAGATGCTTTACAAATGTCAGTTATTATTAATTGTTGATATGATGCAGAAAAAGTCAAAACATGTTGTCCAAAGTCAGAGAGCATCAATATCCAAGCTGGGAATGGGATTTGGTTGTTAGGCTGTGGGCTTTGCAGTGATAAGACAACTCTGCAATAGGATAGTTCATCCTAAACCGAGCCAGCCTTTGGGAATTGGATTGGACATGCCAGTATTTGTTAAGCACTTAGAATGTGTCAGGACTATGCTAAGTGCTGAAAACACTTTGTATTATTGAATATTAGGTTCAGTTCAGAAGAATGCTAGCAGACTAAAATATGTCTACAAGTTAGTGACCAAGCTAGTGAGGAGACTGAAAGCTATGTAATAGGAGGAATAGGGGATAAAAGAACTGAGAAAGAACTTAATGTAGAAAGGCCAAGGTCCTTGACTGTATCCCAGGTCATCACCAGTTGTTTTGACTTTCATCTCGCCACTGGATTTCAGTGAAGCTTATGACTTTGCACAACTCTGCCTCACTTAAATCCAATTCACAGCAAGCCAAGACATCACCCTGGTGATGTCACTAGTCCTCTTCCAGAATGAAGGATGAAGAACATGAAGAAAAGAACTGGATAAGTTTTGCATGAGGAAGCGAAGACTTAAGGGCCCATGGTATCTGTCATTGTAGATGTGCCAGGTGTGCCCAGTTCATGAATGTGCCAGCAACCTTCTCATTGCTATATGGCCACCTAGGATCTGGAGCCTCTGGGGGTTCCTTGCCACTCTGATTCTTCTGCATACTGTTTTCTGTGATTCGTCCAGGAATATGTGGCCCTGGGGCTCTGACTGTTACAGGCAAAGAAAGCAAATCAGAACATTTTAAGTTTTAAAAGGATCACCTCTAGTCACCAATCCTTAAACTCTACCACTGGCCTTTCATAGCAAAGTTCAGGGTTGGGGAGCAAGGTCCAGTTGGAAATGTACTTTTTTAACCTAGAAGATCAGGCTGAAAAGATTGTTTTGTATTTTAGGGGAAAGAGAAGGATTTTACTAAAATGAACCCTTTGCAAAATTTATATTTTTAAAGTTTGGTTGTAAATTTACAAAATCTTTAAAAATTTTAGTTCATTTAGTTTGAGGAATTAAATGATGTCCTTTATGATTGAGTATTCAATAAATATTCACGTTAAAAAAGATTCCTTAGGTACACATCCTAATGAAATGTGCTGAACATACCTAGGCATTGTTCTAAAATATTTGAAGGGCTACCATGAAAAAGAAGGAATTTTCTTTTTCGTAGCACCAGGGGACAGAATTAGGATTGTGGAAGCTACATGTGGACAGACTTCAGCACAATATGTGGAAGAATCTTCTAATAATTAAGTAAAAAAAATGTTATAGGCTGCCTTGACGTACCTCAGAGGTGCCTTATTTAAATTGTTCTAGCAGAAACTGAATAGCCATTCATCAGGAATGCTTTTGAAGAGATTCCTGCACTGGAAAGGAGACCAAGATAGTTCCAAAAGTCCTATGAGCTCTTACAAAGAACGGGGTCATATAGGTCCAAAGAATTAATCATCTCATGAAGCAAAAGATTTCAGGCCACAGATTTTAAGAAACATATCCATCAACAGCTGAGAAAAGTGATAGAAGACAGGAAGAGGGAGGAGGGAGGAATGTTTAGTATTCATCAAAGAAATCTCGAAAAACTTTATTCTGAGTATTCTGTGAACACACACACGCACACACACACAATCTCCATCACAATGTCAGAAGAACACTTGATGGTCAAGCACTGGGAGGTCTTAATTGTGAGACTCTAAAATGACCCTTCTAGTCTCCTGTAGCCCCCAAAACAAAAATGCTCTCCCTGAATAACCCAAGAAGAGGATTCTACTTAGGATCCTGAGGGACAGAATTGTAGAATTTTTGAGGCAAAAGCAGTCCTAGAGATTCTGTATAATGCAGCTTCTTCATTTTAGAGATGAGGAAACTGAGTCTGAGGGAAGTCAACTGATTTGTTTAGAATCGAAAAGCTTGTTAGTTAAGTGAACTCCCAGATGATTCCCCTTTGTGAGTCTCAGTAGTCACTTAGGAACTTTGTTCAGTCAGATTCATGTATTCATACTTCTCTTTTGTGGCATTACATGTAGACCATTACTCTAAAGAATTTCTGATCTCTTTTAAATTTTTTTGAAGCTTTAATCCAGTTCATTGAGGCAGCTAGATGGCACAATGGATACAGGGTCAAGCCTGCAGTCAGGAAGACCTTAGTTCAGTCTTGCCTCAGATACTCAATAGCTGTGTGACCCTGGGCAAGTCACTTAAACCTGTTTGCCTCAGTTTCCTCATCTATAAAATGAACTGGAGAAGAAAATGGCAAACCACTCCCACATCTTTGCCAAGAAAACTCAAAATGTGGTCATGAAGAGTTGGGCATGACTGAAATGACTGGACAACAACAACAAAATCAGTTCATTTATTTCAGAGATCCCAACAATTCTGGATTCTCCTATTGCTTTTGTAGTTCTGGTTTGCATTAATTGAATTTGACTGAAGTACAGATACCTGGCTTTAAAAAGAAGGTTACAAACCTACTTTTGTCACTGAAAAAGTCACTTAGCTTTTCATGCTTGGTTGTCTTATGAATTAGGGAGAATACTATCTGACACTCTCCTTCCAGATTCAAGATTATTGTGAAGACATGTGCGATAGAAGATAGGAGGTACTTTGAAGTCTTTGAAAAAATGTTGCTAGAAAAAGGTTACCTTATACTATAACATAACTCTGTTACAGTATAATTCAGTGCCTACTTATCACTGTTTAAGTGAATTGCATATTAGACAGATCTGATATCTAGAGGTTGATAACCTCCTTGAAACAAATCTATATTCAGCCAAAAGAGACATGACATGGTTAGCCCACAAGGTGAGTTGTAGCTGCTCATGTTGGCATTAAAAAGTGGTTCCACTACTCTCTTGTCCAAAATACCTCCAAGGAGCCTTTTTTTTTTTTTTTGGTAATTTGATTCTTCTTGATTGTCCACTTTTTTTCTTGTGTACTGAGACTACCACAGTTGAACTACCCACAGTCTGAGGTGATCAGTACAACCCGTAGTGGAGGCCCAGAAATCACATTGGGAGCCAGTAGAGTGACCAGGTTATGGCCTCTTTCCCTATCACAGCAACGACAGTATTTATATCATCCCTTTTGGTGCTAAACACGAACCCATCATTTAAGGAGGATTTTTTAAATGATGTAAGGCTATGGGGTCCCTATAAAAGTGGCTGCTATGATTGACATATGTCCTTTAGAGTAATCAAAGATTTAGAGTTCTTCTGAAATTCCCTCAACGTGCTCATGCTTATCTGTTCCCTAACTTTTCTCCAAGAGGATGGAACAGAAAAGCAAAAGAAAATCGCCTGCAGATCAACAAATTTGATTTCCTTCTCTTCCAAGGATAGAGGGGGAGTTGGAAATGCTGGCATGGGGATATATTTATGATTTTCATTCTTTTCACGTCTCATTTTGTTGCCTCTTAACAAATAATGCAATATAGGCTTTGTGTCCTTAACATATTTGCCAATGCACTATCCACTTGTATAAAATTGGTCAATTTCACTTTCTAGGTCTTCATCAATCAATCTAGAGCGCTGGTCTGAATCACTCAGGAACTTAACCCACTTTTGCTCAGGGTTTGATTTGGGGCCTAAAATCAAATTTCTCCCTTTAATTTTGCCATAACACTCTTAGATGCATCAAGAAGCTGGTTCTCATCAAGATATTCTAGGTCACATCCCTTCTAGGTCTCTTTGAGTGGAATTAGGTGGTGCAGCGAATAGAGCTCTGAGCCTGGAGTCAGGAAGATCCGAGATAAAATCAAATGAGATAATATTTGTAAAGTGATGAGTATAGTACCTGGCACATAGTAGGCACTGAAAAAAATAGTTGTTTCTTTCCTTGTTTTGAACACCTATGTCTGTTGGGTTCCAGAAGAATTGGCATCACTATCAGAATATTTCAAAAGATGTACTTTGCTAAAGCATAAAGTAATAAAGTAAGGAAGAAATGCTTTTTGCCTAGCTTAGCTGAGAAATAACTATACTGATGGTGCTAGCAATAAGCTCATATATTACATATGCAGTCCTTTAAGATCTATAGAGTGCTTTCCTCACAATAACCCTGGAAGGTGGGTTATATAAGTGTGAATATATATTTTTACAGATGAGAACAATGAGGTTCAGAGGTCAATTGTCTTGCCTGTGTTGCCTCTGGCTCTTATCAGGGCCGGGATTCAAACAAGTCTCTTCACTTTAAAGCTAGCATCTTTTGCAATATCCTATGCTTCCATGCTGCTGCCTGGGAAATCTTTTAGGCTAGAGAACAGAGGGTGGATGAAGGAGTTGAGGATGGAGGCATAATAACGGCATTCTGAAAAAAAAAAATACAGCCTGAAGAAAAAGACAGAAAAGTCTAAAATCTTATTTCCCTTAGGTTGCCATTTTGTATTCCTAATTTACTGCAGAGGAGTCAGAGAATGGGTGACGGATACAAACAGGACAGGGAGAATAATGCATGTAGAAGGTGACCAGTTAGGACATTAAGCATTTTGTGATACATGGACGCATCTGCATTTTGTCCTAATAACAAGGCCATCAGCTCATTTTCAGAGGGCTGCTGCCTCCTTCAGCACAATCCTCGGATCAAAGTAAAAATGTCTGCTTACATTTTCCAATCAGAAAAGGGATGCTAATTTGTACTCCTTAATGTAAGAGACTCCTTCAATTAAATGAATTCTATAGCTGGCAAAACAAAAGGCATACAAAGAGGCCGCAGGCTGGAAGGCCGAAATTCTCATTAAATCAAAAGGTCCAGTATTCATTACCTCTTGCATCTGAGGCTAAACACTAAACGTGGAGATCATCAAAGGGGGTTTAATGGGTTAAATTGAGAATATAATCTAATTAAAATATTAGACATCCAGGTAAATAGCGCTTTGATATTCATCTAACAGTTTCATTAAAAATGGGTGCTTGAAGTTTGCATTATTGGGGATTATCACTTTTAAGAAGAGACAACAAATTTAGTGACTTCATCAGAACTGCTTCAAAGTGTCTGTCACCATTTGGGGGGGAATAATAAAAAAAATCACTCTCTGGAGATAAGCTGGAGACAGCTGAAAGAAGGAGCTCTGGGTTACTATAGTCAACTTAACTTCTTGATGCATCTGAGAGTTCTATGGCAAAATGAAAGGCAGAAATATGAGCAAAACCTTGAGTAAAAGTGGGTTAAGCTCTTGAATGATTAGATTGATTGAAGACACTGGATTCAGCTTTTTACTTCCAGTTAACCAAGGAAATTATACAGATTCCTGAAAACTGATTCAGTTAAATATTTTTTTCCTTATCTTTCATTTCACTTTTTGACCATCAGAAAAGCAGCTTTATTCAAGTTGTACTGTTTACTCAGCAAGGGATGTTTGCAGGCATTAACAAAAATTTTTTTAAGACTTTGGGCAAAAAGACATTAGCTTAACCTTTTAAACTAGTGATCTCTAAACTTTCTTAATTAACAACCCATCAGTAAAAAAAAAATTGAACATGAACTCCACAATGTAATATTTAGTACATGAACTTTTGTGATAGTATGTTATGCACATTATAAAATTCACACAAAAAAGTAAAAAAGAAACATGAAAGAAACAATATTTTAAAGTATTTTAATGGTATAAAAACTGTCTTTTACTCTCACTAGATATGTGATTGTAATGTGATCTGAATTTGTTCATTTAAAAAAAGAATCTTAGTTTAGCACTGTGATTCCAAGGTCTGGTTGTCAGTTGGGTTTATGGTTTTGATGGCTGCCATAACTGAAAAAGAGATGAAGACCACATAAAAGAAGTTCTCTGTGGTTTGTGCTTATTAAACTATGATACTCATTTTTCAATCCCATCCAACAATTACGCAAATTTTTTGTTTAAATTTGGGCTAGTATATTTCCCTTTTTCTCTGATGTTAAAGCAAACTAGTTGAGTATGTTGCATTTTTATATTAATGGGTTCAAACTCTTCATTTTAAGCAGGTTTGAAAAAAATGGGGGAGGGGAAAAGAATGTTACAATGATATCTTTGTTGTATATTTGAAAGAAATAGCAAGTTGTACATAATGGATCTGCAGTTTCAGGTGCAATCCTCTGTTTTTCTATTTCAATTTGTTATGGAAATGCTAAATTTCTTAAGTTGAGAATAAAAGAAAACTGTTTCCAGATTTTACATGTATGCAGACAAGAGTTTTTAGAGATGAGATGATATATTTATGTCTCTTTGATGATAAAATCTTACTTTTTAAATATCTTCCTGATAGTGTTAACTTCAGATTATCATTAGCTAATATCTAAAGGCACAATGTACACTTAGGATGAGGTTCATTGTGAATGGCAAAGATCTAAATACATTTTTCAAACAATTTTGATCACTTTGAAACTTTGATCAGATTGTCATCATTTTTACCTCATAATGTAGTTGATGAAGAGCTTATACTGAGAAGGACCAGCGTGGGCTTTTGTTGCTCCTTTATAATTATGCTATTAATTTTTAAGCCACTTAACCATTTTGTGAGTTAGTTTAGTTTTTTGATTAGAAATAACCCAAAGTCCAACTATTTTCTTTCTGTATTCCAATGAATTATTTTGTACATATATTGGAGTATACATACCTCTTTGGATACTACTATTCTACACTTGTAAGAGTTACCTGATTGCTGAAGGTGAGTAACTTCAATAAGGACTAAGGAGTCATGGATTCAATTCCATGGGCAAAATACAATGGGAGTGGAAACTGAACTTAGAATGGGAAACAATCTCTGCCTCCCTTAGCATGTATGTCCATTGCATTGAAAGTGGGACTGGAGATTGACTTTTCAGTTCATGAGGATGGAGCTGTTACTGAAGTTTCATCCCTTAAAACTTGATATTTTGGCTATGCAACTGATTATACTGACAAGAGAATGGGAATATTTCAAATTGGTATTTTGAAGAGTATTATCATAAAATAGGTTTCCATAATAAATGGAAAAAACCTTTGGTTTTCTGTTGAATGGTTGTTTTGTTGTGAAACTGAGTGGTTGTATACTCAATCTCTTGATGAGAGCTGGACTCTGATGAGTGGAGCTAGAATAATAATTTACCAAAGGTGCTTGTACATTCTAGATATGAACAGGGTCTTCATTCAATACTTAAATCTATCACTAAATATAATTTATTTTGTTCTTCATGTTAGAAACAGAGCTCTCCCCTTTTTTCATTTCTTCTCTGCTGATAGATAATTCCACATTATCCACAATAATCAAAAGGGGGCAGGAGATGTTATGGGTAAACAAAATCTATTAAGAAGTCAAGTTTTTCCTTGACCTATTGTTGATGTGTCTTTTCTCACCAGAGCATATGCTATGCAGAAGCAAATGGACTGATGCAAGTTCCTTTCATTTATCAATTCTTGACCATTCACAACAGTGAAATTATTAAAAGATGTTGAACAGTAGGAGAAAGTATTATACAATTCCTAGTCTCGATAACCATACTCTGCATACCAAACCTGAGATAACCCCTGTGTTGGCTCTTATTTTTTTCTCCAAGCAGGAAACAGTGACCTGTTCTGTCCTAAAGGAGTATCACTGAGATAGTCACCCTTGATACAAATTATATAGAGGCCTTTCTTTAAGAATACTCTTGATTCCAAGTAGGAGCTGATATACTTCTGATTTAACAGCTGGACAGATAGCAAGCTAAACTTGCTGCATTTGGTTCCGAAAATAATTTTAATGCAACATTCAGTTCACTTCCATTTTTCTTTTATTTATTTATTTTTGGTTTTTTTCTTTTCTTTTCTTTTTTTTTATTCATTTTCACAAAATTTTGGGTTCCAAATTTTCTCCCCATTTGTCCCCTCCCCCCACCCCAGTACACTGAGCATTCTAATTTCCCCTATCACCAATCTGCCCTCTCTTCTATCATCCTATCATTTGTATGTATGAACTTAGAGCTGGCAGAAGAGGGAGAATGGGCTATATAAAGAAAGTGATTTATAAACTTTAAGGCACTACATAAATGTGAGCTATGCCAACCATATACTCTCAAATGCTTTCACTATTACCCTGGAGTCTTTACTTTTTGGAGACTCAAACACTCCAAAGGTGCTTGGGTGGCAGTTACAGTAATACTCAGAAAGATCTGAGATCTTCCAAATAACTGCTATATGGTACTGCACAAATAACTTCATATCTGTAGCCCTCAATTTCCCATATATATGTATATCTACATATTTGTATATATATGTATATACATATATGTATATGTATGTATACACACACACACACACACACACATATATATATGTGTATATATATATATATATATAGATAGATAGATAGATAGATAGATAGATAGATATAGATATATGTAAAACAAGTAAGATCTCTTCTGGCTGTAAGGTTCCAAAATTCTGAGTTTTTGCACCCCTCTTTGTCAAATTATGTGATAAAAAAATCCTAGAAATAACTTGCTAGTTCTTTGTATCCTTTTCTTTTTGATGTGATTGCCATTTTGCCTCTAATAGCATGGTGACTTTGGGAAGAAGGTATCTAAATTTCTATGTAGCTTTTATTTCACACCAAGTTATATAAAAGGTTTCTATGCCTTGAGGACAAATTCAAAAATTGAACACATATGTAGGAAAACACAATTTTGCCTCTACATAGAATATTAAGCCTAACTAGATATGGTCATGCACATCTAAATTTTCTACATAGTATTGGGTAGATTAAGGAAATCAGTAAAAATACTATTTTCCAACAAAAGTTTAAGAATTGCAATTTTACAGATGCATTTCATGTGTAGCAAGTAAAGCTAATTATCAAAACTTCCATTCAATAAATAATCCAAGTATGAATTAACAACTGTATAATTACTGAATTTTGCCTTGGAAGTGATAGTGGTGGCACAAGAGTAAAACCAGTTGACGTTGTTTTGAATTATTTGAGATGTATAGAAAGCCAAGAAAATTTATGTAATCAGAAAATGATGACTCTTTCTGCAACCTGCCCCTCCTTCAATTTTCTTATTTCTGTTGATGTTCTACCATCTACCCAGTAATTCAGGTTCAGAACCTTGAAGCCAACTTTGATTTTCCCTTTCCTTTTCCTTTCTCTCTCCTCCAATTGGCCCCCACTCCAAATCCATTTCAAGATTCCATCAACTCAACCTCTATATCTTTTGCATCTGCCCCTCCTCTAGGAACACTACTACCACCTATTTGAGGTCTATATCACCTCTTCCCTGTGGCACAAGTCCCATTTCTTTTTCCAGACTTAGTCTCCTGTCCAATCCATCCTCCAAAACAATAGTTTTAAACTCGAAAGTTCAAAAATGGATTTAAGGTTTTTGAGACATCCGGTGTAATCAAATCACATCCCTGCAGTAAGAAAAACTCTTTACCCAGCATTTAAGGACTTCTATAATCTAACTCCATGTAACTTTCTTCCTTCACATTCCTGCCCTTTCATGTCTTCTTTGTCGCAGTCAAACTGGAGTGTGGATGGAGTTTCCCCTGTCTTACCTGTTAACCGCTGGCATTGGCACAGGTCATTTCCCCTGTCTGAATCACCTCCCTATCTTCACCTTTGGAAATTCTCTTTATTGAAGACTCAGTTCAGGTATCATCTTCATGAAACCAGCCGAAAGGGATTTTCTCCTCAAATTTTCTTGCAGCACTTTATCAGGCTTTTTCCTTTACTCTCTGAAGATGTGAACTATGTGGTTTTCACCTTTGTATTCTAAGTACCTAGTGCATGGCATCTAGTAGGTGCCTAATAATGCTTGTTGTATTGACATGAATATTTTCCAGTGTATTTCTTCAGATCTGCCTGAATTCAGTTGGGTAGTTCTAGATCCACTCAGTTAAATCTAAAATCTAAAGCTTTACCTTGATGCTTTCTTGGAACACTGAATTATGCTCATCTTGAATGGACACAGAAAAATGTGCTCCCATTTCTGGGTTTTTCCACAATAGACATACACATATATGCACATATACACATACATATTAGAAACTCCATCTATGATTTTCATAGTTTTACACAATATTGATTCAAAATTTACTTATGCTCAATTAATCCATGCAAATTTTATTGTGGCATAAAATGAAATTCCTTTAAAAATATTTTTCTTAACAAGAAAGAGACAAAGTATGAACTGACAAATTTCATGTAACATCATTGGTGGCATTCTGTAAAACAAAAACATGCATACTTAAAAAATCAAAACATCCAATATTATTAAACTAAAAGACTTTATTGTCTGGTCATTAGCCCAAATTCTGACTGATTGGAAAAGTAAATGATTTCAATGTGATTTCTGACTTAAAAGAAAGCAAATTATGTAATATGGCCCTATATTTTTAATCCCATGGAAACACATAGAGAATGTATCCTGATTAGAATGAAAGGCAGGCACTGTCTATAGGGATGAACTGGATTGGAGTTCCCTTCTTTCATATACCTTGCTCCTATTAGGTCTTCATAAGGACACATTTTCTACACAATATGAAGGACTTTGAAAGCAGCCACAGCCTGTTTTTCTCTTTCGTGTCTGCTCTGTAGCACTTCTAGCAATGAGATTTCAGGTAAATTTCTTTCTTTTTCAGAACAAGACAGATTTCTCTTTTGCTTTGATTCTTGATCATTCAGATTCGATGCCAAAACTGGTTTGGGTTTTGGAATTTTCCTGGCATATTCCAAAGCCTGAAAATACGAAGATTAAAATTCATTTAAAAGGGAAAGTGAGACCAGACAGCCATCTATAAAGTCAATTTTAGAAAATAGCTACTTGTGTTATAAAGGAACTTTTTAGAAGTAACCTGCTCTTCCTCTCTCACACTGAAAATCATGTAAAAAATAGAGATCAAATTGAAAATGCACATAATTCAACATAATGCAACACAATTTAAACAAAATAAACTAAGCACAATACAATGCTACGTAGGAAAAATGCACAGACCAAGACTGAATCATGTTTTCTTTTATTCTTGGAATGACCTCAAAATAAAATTCAGCTTCCTCAAAATGTCAGAGATGTGTATGTCTAATTTAGTTCGACATTCTCATTCAAACCAAGTTTCTTTTACAGAAATAGCAAGATCTTTTCATCCAAAAAGGACTGATTTCAGTTGGAAACTGAATGCATAATTACAGATCATGTGAAATGTAGCCACAGTCATAGAAGCTTTACTCTTCCTAGAGTTCCAGAACTCCAGAAGCTTTCTGATATAGGAAATCACCTTACTTTTCTATTTGATGCACCTTTACAAAACCTAAGTGCTTATGAGAAACATTTAGTCTACTAGACATATAATTTTTTAGGTCAATATTGAGAAAAATATTTCAATGTTAATTGAATGGAATGTTAAAACTTATTATAGTATCCAGCATTAATACTTAATAATACCAAATACATATGAAATAGTAATAAAAAAACTTCATTAGCTGAGATAAGCACAAACAGTAAATTTAGGGTCAGCAATGCGGGGGTCAAACTCCCTACCAAAATTCCAGATCTCTCGCTGTATGTCTATCATAATCATAAACCTTTTTTATTTGGATGTATCAAGAGGTACCAGGGTAGGGAGTTTGAAAATGAGTGTGGGGGTCAGGATGACTTGGGATCAAATTCTACTTCTGACACAATGGCTGTGTAATCCTGGGAAGTTATTTAACTTGACAGGATCCCAGCCATTAATTTAGGAGTTGTAGAACAGTTACCAATGCAAAGTGGTAAAGAAAGTATCTTACCTGGAGAGTTCTCCACATGTGGATTAAAAAAAATTTTAATAGCACATATTGGATATGCTACTATATAACATTGCTATATAATAATTATAACATGCTATGTAATATATAGCACAATAAACAAAAAAGATGCTTTGTTGTTGTTCACTCATTTTAGTTGTGTTTGAGTCTTTATGACTCCATTTGGGATTTTCTTGGCAAAGACACTGGAGTAGTTTGCCATTTCCTTCTCCAGCTCATTTTACAGATAAGGATGGGGCAAACAGAGTGAAATGACTTGCCCAGGGTCAAACAGCTATTATAGTGTCTGAGACCAGATTTAATTCAGTCTTCCTGACTCCTGGTTCAATATTCTATTCCACTGTATCCTATATTATCTTATTTGATTTTAAAATCATCTTATAATTTATGTAGAATAGGTGACATGATTTCAATCTTAAGAAATGAGAAAACTAATCTTCAGAGACACCACAAAGCTCGGTACATGGCAAAGTGAGTTTGAAATTAGGTCTTCCAACTCTACAAGCTGTGCTGACCCTCTTAAGTCAAACAATCAGTCAACATTTATTATGTGTTTCCTATTTTTGAGGGGCTGTGGTAAGCACTAAGAATACAAAAAGAGGCACAAGACAGTCCCTGACCTTAAGGAGCTTACAGTCTAATGGAGAAGTCAATATGTGAACAAATAAAGTACAAGGCAAGCTATATACAGGATAAATAGGAAATAATTAACAGGAAGAAGGCACGAGAGGCTGGGGAAGGCTTCCTGTAGAAGGTGAGATTTTAACTGGGATATCAGGAAAGCCGGAGAGGTCAGTAGTTACAGTGGAGGAAGGAGCCGTAAGATGGAGTGTCTTGCTCATGGGATACACAGAAAGGCAGTGTCACTGGATTGAAGTGCTGGGGAATAAGGTGTAAGAAAGGCAGGAGGGGATGAGGTTATGAATGCCAAATAGAGTATTGTGTCTGTTCCCTGGAGAAAGCCACCAGAGTTTACTGAGTAGGGGGCTGAAATGATCAGATTTGTGCTTTAGGAAAATCACTTTAATGGTGAATTGGAGCATGAATTGGAATGTGGAGAGAATTGAGATTGGCAGACCCACTAGTAAGCTATTGCAATAGGTAATGAGGGGCTTGTACCAGGGTCAGGGCTATGTCAGAGAAGACAAGGGGGCATATTCAGGAGTTGTCACAAAGGTGAAATTGACCGTCTTTGGCAAATGCTTAGATGGGGTGGCACGAGTAACTGAAGGATGCAGGATGACTTCTAGGTTGAGAATTTGAGGGACTGAAAGGATGGTGTTTTGATGTACAGTAATAGGGAACGTGGGTAGTAGTTAGTGGGAAAGATAATAAGTTCTGTTTTGGACTTAATGAATTTTAGATATCCAGTGGACATCCAGTTCAAGATGTCTGAAAGGCAGTTGGAGATGGGAGACTGGAGGTCTGAGGAGACGTTCAGGAAGGAAAAGTAAACTTGAGAATCAGCATAGAGATAGTACTGAAATCAGTGGGAGCTGATGAGGCCACCAAGTGAAGAAGCACAGAGGGAGAAGGGAGGGGGCCTAGGATAGGACCCTGAGAAACATCCTATGGTTACAGGCTGTGATCTGGAGGAGGATCCAGCAAAGGAGTCAGAGAAGGGGTGGTCAGAGAAGTTGGAGGAAAATAGAAGAGAAAGGTGTGAAAACCTAGGAGAGAGTATCAATAGTGTCAAAGGCTGCAGAGAACTCAAAGAGAATAGACTGAAAACAATCTGCTGGAATTGTCACTAAGAGATCAATAACTTTGTCAAGGACAGATTTAGTGGAATAAGATCAGAAGCCAGATTGTTAAGAGGTTAAGAGGAGAGTCAAAGGAAGTGACTTCTGTGGGAATTCCTTGTCAGACAATCTGCTGGTCTGAATCTATTCATGAATAAATAATAGATCGTAAAAAGAAAAAGTGGCAACATGGAAACTCAAGTGTATTGAGACTTAGGACAGTGTAAGGGACAAGTGTAAGAGACTTAGGACAGAAGGCTTAATTTAAAATGACAGCCCTGAAAAGGAACATGAAGTACAAATTTATAAAATCACCAGAGTATCATTTGTTCCTCATTCAAAAGGTCTAATTTTACTGTCAAAATCAGATATTTTTATTAAGTTAGGGGGCTATGCTCCAAAGCCTTGTGACTTTATAATGCATGTTTCACTAACATAACAACCTGTGGTTGCTGACTTTTGAGAACAATAGCATTTTGTGATTTATGAAATCTTTTTTCTTTTTGGACAGGTACTATATAAATATGTCCCTAATAATATCCTAACCTAGGGGGGTTGAGCTAGGGAAAAACAAAAAAATAATTCTTTTAAACATATGAACAAGAAATAATGGAAAAGATTAATTTCTTAGGTTATTTATGGTGGGATCAGAAAATGAAAGCGCTAATCATTTCACCTAGAGGTAGAAGGGCCTTTAATGATCATGTAGTTCAATCCATCATTTTACAGACAAAGGGAACTAAAACTAAAAAGCCTTTCATTAACGACATGTCCTTATTTTACTTTTTACATATTACAGGCTGGGGGAAATTGTATATAGGAAAATTGCACATAGAGAACTAAGCTTAAAGAATGAGGTGGATGGCTTAAGATGGTACCACATGTTTGATGAATGTTAAATATTATTTAGTAACATTATGTAGTTGCTTTAGACTGAGTCTTTCTTTGGTAGAAAAAAACCCCACTAATATATTTTAGGCCTCAAAAGGGAGAAGGAGGTCAAAATTTGGCTTTTGATTAAATCCTTGTTGGAACCCAGATCCTGGTGTGAGGATTTTGTTACCTTCTGACGAGAAATAGCAGATTTACTCTCGGGTTTTGCTGTTTGTGGTTTTGACCCATAGGACAGAGCTTTCATGTTGTACTCCTTAACTTGTTTTGCATATTCCTTCTGTTGCTTTAATGTTTTGATCTGTTCAAAGAAATAAGATTTGTGGTAAGATTCTGGTCACCATTCAATACCAGATCTCCCTGTTCTGAATTTATAATCATTGCAGGTTGCAACAGATGAATAACAGTAGAAAAAAAAGTGTGACAGTAATGAAATAGATTAATTTTTCCTCTACAAGCATGATCTTTCTCTGCTCAGTAGTATCTGTTCTGCAGTGCATGGTGTACTTAGCAGTGAATAATTCACATATATCCACTTGTCGGCTGTATTCATCCTATTTATTTTCAATTTTGCTTTTAACTTTAAACAACTGCTCTTTCTATGCTGTTTCCAATAGAAGAAAGGATAAAGTAGATATGTTTTACCAAGTTGGAAATGGTTTACTCTTAAGTGGTTTCTCTGTAGCCACTCCTAGAAATTAAAAAAAAAATTGAACATCAAACAAGATGAGCATTTCTATATACAAAGCATCAGAGAGGCTTGAATATGGACATTTATCTGTGCCGTGTACCACCTGTAAATATACAACGAATTCAATGTGTTATTTTCAAAGTCATCTTATTTAAGTATGCTTCTATTGACATTCTTTCTGTTTTTATTTTTGGTGCATTTTATTTTTCCCAAAGAAATGTTAATGGAAAGGAGTAATTATCTTTCCAGATGTAAACTCCACAATTAATTTTTTTCTAACATTAAGAATAGTGATATGTACATTCTTTGGTTCTCTAGCCCTTTATCACTGGAAATCAATCTTTTCATTATCTATAAAAATTAGTTTGCTAAGCAAATAACATGTGTAAACAGGTTTAAAGGAAATATTAGGTCCATTCAAGGGTACAAATGCAACATTTTACATAAAATAAAAGCAGTTTTAAAATCCTTCAAAGGCCCTTTTTTCTTTTCATTTTGGTAACCCTATTGCTAGCCCTAATTCCTCCCAACTCTTTCCACTCCAAACTGAAAGAAAAACATCTCTATCAAATAGGGGTAGTCAAGCAAAACAAATCCTCACATTGGCCATGTTCAGAAATATTTGTCTCATTCTCCTCCTTGAGTTCATTACCTCACTTTAGTAGGTAGTATGTATCATCATTGGTCCTATGGAACTGTGATTGGTCACTGCACCAATCAGAATTCTTTTCTTTAAAAAAGTTTTTTAAAATTTATTTTTAACATTTAAAGAAATTGAATTCTAAATTCTTTCCCTCCTTTTAGCCCTCCCCTATTTATGGAAAAGGAAGCAATATGATATCAGTTATACATGTGAAATCATACAAAACATATTTCTACCACATTAGCCATGCTACATATGCAAAAAAGAAAAATAATGAAAGAGAAACAAATTATACTTTAATTTGCGCCCAGAGTTCATTAGTTCTCTCCTCATCTCTCTAGAGGTGGAGAGCATTTTTCATCATGAGTTCTTCAGAACTGTTTTGGGTCACTGTATTGATCAGAGCAGCTAAGTCTTTCACAGTTGAGTGATCAGAATTCTCAAGTCTTTCTTGGTTTTCTTAACAGTGTTGTAATTATATAGTTTTTCTCTTGGCTCTGTTCACTTCGCTCTGCATCAGTTCATACAAGTCTTCCCAAGTTTGTCTAAAATTATTCTTGTGGTCATTTATTACTGTACAATAATATTCCATTACTCTAATATGCCATTTGTTTGGAGGATACCCAATTGATGGATACTTCATAAATATCCAGTTTTCTCTACTATAAAAAGAACTGCTGCAAATATTTTGTACATGAGTCCTTTTCATCTCTGATTTCCTAGGTGGTATATACCACGTAAGTCTTGCTGTGTCAATAATGACTTGGTAACTTCTTGGGTATGGTTACAAATTGCTCTCCAGAGTGGACCAACTCATGGTACCACTAATACTAAGTAGTGTGCCTATTTCCCCTTTTCCAAGATTTGTCATTTTCCATTTTTGTCATCTTTGCCAATCTGATAGGTATAAGGTAGAACTTATTCAAAATTTTCATTTGAATTTCTCTAGGTCTTACTGTTTCTGAGCATTTTTATATGTCTATTAGTAGTCTGAATATCTTTTTTTTTTGGGAACTGCATGTTAGCTATCTTTTTATGGTATTTGGGAATGGCTCATTCTATATTTAAATCAGTTCCTTATATATCTTAGATATGAGACCTTTATTAAAGAAAGTTGCTACTAAGATTTTTTTCCCCAGTTAACTGTTCCTACCCTGATAATTTTAACTGCATTAATTTTGTTTGTGTGAAGTATTTCTATTTTAGATGAATCAAAATAATCTATTTTTTCCCTTGTGATCTCTCTGTCTCTTCTTTGGTCATGAACTCTAATTCATTCCATAGTCACAAAGGGCATTTTCTTTCTTGCTTTTCTAATTTATGATATGACCTTTTATATCTAAGTCATGTATCCATTTGGAACTTATCTTGATATATGGTATAAGATGTTGGTCAAAACCAAAGGTTCCTAAACTTATTTGGCCTGCTGCCCCCTTTTAAAAAATTAAAAAATTACTCAGTGCCTCCCTGGAAATCTGGGCCAATGTTTTTTCCTTAAATTGTGTCATTCCAAAATTTTTTTTTTAAAAACTATATCTTACATTTAATAATTTACTGTAAATTTGTGGCATTTTTTCCTGCATTAAAATTTTGATGATGTAATACTGGGTCATGTAACCATATAGTACCATATTGTAAACAAATCATTACATGCCCATATTCTAGCTGATACATGCTGGACTTCCTGGCAATGCTTGAAGAACCTGCCTGCCAACACTTGCTTATTAAGACCTGTTGGCAGACTTAACCACTGATCAATTATAACTTGCATTTTTTGTTTTAATTGGAAAATAATGTAATCACTATGACTTTACACAACAGATGAAACATGTTTGAACAATTTTTCAAAGTTTTCTTCTCTTCTTTCCTTAGCTGCACCACCCCTTTTGTTCAATACTCCCCAATTGTACCAGAGGCTACTATCACACCTTGGATCATTCCAACTCCCTAGCCCCCAGGGGGAAGTAATGCCCACCTGTGGTCTAAACCTAATTTCTCTCTGAATGCTTTGCAGTTTCCTCAGAAATTTTTGTTAAATAGTGAATCCTTACCTCAGGAATTAGAGTCTTGGGGTTTATCCAATACTATACTAATGTGTATGTTTGCTTCCTCATTTTTTCTATTGGCTGTCTTCTCTACTTCTTAACCAGTACTAAGGAGTTCTGATGATTACTGATATTCAGTATATTTGAGATCTGCCACTGGTGGGCCCTCTTCTAGCCCACTCTTTGTCATTACCTTCCTTGAGGTAATGTTCCTCCAGATGAATTTTATAATCTTTCTAGCTCTATAATGAAGTCTATTGGTAGTTTAAATGGGGTGGCACTGAAGAAGTAAATGTCTTAGGTGGAATTATTTTTATTATATTGTCTTGCCTGACGATCAGCAGCTAACAACCTCACAATTATTCAGGTGTACAATTCCATAAAGATTGTTTTGTAGTTGTACCCATGTATTTCCTCAATTATCATCTCTATGCAGATAACTCTCAGACCTATTTATCCAGCTCAAAATTCTCACCTGACCTTGTCTTTTATCTTAACTACCTCTTGGACATCTGGTGTAGGATCTTACAAATTCATTATGTTCTTTCCTTACCTTAAACTCTCCCCTTTTCCTTACTTCCCTATTACTATTAAAGGTACCACCCTCCTTATGGTCACCCAGGTTTACAACCTAAGGGTTATCCTTGTTATATAAAACTCAGTTACATAAAAGGCTGACATCCTTGACTCTTCCCTCTTACCTTCCCATCCCATATCCAAGCAGACACCAAGTCATGTTGATTCTACCTTTGTAATATCTCTTCTATACGCCACCTTCTTTTATCTGACACTACAACAAGCCTGGCACAAACCCTCGTTCCCTCCTACCTCGATCATTCCAACAGCCTGCTGGTTGGGCTCCCTGCCTCAAGTCTCTCCTCACTCTAATCAATCCTCCCAAACCTTAGGGCTGACCATGTCAACCTCATATTCAACAAACCCCAGTGACTCTCTAGTACCTCTGGGATAAAATATAAGATCCTCTGTTTAGCTTTTAAAACATGTTATAACCTTCCCCCTCCCTTTCTAGTCTTCTTATACTTACTCTCCCTCACCACCAGCCCTCTACAATCCAGTGATACTGGTCTCTTTGTTTTTTCAAACAAGGCACTCTATTTCTTGATTCCATAAAATTTCTTTTTTTAAATTAAATTTTATTTTCAAGCAAAGATCAGTCTTCTCCCCTTCTTACTTTTCTCTCCCTCAACTTGAGAAAGCAAGAAAAAGAAAATCCCTACTACAAGCATTCAGTCAAGCAAAAACAGAATTCCTCATTGACTGTAATAAACACACATTACACATACCAATCTATCCTCTGAGTCCATCACCTCTTTGTCAGTAAATGAGTAGCAGATTTCATTATAAGTCCTCAAGAAGTGTGGCTGGTTATTGTATTGATCAGAGTTCCCAAATTACATACATACAGACATACATACGTGTATGTATATATATACATACACGTATGTATGTGTATAAATGTATACACATGTATTTTATGTTTGTTTAATCAGCTAAGATCTACCTCCTCACACCGTCCCTTCACCACTCTCCCCCCATATTTGTATCTAATGATAGAGTAGGAAGGAAGGGAGAAAAAAAAATCATAAGTACACAGAGAACAAAAAAAAAAACCACTTAGGAGGAAGCACAGAAAAGCAGGGTAGCTTTGAAAATGACATATAATACTTATTACATTTAAAAAAATAAGCAGTGTAAAATGGAAATTCATGGTTTTATGTTGAATCCTGTTTTTATATTGTACTGTGCACATGGTAAGTTTTTTGTCTTTTTGTATTTAAGTTAAAAATGAATAAATTAAAAAACCTTAGGGTGGTAGCTCCCAAATCATTGTGTCATTCTGACTGTGACTCCTTAGTAATTGAACTCTTTTGACTCCTTGCAATATTTTTTCTTTCGCCAAGTAGCTCTGAATTTTGGTTATGACATTGTTGGGAGTTTTGATTTGGAGATTTCTTTCAGGAACTGACTGGTGTATTCTTTCCTATTTTCATTTGCATAGTTATTCCAATAGGTCTAGGCAGGATTCATTAATAGTTTATGAAACATATTCTGCAGGCTTGGTTTTTTTAAATTTTGTTTTGGGAATGGTTTTCCATTACTCCAATGATGATTAGATTTTATCTCAACCTATTTTTCTAAAACAGTTATATTAGGTATCTTTATGTAAGAGGTACCTAACATTTTCTTTTATTTTTATCAGGTGTTTGATTTTGTTCCAGCATTTGTTTTTTGTTTTTTTAAATTTTTATCTTATGGAGTTACTGATTTCTGTTTGGTCCATTTGGATGAGTATTTCTTGGGTAATGTTTTATAATGTTTATATTAATCTGTTAATTCTTCTTCTTCTTCCAAATTCTTCCTCTCACTTCTTTTTCAATTCATTCTTCTAGAACTTATTCAATGATACTATTTAAAAACTTTTGTTTAATTTTTTATACAAGGTTTATAGATTTACGTACAAGATTTGTATATTGCTTTCTTATCTTTGCTTGCTTTACTCTGTGTCAGTTCAAGAGGATCTTTCCTACTTCTCTTGATTCATCACATTCATCATTTCTTATAACACAATTCATTTACTACACTTCAGCCCGTTTCCCAACAGATGAGCATCTATTTTGTTTCCAATTCCTAGCTATCACAAAAAGTGCTGCTGTAAGTATTTTGGCATATATGGGGACTTTCTTATCAATGGCCTTTTTGGGCCATCAGTTTAGTAGCAGAATCTATCTCTGCATCAAAAGGTTTGGATATCAATTTATTTTTAGAATTACAAATTGCTTTCCAAAATAGCCATATTAATTTACAACTCTACCAACAATGCTCTAGTGTATCTACCTTCCCATGATTCCTCCAGTATTGAAAACTTCCATCTATTGTCATCTTTGAAAATTTTCAGGGTATGAGATGAAACTTCAAGGTTGTTTTGTTTTGCATTTCTCTTAATATTTAATGATTTCAATCATGATTTCATACCTGAGGTAAAAGTGTGTAATTCTTTTTTGAGAACTCTTAGTTCTTTTAACCACCCATCTATTGTGGGGTAGGTTTTGGCTATATAAACTAACACACACATATCCACATGTTATGTCTATGTGTACATATATGTTTAAGTATATATACAGACATGTATGCATGTACATATGTATATTTACAGAGGTAAATCTATTACATACATCTACATACACACATGTTGTTTATATATTTTGGATACCAAACCCTTTTTTGAGAAAGTTGATACAAAGATTTGTTTTCCCCATTCAACTGTTTTTCTTCTTATTTTAGGTTCATTAATTCTGTTTCTGCAGAAGCTTTTCAGTTTCATATGATCAGCGCTTTCTGTTTTATACTTGATAATTATCTCTATCCCTTGTTTGGTTAAGAATACATCCCCTTCCTATAGCTGTGAAATATATGTGATCTGCTTCTTCTCTAGCTTTTAAAAACAGTATGATCTTTAATATTATGATCATGCATCCATTTGTAAGGTATCACAAAATATGATATAAGGTGTTGGTCCAACCCTAATTTCTGTTAGACTACTTTCCAGGTTTCCCAATAGTTTTTTACCAAACAGGGAGTTCTTTCCTAAATAATTTGTTTTCCAGTTTATAGAATACTGGGTTATTGAGTTCCATTGTTCCTGATTTTCCCTCGTCTATTCTGTTCCATTAATCTACTCCTTTTTGAACCAATAACATATAGCTTTGATAACTGCTTCTTTATAATATAGTTTTAGGTCCAGAATATTCCCCATTTATCCTTACCTTTTTTCATCATTTCTCCTGATATTCTAGATCAGTGGTGTTAAACTCAAATAGAAATGGGAGCTACTAAGCTATATGTAATGATCCCTGTGGGTTGCATATTGACTTAGTTTTAAAATGTATTATTACATGTTTTATTGTGTTTTTATTTACTTTGTTAAATATTTCCCAGTTAGATTTTAATCTGGCTTGGGCTGCACTCAGGTATATTGTAGGCTGCGTAAAACACACAGACTATATATGTGACACCCGTATTCTAGATCATTTATTTTTCCAAATGACTTGGTATTATTTTATCAAGTTTTGTAAAGCATTCCTTTGATAATTTGATTGGTATAGCATTAAAATTGCAAATTAACTTTGGTAGTATAGTCATTTTTATTATATTGGCATGGCATGGACAGAAGCACAGACTATTCCTCCAGCTATTTATGTTGTTCTCTATTTCTTTAATAAGCACTTTCTAATTGAATCTAAACAAGTTTTTTGAGTGCTTGTGTAAACTGATCACTAGATATTTTATGTTATCTTGTTATTTGGAATGAGATTTCCCTATTATTGCCCCTTGGATATTTTTTATAACTATACAAAATGCTGCTGATATTTGAGGATTTATTTTGTTTTGATGAAACTATTGCCTCAGTTTGTTTTTTTGATGATTACCTAGGTTTTTCTAAGAAAACCATTGTATCATTTGCCAATCAGCATTATTTCTACTTTCCTCTCACTCTTTTCTTAACTCCTTACAATCTGTTTTTTGATCTTATTCCATCAAAACTGCTCTCTCCAAAGTTATTAATGATGTCTTAGTTGACAAATCCAATGACTTCTTGTCAATCCTCATTCTCCTTGGCCTCTCTGCAATATTTAACACTGTTGATGACCCTCTCCTCTTTGATAATCTCTCTTCTTTAGGACACCATTCTCTCCTGGTTCTCTTCCTACCCATCTGAACATTCCTGCTGGATCCTCCGGATCATGCCTTCTAACTATAGGTGTCTCTCAGGGTTTTGTATTGGGTCCTCTTCTCTTTTTCCTCTATACTACTTCACTTGGTGATCTTATCAACTCCCATGAATTTAATTACCATCCCTATGTTGGTAATTCTTAAATCTACCTGTCCTGCCCTAACCCTCTGTTGATCTCCAATTCCCCATCTCCAACTGTTTTTCAGACACATCAAAGCAGATGTCCACTAGACATCTGAAACTCGCAATGTCCAAAATAAAACTCATTTTCTTTCTACCCAATCCTCCCCAGCCCATTATTGTAGAGGGTAACACCATCCTTCTAGTCCCTCAGGCTCACGACTTAGGAGGCATCCTGGTTTTCTCAGTATCTCCTACTCCTCCATATGCAAGCTGTTGCCTAAGCTTGTCAACTTCATGCTCTGTAACATCTCCTGACTGTGCCCCCTTCTCTCCTTTGACACTACCACTCTGGCAAAGGCCCTCATCATGCCTAGATATTGCAGTTGCCTGCCTCTCCCCTCTCCAATCTATCCTCCATTCGGTGACCAAAGTGATTTTCCTAAAACTCAAATCTGATCATGCCACCCCTCCCACTTGACTCCAGTGGTTCCCTATTCCCTCCAGTATCAAACACAAAAATCTTCTGTTTTGTATTCAAAGCTCTTCAAAACCTAGCCCCCTTTCTATCTTTTCAGACTTCTTACATCTTATTCCCTACCAGTACTTGTTGATCTAGTGACTGGCTTCCTGGCTGCTCAATGAAGAAGACACTTCATCTTTTGTTCCAGGTATTCTCTCTAGTTGTCCTCCATGCCTATAACACTCTCCTTCCTATATTCCTACTAAGCTCCCTGGCTTCCTTTAAGTCCCAACTAGAATCCCATCTTTTATTGGAAACCTTAATTCTAAGTGCCTTTCCTCTATTAATTATTTCCTACCTATTCTGTATATAGCTTACGTGGTATGTATTTTTTTCTATGTTATCTCCCCCAATAAATTTTAAGCTCCTTAACGGCAGGGACTATCTTTACCTCATTCTGTATCCCCAATACTTAGCATAGTACATGACACACTTAATAAATGTTTATTCATTGAGCTCCTCTTTACCTATCTTTATGCCTTCAATTTATCTTGTTTTATTACTATTGTTAGCATTTTTAGTACTATGTCAAGTAACAGTGGGGAATGGGGCATCATTTCTTTACTCCTGTATTTACTGGGAAGGGTTGCATAAGATGCTTTTGATTTTAGACACATTTTTTATTTTTACCTTTAATTTCATTTTATTTTCAGTTCTAAATTCTCTCTCTCCTCCCTCCTTTGCCCTTTGAGAAGACAAGAAAACCAAACCCATTACAAATATATATGCATATATATATGTATAGTTATGCAAAACCAATTCGCACATTATCTATGTCTCCTTCTCCTCCTCCCCCACTCCCCCACAAAAGAAAAAAAAAAAGGAAAAATGCTTTGATCTGTACTCTGAGCCAATCAGATGTCTACTTGGAGACATAAATGCTTTATCATGAGTCCCTGGGATGTTGGTGGTCACTGTATTGATCAAAGCTCCTAACCCTTCCAAAGTGGATTATTTTTATAATATTGTTGTAACTCTATAAATGGCTCTCTTGGTTCTGCTCACTTCATTTTGCATCAGCTTATCTAAGTCTTCTAGGTTTCTGAAAGCATGCCCTTGGTTATTTCTTACAGCACAATACTAGTCCATCACATTCATATACCATAACCTACTCAGCCATTCTCCAATTATTGGACATTCCCTCAGTTTCCATCTCTTTGCTAACACAAAAAGAACAACTATAAATATTTTTGTATATGAGGGTACTTTCCCTTTTTCTTTGATCTCCTTAGAGTAGCTGTATTGTTGGGTGAAAGGGTATGCAGTTTAATAACTTTGAGGGGCATAGTTTCAAACTACTTCCCAGAGTTATTATAACAGTTCACAGCCCTACCAACAATTCATTAAAGTGTTGTCATCTTAACCAATCTGATGGGTATAAGGTCTTACTTCAGAGTTAATGATTTAGAGCATTTTTTCATGTTGTTATTGCTAGTTTGATTTCTTCCTCTGAAAACTGCTTATTCATATCCTTTGATTATTTTTGATAGACTTTTTTTTATGATAGGTCCTTCTATGACTATACTTTGCAGACCTTTTAAAGTGAAATGAATGTTGTACTTTGTTGAAAGCTTTGTCCACAACTATAGAGATAATCATGAGGTTTTGAATTTTTTTCTTTTTAATAAGATTAATTACATTGGTTATTTGAATAAAGTGCAGGACCTGGGGTCTACAACTGAGGCAAAGGTGGATCAGAAACCCAGAAAAGGGTTCAGCAAGTCCTCATACCAGAGGTGCTAGTCTTCTTTAAACAAAAATCAGTATACTAATAGTACCCAGCTCCCAGGGGGTTGTGAGGATGAAGTAAGGTCATACTTATAAAGCCATCAGCACAGTGCACAGCAAACAGTAAGTACCATATAAATGTTAGACATTATCATCATCATCATTATTATATCTTTGGAAAAAATCCTACTTGGTCACGATCAATTTGCTGATTGATGATTTGAACATAATGATTTTAGTCTGTCAGGATTTTATTTAGATCTTTAAAATCTATACTCATTAAACCTATAGTTCTCTTTCTGTTCTTTAGTGTTCCCTGGTTTAGATTTTAGGTATTTGTCTCATAAAAGGAAATCTGGTAGGTGCTTTCTCAGTTCTTGAGAATAATTTGTGTAGTATTAGTACCAACTTTTCTTTAAAAGTCTGATAGAATTCTCCTGTGAATCCATTAGTACCAGAGATCTTATTTTCCTTTGGAAGTTCTTTACAATTCTAGTTGCTTTTCTGAAATTAAGTTACTTAAGATCTCTATTTCATTTTCTGTCAGGTTCGTTACTTTATATTTTGAAGATATGCCTCTGATCCTTTTGTGTGCTCAGCTTTGTTAGCATATAATTGTGCAAAACAGGTTCTGATGATTCTGTTTATTTCTTGTTTTTGCAAACTGTGATTTCACCAAGTTTGTTTGTTATTTTGTTGGCATTTTTAGTCTTCTTTTTAATCAGATACTGTCACTCTTGAAAACTAGTAAGCTCTATCCATCAGCAAGGACCAACATCCACATAACATTTACAGCTAATTTTTCAAATTATTTTTTCAATAACAAGTACTTATTTTCTCTTCCTCTCACCTTCACGCTAGCCCCTGGAAAACCCTTGAAAGAAATATTCACAGTTCAGCAAAACACATTCCTATACTAGTCATGTACAAAAATGTGTATTTCATTCTACATGCTTAGTACAACATCTCTCCATCAGAAGATGAGCAGTATTCTACATCATCGATCCTCTGGAATTATGGATAATCTTGCATTGATCAGAGTTCTGATCTAATTTTAATTGTAGGTATATTTCCATTAGGATACAATTTGGGGGCTTTAACTGAAATGAACAAATTGATGGTTTGGTTTGTATTGGTTTTATGGAAAAGGAATGGTCTGGGTCACTGTTATTCCTTTTTCTAGACATGGCTGTTAAAAATTCTATATTCAAGTGAAATTAAGCACTTATTATGTGTCAAGAACTACACTAACTGTTAAAGATACATTAAGGAGCTCATATTCTAATGGAATTCAACTCAAAGAATTAGGATTAAGGATTGTTTTCACCCATCTGTATACACAACATTTGGCTTAAAATACAGGAACAGTACAACACCTTACTTTTATAGGGGGAGGGTAAACACTGTATATTGCACTCACTTTGTCTTTGATGGATTCAAAATCAGGTCCAAGGCCTCCAAGCTTCACATCTTTTTTCTGGTAACCTTTCATCCTGTAATTCTGAAAAATGAAATCACAGAAAAAGAGTTAGAGAGTATCCTTTAAATGCTTATATTTACACGTAACCTATATGCCTGAAAGGGAAAATTATGAAAATGAGATATGAACAGAGAGCTTTCGAGATCTGTATCTTAGCCATTACAGGATTCTCAAACTTGATATTAACATTGTGATTTGTGATCTATGAGTTAATATC
Organism: Potorous gilbertii; assembly: GCA_028658325.1. Classification (NCBI taxonomy): domain Eukaryota; kingdom Metazoa; phylum Chordata; class Mammalia; order Diprotodontia; family Potoroidae; genus Potorous; species Potorous gilbertii. The sequence continues at coordinate 228,796,318 of CM053771.1, read as the reverse complement.
TGTCTTAATTTTTCTACTTCTAAAACAGGGACATTTATTTAAACTTCTGAAATTGATTTTTTCTAAAACTTTGTATGTTATTCTTAAGTTATAAAATTATATAAGTTATAAAAAGTGTGGTTATTATTGCTAATAAAGGTAATTTTAAATTATATTACTACAATTTCATGGAGTTACAAGAAAAGTATACGGTATACCTGAAAACATTATATAAATGTAACTTTACAAAACTGAGTTATTTACAGCTCAGTCCAATTTGGTAGTAACTAAATATATTTCCTAGAAGTAACTTAACTGAAATATATAAGCATACTACTTAAATTTTATATATACATATATATGTACTTTGTCTCACCTTTCCATAATATTGTCCATGAACAATTTTGTAAAAAAAGTTTGCCAGACAAGAAGCAAAAACAGTAGTAATTATATCAATTTTCCAATGGAACAGAGAAAATGATTGAAAGGCAAAAAAAAACCCTTACTCATTATTCATTTATCCTGTTCAAAAGGAAGCATGCATTATTATATCTTGGAAATTAATTTTTTTAGTGATTTTTAAAGATAATATATAGGGCACAGAGAATATATTTCATGGTATAACTTGTGAGTCATTTCATTTTAAGAATGTACCCCAATACAATAAAACTCCTGGTTGTTACTGGCCATTATTGGATTATTGGTATTTTGGAACCATCATAGGAATCAAAACAAAAAAAAAACCACCATTTGTTTTTCTAAACTTGCTGGAATGCTAGGGAACTGATACAACTTGTGCTTATACTATTATAATCTGAGGCCTCTATTTGCCATAAGCAGCAGAATCCTTTGTGGTAAAAACCTATTCCTTTTTCTTTTGCCTTTGAGATATACTCAATTCTGTAATACCCACTATTGGGTATTATAGCAAAGATCATGTAAAGAGATTTGGAAGGGGATAATTAGTTTAGTGCACACCTACATTGACTTACAAGTCATTGTGAAGGATTGGATATTTTGCACAAGCTTTATTGAAAGTAGTAGGTAGAATACTAATTCTAAATAAATACTAAATGTTTTTGGTGGATTCATATCCATCTGTTAAGGTTAAGGAATAAACTTTACACACTTTGAAAACAACTTTTATTTTCATGTGTGTGCTGCTTGGAGATTTACTTAATGTAAACCATTTCTTTTTCTGATATTACTTCTTAAATAGAAATTTGGCAAAGATCGTAGGATCAAAGATTTGCAGCTAAGAGGAAACTCAGAGACGGAATCTAACATCTTCATTTCATAAAAGAAAAAAATGAAACCCAGTGAAATTAAGTTCATTACCCAAAATCACATAACCAGTAAATTGTAGAACTAAGAACTGAATTCTGATCCTCTGGCTTCCTCTACCCCACATGTTTTCTAAAAATTCAATTTTATGCTATTACATATGGCTTGGTGTATGAAACAGTCAAACTTTAAAAATGACCTGCTAATATGCCAATATAGTAACCCAAAGGCATAAAAACAAAATTCTATCAAAACGATCTGTGTGATAATTTGTTTCAACAGTGCATTGGCAACCAGCCTGTTTAATGCCTAGACCTTCCAATAATGGTTTAACATGGAACAAGATTTAGAGACATAGGGTCAGTATCAATGGTACTCATTCCTTAGGAAAAAACAGAAATTTCTTCATTAGAGTAAGTTAATGAAGTCAAGAAGTTAGAACCTCACAGCTTTTAGTGTTACCTAATCGCAGTCGGCTTCTAATGTCAAAAGCTAGGGGAGGTTTGTCTTTTACTTAGGAAGCCTGTGAATTCCTTGATGCCTCAATTTCCTCACAATCCATTCACTTACCTCTTTGCAATATAGCATCTGATCCTACTACTCTACAAAAATGAGTCTCTCTTCCCCTCTGCATGGTTACAACTGGAACTCCCTTCTGATTTCGACCTTTTGTTTCGTTCAATTCTCATCTCCTTAATAGTTTCTCCTCAAGGTTCTCACCTGGTCCTTCCTTCTCTCTCCATTCTTTCCCTAGTTGATATAATGTGCTTCCATGGGTGCAGCTATTATCTTGATGGATATGAATCCTATATGGACATATATCTTTACATATTTGCATCTTTATGCATAAGCCTAATTTCTCTCCTGAACTCTTATCCTGCATTATTACCCTCTTTTCCTCCAAAGTTTCCTATTCCTACTGAGTGCCAACCATCTTCCAAGTCACCCAGCTTAGCAGTCATCTCTGGCTCTTCTTCCTTACTACTCCATATCTAGTACGTTACCTGTTGATTAACTTTTTGTAACACCTGTCAAATACATTCCCTTTCCTTCATTCACACTGCCACCATCCTAGTTAAGGCTCTCATTTTTTTGGTCTGGAATATTATAATAGTCTCTTTTTCTTTCTGATTGATGAGCATTCAATAAGTACTTACTATGTGCTAAGCATTATGCTGAATGCTAGGATTACAAATAGAAAATGAAAAATAGTCCCTGTAGAAGAGCATACATTTTATTGAGGACAGACTTCATGTGAAAAGATAAGTCCAGCAGTACAGCCTGAAAAAGGATAAATACACGATTGTCCTGGGCCTCCTCTTTAAAACAAGAGGTTCTTGGTGGAACTAGTTAATCAAAGGGAGAGGCTGAGGGGGTTAAGGGTGCTTTTTGTTTGGTATTTTCTGTTTCTTATATCACCACTGTATCTCATGTATCTTTCTTGAGCCCTCCCAGAGAGGCATCCCATATGACAAATTGTATTTTTTTTTGGAAGGAGATACTTTTATTTTGTTTTATTTTTTATAAATTTATTTATTTAACTTTTTACATTCATTTTCACAAAATTTTGGGTTCCAAATTTTCTCCCTATTTGTCCCCTCCCCCACCCCAATACACCGAGCATTCTAATTTCCCCTATCACCAATCTGCCCTCTCTTCTACCATCCCTCCCTTCCCTTGTCCCCATCTTCTCTTTTGTCCTGCAGGGCCAGATAACTTTTTATTCCCCATTACCTGTATTTCTTATTTCCTAGTAGCAAGAACAATACTCGACAGTTGTTCCCAAAACATTGAATTCCAACTTCTCCCCATCCCTCCCTCACCACTCATTTCCTTTGGGAAGGCAGGCAATTCAATATAGGACATATCTGTGTAGTTTTACAAATGACTTCCATAATAGTTGTGTTGTGTAAGACTAACTATATTTCCCTCCATCCTATCCTGGCCCCCATTGTTGCTATTCTCTCTTTTGATCTTGTCCCTCCCCAAGTATTGACTTCAAATTGCTCCCTCCTCCCATTACC
>CM053771.1:228775321-228792531 GCA_028658325.1 Potorous gilbertii | reverse complement strand
TCATGCTTTTCTTGCATCTCTCTCATTTCTGTTCCCAGTTTTTCCTCCACCTGTCTAACTTGATTTTCAAAATCTTTTTTGAGCTCTTCCATGTCCTGAAGCCATTGAGTATTTATTTTGGATGTTTGGGATACAGAGGCCTTGACTTGTATGTCTTTACCTGATGATAAGCATTGTTCTTCCTCACCCGAAAGGAAAGGAGGGAACATCTGTTCACCAAGAAAGTAACCTTCTATGGTCTTATTTTTTCCCCTTTTCTGGGTATTTTCCCAGCCAGTTGACTTCTGAGACTCCTTTCCACACCTACCTCGGCTCCAGATCTGCCCAGTTAGTGCTTGGGGTCTGAGATTCAAATGCTGCTCCCCTGCCTCAGGGCTTTCAACAAGGGAGGGGGGGCTGCTATTTAGTGAGAGATTAAGTACTGCTGCTCAGGTGGGGGCAGGGCTGCCTCACAGGGCTCAGTTGTCTCAGGGGATTTAAGTGGAGACCTTCACTAATGGCTCTGAGCTCCTGCCTGCTTTGGGAGCCCCAGTCTGCTGCTGTCTCTGCTCCTGCCCCCCAAAGGGGCCTGAGTTATGGAGACACCCCGCTCCCCCCTCAGCCAGTCCAGAAGGCTCTCTCACTGACCTGTAGCGCCTATGGGTGGAGGGACCTTTGTGGCCACTGGAGATTCCGTCCCTGAAGCCTGCTTGGATCTGCTCCTCTCAGGGCCGCACGGCAGGGCTGGGCTCTGCTCTGGGTCGAGTATGCAATGGACGTTTGGTGACGGTTTTTCAGTTCTTTCTGGAACAAAAATCTCCTCCACTCCGTTGTTCTGTGGTTTCCACCACCCCAGAATTTGTTAGGAGTTCTTTACAGATATTTTATAGGCTGTGGTTTCGGAGCTAGCGTATGTGTGTCTTTCTACTCCGCCATCTTGGCTCCTCCCCCCTATCTCTTTATTCTTTAACCAATGTAAATGGTTTTGATGACTGTTGCTTTATCACATAGTTTGAAGTCTGGAAGTTTTATTTCCCTTCATCCATACCTCTTTTCATCATTTCCCTTGATATTCTAGATCTTCTATTTTTCCAAATGAATTCTTTTATTATTGTTTCAAGTTCTATAAAGTATTGCCTTGGTACTTTGGATATAGCATTAAAAGTACAAATTAATTTTGGTAGTATTGTATCTGTTGTTCTTTTATTATACTGATATGGCCTAGTCATGAACACTGAATAACTCCAATTACTCAAGTTGTTTATTATTTCTTTAAGGAGCATTCTGAAGAATCTGTATGAGATTTTTGTGCATTTGGGAAGATTGATCCCCAGATATTTTATGTACTTTGTAGTTATTGAGAATGAGATTTCTCTTTCTATTGTTGCTTCTTGGGTTTTGTTATCATTATATAGAAATATTGATTTTTGAGGATTTATTTTGTGACCTGCAACTGTGCTGACACTCCTAATTGTCTCACTAAGTATCTTGGTTGATTCTCTAGGATTTTTCCAAGTAAACCATCATATCATCAGTAAACAGGTATAGTTTTATCTTTTCTTTCTTTATTCCTTTAATTCATTTCTCTTATTGCTAGCATTTCCGGAACTATTTCAAATAATTGTGGGAAGAATGGGTCTCTTTGCTTTATTCCCACATTTACTGGAAAATGTTCTAGGGTATCCCCATTGTATATGAGGCTTGTTTTTCATAATTGCTTTTTGATGATATTAAAAAGGTCCCTCTATACTTATATTTTGTAGGAGTGTTTGTTTTGTTTTTAGCATAAAAGTGTTGTTCACTGTCAAAGGCCTTTTTTGAATCTATTGAGATGATCATGTGACTGGATGTTTTAGTTTTTAATATGATTAATTTTGTTGATTTTCCCCATAATACCGAACCACCCTTGCAAGAATGATCTCTTGGATAAATTGCTACTATCTATTTGATTGGATTTTGTTTAAAATTTTTGAGTCACTTCATTAATGATATTGGTCTATATTTTTCTTTTTTCTTACTTTCCCTGGCTTAGGCATTAGGACTTTGTCTCATAAAATGATTCTATTAGGGTGCTTTTCCCCCTCAATTTTTGAGAACAATTTGTAAAGTATGAGTACTAACCGTTCTTTAAAAGTCTGAAAGAATTCTCCTGTGAATCTATCAGGACCAGTTTTTTCTTTGGTAGTTTCTTTACAGTTAAATCTATTTACTTTCCTAAGATAGGGGTTATTTAAGATCTCTCCCTGATATACTGAGAGTTTGGATATTTTGGAAGGTATTCCTCAATATTTTGTGTTCTGGGTTTTGATAGCATTGTGCATAACATGTTGTTTTCTTTTTATTTCTTCTAGTTTTGCTGTGATTTCACCTTGCTCGTTTGCCATTTATTGATTTGATATTCTGCTCTCTTCTTTTTTAATTAGATTAGCTAAGGGTTTATCAATTTTACTAGTCTTTTCAAAGAACCATCTTTTAGTTTTATTTACCATTTCTTGGGATTTTTTATTCCCAATTTAGGCATTTACCTTCTAGTTTTAATATTTTCTTCTGTGCTTATTTTAGCTTTATTTGATGTCCTAACTTTAAAAAATGCACATTCAATTCATCAGTCATCTTTTTCTTGTGTTGTTAATATATAATTGTACGGATATGATTTTCTTGCTAAGGATTATCTTTTTGATATTTTGTTTCATTATCATTTTCTTTTACATAGTTAACTGTTTCTATGATTTGTTCTTTACCCACTCATTATTTAAGATTTCATTGTTAAGTCTTCATTTAGATGCGCATCTATTGTCTATTGTCCCCGAACCAATTTTGATTTTTTTGTGTTATGGTCTGTAAAGGATGTGTTAACTATTTCTGCCTTTTTTGTATCTGTTTGCAATATCTCTGTGTCCGAGTACATGGTCAATTTTTGTAAAGGTTCCATGTGGTGAAAGGAAATATTCATATTCTTTTGCTGTCCCATTTAGAAGATGACATTAAGTCTTTTAATTCTAGTTTCTCCAGCAATTTGTTCAGTTCCATATTTTACCATTTGATTATCTTTTTGTTAGACATTAAAAACTGATAGAAGGATGTTGATGTCCTCTGTCAATCTTGTATTACTATGTCTTCTTGAAGCTCAAATGTTTCTTTATGAATTTAGAATGTATAAATTTATTAAAGATATTGGTTTTTTCTCTCTCCTTTCAGCATAATGTTCTCTGTTTCTCTGTTCATCCCTTTTTACTTTCTGGATGCTTGCTTTTGCTTTGTCTGATAGAACAATAGCAACTCCTGCTTTTTTGAATTTACCTGATGCATAGTGAAAAACTTTTCCATCCCCTCAGTTTTCTTTGTATGTCTTTATTTTTAAAATGTTTCATGTTAAGTGAGAGATTGCAGGGTTTTGTTTTCTTATCCAATCTGTCACTCTTTTTTGTTTTATTGGATTAATTCACATTTAAAGTTATAAGACTTCAGTTTATATTTTTTCCATCTATCTCTAAAATTGTGTTTTCAAGTTATAATTTCCCTCCTCTTCAACTGCAAAAACAATATTATATTCATTCATTTAATTTTTTTAAATAATGGTCTTGTTCCCACTGCCCCTCTTCATCTTAGATTTCTTCTTTCTTACCCCCTTTCCCTTTAGAGTTTTACTTATTAGTTCCTTTTTTTCTCCTACTTTTTTCTGGTTATATATATTTTATCTCTTTCCTGCCAGTCAAGTAGATTTCTCCTTCCTCCCCCTAATACCTCAGCTATTCCTAATTTTTAAAATTTCATTTTTGCATATCTTTCCAGAAAGAGTTTCTTACTCTCTTCTTTATTCATCCTTTCTTTCTGTCCATTCTAAACTCTCATTCTCTGATTCATAATTCCTATATTTTTCCAGATTAAAATATGTTTATTGAATATAAATTACATGTTTTCTGTAAAACACAATTTATATATGGTCAATATTTCACAATACACATACAATGGTTTCATATAGTTAGGTATAAACCTATATCATTTTCTCCTCTTCTTCCCCATCCCAAAAAAGGCAGAAAATCATGAAGGTCCATTGTAGGGAGAATTACAGAACTCAGTTATAGAAGAAAGTGAGGTAAATACTACAAAAATATTGTCATCAATGACTGGTCTTTCTCTTTTCTCTGCATTTTTCACATAATCAAAGCATCTAAAAATATCCATTCTAGCTAGGTATTTTCTGCCACTCTCTTGTGAGGCCCCATGGATTCTCCTTTTCCATTGTATCTCATTCTCAGAAAATGTCAATTATTGCAGATGTCAGAGAGGACAATGCCTTATGGTGGGGTCCCTCCCTTACTACATCCCTGATTTTGTAACTCATCAAAGATCTAGACCCACCTGTTTACCTTTTTCCCCCAACATATGTCTCAAAATCTCCTGTGTCCATGCTCTCCTCTTGCTACATATAAGTTGTCCAATTCCCCCACTAGGAGGAGTAGACTTTTCAAGCATCAAATCCTCCCGGCCTCATCTAGTATAAGGTCCTCATTTCCCTCCACTGACCATCTGTCTTCATACATAGGAGTATTTCCATCAGTGAAACCCCCTCCCATTTCCAAAGTAAGGCCTCTTTCCACCTCCTTTTCAACCTTAATCACATCATTAACTCTTTCCTTCTGAGACCACAGAGGTCATTTTTCTCAGTTTGCTAGCCCTTGATTTGGTTCTGGCATATCACACACATCTCAGTATCCCCCTTCTGCCTTTCCCCATGCTTTTCATGAATCTTCCCATGCTGTCATGTAGTCTCACCAAACAAGACAACTGCAGACAGAGTGTGGTCAATGCCCCTAAGGCCATCTCTTCTGTTCCCTCTACCAGGTTTCTGCCTTCACCCAGTCTCCTTGTGTTCTATTACAAAGAAGTCTCTTGCTAGTCTCTGCTGTCACTCTGTGGCAGTTGCTGTCCTTGAATTCTACATTTAATTCACTCTTCCATATTTCTGCTGTTTGGGGTGTTCAAGAGGCAAATAAATAATCTCCATAGTTCTGAAGAACTGAACACTTAAGCATCTAAAAGTCTTTCAAACTGTTCTTTCTTACTGAATGTGGATCTTTTTTACTCTATGGTCAAGCTCATATTTGCAGCATAGATTAATTTGGGTTGCATCTCAGCTCCATGTTTCTTTGGAATACATTATTCCATTCCCTCCGACATTTTACAGTGGGTACAGTTATAGCCTTGCATTATTTCAATGTCCCTTACTTTGTATTTGAAGGTCTTTTTTCCTGATGGATTGCAAAACTTATTTCTGAACTGAATTGTTAAATTTAACCAGTATTATGTCTTGAAGTTTGCAGCCTTGGGTTTTGTCCCCCTGGAGGTGGTCAGTGAATTCTTTCAATGAATTTTCATTTTCTGTGTTCAGAAGTATAGGACTATTCTAATGGAAGGTTGTACAAAGCATGACCATTTGACTGCCAGTGATTAATCAAAACTCTTTTTAACTGTAGACTTGGTACAAAGTATGTCTGAATTGAAAGTGACACTGGGTGCTTTGTGAGGACTTGGTTTAACTTTGAAAAGTTGTGTCCTGCTGTGGGGACACAGCAGTGTAATTCTGCAGGAAATTCTTCAGATGTATAAGTGTGAGAAAGTTACTTGAAAAAAGACAAAAACAATGTCTTGAACACTGGGGAACAGTAAATGAAAGAAATTTGCACTGCAGTTGATAAATCTAATCCAAATAATTCCTTCTTAAATGCAGTCAAGCAGCAGTACATAAATTGCCTGCTACAACAAATAAGCAATTACTTTAGCTTAAAATAGGCTGCTTTGGTGTTTCCAGAAAACTTATTAAATGTTTGTATATCATAGTCACAGATATTTTTATACTGTTGTATCATCTGTGTTAATGATTATAATATAAATGATGAGGATTCATAAACTAGTGACCACAGAACTTCTAGGAGTATAGGAATGATGGTTAAGGTTCATTGTTTTTAAAAATCCTGTAACTTTTAATATGGTTCAGTTTGATTCCCTTGGAAACCAAAAGATTTGATCTGACTAACAAATGGGCATAACATGGATAATGATTCACTCCATCTTGTGCCATGGCTACCTGCTGTCCTATACAAATATCTTTATTCTAAGTTGTTTTAGCCTCTGGAATACCTTAACAGACAAACAGTATGTTTGTGTGTTTGTCAGATAAAGGCCTACGGTCTTTAAAACCAAAGGAAAAAAATAGCCAAGATATAAATGGATAACATGTTTTGACAAGAAGCAGTTTATATTAAAAAAAAAAAGATTTGGAAAGAGTCACAATCTGAGTCTGAAGATTAGTAATTGGAAGGTACTATCCTCTTGGTGACATGTGAAGCACCCTAGGTATATCGATGTGCTTTTTTCCTGTGAAACATGGATTTCAGGTTTTTTAATGAAGCTAAGTTTTGAGAGTCTTAAATTAAAATCATTAAGCAGAATTAAGTTCAAGATGCATTTTTTCTCAAGGGCAATTCCTGATTGGCATGACTTCTAAATGAGGAAAGATAGATGCCCTGCTTATTCAGCACTACTGAGGCTCTTATTTTAACCCTTGTAATACACAAATTTTGAAAACATTCCATTATTATAATCCACATGCTCTGTATATCATTAAAAATCGAAAGGTGGTTTAGAAATGTGACATTTTTTTAGTGGGTAAACCTTCTTACCTTACTGTCAACTCTGTCCTTATGCTTTTTCTGCTTCTCCAGTTGTAACAGGTAACCTTCAGAATTGCAACGGCTAAGTGTTGTTTGACTTCTCTCGCTCTTTCCGGTATCGAGTTGAGATTCACTGTCTACTCTTGAGAATATTGATGGAAACATGGTATTGGAGGGAGTCACTTCACTGGGCTGTACTTCTGTCAGCTGTATTAAGGCTTGTCGATGCTGCTCCATTATGTGGGTGAGCTGAGTATCTGGAGAAGCTCTTGCTGGCTGACTTTCAGATGAAGGGCGGAATTTCCTTCATATGATAAAAAATTGGTAAGATTCTCAGTTACCTGATGCTTAAAATCAACAGGCTTAATTTTTCCCAAAACATGTATATGACAGGCACATAACCATGTATGTGTATAAAGTTCTGTTGAACTCTTAAATAATTTAAAAAATTTTTTGTTACCCAAATTGACTCTCTGGGACAGCAGGAAATTCTGGAAAATTTAGGTAAAAACAAAAGATACCAATACATTTTTAAAGCAGTTATTACTAATTATATTCCTTTAGGTATTGAGGTATATATACTCATAGATTAGAAAGGTCCTCAAAAGATCTTTCAGTCTATCTCCTTGCCTCCAAGGAGGATGAAAATTAAGGTTCCAAAGACAGAAAAACTGGAAACAGTATATTTTTATAATTGGCCCAAGTAAATTAGAGTTATAAGATGAAGAGCTAAAGAAAAGATCAAGTTCAACCAACTCATTTTATGTACGAGGAAACCAAGGCCCAGAGAGGAAAAGAACTTCACAAGGTCTCACAGGCTGCAAGTTAAGAAAGCTGGACAGAAGCCCAGTCCTTTTTACTCTAGATCCAATGGTTTTTTAAATATTCTTTACAGAGCAAATGTATTTTAGGTAATTCACCTGAATACCTTAGAGCACTTGTTTTACTAGTTCATAAGTAACCTTGGAGAGTTTTTCTCTTACTAGTTTCACAGAAAATGTATTAAATCTGTTTTACCCATAATTTGGGGGTTTTAATGGTAAAAAGGGACACAGCAAAGTAAAATACTTAACAAACCTTAGCATACCAATTATTTCTTCTGTACTTAATAAAAAAAATCTTGCCTTACACTGTACTTGGATTTACAAATGGCAGAATAATAGGATCATGTTATTAAATCAATAACTGTATATTTGTTCTAGTGAATATACCTGTATCTTATAAAGGCATATGAACCAATATAACAGGATAACAGATTTAGAGCTGGAAAGGATCATAAAGGACATCCAGTCCAACCCTCTCATTTTAATAATAGGGAAAGTGAGGCCCAGGGAAGTTAAATGACTTGTCCAAGGTCACACAACATGTATTAGACATGGGATTCAAGCCCAGGTTCTCTGCCTCCAAAACTGGTTTTCTTTCTAGGATACCATAATGAAACATTTATGAAATATCCTCAATAACTACTGAAGAAACTTCAGTGGAATGGATAATTATCTGTCTCTGTTCATGATATTCTTTATTGAAAACCTTAAAACCTACCTCCACCAGGAAGCCTTCTAGGATTACAACAGCCCACAATGATCCTTTTATTCTCAGAACCTCTATTACATTTACAATTGGTGTGACAGAGTTTAGTTCTTATTTATTCTCAAATCAGTTCATACATATTTTGTTTCTCTAAACAGATAAGATCATCTGGGGCAGGGATCACGTCTTCTACTTCTTTTGTATCATCTTAAAATGCCTGACAGAACTTGGGTTTTGGTTCTGACCTGTGATTTCATTAGTGTAGGGAAGAAGCATAGAAACATCCTCCTGATGTACATTAGTAACTAATTTGCCACCTTAGAAAGCTGCCTAAAACACTGAATATTTATGTCCTTTGCTCATGGCCATAGAACTAGTATGTGTCAGAGATAGACTTTTATCAAGGTTTTCCTGACTCAAAAGCCAGTGCTTTTTCCATTAAGGTCACAATGCTGCCTCTTTCTGGGCACAAAGATATTTATTGATTGACTGATCTTCACAAATATCCTTTGAAGGTTGTTTTTTTTTTGGTGAAGATATTCTTGTTTTCTTCCTTTATTATGGATTTCTAGTTTGTCTTGCCTTCTATACTCCATCCCTCAATTTCTTATTTCATTTTAGTGGTAGAAGTAGAGAAGACAAGTAAAATAACAAGAAATATTGTAAAGGTAGATTTTTTCAAGGGAAAGGGCAGAGGGAAAGCAGGAGCCAAAGGAATTCTGAATATACTGTCCCTTTCCTGCCCATCCCCTTATACTCTTTAATATCTTTTCATAGTTCATATGAATATTCCCCAACCCCATTTTCCTCAAAACTAAATTGCTTTTCTTTTCCTAGACATCCACTTCTGATAGTCCTTTGATAAAACAGGTTCCTTACCAGAGCATATCTAAGTTACTATAGCTTGATTCTGAACAGGTCTGTTTTGGTTGTCTCAGAGGTGAAGCTTTATTTTCAAATGATCCTTGATTATCCACATTAGAAGTGGATTTAGAGCCTTTTTGGCGTCTCTTAGATGATCTCTTAATGTAGTTGAAGTCCAAGTCAGGTTGAATGTTGAACCCGTGAGTCAAAGAACTGCTTTCTTGGAAGCGCTGATATCCTCTTTCTTCCTTAATACGTAATAAGGAATTAAATTCAGCAGGATTTTTATAAGTGGATTTATTAAAGGGTGGTTTAGATACAGTAAAGTTACTAGGTGATTCTTTATAATGTTGGGGTCCAAAAGCATTCAAATCTTGTAAATGATTGACAGGCTTATTCAAATTTATACCTTGTTCAAGATTTATCGAAGGACCAGCTGGTTTAATCTGTTTATGCTGTCCTCCAGGCATAGAATTCTGGTTACCTTGACTTACATCTAGTTCTTTAGGCACACTGGGCTTAATAGGTGAGTTTGGTGATTTGGGTCCACTCCAAAGTTTATATTGCCTTCGAACTTTACGTATGCCTTTTCTTCTTGAAGGCAGCCGGCCATAAGTTGTTTCAGAAGTTAGCTGTCTAGGCACTTGAGTAAATTTTGGTCTTTCAGATTGAGACCATTGTTCTTGGTAATCCTAAAAAAGATATTTGCAATTAATGTAAATAAAATTGATGGAATGGTACTTTCAAGGTCAGGAATTCCATACTAATGGATCCAGATTATGAAGGGGATGGGGAGAGAGAACACTTTCATTTAGGGATTGGGAATCCCTAAATGGATTAATATTTCCCACAAGACTAGCCTTTATATGCTTTATTATTTTTTCATGTATTTTAAGTTAATTTTTCCTTACACTAAAGGTTGACATTCTCAAGTAGGTTACCAGAGAATTTGAAAGGGTCCTCCGATTCTAGGAAGAAATATAGTAATGACTTTGGAGGAGGTACCTTTCCCCTCTTTATGCAGTAAAGTCATGTTCTATAAACAGAGAGAATGATTGAACTAGTTTTTGCTGGTGATTTTCCCATTTAAGAGAAAAGAAAAGACATTGGAAGGTCAGAGGAAAATAGTAAGCACTGGCAGGTGTGCTATACTTCCAACAAGGAATACCCTGAGTAAACTATACAGCAAAAAATAAAATAAAGCAAACTATGAAGCAAAAAAGTAGCCACATCATTAAGAAGCTGTACAATAAAAGATTGAACAGTTAATTTTTTTTTAAAAAATGAATTAAAACTTTTGATCAAGCACAGGTTTACCATGAAATGCTTATTCAGATGATCAGATCTTACCTGTACAGGTCATAAGCTAAAAATGACCTCTTCACCAGATGATGAGATAAATTATAGTTTTAATTCAGAAGAAATAAAAAAGTCTGTGCTGTGACAGATCATCTATGAAATCACAAGGGTTGTTTTGCTTCTCTCCTTAACATAGTGCATGCTTAGACAACTAAATATCTGGGGGAAGAATTTCAATTTAAGAACAGTCTTTATGTTTTTCAAAATCTTATAAAAACAAAATGTATTCTGGTTCCTAGTATAATAAATATACTATGCAGCTATATAATATTATCTTCATTTAGAAATATTTTCTGATGAATATTTTCTTTTACAAAGTGTCTCTGTTGAAAGAACTTTGGAAAGAATGATTATATGATTACAGAAAAACAACATGCTTGAATGGATCAGTGTAATATATGTTTTCTCTCTCAAAACACACTTAAGAAAACACCTTCTAGTCTAAATGTTATGGAGGCTGTTTGGAAAAATGAAATAATTGTTTAGATAATTCAGGTAAAAAAATCTGCTACTGAGGAAAAAGTTAGGTTTTTGTTTTAAATTATTATGTGATAAGTCATGTTTATATATACATTTTCAGTTTACAGAGCATTTTCTTCACAATCCTGTGAGGCAGATAAGACAAATGTCATTATCTCCATTTTGTTGATATAGAAACTATGTGGCTGCATCCAGCAGTGGAGAGAATGTTTCACCTAGAGGCAGAAAAACCTGGGTTCACATTTTTCCTCAGCCATCTAACAGCCTGTAAAAGGCAGTTAGGTGGAATAGTGGATAGGGTACCAGACCTGGACACTACGGAAGATAGGATTTCAAATGCGGCCTCAGACACATACTAGCCATGTGATTGTGGGCAAGTCACTTAAACCCTATTTTCTTCTTTTTCTCATCTGTAAAACTGGGGACACAATGGAGAAGGAAATGACAAACCATTCCAGTATCTTTGCCAAGAAAATCTCATGGACATAAAATTGGACATAACTGAATGAACAACAGGAAGGAATCCAGTGAAAATCACTTGACTTCCGTGCCTGGGCCCCTAAGGTCCATTCCATCAAGCTCGAAATCTATAATCTATGAGAAATTAACTTCCTCACAGTCATATAACTAAGTATTATAGCCAGGACTCCACATTCAGAACTCTTTCCACTCTACAAGTGGAGTATCCAAATTGGCTTCATTTATTAAGGAAATTCATTTTTAAAAAGTTAACATTTTACTTCACATTATCTCTGTAAACACTGCTCAAATCTTCCATGTTTATGTAATAGTGAATATTATTTTTATGTATAACAAAATCTCATTATAATAAGGTACAATGTGGAGTTATTACTGTTGAATCAATCACACCTATAAAACTTTAATGTGATAAAAATAAGGAGAAAAAAATACTAATGTGTAAGTTCTGGAATTTGAGTTTTCTAGAAGACTAACTCAGATCAGATTTTTCACACAGTAACATTTTGTACCTGTAGTACTCCAAAAAGAAGGGCTTTCTTATTCTGTGGTCCCTCCCTCAACACATTTAAATTGACTTGTATACATGTGTAAGAAGTATATGTGCAAGAGAACTAGCTATTCCAAGTGAACATTTATCTATAAGGAAAACCCATCTATCCATAAGAAAGTTGTTTTAAAATCCATGTAGATAAGTACTCTCTAATGCTAGTAATGTGTTCCTTTTCAGTAGTGATTTTAGCCCTTTAGTTCGGGACTTTAATGGTTATAAGGGAAACAATACCAGAACTTCCTATCCTAGTGCCATCCCACTCTCTTTCTTGGTATCTTGTTTCCATTCCCTACCAAAGATAACATCTGAACCATTCAAAGAAGAAAAAAGCCAAGTATCAGATCTGAGATCCTGTGTTACCACTTGGTTTAAATCCTGTTATGACTACTATTCTGACTACAACACAGACTACAATAGGGCTCTTCACAGGGTGCTAGGTCAACAAAAGACAAGGACTTATCATTTTATGAAACTTCAATTGTCTCAAGTGTTAAACCCTAGGATCGCACCAATATAAGTGCCCTAAGAAGGTATTTCAGGTTCTAGAAATGAAACAGGTTAGGGACCTGATGAGATTTTAAACATCTTCCAAGCAGCCTACTTGAGATACAGGGTTTACTGAAGATTTATTACCTTACAATTAAGGCATCAGGTGTCACTCTTTAGGTGGCAAAACCTGGGTTCCCTGAAGTTAATATACAAAGCCAATCTCTGGCCATTTAATCTCAATCAGCATTGAAATACTCCATTTTCATCCCAGTCTCACTAGGGTTCTTTTGTTATCAACACTCACAATCACTACATACGACATGCACTCAGAACTAACGGCTTAATGGCAGTAGGTATTAACTTCTAACACAGAGCAGGAGCAGGACATTTTGGCAAGGGCTTTAACAATGGGGAATCCTGCCTCCTAGTGCCAAGATGATAATTTGTCAGTAAGACTTTTTTTGGTGGTTTGTACATCCTGTACCATCAAAGGAAAAATTTTCCTCAGTTCTTTAAGAAATAGTGCCTAGCTGTTTCTTTCTTACTAGTTTCAAATTTGGATAACCCAGATAGCAGAGAGCATGCCTTATACTGTCTTAAAGCAAAAATGCCACATGTCTTCAAAAGAGAAAGATATCTCCTTGCAGAATACTTGTTAGTATAGTTACAGATAATGTAATCAGTTAAGGACTACAAAATGAAGTCTGGATCTGTTTCTGGTTTTTGTTCCAACTTTTGAATTAATATTAAATTAATAATAAAATATTACCACTTAAAGCTTGGTTTATAGTTCTCATTTTATAATCCTAGGACATTTTAGAGTACAAATATCATTAACTAACTATACCCCTTGATTCAGTTAGGAAACACACAGATAGGGAGTGGAGAGAGAAAGCCTGTGTATCAATGGTGAAAGGAATACACTTAATTGAAGGAAAGCTATCTACTCTATTCTAGAGAAGTCATGCAGTTCCATTTGGCTTTTTTTTTTTTAAAGAACTTGGAGATCCCTCAAATATAAGAAGTCCAATACAAGGATTATCACATTGTTTCCTTGTTGGGCAACTCCAGATATGTTTTAGAGTGGCAACCATGCAGTTTTTTCATTTAAAAACCGTTCTCTATTTATAGTTTCTCTTTTCCTAGATAGAATCTTTCATCTGCTAAGAAGGATGTGCTCTCAACTTTTTGTCACCTTTTCGTGGGACTCCCGAAATAGCTTCTTAAACTTTCATCTCCTCCATTTTCATACCCTTGCCAAAGTAATCTTTCTAATGAACACATCTGATTACAACAATCACAGCTCAAAAGCCTTTAGGGATTCCCCTTCACCCAATGAATACACTGCAAACTCTAGCCTGCCATTCAGAGCCCTCCACAGTATTCCCCCTGTCTTTCCAGACTCCTCAGATGCAGGGATTGCTTCTCTGTATCTCCAGTGCTTGGCCACAGTGCCTGACACACGGTAGGCGTTTGATAAATGCTTGTTGAATGACTGAAAGCATTCTCGCCTCTTTGCATCATTCTTACTTGATCTTCCCAACTATGTTATCCCTCATCCTTAATCTCTCAAGTCAGTCACTTTCTTTTACTAGGTACATTTCATCTTATTTTAACTTAGACACAGTTTTATGTACATGTATAATATGTACATACGTACGCCTAATTCCCTCTACTATATTGTAAACTCTGAGATCAGACTGTGTTGTTTTCATTTAAGTGCTTTTTAAAATTTATTTTACTCTGAACTTCCGAAATAAAGCAAGCATTTCTATAACATAGTAGAATAGAAAAAAAGATTGCGTATGAAACTGCAAATCTGTTCTATACAACTTGCTATTCCTTTGAAATATATAATAAAATTATCATGTAACTTTTCCCCCCTTTTTTCTTCCCTCTCACTGCAATAGATGGCTATCATTAGACACAAATATGTGTGTATGTGTGTGTGTGTGTGTGTGTGTGTGTGTGTGTGTGTGTGTAAAATCATTCTACACATACTTCTTTTATCACTTCTTTCTCTGGATGTGGATAGTGTCTTTCTTCGTAGGTCCTCTGTCATTAATTTAGTTACTTACAACAGTCAAAATGACTTAGCTGCTTAAAGCTCTTCTTAAAACACTATACCATGCTCATTTTGCTCTCCAGTATTTCATGCAAGCTTATCCATGTTTTACTAAGATCACTGAGCTCATCATTTCTTTCTGCACAGTAATATTCCATTGCAATCACATATCACAGCTTGTTCAGCCGTTCCACAACTGATGTGCATCCCTGCAGTTTCTAGTTCTTTGCCACCACAAAGACGGCTGCTATAAATATTTTAGAATATATAGGTTTTTTTTCTTTTTCCCTAATCATCTTTGGAAACGCAGCTAGGAGTGGTATTGCTGAGTCAAAGGGTATAGACTGTATTGTTTTTAATCTCTGTATCCCTAGTGTCTTTGGAAAGTTCTTTACGTATAGAAAGCACTTAAATAAATGACTGTGGAATTGAACTGAATTTTCGTACCTCTTAGCCGTGGTCAGTAAGACTTTGGTGTCTAATTCCAGGCAACATAACTAAAGGTAGAAAACCTAAGGAAGTTCTGGGGAGAGCACAAGAAGAATGAAAGAAATTAAGACTTATGAGGAATTATTAGAGGAACGAGACTACTCAGTTTGAAAAAAAGGTCTTATGCTGATATATATGAAAGATGAAGAAAATAACTAACAATCCTTAATCTTCTCTGGGAAGAAAATGATAGTTTAAAATTTTACATTTTAATATGGAAAATTTAGTTTAGATATAAAGAAAAGTTCCTTAATAATAAGAGTAGTTAAATAATGTATTAAGTTAGTGAGTTTATGGAAATGTGGAAGCTCCTCTTCTAGGGGTCATTAGAAAGAGGACAGATTCTCATCTACCTGAGAAGTCCATATATGATTGTGCTTGTTCCCATGTTTTTCCTTTTCCCCCTAAATAGACTGTAAGCTCTTTGAGGGTAGATGCCTATAGCATCTAATCATCTTCAATCAACTGACAAATTATTGAGTCTATTTAGAAAACATTGTAAGATGCCACAGGCAACAAAATAGGCCTCTCTCCTTAAAGAGCTTATAACATATCCAGGGGGAAAAGGGGTAACCTTGTGTGCATCTATCCACTTTGCCTAGGTGTACCCCAGTACTCTATCTGGGGACTCCTCTTATTTCCCTATGCTTCCTCCTAGTGATCTTCACTTTCCATGACTTCAACTATCACCTTTGTGCAGAGGACTCTGATCTAACAATCTAGCTCTCTATCTTGCCATCATCTATCTCTTTATTATCTATCAATCTGTTTATCAACAAATATCTATTAAGCCCTTAGTATATGTGGAAACTCTGGACTAGAAAAATATGAAAGAGTCCCTGCCCTCAAGGATCTTACATTCTAATTGAGGGAAACAGCATGAACTCCTATAGACATAGCAAATATAAGGTTGTTGTTGTTGTCCTTCATCCTCAAAGAGGATCAGAGACATCACCATAATAAAGTGAAGTTTCAGTGTGTCCGACTGTGGCTGATCAGACCAATATGAGCTTGGAATGCTCTACCACAGGCTGGGCACAGAGAGTAGTTGTGAATTTGTGGGGTGGATACTCCAAATTTGTGCATCCTACGTTTACTTTGTGCTGTCTCAATTCTGCTTTGCTCATGGAGCACGGCACCCATTCTGATGTGGGCACACCATGCTGAGCAGTCCTGTGGCAGTGTCTCCCATATGCCACAGTCATATCCAAAGTTCTTGAGAGAAACCTTGAGAGTGTCATTGTGTCTCTTCTTCTAACCACTATGTGATCGCCTTCCCCATGCAAGTTCTCCATAAAATAGTCTTTTTGGCAAATGTACATTTAGCATTCGAACAAGGTGGATAGCCCATCAGAGTTGTGCTCTCTGAAGCATAGTTTGAATCATTGGGCCGTTCAGTTTGAGCAAGGACTTCAGTGTCTGGTACCTTATCCTGCCAGGATCTTCCTAAGAGAGTTCAAACGGAAGTGATTCAGTTTCCTAGCATGGAGCTGGTAGACTGTCCCATGTTTCACAAACATATAACAATGAGGTCAGCACAACGGCTGATACCTCTTCTCTCCCAAACTTTTCTTCAGAGCTTCCCAAACACTGAACTAATTCTGGCAATGCGTGCATCAACCTCATTGTCAATGTGTACATCCCTGTAAAGTACACTGCCAAGGTAGGGGAACTTATCCACAGCATTCAAAACTTCTCCATTTGTTGTAACTGATGTTCCACATATGGATGGTGTGGTGGTGGCTGATGGTATTAATTATTAGGCCAAAATTAGCACAGACAGCAGAGAATTGATTCATACTTTGTTGCATCTCAGCTTCAGAGGCTGCACTGAGTGCACAATCATCTGCAAACAGAAAATCATGCACCAACACTCTCTCCACTTTGGTCTTGGATTGTAGCCTTTTCAAATTGAAGAACTTATCATCAGTATGGTAGCTGACCTTGATGTCATGTTCATTCTCATTGAAAGCATTTGTCAACATGGCTGAAAACATCATGATAAAAAGTATGGGAGCAAGCACACAGCCCTGTTTCACTCCATTGGTGACTGGGAAGGCACAAGAGCTTTGTCCATTATCCAGAACCTGGGCAAATATGCCACCATGAAAATTGATGTACAATATTGATGAACTTCTCTGGGCAACCAAATTTTGACATAATTTTCCATAATCCCTCATGACTAACAGTGTCAAAGGCCTTGGTCAGATCTACAAATGTTGTGTACAGACCTCTGTTCTGCTCCTGGCAC
>CM053771.1:228753551-228774821 GCA_028658325.1 Potorous gilbertii | reverse complement strand
CTAGAATTCTCTCCCTCCTCACCTTCATCTCTTGACTTCCATGGTTTCCTTCAAGCTCCAAATAGAATCCCAAGTTCTACAGGAGCCTTTTTCAATCTCCCTTAATGCTTGTGCTTTAATGCTCTTTTTAGTATTTCTAATTTGTCCTGTATATGGTGTTTGTATGAAGTTGTTTGCATTTTGTCTCCTCCATTAAGCTTTGAGCTTCTTGTGAAGCAGACTGCCTTTTGCCTTTCTTTTGTGTTCCTAAGACTTAACACAGTGCCTAGCACGTAAGTGCTTCATAAATGTTTCTTGATTGATTGAAATCTAGGTAAACTATGTATCTACCACATTTCCCTGATCAGGCTTTGTTATGGATGAGTCCTTACTACTTCTTAGTGATCACTGCCTATCTTTGTAAAATACTTGCCAGTCATTCCTTTAATAATATATTTCATAATTTTTTAAGGAATTAAAATCAAACTCACTGTATAGCCTAAAATTTTCAGACTACATCTGTTCTGAGTAACCTTTTTCTTTGACAGTGTAACTGCTGTGACCTACCCCATATTTCAAAATATTATGCACTCATGTCACCATTCAAGGAAACACTAATATATTAATTTTTGCCCATAAAATGAGATAGTCCCCCCCTGCATTTATTACTTTTTTGTAAACTGAAAATGCGACCCACATTTTGTGAGATTTCTTTCCTTAGCAGAAGAAATATCTATATTTGTGGTTGCTGTTCAGTTGCTTCGATCATGGCTAATCCTTCATGACCCCATTTGAGATTTTCTTGGCGGAGACATTGGAGTGATTTGCCCTTTTTTTCTCCAGCTGATTTTACAGATGAGAAACAGAAGCAAACAGGATTAAGTGATTTGCCCTGTGTCACACAGCTAGTGAGTGTTGAGGAAGGATTTGAACTCAGGAAGATGAGTTTTCCTGACAACAAGCCCAGTCAGTGTTTTATCTACTATGCCACCTAGCTGCCCGTTAGTTTTATTTTAGTTTATTGCAATCCTTTTTGCATGTCTATTAGAGTGTTGATATGTACTACTTGTAGCCTCTTAATTTGCATCCTAAAAGTTCAACAGAGTGGTTTTTTTTATTTCCCCCTTTTGCAAAAAGGTTATTAGATTTACTTCCCCATCATTTCTTCTTCCCATCCTTCTTCCACCCTCATCCAAATCACGGTAGCTTCTTTTGAGGTCATTGGCAAGATAATTATTAGTACTTGAAGAGAGCAATCTGTACAACCTATATCTAAAATACAAATAAATGGGCCCTGAATAAGAGTCTTAGAAACTCTAAACAACATTAGCTTTAATAATAGGCGTTTTAAAATGTCTTCAGAATTTGTTTTTGCTACTTCCAGGCTCCTGACTGTGTTTGATAGTTCAGGTTAGCATATCAATCAGTCAGTAAGCATTTATTAAGCCACCTACTCTGTAGCCATATAGGTGCTAGAGACACAAAGACCGAAGTGAAACTACCTGCCTTTGCCTAACTTACTATCTGGCTAACTCCATGAAAGTGATAGTTTATATTTAGAATATTTGTTCCTTTATGTACATATCAATGTGCTAACCCTTGTATCTATTATTCCATTAGTTATAGTCTCTATTTTGTTTAATTGTAGCTGCTTGAATTTAGTGTACATTCAGATTTGATCCAAAGGAATAAGCAGAATTCTTATGATAAAAAGTTCTAATATGCTAAAAACATTTCTAGAGATCTTACATTGAGAAGGAATGTTTCAAATAATATGACAGGAAACTTTATTTTCCACAAAATATTTAAGTATGTTTATAATAATGCTGTTATACCAAGTGAGTCAAAGTGCTCTATGCTGTATATCATAGACCATAATGACAGACACTTGAAAAGTAAATTTCAGCACAGCCAAAACAGTTTGTATCTTTTGCTATTAAGGATTTTAATAGTTACTTCAGTTTCTTATCCAAGAAGAAAGAGCACAGGATTTGGAATTGGCGTCAGAAGACCTGGCTGGTTTCAAATCTTGGGTTTGCCACTTACTATCCATGTTCCTTTGGGCAAGTCATATAATTTACCTTGTCTGTAAAATAAGGAAATTGGGCACGATGACCTCTAAGATCCTTTAAATTCTATTATGTAACATAACTAGTGAATGATCAGTCAGGAGTAACTTTGATATGAATAAGACATACAAAGATATATGTACACATGTTACATATGAATCATAGAAATAGACACCTCACATCACTCACAAACTTATTAATCAGTCATTAAACCATGAAGGGAAGAATTAGAGACTTTATGGTAGGCTAGGAAGCCAAGTCAATGCTTCATTATAAATCTTTTTGGTTTAAGTCGGATATTCAATAGCTGTCTGTCATTTTAAAGAACAAAGAAAATAGTAAGTTCATATGGGCTTACTGCACCCTAGATTTAAGAAGTGTTTTTTTTATTAGACAAAACCTTCAGTAATTGCAGAAATTAAAAGCAGTATGCTATCTATGTGTACTTTAGTGTTTTTCCATAAAAACCCACTAATTCATATAGCATTTGGTAAAGCATCAACTTTTTTGTGGTGCACTCAGATTCTCTAAGAACCTGATGAATTTCTTTGAGAGAGAAGTAGCAGCCCAATCTAGCTCAGCTGTACTCAATCTGAGTTGCTTTCCTACCTACAAACCCTCACTTCAAAGAGAGGAACATAATGTACAATTTTTTAATGGCTCTAGACCCAGGCACTCAGACTCTCTGTGCTCTGAGCCTTACCTCAGTGTAAACACCTAATCAAGATTGCCTGCGCTTCAACAATAGCAGCCAAATGCAATTCGAGAACTACAAGCCTTTGAAGTCCTCACTGCAAAGGCCGGTTTTCTAGTCTGGGATAATGACATGCCATGATTGCTGTCTTTGTTGTATCTTTTCAGTAGAGAAGCAATTATAGGCCCCAATTTAACAGAATAGACATTACACAGCTTATGATGCTCAAAATGCAATTTCATTTGATCATTTTCTCAATTTGATTGGTATTAATAGAATAGTTCACAAAAAAATAGCTGGCAGAGGTTGTGTCCTGTTCCACTTTCAAAGAGATAATGTAGAAGTATGCTTTACTTGCCCAGAAACTATCAGTACAATGATTCAGTCAGTGAGTTCCACCAAAACAGCCTGTGAATGAAAAGGTTGTATGTTCCATTTTCTCTGGGAAATGAAACTTATGATAGTGCTCTCTAATTTCTTAACTTCATATCAGAGGTATATTACAGCTTCCTTCATTGCTAGATAAAATAATATCTCCAGCAGAATATGTGTTAGAAAAACTCTACAAATTTACGAAGCCATAAAGTCCTCTCTACTTCATTGGATTTTTCTAACAATTTAAGAATTATAGAATCCAAATAGTAGACTTATAAAGATCTATTTGCTATGCTAAGATTCTTTCTATTGGGTATATAAAGATACAGCTATAAACAGTTTTGATATGAAGAAGACATAAAAAGGTACGTGTGTGCATGTTACATATAGATCATAGAAATAAATACCTCAGGTCATTCACTAACTTTTTAATCAGTTATTAAACCAAGGGAAGAATTATAGACATGATGGTATACTAAATTGAGATTAATTTACAATAATAACCTGTGTTTAGGTAGTACTTAATTTATGCCATTATAGCCTGATAATGGGTAGACATTCTTTCAAAAGTTAATGTTATCATATTATATTTCATAGTCATATGTCATAGTCTTCCCTGACAGTCTTTTTTAGTAGCTGTGACATTCCCAACATCAATTTTCTCTTTCAAGTAAAAGTGATTTATTTTCCTCTGGGCTTTCTGATGTTTGTTTTGTTAGGGAAAAGTGAGGATGAGATGGTGTCTTTAAAAAATAAATATATCATTGCCACACTTTTTTATACTTTATTTTAAATTCAATTTTATTTTCAGTTTCAGATTCTCTCCCTCTCTTCCTACTCCCTCACCTGCCTATTCAGAAGGCAAGAACTATAAAACCCATTGCATATATGAAGGCATGCAAAACAAATTTCTGCATTAACCATATTCTGGGGGGAAAAAGACAAGAAAAAAAATATACATATACATATATATATATATATATATATATACACATATATACACACATGCTTCAATCTGCATTCTGAGTACTTTCTCTGCAAGTGGATAGCAGCTTCCATCATTAATCCTTTGGAATTATAGTGGCTTATTGCTTTGATCAGTTATTAAGTCTTTTACAGTTGATTATCTTTTACTATGTAAAAGGTATTGCTTTTATTGTGTACATTGTTCTCCTGGTTCTACCCAACTTCACTTTGTGTCAGTTCATAGAAGTTGTCTAAAACCATCCATCCCTTTTATCATTACTTAGAGCACAAGAGAGCACAGTTCTATCACATTGATATACAGCAAGTTGTTCAATCATTACCCAATTAATGGACATCCCCTCTGTTTCCAATTCTTTTCCACAACAAAAAGAGCTACTATAAATATTTTTTGTAAATATGAGTCCTTTTCTTTTTCCTTCAATGGTCCCAGGATATAGACACAGAGGTCAAAAGTAGGCACAGGTTAATAGCTTTGGGGGCATAGTTTCCAATTTTCTTCCAGAATGATTGGCCTTGTTCACAGTTGCATCAGCAGTGTATTAAGTGTATCAATTTTCCCACAGGTCCACCAGCATTTGTAATGTCATGAAGTAAGATTCCAAGAGACAAAGTTTCCAGATATTAATAATCAATTTATTGACTAGCTTAGCCAGTAATCAATACATTGATAATCATTAGTTTCTCTTGGTAACCAGACACCAAGGGAGACTTTGAAATTCCTTAAATCCATCTGATAGGGAACTCAGCGGACAAGTGAAACTCAACCCTGATTGGTGGACATGTAATGAGGAGGTAGGCTGAGCCCTCAGCTGCTCTCAGTCTCTTCTTTGTGGAAAGGGGGAAGTTGGCTGAGAATGTAGCCTACTCATGAAGTCTGGTTCAGCAAGCAGGGCAGAAGGTTCTCTCTTGTTTGGTTTCTCCTTTGAAAATTGGACTGCCCAAACTCTCACAAAGGGAGCAAGAACAGGAACTCTTTCTCCTGGTAAAGGACGTAACTCAAACTGTGTCTTGTTTATGCCATAGACAGAACTCAAGTTCCCAGCTGGATAAGACCTTATAGATGCCTTGAACAGATGTCTTGAGAAGAGCTGGAATGCTTATGACATTCTTTAGCCAAAAAGGGGTTTGTCTTTAAGCTAACCTTTTGGTTCAATGAGCATGAACATTTTAAGAATTTCCTAATTGCTTTCCAAAATGGTTTTATACCATTTCATAGCCCCAACAACAATGTAATTTGTGTTCCTGTCATTGTACAACACCTCCAACACTAAGTATTGCCATTTTTTTGTCATTTTTGCCAATTTGTAGGGTTTGAGGTGAAACCATATAGTTGTCTTAATATTGTTAGTGATTTGAATTATTCTTTCATGTGGTTGTGAATAATTTGCAATTCTTTTGAGAACTTTTCATTTCCTTTGACCACTTGACTATTGGGGAATGACTGTAAGGGGTGTGTGTGTGTGTGTGTGTGTGTGTGTGTGTGTGTGTGTACAAATTGATTATGAATCTTAAATACCTAAGTCCTATCAGAGAGATTTAATGCAGTTTTTAAATAATTTCTTAAAATTTCCCTTCTTATTCTAGGTGCATTAATCTTGTTACACAGTAACTTTTCGGTTTCATGCAATCAGTATCTATTTCATCTTTTGTAATTACCTCCATCTCTTGTTTGGTTAAGAATATATCTCCCACAAATATCTATGAAAGGTATATGACCTGCTTCTAACTGTTTTATAGTCTAATTAAGGTACATATACATTTAGAATAGTTTGTAGAATATGGTGAGAGGTGTTAATCTAAGTCTAATTTCTTCCAGACAGATTTCCAGTTTTCCAAGAAGTTTTTGTCAAATAAGGAATTTTTTCCCTAGATATTTTATTTCCACACATTATCAAACATGAACATTGAACATGAGTTCCATTATTTCTGAGTCTCTCTTGTTCCATTGATCTGTTAATCTCCATCTGTTCTATTGATCCATCTCTTTTTTGTACGCAGTACCAGATGGTATGAACTTCTTGTCATCATTTCTCTTGATATTCTAAATCTTTGTTTTTCCAAATGAATTTTGTCATTTTATCAAGTTCTATAAAGGATCCCATTGTCCTTTTATTATATTGGCATGGCCTAGCCGTGAATATTCCTCCAGTTATCTAAATTCTTTATTTCTTTAAGGAGTATTTTATTATTGATTCTAGATAAATCCTTTGTGTACTTGGTCAAACACCAGATATTTTATGCATTCTATAGTTATTTGGATTGGAATTTCTCTATTTTTGTATGTTAGGTTTTGTTATTATAGAGAAATGCTGTTCATTTTGGGGAGGGGTTTATTTTGTAGCCTGTAACTTTAATGAAGCAGTTTATTGTCTCAGTATTTTTGCTGATTGTCTAGGATTTACCTACTATATCACCAGTAAATAGGGAAGTTTTACCCCCTCTTTACCTCTTTTTATTCCTTTAGTTTCTTTCTCTTTTCTTATTGCTGTTGCTAGCATTTCCAGAACTATATCAAGTAACAGTGGGGAAAGTGAGCATCTTTTCTTCACTCCCTTGTTTACTGGGAAAGGTTCTAATGTATCTTCATTGCATATGATGTTTTATTCTGGTTTTAAATAGATGGTTTTTATGATATTAAAAAAGGTCCCTCTATGCCTATACTTTGCAAGGTTTCTAGCACAAAAGTGTTGCACTTTGTCAAAGGCTCTTTCTGCATCTATTGGGATAATTAGATGGTTTGAGATGTTTTGGTTTTTAATATGATTTGTCATGTTGGTTGTTTTCCTAATGTCCAATCACCCTTGCACCCAGATATTAATTCCACTTGGTCATATTGAATGATTTATTGAATCACTATGGTCTGACAGGATTTAAAAATTTTTGAATCATTAATGATATTGGCCTGTAGTATATTTCTTCTGCATTTTATCTTTCCCTAGTGTAATTATTAGAAGGAAGAAGAGAAGGAAGTAAGCATTTATATGGCACCTACTATATACCAGATACTATGATAGACACTTTATAAATATTATCTCATTTTGTCCTCACAACAGTCCTTTGAGGTAGGTACTGCTGTTATCTTCACTTTACAATTAAGGAAACCAAAGCAAACAAAAATGACTTTCCAACATCGACTGCTAGTAAGTGTCTGAGACTGGATGTGAACTCTGGTCTTAATAACTCCAGACTCAGCACTGTCTACTTTGTCACCATACCTGCCTAAGAACTATATTTGTTGTATAAAAGGATTCTGGTAGGCTGCTTTTCCTCAGTTTTGGAGTATGATTTATGAAGTATTGGTATTAGTTGTTCTTTAAAAGTTTAATAGAATTATCCTTTGAATCCATCAGGACTGGGAATTGCTTACTTTTCATTCCCTTCTTTGATATTTCCTCTACAGCTAGATCTATTTCCTTTTCTGAGACTGAGTTATTTAAGATCTTTTTCTCTGGCCTTCTGATAGGGTTTTTTGTGCTTTTGGAGGTAATCCTCTAATTTTTTTTTTACTGGTTTTAACATATAAGCTGCACAATATGTTCTGATTTTCTTTTTGGTTTTTTTTTTCTGCTTTTGTTGTGATTTCACCCTACTAGTTTGCTATTTAGTTAATTTGGTTTTCTGCCCTCTCCTTTTTAATCAGGTTAACTAAAGGCTTACCAGTTTTGTTAGTCTTTTCAAAGAATCGACTTCAGTTTCATCTTTTCTGTAGGGGTTGGGTTTTTTTGCTTCTAATTTATCTATTTTTCTTCTAATTTTTTATGTCTTTTTTCATGCTTATTTTAGGCTTTTTTATTTGCTAGCTTTCTAATTTTTTAATGCACATTCAGTTTGTTAATTCTCTTTTTATATTTTGTTAGTGTATGTTTGTAGGGATATGATTTTTTCCCCTGAGGACTACTGTAGCTTTATCTCAAAATTTCTGGCATATTGTTTCATCATTATCATTTTCTGTCTCATAATTATGAATTCTTTCTATGATATGTTCTTTGACCTACTCATTATTTAGAATTTCATCATTAAATCTCCATTTTAATCTGTGTTTTTGTTTGTATAAATAATAAAATAAACCAATTATTTTTATTCTGTTATGGTCTGTAAGTGATATATTAACATTTCTGACTTTTTATATTTGTTTGTAACATTTGTCTGCCCCCATATATGGTCAATATTTGTAAAAGTTCCATGTGGTGCTGAGAAATATATATGCTCTTTTGCTCTCCCATTTTTAAAATACCATAGGTCTTTTAACTCTGGTTTCTCTAGTTTCTAGATATTTCTTGAGTTCCATATTTTCATTTTGTTTATCTTTCCATTTAGAGCTATATTGAAGTGTCTTGTCACTATAGTGTTATTCTCTACGTCTTCTTATAGCACAGTTAATGTCTCCTTTATGAATTTGGATGCTAAGGTATTTGAAGAATACTGATATTGATTTGCTATCAATGGTTCTTTCATTATAACGTAGTCTCCTTGTTTATCCTTTTGCTTTGTCAAATAGCATGTTTGTACATCCTGTTTTTTAGATTTACTTGAGGCATAGTAAATTTTTCCCCATAACCTCAATTTTGTTTTATGTTTGTCTTTGTCTTTTAAATGTTTCTTGTAAGCAGCAAATTGTAGGGCCTTGTTTTCTTATCCAATCTTTCATTCTTTTTCATTTTATTGGAATATTTATCAGGGTTAGGGAACTTGCAGCTTCAAGGCCACATGTGATCTTCTAGGTCCTCGAGTGCAGCCTTTTGACTGAGTCCAGATTTTACAAAAAGAAAATCCTTTTATAAAGGAGATCTGTTCTGTGAGGTTTGGATTCAGTCAAAGAGCTACACTTGAGGACCTAGAGGGCCACATGTGGTCCCAGGGTCGCAGGTTCCACACCCTTGAATCCATTCACATTTAAAGTTATGAGCATTATGTTCAAATTTTCCTCCATTTGTCTCTAATGGTTTTGAGTTTTCTCCAACTCCTATTTTTTCCCTCTTCTACTGTAAACATTTTCCTTCAGTTACTTTAGGTTATTCTTTTTCAAGGTGGTCACATTCCCAGTGACCTCTGATCCCCTGTTCCCATTAGTTATCCCTTTCCCTTTGTGGTTTTATTACTTCCTTTTTCTTTCCTGCTTTTAACTGGTTATTTAATTCTTCCCTTTTATTCTTCTGAATCATTTGGAATCTACCTTCCTTTGCTCCCCTTCAATAATCCTTGTTCATTAATTTTTAAATTTCGTTTAAAATGAGAGCATTTCTCTCATTCTCTTCATTACCTTTTCTTTCTGTCTGCTCTAGACTCTCACTCTGTTTCCTGGCCCTTATGATTATCTATTAATGGCTTTCATTCCTTATGCGTATTCTGACTTTTTCCACAGTCAGGACCCCACAGCTAGGTACAGAAGATCCAAGTCAAAAATAAATTGTCCCTACCCTCAGGGAGTTTACATTTTAATGGTGTAGAGAATGTAGATAAATTAGATTACTGAAAGATACAGAGTAGATGGAAGAAAATCTTAGAGGGGAAGACACTGAGGCAGCTGAAGTAAAGGAGAAAAGCCTCCTATAGAAGGTGATACTTAAAGACAAGTCTTAGAAGAAGCCATGGTTTCTAAGAGGCAGAAGCAAAGAAGGCAAGCAGTCCAAGCATTTATGACAGCTAGTGAAAAGGCCCAGAGCTAGGATGGGGCACATCACATACAAGGAATTGCAAGTTGGCCTGTGTGACTGGAACCTAGAGTTTAAGGAGGAGAGTAAAAGTAAGAAGACTGAAAAGGTAAAAAGGAAGCTGGTTATGAAGAGATGAAAACGACTAACAGTTTATATTTAATCCAAGAAATATTAGGCATGCACTGGAATTTATTGAGAAGCAGAAATGACATGATGAAACTTGTACTTACGAAAATCACTTTGGCAGTTTAGAAGATAGATTAGAGTGAGAAAGATTTAAGTAGAGAAGTCAGTTAAAAAGCTGTGTATTTATTTATTCAGCAAGAGGTGATGAGAACCTGAAGTAGAATGGTAACCATGTAAGAGGGGGGGTGGGAAGGAAGGGAGTGCATCTAAGAGAATGTAGAAGAAGAAATTACAGTATTTGGCATCTGATTGGATATGTAGAGTGAGTAACACTGAAAAGTTGAAGATAATCTCTTATGTTGCAAATCTGGAAGACTAGAATGGTAGTGAGGCCCTTGACAGTAAAACGGAAGTTTGTCAAAAGGATTTGGGTTGGGGAATGGAGAGAACATAACAAAATCCATTTTAGACAGATTGATTTTGAAATCGCTCTGGATATCTGGTTGCTGCAATCGACAGTTGGTAATGTAGAACTAGAGGTCAAGGAAGAGACTAGATGAATAGATCTGTCTTCATGGAGATGATAATTGAATCCATGAGGGCTGATGAGATCATGAAGTGAGAATATAGAGAAAAAAGAATGCATAGGATACTTACAGTCAGCAAAAGTGATATATATGGATGAAGATACAGAAAAGGAGACTGAGGAATTGTCAGACAAGTAGGGGGAGAACCAAAAGCAGTCATGAAAACTCAGAGAATAGAGAGTATCCAAGAAGAGAATTGGTCAGCAGTGTCAGATGCTGCAAATACATGGGCAATTACAAAATCAGTTGGTAACTTTGGAAAGAAGTTTCAGTTGAATGATGTGGTCAGAAGCCAGTTTGTAGAAGATTTAGAAGAGTGAGAGAAGATGGGGAAGAGACACCACGTGTGAATGTCTTTTTCATGAAGTTTAAGGATTAAGAGAGATGATCCTATAGACCCCATAGATACTACAGATCCAACAGATGAATAGCTGATGGACATGGTGGATCTAATGAGGTTTTTTTTTAAAGATGAAGGAGAGGTAGATTATGTTTGTAATCAGGACAAAAGAATCCAATATATAAGGAGAGATTTTAGGTTAGACAGGAGGGGATGCTTGTGAGCAATATGTGCAGAAAATATGGGAGGGTATGGGATCACATGAGATCATGTAGAGGGCTGGCCTTGTCAAGCAAAAAAGGGCATCCCATTATCATCAGAGACTAATGTAAAGAAGGTGACAGTGAAGGAGAGATGTCAGAGGGATGTGAAGTGAGAAAAGGTCAAGAAAAAGGTTTGAGTGAAAGGCTTTGTCTTATTGGGTAAATTATAGGGTGAAGTCCTTTGCTGAGGTGATGGGGAGGGCTGGGGAGAGTAGTGTGGGAAGTTTGAGGAAAGAAGAGATTTTGGAACAGCTACTCCAGCAAGTGGGATAGGAAATGAGTAAGGAAGGATTGCCTTGCTGCAATGAGAGCTCAATTGAAATTAGCTATCATAAATTTGAACTGGAGCCAATCAGTATGGTTTCATAATTTTCCAGAGTTTCATTCGGTAGTAACAAGAGTAAGGCAGAAGATAGCAAAAGTAATGCAGGATGGAGTTTTGGCTGGGATTGATTAGATACTGAACAAGGGAATAAGAAATTTGATAGTAGATGTTATTGCAAAGGTTGGCGGGGGGGCTTTAAATCTTTTTTTTTTTAATGCTGAACATAAAACACCAAAAAATACAGAGGATTCTTTAGGAACTATTTCACACTACTTGCTTTAAAAAAGTGTAATAATAAATTCTAAAAGTTACTTTCAAAATTGCCCTGCTTCTCTGTTTATTCTCTTGAATTTTGGGGAAAAAATTTAATCATGCCCTTTTTTACATAACTATGGCTGGCACCCCCTCCCCCAGTGGGAAATGAAAGAAAGGAAAAAAGTCTCTCGATACAAAGAAGGACAGAGAAGCAAAACACATCCACACAGTGACCATACATACAAATACATGTCTCTTGTCAATCATATAAGAAGGGAAGTGGGTAACATACTGTCAAAGCAAGCATCCCAATATACACAGGAAGGCCTACTATCACAGGTTCTTTGATCTGCTTTTCTAAAAGGAAAGGAACTTTTGAGGTGTCAACAATCTACTTTAATCAAACACATGTATCATTCACTTAGTTCAGGGGGAAAAGTCAGCACCCTGAACTTCAGAGGAAATACAAACAGAGAAATAAAGACCAACAGACAGGGTTTCCAACTGTCTGACTGTAAGTAGTACATGCATCACAGATCAACAGACAGATAACTGTCTGACCATACATACATAATTACCAGAGAGAGAAGCACCAACATCTGGGTTTTCAAAGCCAGAGGGCTGCTTAGCTGCCCAGAGGCTCAGCTGGCACACAAATCTTCTTCCAAAAACTAAGCCCCAAAGTAAAACCTCACTTCAGAGTATTTATACACTTTTCAGAGCCATAGGGCATCACAACGTTGGCGAACCACTGCCTCATTAACAAAAAGTGTGGGCCTTCCTACAAATCTCCCCTAATCAAACCCTGCTTAATGGGCAGGCCCATTAATGGGTGGGAAGATATTTAATCTCTTTAGCATTACACGCACTTCACCACAGAGCCTCAGGAGACATGATTGGTTGTTGTATTGATCTGAGTTCTTCAGTCTTTCAAAGTTACTTTTCTTTACAATATTATGTCCTTGTATAAATTATACTTCTGCTCATTTTGCTGTCATACTACCCAGGATTCTCTGACATTGACATTTTTCTTTCTTACAGCACCATAATAATCTTTTGCATTCATATACCACAATTTTCAGTCATTCCCCAGTTGTCTAAGAGTCAATGTAAGACAACTTCTTAGATCTTAGTTCTTTGCCTTTCTTTTTCTCTCTCCTTTTAACCTGCCTTTCAAAATGAGGAAGTTTCTTGGTGTATTATTCTCTCAACTCCACCTTCCACATACTCACTTGTTTCCCTGTTGAATTTGTTGTATTTCTACCCCAAATTGTGAGTATTCAACCTTTTTTGTCCATTTCAGGTAAGAGTTAGGTTCACCTGACACCTGCTTCCCCGGTCTTTTTTAATTTTATTTTATCTCTTAATTTCTTCTGGAGGAAATTATATCAATATATAATACTTATGGAGAATCAGGTTTTTTTTCCTTTGAGTTACTGTTTTCATTTGTTAAAAAAAATTAGTGATCTTTTCCTTCTTTTGGAAAGTCTCTAGAACTATAACTTTTATTTTATTTTATTTTTGCTGGTTGGGGCTTTTCTTTGATTTGATCATCTTTCTACCTTTATTTCCTGAATTGGAACTTTGTGCCATGATCAGTCTATATCCCCTGATGTGCTTTTAGGTGAGATGGTTGGTCCTATTGGTGTTGTCCTGGGTCTTCTAGATTCCACCTCCCAGAGTTGGAATCTTCTGGAATTTTTGATGTCCAAGGACCCTATCTGAAATCTCAGGAAGGACTATTAAGGACCTAAGAACCTCTAGGCCTGAGAGTGTCTTAGCCTGAATGGTGCCATGTCACATTGGTCAATGTTCACTGCTACTCCCTAGGGCTTCCAAGGTCCCTATCCTGGGACTTTGTGATCATCCTGAGTCTCTCTTGGGGGAACCTTCCAGCTCTGCATGCCCCTGGCTGATCCCAGTTACAGCCGCAGACTATAGGCATTGTAATAGTTTCCTGTGCCAGCTCTGACTTTGTGGTAGTCCCTTTTCCTGTGGCGGATAGAGAGCATACTGAGAGTTAGGAAGATAAACTCAAATACTGCATCAGATGCTAACTGTGTGACCCTGGACAAGTCATTTAGCTTCTCTGCATCTGTTTCTTCCTCTGTAAAATGGGGATAATAAGGACAACTCGTAGGGTTTTGTGAGGATCACATGAGTTAATGTGCAAAGTGGTTTGCCAGCCTTAAAGTGCTATATAAGTGCTAGTTCGTTGTCATCATCTTTTTCTGAATCATCATCATTGTTCACCAGAAGGTTGCCCTTGGCTGATGCAGCTTTGTTGACAGCCCTCATTCCAGTTGCCTGCAGGCTTTTCTGGCTTGATCTCTTTTGCGGTTCTGGGGTTTTAAAAAAGTACCTTCTAAAAAACTCCTCATTGTATTTATTGATCATCATTTCATCTTGCACAAACTTTATGATTTTGCTGGAGTGGGTATGTGGAGGTTGGATGGTTGGCTCCCATTCAGGTAGCCATCTTTGATAGTATAGATTTAAAATGGTTTATCAAGGAGTAGAAATTGGGAAAAGAAGAAAGCACAATCAAAGTAAAGGGGGTAGCCTGGGAAAGAAGACTGAGGGATGGAAGGATTGCAAGTCACAGTGAAATTGAAGAGGAGTTGTGAGAGAGTAGTAAAGTATATAGAAAGAGAAAAAATTATGATCAGATTGCTTAGACTAAATTTTTGAACATGAAAGTGGAACAGCTGTGGGGGACAGTAAGATAGAAAGTATGTTCATTCCTGCGTGTAGCTGAGGTGGAGTAGAAGAAGAAATCACGAGAATTGAATAGTGTGAAAAACTGAGAAATTTGAGGAAATGTGTCATGTATGTTACCTGAATAAGGTCAGAAGTTGGGTTAGAAAAGAGCACTGAGGGCCAGGCACTGAACCCACTGAGAAAGGAAGAAGAATGCCCTAAGAGTTGGTACATAATAGCTACCAGAATCAATATATTTGGATAGATTGAGCCTCAAAGGAAGAGAGGTTGCTGAGTGATGGGTAGTTGTGAGAAAGTTTGGTAGTGGCAAAGGGAAGCCAAGAGTATTCTGATTCTTTACTGCAACCAGTGAATTAGGGAATCTGAAAGAGTTAGCTACTATAGGAATGGATGACCAGGGATATAGTGTCTTGTAGGAGGAGCCAAATCTCAGTGAGTGCTGGAAAATGGAAGAAGAAAACGAGGAAGTTTTTTGAGATGAGAAAAAGTGTGCTTATTATGGAGTAGACATTCCAGAAGGCATAGTGGAAGAGGTGGGCAGATATACGACAGGACCTTGGGAGGGTTAGGTTGCTTTGGATGCTAACGAGAGAACAAATAGCTCAGGTAAGAAGTGGTACATATGTTCTTCATAGGAGGCATAAGTTTAATTTTCTTTTATGCTGATTTTGGGGTCAGTTTAAGTATTTACCCTTCTATGCCATCAACTAGAATATCTATTTTGTAACAAAAATAATTAAAATAAGCATTCAAGTACAGCTTAGAATATAATTTTTAAAAATTTCTCCCTTCAGTTTCATTGAAGGGTAAGTGAAGAGAACAAATCATCCTCATTGTCAAATGACAGTGTTGGTGTAGAGACAACCAAGGCTAGATTTGAAGTGGAAGTCCTCTGTTCAGGCCCTAGCTCTGTAGCTTACTTACTTCCTTGGAAAAGTAATTTTACTTTTTCAGGTCTCAGTTGAGCTAGGTGATCTCCAAGGCCCCTTCACAGCTTTAAATTCATTGTGACCCTATGATCTTAAGTTTCTCATATTGTTATAAATTAGTTGGGAAATGTGTGCATAATATTACAATTAGATACATTTATAAAGCTGGTTATGCTGTACACAGTTGTTGCTGTCATTGTAAAAAGAGGCCTCTAGTAGAGGTCATCTGTAAATCTGCCCTGACTATTCAGCATTTTTATTGGGGACTCAGGTGAAAAACTAGAAAGGTAAGTTTATGAAATTTAAAGTGATATGAGTTAGGAAAATATAGATAATTCTCTGCATAACAGAATCAGAATTCAAATTTATTTCAGTAGGCTTGAAATATGCAAAACTAACAAGATGAAATTTAAAAGAGATACATTTGAAATCCAGTATCTTGGGTTAAAAATCAATGAGTTTTTACCTGAGTTGGATGAACTATTGCTGAGTGAACTGAACAGAACCAGGAGAATACTGTGCACAGCAACAACAACGTTGTGCGATGATCATCTTTGCTAGACTTAGCTCTTCTGAGCAATGCAGTGATCTAAGACAATTCCAAAACTCATGATAAAAACACTATCCACATCCAGAGAAAAAACTGTGGTGTCTGAGTATGATTGAATCATACTCTGTTCTCTTTATTTTTTTCTTTCTCATAGTTTTTCATTTTTGTTCTGCACAACATGACTAATGTGGAAATATGTTTAATGTTACCATATATGTATAGCCTATATCAGATTGCATGGCATTCTATCTTGGGTGGGGGTGGTGGAATTTAGAACTGTCTGCTAGAAGCAAATGTTGAAAACTAAAAACAAATAAATAAATTTTTTAAAAATAGCCTCCCCCCCAAAAAAAGAATGTAAACTATTTGGGAAAAAAACAGTGAGTTTTTATATGGAAAGATAGCATGATATAATGGAAACAGTACTGGAGTTCATCTGAGAAGGGATTCAGGTTAAATAAAACCTTCCCTCTTCTACTTATTAGTTGTTTGACTCGAGACAATCAAATCCAAACTTCTCTGAACCTAATCTTTCCTCTTCTCTAAGTGGGGAAATATATTTATGGTATTATCTCTTAAGAGTTGTAAAAATCAAATGATCCAATTTTTGTGAAGTGATTTATATTCAGTAAATTCAAATATAAAACCCTTTGGTTTTTAAAATTCTTTATAACCTGTCCCCTTCCTATCTTTTTAGTCTACTTGCATCTTACCCTCCTCTGTATATTATGATCTAATGACACTGGCCTCGGTACATTCCATTCTCTCTGTCCTCTGCCCCCTACCAGCCATTTTCACTTGTATCTCTCCTGCCTGGAATACTTTCCCTCCATCTCTTTTTCCTGGAGTTCCTGGCTTCTTATGAGTCTCAATAAAAATCTCACCTTCTACAAGGAGTTTTTCCTATTACTCTTAATGCTAGTGTCTTTTCACTGAGATTATCTCCAGTTTATCCTGTATTATGTTTGTACATAATTATTTTTACAAGGTGTTTCCTCCATTAGATTGCAGCTTCCTTGGAAGCAGACCATTTTTGCCTTTCTTTGTATCTTCAGCAATTAGCACAGGGCTTGGCTCACAGTAATTTCTTAATAAATGCTTATTGATTTGATTATTTCACCCATTTTGAGAATTCACCCTGTAAAGACTTGAAGAGGAAATCCACAGACTTCATGGAATGAGAAAGAGAACAGATCTGTAGGACTTAAGCTATTTCTCTGCAAAAATGAGAGTTTTGCATCCTTCCAAAAGAGAGTCTTCCAAAAGCACAGTCTAATATGTACAGTGAAGCAAACCCCACTAGACAACTTCCAGAAGAGAGAAAACACAATGATGAACTGCCTTTTTTGGCTAATGTGGCATGTATCCCACAGAGCTCAGTATGCACTAGCTACATAGATAACATCTAAGTAATTAGGAGGAAATCGAATCAAATTAACTGACATTAAGAAGAATAATTCCTAGGGAATATGACTGATTACTCAAGGGGTTCATGATGATGTCTGCAAACCACATCTTTCCCACCCTTACTTCCTGCTTTCTTCCTTCTCCTGTCTCCTGAACATTATTGCTTACATTCAGACAGTTTGTTGGTTCCAGAGCCAACTGCTGACTGGTTTGGGCCTTTGAAATACTGAGGATAAAAATTCCACAATTAACAGGTACTGAGTTCCTCATTCTGTTTGGTGTTGGCAATACCTGATACTGCTCCTCTTCAGGTTTTTTTTTATTAGTTCCAAATTCTTTCCCTCCTTTCACCTCCTCTACTACTCATTGAGAAAGCAAAACAGGGAAGGAAAGAAGGAAGAAAGGAAGGAAAGAAGGAAAAAAATAACTATGATTCAGTCTACCCTCTGAGTCCATCAATTCTCTATCTGGATATAGGTAACATTTTTTTCATCATGATTCCTTTTTAATTATAGTGGTTCATTATGTTACCACAACAATTTTGTTGATCAATTACTAAATCTTTTGTAGGTGATTATCTTTACAGTATTGCTGTTCCTGTATAAATTGTTCATTTGATTATGCTTATTTCACTTTGCAGTTCATTAAGTCTTTCCAGGTCTTTCTGAAACCATCCCCTTTATCATTTCTTACTGCATAATAGTATTCCATCATATTCATATACCGTAAATTGTTCATTCATTCCCAGTTGATGAGCATCCCTTCTGTTTCCAGTTCTTGGCCACAACAAGCTTCCTAACTGATTAACTGTCAGTCCCCTCTAGAATTCATCTTTTGCACCACTGCCAATCTGTTTTTCACTCTCCTGCTAACAAAAAAAAAAAAAAAGTAAGTGGCTCCCTAGTATGTAACAAATAAAATACAGGTTTCTGAACTTACCATTTAAGATTCTCCATAATCTATTTCCAATCTATTTTTTTTACCTTATTTCATATTATTCCTATTTGTATATTTTACACTGAAGCCAAATTATATTACTGTTTCCCCTACCTTTTCCTGCTTTCTAAGACTTCTGTGCATTTCCATGTAACTTGCCTTCCTGCAGTGAATTTCCTTACCTATTTTCATTTGTTGAAATCCTTCTTCAAAACCCAGATCAATTACAACCTCATTCATGACATCTTCACTGATTTTCCTGCTAAAAATTATCCTTCTTTCCTTGAATCCTTCATGCCATTGTTTGACCTTTCCTATGCACTTAATTATTTTATAACATCATATAGTTTTTGTTATTTCTGTTCTCCCTCTACCTTGTATGATTGTTAAGGGCAGAAAATCTTTGCATCCGTAGCATCTTGAACGTAAATTGAAAGACTAATGAATTTTGAGGCAGAGGACCTGAGCTCTAAACTCAGCTCTGCCTCCTCTGTAACTTTCACCAAGTCATTTAACCTCTCTTGGTCGAAGTTTCCTTATCTGTAAAATTTGAGACTTGGACTAGATGGACTCTTATGTTCCTTTGCAGGTGCAAATCTAAGGTTTTATTCCACTACACCCTCATTTAATATTTTTTAACTTGAATTGAGTGTTTTAGTTTACCACAAGTTCAACATGAATTTTTAAAATGTAATAAAACTGCTAAAAAAAATAAGCTAACACAACCTTAAGTTTAATAAATAGAATTATAATATTTAAATTAAGATAAGTAATAGTTTTACTACTTCTGTGCAGGTCAAATAACATTGAGAATATTTTATTTCCATTTCTGAGATACATACTTAATTAAGAAACTTGGACAAACCAGGAGATATACAGAAGAAGGCAACCTCTGCTGAAGAGTATTCAAACTATACCCTTCAGTTAAAATTCAACAAATATATGTTCAATGCCTATGATCTGAAAGACACTAGGGGCTCAAAGAAGAAAAAACATAGCTGTGTCTTTCCTCAAGGAGCCTGCATTCTACTATGTGATACAATATATAAATGGATAAATAAATTTATAAGATAATTTGAGTAGGAATAGGCCACTAAAATAGGAGTGAGAATCAGAGAAGGCTCCAGAAAAGAGGAGACCTTTGAGCTGAATCTTGAAGGAATATAGGGCTTCTGAAAGGCAGAGATGAGGAAAGGCTTTCTCCTCATGGGGGAAAGCTTGTGCAGAAGATAGAGGTGCCCATGGAGCTTGGAATGCAGTTAGCTCTCTAGTTTGGCTGAAACAAAAAGCAGTAACGTGAAATAAGTCTGGGAAAGGTACTTTGGAGCTAGAGTGGGTCTCCAATGCCAGAGTGCAGTTTTTATTTTATATTGAAAGCAATGAGGAGTCACTGTTGGTTTTTTGTGCAAAAATTTTTGGACATGATCAGACTTATGCCATAGGAAGATTATTTTGACAGCCATGTGGAAGATGGGTCAGAGAGAGGAAAGAATAGAAGTAGGTAGATTTATGAGGATACTATTATAACCAGTTTAGGTTAAGAGAGAAGAAGGGCCTTAACTATAGTGGTGGCCCTGTGAAGGGAAAGTTTACAAATAACTCTCATTTGTGTTTGCCTTGCTCTATATGAACTCCAGGTTGTTATTTTCATTCCTAAAATCAGCACCTAATAGTGAGTCCATAACTGCCCTAATGAGGAATTCAGCAGGACTATCACCCTAGTGATAGCTTGTGCCAGCTAGTATGCTTTTATTATTGCAGTCAGATTCTGTTAGATGCAGTGACTTACATATAGTGAGCACTCTCTAATGTTTGTTGAAATTGGAAACGATGACAAGATAGCTAGGTAATGTTGAAAGAACAGTTGGAAGACAGTCCCACTATTGGTGGGACTATGAATTAGCCCAACCATTCTAGAAAGCATTTTGGAATTCTGTAATGGCTGTGCTTGCTCCAAATTCTCTGCTAAGCACTTCTGTTACCCATCATTGTGTGTCTCTGGAAGCGAGCTCTCTTTTACCACTTCTAGGAGGGAGATCGCACCAGCTTATCACACTGATAGGCTCAGGCCTTCTACCCTCTACCCCTGTTACAGGGGATGTCAAACCATATTCCAAGAATTATCTCACAATTGAATTGTCCAAAACATAATTCATTATTTTACCCTCTCAAAAAAAATCTCTTTTCTAAACATCCCTGTATTACTGTCAAGGGTTACCATCATTCTTCCAAGGACCCAGGCTCACAACCTCAGTGTCATTCTTGCTCTCTGATTCTCACACCATATGTCCAGTCAGCAAATCTCATCATATCTTTTCTTATAACACCTTTTCAGTATGCTCCCTTCTCTTCATTCACAGAGCCACTGTCCTAGTTCAGGCCCTTGTCACTCTCTGCTGGACCACTGCATAACCTCACAATCACTGTCCTGCTACAAGTTTTTTTTTCCCTTCTCTAATCCATCCTTCACATTGCTGCCTAAGTGTTTTTCCTAGATCTTAGTTCTGACTATGCCACATCCCAACTCAGTAAGTTCTAGTGACTCCCTTTTACCTTTAGGGTCAAATATATCACTTGGTATTTAAAGCTCTTCACAACAATTTAAATCTCTTCCTTCCTGTTTTTCTAATCTTACATTATTTCACTCCGTGGATTTGAAAGAATAGTCACATGGGCCTCCTTGCTATTCCACATACAGATACTCTCTACTTCCCGTCTTGGTGTCTTTGCACTGGCTGTCCCCCATGCCTAGTGTGCTGCCCCTCTTCACCTCTCGAAATCTCTCATGTCTCTCAAGACTCAAATGCCTTCTCTAATGAATATAGATGCAAAAATTTTAAATAAGATTTTAGCAAAACAAATACAGCATCTTATCATGAGAATAATACATTATGATCAGGTAGGATTCATACCAGGAATGCAGGGCTGGTTCAATATTAGGAAAATTATTAGCATTATCGATCATATCAACGACAAAACTAACAGAAACCATATGATTATCTCAATAGATGCAGAAAAAGCTTTCGACAAAACAGCATCCATTCCTAGTAAAAATATTGGAGAACATAGGAAT
>CM053771.1:228732248-228753051 GCA_028658325.1 Potorous gilbertii | reverse complement strand
CTGCACCCTTGTTCAGGTTGTTTAATCTGTCTGAGCCTCATCTGTAAAAAGAAGATAGTTATCTTTGCAATACTTACTTCTAAGGGTTCTCAGAGGAAAACACTTTGTATGCTTTAGATCGCAAGAGTAATGTGAGCTATTGTTATTAAGGATAGTCTGTCTGGGCCCCATCCTGGGAGTGGATTGCATAGTTGCCAACCTGAATTTTGTCATCTGCATGAGTTTGTGTGTGTAAGAATGCACAAGTTGCAATTAATTCCCAGCAAAGGCACTCCTCAAGCTAATTAGAAATGCAAAGTGTGAGTCTAAATGTTATGAGATTATAAAATGGTTTAATAACAGGAACAATGAGATTGTGGCATATGCATTCTGGCCATGTAAATATTTTATAATGGTACTGCTCTGATTTCATTTGACTAATCATGCCATTGATATGCAACTGCTGCCTTGCAACTAGAAAGGCTGAATCGTGGCAGATCACCCTTCTAATGTCATAATTATTAATATTGGAGGGAAATGGAGATGCTACACTCTAATGGAGGTGACTTGGCCTTTCCCATTGACTGAGGGATGGCACCTCTGGGGGAAGAAAAGAGAGGAGAGACTCAAGCCCCAACATCTACAAGCATCTTGTTGGTTGGAAGCATGTAGGCAATCAGGCAGCTCAACCAATTACAACGACAGGAATGCCTGAGAGAGGAGTTTGGAGGAGCACATTCTCTAATTTGAATTAAAAATAACAATGTAAAAACACTATCTGAGTAGGGCAGGTTGGAGAGATGATAGAGGACCCTGCTGTACCCTGGAGTCTAGACAAGCAATAGACCAGTAGAGTGCAAGTGTGTCTTACCTCACAAAATTAGTGTATTATGTATGCCCCAAATATGTAACATTTTTGTAAAGAAAAGTACACTTCCTTTGTAGCGTTTCAAAGCCTTTCCACATGCTGAGAAACATGAGGTAGATAAGTAATATATACTTGTGCTCAATGTTTCAAGTCAAAGGACTCTAGATTCAGTACTGGTTGCACCACATGGAAAATTCTGCCCCAGGTGCTTCTTTGTTCCAGAGAAAAGCTAGGGCATGTTCAGATCAAAACAAACAGGATGACAAGAAGGATGCTAAACCATGTCGTGCGTGGAACAGTAGTCCTATGATATAGGAGCGAAGGATATTTAGCCTGGAGAAGACAAACGGCAGACATGATCTTTGCCTTCATGTACTGAAGTGCTGTAAGGTGAAAGAGCTAGTGGATATGGGATCTGCAGACTATACCTTACTGGGCCAAATCTACTTGCCCCCTATTTTTGTACTGCCATGAGTCAAGAATGACTTTTACATGTAAAAACCATTCTTAGCTCAAGGTAGTATAGAAACAGGTAGCCTGTCAGGATGTAGTTGGCTGATACGAGGAGCAGATCAATCAATTGATCCATAAACAAGTGTTTAGTAATGGATATGCAACTATTATTTTAAAGATTATATCATTTTAAAAAATCAGAAGAGAAGCAAATCATATACCTCTCACAGCTATGGGTAGATGTACTCTTAACCAAATGAGATAAAGGCAATTACAAAAGATAAAACACACAACTTTGATTACTTGAACTAAAAAGCTTCTGCACAGATAACATTAATGTACCTAGGATAAGAAGAGAAGTGATCAAATGGAGGGAAACATTATGGTGTCAAATTTCTCTGATAAGAGTTTGGTATCTAAGATATATAATTTTTATACTAATAGCCATTCCCCAACAGATGAGTGACCAAAGGATATGAATAAACATATCAAAAGGAGAATTACAGAGTATTCAGTCACATAAAAGCATCCTCCAAATTATGACTCATAAGAAAAATACAAATCAAAACAACCCTGAATGTTTACCTCATACTCTGCAAATTGGCAAGAATGATTTTTTAAATGGTAGAACTCAGTGTTCTTTACTAATACTTTATTGGTAGAGTGTTAAATACTATAATTTCGGAAAACGATTTAGAATTATTCAAGTAAAGTGATTAAAATATCTCTACCCT
The DNA here is from genome assembly GCA_028658325.1 of Potorous gilbertii. NCBI lineage: Eukaryota > Metazoa > Chordata > Mammalia > Diprotodontia > Potoroidae > Potorous > Potorous gilbertii. The sequence continues at coordinate 228,751,017 of CM053771.1, read as the reverse complement.
TAGAACTAGAGACTCCATTACTTGACTTATACCCCAAGAAAGCCAGTTACAAGAATAAAGTCCTCATGTATAATATATATGTATGTATATATATATATATATATATATATATATATATATATAATTTTTACTTACTAACTTACCAATTTTTGTGATAGATAAAAATTGAAAGCAAAGTAGATGCCTGACAATTGAAGAATGGTTAAACAAAATATGAAACATGAATGTAAGAGAATATGGCTGTGCTGTAAGAAATAATGTGTATCATCTAGAGAAAGAACTATGGAGTCCAAATGCATATCAAAGCACATTATTTGCTCTCTTTTTTTGTTTTGTTATATTTTATTTTTTCTTTCTTATGGTTCCTCCATTTGTTCTAATTCTATACAGCATAACTAATGTGAAAACATGTCTAATAAGAATGTATATGTAGAGCCTATATCACATTGCATGCTCTCTTAAGGAGGAGGAAGAGGAGGGAGGTAGAGAAATTTAAAACTTATGGAAGTGAATGTTGAAAACTGAAAATAAATTCATTTAAAAAATTTTTTTAAAGAAATGAGATGTGTAATGAATAGAGAAGCATGAAAAGATCTATATGAACTAATAACAGAGTAAAATAAACAGCCAAGAAACAACATACACAGTAACTACAACAATGTAAAAAGGGAAAGAACAACTACCTACCAAAAAATCATTGGGCTTAATCAAGAGGCTTACCTTCTGGATTACTGGGAGAAGTTTTCTGTAGCATTGGAGGTACTTAAATAGAGGCTGGATAATCACCTGTTAGTTTCTATGATTTTTAACTTCCCTTAACTTATGGGTTTGATTTTGGTGAAACATACCTGTAATAATATTAGTTCTTTACCTTCTCCACCAGGCCTACAAGAAAGATGAAATAAGAAATTCATGTGCCCATATATATCCCAGGAACCTTCTTTCTGGTCAAGGGTGTATACAGAAGTATACTTATTTCAGTCTCTTAACCATCACTTTAAAAAAAACCCATCAAAATGGGTTGGATTAGACTAGGTTGATGTCAGATTGGAAAGTTTGAACTTTGCTTCTGTAGGTTATAATAAGCTACGCTAGCTCTGTACTTTGGGGAGATTATTCTGACAGCAGAGCAGCATCCCCCACAATAGAATGATTTGCCTCCCATTAGAATGAGCTGCTTCCAAAGATAGGAATATCTACTTGCTAAAACTCATCAAGCTGAGACTTAATAACGCCTCAAGTATATTTCAGAAAGGATGCCTGTTCACATGATCTCTGTGATCCCTTCCAGCTCTGATATTATCTGATTCTTTTATTGTCCTGTAGAAATCCAAGGAGATGGGGGTAAGGCACAGAGAGAAGAGAGACAAGTAACGTAAAGGGGAATGCAGGACTACATGAGCTATGCTAAAGGGACTTTCTAAAGTCCAGTCTGGCTGAGGTAGCCTCTTGGGGCATAAATGGAAGACCACTAGATATGGGGTCAGAAGAACTGGGCTTGAGAGCTGCCTTTGTCTCTTTCTAGCTGTGACCTTGAACAATTTTCCCCCTCTCTAGATCTCAATTTCCTCATCAGTAAAATGAGGAAATTGGACTGGATGATATATAAGATCCCTTCCAACTCTAACATTATGTGATTCTTGGTTTTGAGAAGAGTAGGAGAGAAGAATGGAAGAGAGGGTTGGGGACCAAATAAATAGGTCCAGCCATATTGTACAAATACATACTTGTATTTACTTTGTGTATATGTATATGTAGCACACATATATGTATATTTGTATTTACTTATAGGTATATAAAATAAAATATAGGGGCAAGGACTGTTTTATTTTGTTGTCATATCCCCAGAACCTAACACTGTTCCCTGATGCATTGTAAACACATTATAAATGCTTGTCGGTTGATTATTCATTCCTTTATCAGTATTAAATTTTCTTCATGCATGTATGTTTCTGATTAAGAAGTGATCAAGAGCAGACACAGAAGCTCTAACCCTTTCCCTCTCCAATTCTCCAGGTTTCAGCTACTATCATACTTTGTAGGGGCTTCTCTGATGGCTCTCCCAGTAAAGAGCTTGCAGGTAGGTCAATTTAAGGTACAGTGACCTTTCTGTTTAAGTTTCCTTATTCATTAGCAAGGACTCGAGAGGAAAAGGACTTAGCTATCTTGGCATGGAAAACCTCAATACAGAAGTCGAGCCTGCTCCCTATGGCCCTGACCTCTGACTTGCTCTGCCTTACTCTCCATTCCCCTGCACTGCACTCCTACAGCTGACCATCCTTAGGGCTCAAAGCCCTGGTTCTTCTTTCAAGCCTAAGCCAAAGGAGGAGCACAGCCTCCCTCCTTTTCTAACTCTTCTCTCTAGGGGCTGTGGTTAACATGTAATAACTGCACGTAGGACTCAATTAGGTTTCGGATTGCAAAGCAGATGCTGCTTTTGTGAGGAGAATGGAACAAGAGTATTGGCTATGGTAATGGAAGGCCTGGGACTAACCCATGGAGACTGCTAATTGAGTTTTTGCTAGTAATTTTTCACCCCTAAATGAACAAGAAAAAGGGCATCTTTGATGCTCATCTGCCATGCTGGTCAAACAAGCAAATGTCTCCAGATTTGGGAAATGAACATCCTAATCCAGGGGGAGATAAGACCTGTCTTTTCTTCTCCTCTATCTAGGGTCATGCTCTCCACCCCCTCCATCACCACCATCCCCACTCCCAAGGAGTAATCATGCAGAGATTTAGTTCTTGCCAGCTACAAAGGCAGGGTTGGCTGGTACAAGATGAAAGTGTCTAAGGTTGTAGAGTGGTTTGGGCCTTGAAAATTTTCAGACAGTCCAGCTCCCCCTGTGACTCAGACACTTTTCCTGTTTTTTTCCTCTGTGGCTGGGCACTAGAAGTGGGTTGAGGACCACAAACTGTGAAATGGACTGAATTTGCAAGTAGGAGGGATTTAGATGAGGCATTAGATTAGCAGTTTCTAGGGAGGATGGGTTGTGAAGCAACAGGGGACATTCATACTGTGCACACAGTAGGGAGATGAAAAGAACTCACTGAAAGAGAGATCGATCATGGGACAACCAATTTAGGCTTTTCTCCAATTAAACAAACATCTGTGATTAACAGCTGACATTTATGTAGAGCTTTAAATAGTTTTATGAAGTGTTTTACACTAATATCTCATTTGATCCTGGCATATAGTAAGCATTTAATGATGCTCGATTGATTGATCAATCTTTCACAATGTCCTACTCCAATTGCCCCTTGTGTTATGGGAGGTGACCCTAGACTCTTCAAAGTTATACTGACCAACCACAACTAAGCTCTATCAGGTTCTACCATACTGAAAAGATTTTGAGTATGGTTCCAGTAATAGACGTCATCTAATTTCCAAGAATTAGTCTAACTAAATAGCCAAAGGCTCTTCACTAGGAGACATGACCTTCCTCCTTCCACTTTTTCAGTGATAGTAGGAAAGTGGAGGTAAAGGGCACAAAGGATGACCAAGGATTATCCAGTTTTTAGACCATCTTCAAATGTTTACTTAGCTGTGGGCTTTCTAAATGCAATAGCATTCAACTACCAATGAGTGCTATAATACTCAAGAAACTTAATCATATCAGTCTTGATATTTTGTCTATGTAAAAAATAGAAAATTAAAAGGAAATTGCATTGAACGATGGTTCACAATTTCTCCTCAGAAAATCATACAAAGGCTGAGTTGGTTCTGTCATCTGTCCAAAGGCAAGAAGAAACATCATTCTATAGGACATTTGGACATCTCATATGGCACTGCCCATGACAAATATTCACAAAAGCACCACTGTGAAAATAGTTGCAGTTTATATGTCAACATCCATTACAGCAGGTGAAAACTGATAAAGTCTTTTTTAAAATATTGGGGGAAAATGTTTCATGAGAAAGTAATGAGACAGGCCAATGACTTCTAGACTACACAGAAGATTTATTGGTATAAATATTCTTTCTCCCATAAATGTCTCATGTTTTACATCAATAATTTGCTTAAATAGGTCAAGTTGGAGTTGTTTTCTTTACATACCATGTTTTCTCATTTACAAAGAATTCAATAAGACTTAAATTAAAACAACATATACTTTAATAGTTGGTAACTTCAATACAAAGGTCGACCAGCATCACGACTACTTTGAGAAAATCATTGGAAAGTGTTAGAAATCAAGAGCAATAACATTAACAAAAACTGAAATTAATTACATTTTAAGGGAACAGAAATAACTTGTGACTAATGTAAAAGGGAATTCCTGGGTTTTTGTCTGTTTATAGTCAAACTATCAACTTGTTTGAGCAAAAATAAAAATTAATAGAGTGATGGAATAAAGATTTTTTAAAAACCTTAATACATATAATTAAAACCAGTTACACCTAATCTATTTAAACACATTGTTGATATCAAACAATAGGAAATCAATGGAAGAAAGTATGCTAATATACAAAAGTATGCAATTTAACATAGAAGTTTAAGCAATGTAAATCAATTACCATAATGAGAAGGTACAAAAAATCCAAAAATAACATTAGTTAGGAAATACTAGATTTATTTGACAATTGGAGGGAGATGGCCGTTAAAGGCAATGCCAGTTTATGACATAAACTCATTTGTAAAGTCTTACGACAAAGGATAATGGAATATTATAATCAATAATGCCAAATTTACGTCATGAACAATTGAGAAGCTATGAAAACAAAACTTGTTTAGTGAAATCTTAAAAAGAAACCCAAGTAAGCAAAGTCATCCTGAGGGCATTCAAAGATAAAAATAGAAAGAAGATACAAACACAGAGAAGATGGAAGAGATCTGCGCATATTTTTATGACAAACTATTTTCACCATTAATAAAAGTAAAGTTACTACATTTGTATTCTAATATCATACTCCTGCATGTACTTTTAAAAGAAGTATGACTTACACTTAAGAAAACAAAGTTAGGAAAAACAAACTAGACTAAGGATATATATATATGTCTGTGTGTGTATATGTATATATATATAGTAAGTATACATATTGCCTTTATTATATATGTAGACATATATACACATATATAATAAAGGCAATACAATTTGAGAGTATTGAGGAATTGATTTTCAATGTATCTGAAAAAAGGAAAGATACCACAGGATTGGAAAAAAAATCTCAGACTACATTATTGTTATTACCCACTCCCCCCAAAAATGACCAAGAAAACATTAATAACTATTATACTAACACATATACTCATTTTATAGCTATATAAAAATTTTATGAGAATAATTGAGGCCATTTTTGACAAGGATATTAGAAGACTTCTGCAAACAATATTTTAGAGTATATACCTTTTTCAGCATCACACAATTGACTAAAAGATGCAGAGAATACAAAATCTAATTGTGCTTATTTGACTACTGAAAATCTCTTCATGCAATAGAATGAAATACTACTTTAAAGGCTCATCTCCAACAAAGTGACTACTGAGCTTATGTCAAAATTATACAAAATTCCATGAAAGATGAAATTTTAAAAAAAGACTTTATTTGATAATCTTTTGATAACTTCAAGTGAGGCATAGAGGATGTATGGAAGATTTTAAGATACATTTTTTAAAAGCATTCAACATTCTCATAGAGGAAATTCAGGGCAAGAGATCACTATACATAATGAGGGCCATTGGGTTATCCTATAAGTGTGACATTGTATTGATGGCATCAAGCCCAAAAATATCGTGAAACCTCTTGAGATTCATAATTCTTATAAAGAGTTTGGTTCAATTATCCACAAAGGAAAAACTCAATGGATGAAGAATGAATTTCCCTAGATTGTGTTAAGCGGTTAAATGTACAATCTACAGAGCACATTAAAAAATGCATTTGTTTATTTGTATCTTAGACAGACATGGCAAATGGCCAGTGAGTTGGGCCCAGAATTGAAGAGGAGGACAGCAGATAGGATTGCCTTTAGGAATGCATGATTCTTTTAGTTATCCCAATTTTCTCCCTTAAAAAAATGTCCACTGGGTCAATATAATAGAAAAATGATGATGCTACCTAAATTAATTTACTGATTTTATGCCATACCAATCAGACTAAAGAGGGATTATTTTATAAAGCTAGACAAAATACTAAAAAAATCCATTTAGAGAAACAAAGGTCTAGATGCAGGGGTGGGGAATCTGCACCCTTGAGACCACATGTGGACCTCTAGGTCCTCCAAGTGTGATCCTTTGATTGAATCTAAACTTCACAGAACAAATCCTTTATAAAAGGATTTGTTCTGTAAAACTTGGACTCAGGTCACATTCAAGGACCTAAAAGGCCACATGTGGCCTTGAGGCTGCAGATTACCCACTCCTAATCTCAAGGGAAATGATGAAAAAGCAAGTAAAAATGAAAAAAATAGCATTTTCAAACTTCAGATTATATTATAAAAGACATAATAACTAACATTTAATTATCACTTTAACATTTTAAAAGTACATTACATTTTTATCTCATTCAATTCTTATTAAAACTCTTTGAGATAGGCAGTATTTATCCCCATTTTATAGATTTGGAAATTGAGACTAAGAAAAGTTAAGTGCTTATCTAACCCAGTATATCCCTATTAATAAGTATTCAAGGCAAGATTTGAACTTAGGACTTCTAACTCCAGGTCAAGCACTATATCTACTAAACCACCCCAAGATTATTTGATACTGGTTTAAAAAATAGAAAAGAGATAATGGAAGATTAGATAAGCAAGAATTAGAAAAAAATTGAGCCCAATATTCCAGTGTTTGATAAACCTAAGAACATAAATTACATGGAGAAAGGAAGACTCTCTTATGCAACACAAGCTAAGAGAACTGGAAAAGAATTGAGCAAAAAACAGGTTGAAACCAGGATTTATAACACATACCACAATAAGTTCTATAACAAAAGCCCACGTTTAAAATATCAATAGTTTTCCTAGAAACACACTTCAAACAGAAAGACACAGAATTAATAAGGAGCTGGAGCAGAACCTTTCAATATTTTTCCTGTCATATAAAATATGAATCATAGAACACTACAGTCTTTGACGAACTGGAATTGAGGATCACTGAAAGGGCATTGACAGGGTTCTGTGGTAGGCATGAATAAACTACAATACACTTGAAACTAGCACTTATGAAGGAATGGTAGGATAAAGAAAACCCCACCCTGAAAAAAAAATTTACGAATGAAAAAAGTGGGCTGGTCATTTGATAAGAACAAGAGATAACCCAAGAAAATAAGAGATAGTCTTAGCACTTTGAATTAGATCACCTATGGCTAATGTAGGAGAGACCATGCATGGGCAAGAGTCATAAGGGATAGACGAGAATGGATGGTCTGGGATCTTTGAGGAATACTCACACAGATGAGATTCACTTGAAAACTTGAACTCCTCACAAAGAACCTCATAGGTAGTACAAGAAATATTATTTTCCTCTTTTTCAAATGAGGAAACTGAGGCTCAGAGAAGAACTGACTTGCCCAAGGTTAGAAGCTGGAATTCCCTTACTACCCCCTTCCCCTCTCTTTATTAAATTCAGTCACATTTTTAAAGTTCATTTGAGGTGCCATCTCCTCACAGAAGTCTGCCCTAATTTTTCTAGTTAAAAAAGACTTTTCTCTGATAACATACCACTTTGAACTATTCTTGATACTCACTCATCTAATTCGCATTATATATACCTATGTATATTTTACCTAGGTGGCTAGGTAGTACAGTGGATAGAGTGCTGGGTCTGGAGTCAGGAATAATTGAGTTCAAATCCTAACTCAAACCAGCTATGTGACCCTGAGCAAGTCATTTCACCTCTGTCTGCCTCCATTTCTCCATCTGTAAAATGGAAATAATAATAGTACCTATTTCCCAGAATTGTTACAAGGATCAAATGAGATAGAGTTATAAGGCACTTTGCAAACCTTGAAGTGTAGTATAAATGCTAGCTTTTACAATCCGTATAAATGTATATACATATGTATATAAACATATGCGCATATGTATATTATATATATATATATATATATATATATATATATATTAGTACATGTATAATCCCTCCTATTGGACTACAAGTTTCTAGAATACAAGGACTTTGTGTTTCTGGCACAGTCTTCAAACTTTGATCCATGAAGGCCTTTGAGGAAATTAGAAAGAAAGTTCCTATAGAATGTCCTTTCCTACTTAGCAAAATAGAACAAAATGGCACCAGGGAAGGACCTTCTTGAAGATCACACGATGTGCCAAAAAACAATTTTAAAAACACACAAAAAAACCCTGTATGAGGAACAGATATAAATATATGAAGGAGATAATTTCATCATCCAATTTTCAGCCTAGTTGATGAAATGAACAATTCAAAGGACAATAGTTGATAAGTGAATAGAAAAAGTATACACAGAGTGACAGAAGACTAGTTTTCTTCCTCTCCGTTCAATGAGAACGTTACCCAGACACTATGAGACACCACTCTTAAAATCTGAAAACCATTCCTACCTCCCTCTGTGGGCCCCTGTCAGGGGTCATTAGACAACATTTCAAAAACCACTGGTGCCTTTCTTATTCTTCCAGCTGAGATGCCAAAAGGGAAGAAAGTCAAGTGGAAGAAGGTGGCCCTGTGAACTCCGCTGTAAAGAAGCAGGATGCTGAAAAAGAGGCTAATCCTTTGTTTGAGTAGGGGCCCAAGAGCTTGGGCACTGGTCAGGATGCCCAGGGAGTTTACTCTTTGTCAAATGGCTTGCATATGGCAGACTGCAGCATCAAGGCTCTCTCCTTACAAAGGTTTGAAGGTGTCAACAGTAATTAACCAGGTTTAAGATCATCAGACAGCTACTCAAATGATTAAACTGGCCCACAAGTACAAGAAGGAAGGAAGGGAGGAAGGAAGGAAGAAAGGAAGGAAGGAAGGAAAGATGGTTGCTGGTAGAAAGCCATAGGCAAGGGGGATGAATCTCCTAAGAGACCATCTGTCCTCTGAGCAGGTGTCAGCACTGTTACTACCCTGGTAGAAAACAAGCAAGTTCAGTTGGTGATGATTGCATATGATATGAACCTCAATGAGCCAGCAGTCTTCCTACATGCCTTTAGCTGAATAATGCTGATTCCCTATGGTGCCATAGGATTGGGTCAGATTGGGTCTTAGCTCACTGAGAGACTTGCCAGTCAAACCTTCATCAGGTTAAGCCTGAAGTTAAGGGAGCCCTGGTGACCCTGGTAGAAGTCATCCAGATGAATCACAATAACAGACAGAATGAGAATCTAGATTCATAATCGATGGCTCATGTTTCCTAATGGAAAAAATGAAGGAACTTGGAACCAAACTAGGTGAAATGTACAAGTCTGACTTTTCCCCTGTTAAAATTAACATTTCAACCAAAATAAATCAAAACAATGCAATCACTAACTGCCAAAAGAGAAGAGGATAAACTAACTGAGTACTTGGAGCTCCATCTGGCTGGGAAATCCTGAGGTGATGAGTTTATCACCTGAGTGAGTAAAAAGAATCGTGAGATCTGAGGGTTGAAAGAAACCTCTAGGACCATTTACTTCAATCCCTCCTTAAGCATAAATTGCATTACTAACATCTTGACAAGTGATCATTCAACCTCTGCTTAAATATTTCTAGTGATATGGAACTCACTACCTATCACTACCTACCATATAATAGTCAGTTTTAAGTGTCAGGAGTTTTTCTTTCTTTTGCATTGAAATCTGCCTCACTCTAATTTCCATTCATTTGGTCCTGGTTCTGCCTTTTGGGTTTAAGCATAATAAATTCTCCTTTGCCATAGAGTTTTTCCTTTTTCATTCTGGGTTAGATAAATTCTTGCTCATTAGTGTTGCTTCAGAGTTATGCTGCTAAGTGTTTAACAACTGGCTCTCCCCTCCCCCCCAAAAAAATTAGTGTATACCTTTTTAAGTTTGATCTGCATTGTTGGCTTCTTTTCCATCACTTTCTTGAGTCCAGACAACCAACAAAACAATAAATCAACCCCTGATTTGTAGCATTCCCCTATTTCCAAGGTATAAATTCTCATGTTGAAAATATTAACAATCAGCTCTCTCAAACTGGTACAAGCTGACTTCAGAATACCACTGGGTGCTCTCTGAATTTCTACCCAGCCTAGGTCACAAGGCTGTTCTAAAAACAGGCAGAGCGGGAACTATCTTTTGAATATTATTTCAGGGGGACTTGTTAGAACCTCACTTGCTGCCTGAAACCACCACTATATCTTCATTCCTTTGGTAGGGCTTCCTCCCTTGCTGAAATGTAGATATTATGCCCTTGGAAGGCAAAATATATTATGCCTTAATAATAAAGGACCATATTTCTATTGTTTTTTAAAGTTGGCAGCACAAGTATCATTTTACAAATTAAGAAACTGAGGCTCAAAGAAATAAAATTATTTACTAAAGTCACCCTAGTAAGAGTCAGAGTCAATATTTGTTGGTGTGTGTTCACTTTAATACATTAGTTAAATTTCATTTTAATAATTAATTAACCATTAATTTTTTAAACACATTAGGCATGTGTTTTGAGACTAGATCTCCCTATCTCAACCATGCTGGAAATCAGTGGCCATTCATGGATCTAATCCAATACGGATCAACATAGAAATTCTAACCAGTTCTGTTTTCTGACCTGGACAGCTTGGACCCTCTTTTGGCAGTCTTACTGCACCTCTGCTTTGGGGGGCTTACGACCTAATTGGCTTTCTGCCCTCTTGCAGCTCAGAACTCCTGAACTCAAGCCATCCATCAGCCTCAGCCTCCCCAGCATCAAGGGCAGCAGTCCTCCCAGAACTACCATCTGAACCTGGGGCTCTTGTTTCCAAGTCTAGTACTCTTTCCACTACACTGCACTGTATCTTCCTCTTTTCTGGATTTCCCCTTCTCCGCACTCTGAATGAATTGGTCATAATCTTTTCTGAGAGAGGGTTTGGAGAAGAGGAGGAGAGGATTGGGAGATGTCTGAGCAGGTTGGCAGATAAGATACTACTGAGTGAGGGAAAGGAAGCTGAAAGAGGAGATAGGGCTTCACCCACTTCATGATGTTCATGGCCATTACCAATGGGAGGGGAAGGGAGCTCTGGTTTGTAGGGAGTCGGGGCTTGTTCGTCCTAGTAGAGATCTGGGTGGGGTGGTGAGAGGAGAAGGAGGGGACAATAGTAGGAGGTCCCTGATGTAAACACAGTCTGAATTTGCTTCCAGTCGTTTGGTTCCCCAGGCCTATCAAAGGGCAATTAAGCTCCTTCTCAGTGACCCTGCACTAAGGATGCATTTGCCTTTCAAGTCTTTTTTATTCCCGGTGACTATTCTCCTCCCTTGTTTGGCTGCTAATTAGGCTTCCCCTAATTAGACTTTTACAGTCACCTGTAATTAGGCCCATGTTTAGTGCTTTTGAATTGGGTACTTTTAACCTACAGTCGCTCTTGTAATTAGGGGCGGAGTGCAGGTGTGTGTGTGTGTGTGTGTGTGTGTGTGTGTGTGTGTGTGTGTGTGTGTGTATGGATGTCTGGGTAGTGGGGGAAGGGCATTTGTTCATAGAAATATGTTCGTTTGTGCGTGTGTGCATGTATGTGTGTGTGTGTGTGTGTGTGTGTGTGTGCGTGTGTAACTAACTAGAGGCAATCTCTTGCTTTTTCCTGTTAAGGAAAGAAGGCTGGTTCCTGAATATAGGGCATAGGCAAATGGAAGGTCTTTTCACAGAGAACTGCTGACTCCTCCTGAGATGCTGCAGGCTCAAAGTCACACTGGGTCTCTGTGCCTCAGTTTCTTTATCTGAAAAAATGAAGGAGATTAGACAGACAATTACTAAACACCCTTCTGGCTCTAAGTCCCATGAGCTCTAAGAATCTCTGCAGTTATTTCTGCTGAATTTTCAGCATTACTTGGAGAAAGGAAAGCTCCCAAAGAGATGTTTGAGTTCTACAGATAATTAATTGGTGTCACATTGCATAAATCACTGCCCAAGCTGAACCTAGAATACAGTTGGTATCAGAGAAGTTCAAGTGCAAAGAGATCAAATGAAGGATTCTGCCTAGTTAGAAATCTTGGGAAAGACTTCCAAGAGAAGGCGGTATATCAACTGGGCTCTAAAATTGCGAATGCAAATTTAACAGGGGAAGAAGACAATAGCAGAGAAGGAATTCCAGCTAATGACCTTGGGTAAGTCAATTCTCTAAGCCTGTTTTCTCATCTGAAAAATGAGAAAAAGGGTTGTTTTGTACTGTTGTACCCACTTCAGGGATACTGGAGATTTCAAATGAGGGGTTCAAACTAGGTCATCCCTCAGACCACTTCCCAAAAGAAGAGGTTTTATGAGTCTAAATAATTAAAAAAGAGTCAACTACTTGGGGAAGAAGACAGTAAATAAAGAATGAGAAGGAAACCTGGCCCTTGCTTTCTTTCCCCTGAGGTCCTTGGAGTTGGCCATAGAATTTAATCAGAGAACCAAAGAATTTCAGGGTTGGAAGCAGCCTCAACAACCAAACAAGTAATTCCATTACAACGTACCTTGAAGAATGGTCTTCTGGGATCTTCTTGAATATTTTCAATTAGCAGGATACTACTATTTCCAGAGACATTCCAGTCTACTTTTGGACAGTTCATTAAAGAAGTTACAGATGGGCTACCCAGTGGGTATAGTCTTGGTCTGGAAATCAGAACAATTTAGTTTTAAATCCTGCCTCAAATATATACTAAGTTATCTGATCCTAGGGAAGTCACCTAATGTCTCCAAATCTCAGTTTATTCATCTATAAAGTGGGGAGAGTAGCATCAACTTCAGTGGGTTGTGGTAAGCATCAAAAGAGATTAATGTATATAAAACATTTCATAAACCTTAAAAATTGTTATAATGCATATAAACGTCCATTGTTATTATGTCCTCCCAGAGTTTCAATTCCTTGCCTTAATGGAGATCTCTTAGCTGTAGTGAGACACTTATTAAAAGAGTTTCAAGTGTCATTTTTTTTTTTGGAAGTGTTCGGTTAGTCAAACATGAAGGCAAAGTCTGGATCTTATGAAAGAATGACTGAATCAGAAGTAGGGAGACCCTGGTTTTAGGAGCATTTCTTTTACCTTCTTCCTAAATGTCCTAAATTCACAGAAGCACACAACTTATCTGGTGACCTGCACAGCCCTCCCTCACTCAAAACAAGTCAAGTGCAACTCATGTCATTATATTTCTGATAGCATGGTCTTCTTTGGCAATGAAGGACGAACACACACATACACACACACATGTCCTAGATTAAATCACTGGGCTCAGTTTCCTCTCCTGTGAAATAAAGGGTAGGGTTAAATGTTTCTAAGTTTCCTTACAGTTCTGCTACTCACTGGGTCTATAGAAAAGGAGAAGGACAGGCAGTAGTGTCCATAAGATAATCTCTAAAGTATCTACTATTCCAGAAAAGAAAGTTTTTGTTTTGTTTTGTTCTTTTCCCCATTTGAAGCAATTAATGCTATTTTATTGGCTTGGGTCGCTTCCATTAGTAATAATTTTTTTTAAATCTCTGGCAAAGTCTTCATATAAGATATAAACAAAAGCCCCATGTGTGGACAATTGTCACACCTGTTTACCACAATAAATGGCCAGGGCCTCATGATTATTAAAAAGCAAAACTTTTTCCCCAAATCCCAATTCTTGAAATCCTCTAATTTGAGCTTCATTCTTTTGCTTCAGGTTAATTAGGGTTTTCGATTCATTTGAAAACAATAATGGCTCACATTTCTATAGCACTTAAAGCTTTAAAGCTTTCAGGTCTGCAATACACTTTCCTTAGGACAGCACTGCTGTGCAAATATAACCATCTCCATTTTACAGATGAGGAAACTGAAGATCAGAGGAGGTGATAACTCATTCATGATCATGCAGATGGGAAGAGTTGGGGTTGGAATTGAAATTCTGGTCCTTAACTCCAGTACCATTTCTATGAATATACATGGCCTATCTTTGGGAGCCAAAAATCACTCAATCTAATATTTATTAAGAGCCTATTTGAGTACAATACTGAATGGCAAAAAAATGGACTTTTGAGAAACTGAAAAACTTTCAGATATTTGCAACAAAAAGACCAAAACTCAATGGAAAATTCTATATAAAATATCCAGAAGAAATATTAAGAAATCATTAAAGATTAATTATAAGGCACTAATTGAGGTCAATTTGTTTACTTATATGAAAATGTTATTAATATTAGTTATTATTAGTAGTAATAGTATTCTTAAAACTGTAGTTTTAAGTACATTTGAAAGGTCCTCTGTTTTGGAGCACTCATCCTATTGGTGTCCAACTTAACGCAGACACCCAAGTGGCTTTCTGTCCTCCTGCAGCTCAGAATTTCTGAATTCAAGCCATCCACCAGCCTTATCACCCCCCAGTATAGTCATCCCAGAACTAATATCTAAACCTAAGGCTCTTATAATATTAATTTGAAGATAATTTGAAAGAAAGGTGGGTATGAGTTGTGTAAGGATGAGGTGATTCTAAAAAGCAAAATATGGTAGGAAAAGGTTGAAAGGAGAAATTATCTCATAAAAATGGAGTGTGAAAGGAAGAATTAATACAGAAGAAGCAGGTAGGGGTGGAACCTTACTCTCATCTGACTTACAGAGCAAACAACATATTATATCTGAAGAGGTTTAGAAGTCTGAACTTGTAGAAAGTTAAGAAAACTGGGGGAGAGGGAGGAGGTGAGACTTTTAGAAGGGTATATTGATTAAGATTATGACTTAGAAGGGTATATTGATTAAGATTATTAGGAACTTTTAGAGGGGAATGTAAAATAAGGTAGAAGAGGGTAAAGATAGAAGATAAGGTAATAGGAATATGCTAAAAAGAAAGGCTTAGAAGGAAAATGGTAAGTACAAATGAGACAGAGAGAAATTCACCAATAGCAATTATAACTTTGAATGGGAATGGGAAATAAATTGGGCAATGGGTGAATATGTTGTGGTATATGATTGTGATGGCATATATATGATATGATGGCATTGTAATGATGATACAGGAAATGAGAGGCTCAAAGATTTTAGAAAAACATGGAAAGACTTGCAAGAAATAATGAAGAGTGAAGCGACCAGAACCCAGAGAACACTGAATACAGTAACAGCAATATTGTTTTAAGAATGATTTAGTCATTTTAACTATTATAAATACCCAAATTAACAACAAAAGATATATGAAGAAAGATGTCATCTGCATCCAGAGAAAGAACTGATGAACAGAAGTATGTATAAAATATTTTTACCTATTTGTGTCTAATGGTAGCCATCTTTAGGGCAGGGGGAGGGGGAGAAAAAAGAAATGTACATTTTATTTTGTTGTATATTTTAAAGGAATAGGAAGATGTGCATAGTAAATTTACAATTTCATATATAATCATATTTTTTATTGGGCTATGTTACGATAATGTTTGTTTCGTTCCATTAATTAAATTTTTTTTAAAAGAGACTGTGATACACCTTGGGGTGTGTTAGGCTCTGTCAGAGACACAAAGAGGGCTCTCTTCCTTCTGGGGGCTCATAGTCTCACCTGGGAAAGACATTCACATTCAATGGTGAGCTCCTTGAGGACAGGAACTGTCTTTTGCCTTTTGTTGAATCCCCAGCACTTAATACAGTGCGTGGTACATAGTAGGCACTTAATAAATGTTTAGTGATGGATTGAAAAAAGATAAATAGTCAATAAGGGAAATATGTGGTTAAGTACCAAGGGCAGGGTATAGGCAATGTGTTTCAGAGGAGTTCAGAGAAGACAAACCATTGAAGCCTGGGGTGGTCATAAAGGGAAAGCAGAGACAGGGTCTCAGATCTAAAGGATAAATTGAGTTTGGATTAGAGCAAAGGTTGGACTGAACCTAGTAAGGGGACCTGTACTAGAGATTAAGTATAAAGTTTTACTGAGTTCAGCTTGTAAAGCCAAGTTTTACAAGTACAAAATGGGAGATGTGTAGGTAGATAGCAAAGTTTCTGGAAAAAAAAAACAACCTAGAGGTTTTAATGGTCTGCAAGTTCAATACAAATCTACATGTGATAAAGCAGATCAAAAAAAAGCCATTTTGGGTTACCTTGACAGGCATGACTAGAAGTATGGAGTATCTGCAATCATCTCCCTGGTCAGACTACTTCTAGAGCTTTGTGGTCAGTTCTGGGAATCACATTTTTGGAAAAAGTATTGATGAACTGGAGATCATCCAGAAAAGAACAATAAGGATTGTGAAGGACCTTTGGTTCATGCCATATGGGAAATGGTTGAAGAAACTGGGGCTCTGAAATCATAGGAAGACATAAGAGAGGGAGGGTAGCTCACTGAGTTTGAAGCGGGAAAGGGATTAGATTTGTTTAGAAAGCACAACTAAACAGTGTTGCTAAGTGGCACAGTGGATAGAGCATAGGCTCTGCAGTCAAGAGAAATTGAGTTCAAATCTGAACTCCGACTTACTAGCTGTGTGACCCTGGCCTGTTGAAGGAGGGAAGGATAACGAGGAAAGGAGGGAAGGATAACGAGGAGCAATGGGCCAAAAATGGAAAGAAGCAGATTTGGGCTTGGTGTAAGGAAAGCTTTCTAGATGTGGAATAAATTTTCCCTTTATTTAGCTCTTAGAATAAAGGCTGAATGCACTGCTCAGGTGTGCTGCACTGAGGTTTCTTTTCCAAGTGTGAATGTGACTAGGTGGTCTCTGAGGTGAGATTCTATAAGGGAGAAAGATATTCCATATGGAAAGAAGGACAAGCCAAAGGCTCCGGGCTGGGAACGAACTGAGTATATGGAGGGCAGAGATTTGGAGGAGGAACATGTAGGAGAGCAGCTGAAACAGTAGGTTCCCAGTCAGAAGTAGGGTCATACAAAGGACATGACAGCTGGAGCTAGAAAGGGCCTTATAAGGCATCTACTTCAGTCTCTTCATTTTACAGATGAGGAAGCAGAGGTGAAGTTAAATGAGGTAAAAAAAAAAACCTAGAGATTATCTAGTTCAACCTCCCCATCAGAGATTGGAAAACTCTATTTATCTGGGGCTCAGACAAGTGAAATGACCTCCTTCCTTTGTGTGTCTTCCTGGCATTTAGCATACAGTAGGATGGCACAGAGGATAGAGCACCAGACCTAGAGTCAGGACGACCGGAGTTCAAATCTTGGG
Source organism: Potorous gilbertii (assembly GCA_028658325.1). Taxonomy (NCBI): domain Eukaryota; kingdom Metazoa; phylum Chordata; class Mammalia; order Diprotodontia; family Potoroidae; genus Potorous; species Potorous gilbertii. Next base: position 228,733,858 of record CM053771.1, on the reverse strand, counting down.
CTCAGACAGTAACTGTGTGACCCTCAGCAAGTCACTTAACCTTGTTTGTCTCAGTTTCCTCATCTGTAAAATAAGCTAAAGAAGGAAATGGCAAACCACTCCAGTGTTTTTGCCATGAAAACCTCAAATGGAGTTGGACACGACTTAAAAACAACTGAACAACAAGTGAAGATATCTAATAAATGCTTACCGTTGTTCAATTTGCTCATAACCACACAAATAGTGGCAAAGACAGGATTGGAATCCAGGTTTCCTGCATCAGTGCAGTAACCTGTGGAGAAAGAGGCTGGCATTTCCCCATAGGTCATACAGTGGCTGTTTCAATTAGATGGAGAATAGCACATTATGATGTATCTATCAGTCCTTTTCACTAGAACATAGTTAAATTTGTCAGTTCCTTTCCTGAGGGAAGGTTAGAGATGAGGAGAAAGAGAGAGTCCTAGGTACCTAGAATGAGGATAGAGGGAGAAACTAGGAAAACCAGTGATGAGGGAGAAAGGTGAATTTCAGGGACTGAATAACAACAATAACTAACATATGGTGCTTTAAGGTTTACAAAGCACTTTACATACATCTTTTCATTTGATTCCCCACCAAACAGATTCTACAGCTATTCTCATGTAGTAAATGAGGAAACTGAGGCTCTGGTAGATGCAGAGACTTGTCCACAGTTACACAGCCAGGCAGTACCAGATGTAGGATTTGTAGGTCTCTCCTTACTCCAGGTTCAGACAACTTTTGCCTACTTCACCATTTTTATTGGGATATGTCAGAAAATCTAGTCCAGGAAAGCTCTCTGTCATGGCCAGACACAGAGATAAGGGCTTCATCTGGTTTTAAACGTCTGGGGGGCCACCTGGTGGCTTTTTCTAGCTCAAGCAGAAAGAAAGGAGCAGCGCCATGTTCAGAGGAGTAGGTCATTCCAGGTGGGGCAGATGACTGGAAAGGTAGACTCTGTGGGGATGAAAGTGGTATGAAATGAGAGGTCACACGTGTGAGCTTAGTGCAAAGGGTTGGGGCAAGATTTGGAGGCTACAGCCTATAAAGGGCATCTACTGATTTTTCTGAACCTCCTTTAAAATTTTATTTTTTAATTAGTCAACTGACTTTCATTAAAGTCCTACTGTGCCAGGCAGTGTGTTAATGGGGACACAAAGAAAGGCAAAAAATAGTCCCTCCCCTCAAGAAACTCACAGTCTAATGGAGGAGACAGCCTACAAACAACTACACAAACAAGTTATATGGACTATAAATCAGGATAGTCTCAGAGGGAAGGCACTAGAATTAAGGAACAGGAAAAGCTTCTTGTTGAAGGTGGAACTTTAACTGAGACTTGACAATTATCAATAAAAACGTGAACATTTGAAAGACTTTGTGTGAAACCTTAAACTTCTGGAGGTTTATAGTTATACTAAATTTAATCCAGTAGAAACAAAATTGTCCTATTTGTGTCCCCTTCTGGACTTCTGTTTGTATTCTGTGTATTTTTATAATACCTCATTGGGGTCTCTTTCTTCTTTTCTTCATTCATTCCTTTTTCCTTCCTTTCTTTTTCCTTCTTCCCTTCCTTCCTTTCTCTCTTTCTTCCCCTTTATATTTGTATATCACTA
>CM053771.1:228530783-228731748 GCA_028658325.1 Potorous gilbertii | reverse complement strand
AGAGACCACATGTGGTCCTCAAGTGCAGCCCTCTGAATGAATTCAAACTTCACATAACCAATCCCCTTAATAAGAGGATTTGTTCTGTAAAACTCGGACTCAGTCAAAAGACTGCACCCAAGGACCTAGAAGGTGACATGTGGCCTGGAGGCTACAAGTTCCCCACCCTTGCCCTAGACAAATGGCCATGTAGCTTCTACTGCATTGCACCGAGAGCAGACAAAGAGATAGATGTGGTATCCTGGAAAACACACTAGTCAGGGAACCAGGAGACATGGGTTCTAGTGCTGCTCTGACACCAATCATTAATGATATGACCACAGGCAAGGTATAAAATTTAAAACTGGAAACATCTTCTAAGTCCCATCTCCTTCTGGTTGGACTTTGGCTCACTCTATCTGGGTGTGGGACTTTGGGCAACTCACCCAACTTTTCAGTTTCTCTTCTCTAGGTCTCAGTTTCCTCATTTGTAAAATGACAGAGCTGAACCATATAGCCTCTGAAGTCCCTTCTAGCTCCAGGCTGACAATCTTCTTATTTTTCAAATTAGGAAAATGAGGCCCAGAAAGGCTAAGTCATTTTTTTTTTTTGCCCAAAGTCATAAAGGGAGTAGTAATAGAGGTAGGCTCTGACCATAGTTTCTGTGGTTCCAAACTTCTACTACACCACAGCAGCCTCCAAATATCTGTGGGCCTCAGTTTCCTTAGTATGTCAGTGGAAATAATGTTAAGATTTTAATTTTCAAAAGGAAGAAATAAGTAATGCTGGATTTGGAATTGAGGGAACTAGATCTGAACCCTTTAACACTTAAATTGATGTGACCTTGGGGAAATGACTTCACATCTTTGGGATTTGGTTTCCTCATACATAAAATGAGAGATTTGGACGAGATCACCTCTAATTTTCCTTCCAGCTTTAAGCCTATTAGCTAGCTGTAAAAAGGAATGTTACACTAAATCGTAAAATAATGACATGCATGTGGTGCTATGACAAAACACTTTTCTTACAAAAACCCTATGAAGTAGGTCATGTATGTATTATCTTTGTATAACCGATGAATCCGAAGCAAAGTGGGGTAGGCAAGGGGCAGTGGTTGTGATTTACCCAGAATGACACTGACAACATAACAGTAATGATAAAAATAGCTCACATTTATAGAGTCCTTTGATTTACAAAGGGCTTTATACATGTATTATAGGCACACTGGCCTTTGGGAGTAATTCCTTAAAGCCTATACCAACATTTCCTGCTTGGTTCTCTTTGACCATATGGGAACTTCGGCCTTCTTCCAGCCATGTTAGTCCCAGCCTTGCAAGAGGAGATGGTGAAGAATTTTCCAATTGGCTTCTGACTACAACTCAGTGGATATATAAAAAGGGTGACCCACTCCTCTGTGGCCCTTCTTTGTGGCTGCACATGGACCATTTTAAGTTTGGTCCCAAGAAATGAGAAAGAAGATGGTTTCTGTATGTCCCATCTATCTACTACATGGCCAGGAACACATGGCCATCATCCTTGTCTCTTTGTGAGTGCGACTGAGGACTCCAAGACGGCATCTAGATAACCTCATGAATTCATAGTGTTTAGAGATCTGTGACGATCGAATCATCCCCTGGCACAGTGGCAGCAGCAGTGTACAATGACACAGTAATGGTGTCTACCTGAGTGGCATCAATGAGTTTGTCCAACACTAGGAGATAGGCTCATTTTTACCAACATGATTACTCAATGCAAAGCTGAGATAAAATGCAAAATGCCTAATTAACAGTATTGTAAAACCACTTCATGTTCTGGTGAGAATTATTGTCAGTCTCTCAACCAATTTTACCAGTAATTACAAGTTTTTACTGAATTGTGTTTCAATTGTGCTAATATGTGCTATGATTCTTTTTATGCTTCGCATTATCTTTTGTGAGTAGGAATGAATTACCTCTCCCATACTTGATTTATGTTATACATTAAGTTCTTTTCCTACTCTCTCTTTTCCTACTTGTCCTAGAATTGAGCTGGAAAGTAATATCATCCCCAGGACTCCAGGGTGGGGGTTCAATGAGTCATTGAGTGAGAGAATGGGGAACCTAATTGCCCTAAATAGAGGCTAGACTTTCCTAGGATGCATCTATTCTAAAAGCTGCATATTTGGGTATAGAATATGGAGTGCTACAGCACTCTAGTTCATGGGAGCTCAGCCAAGTGGTTCCTCTATTCCTAGGCATATATTATCTCATTTAATTCATAATCATTGAAATCATTAAGTATTAGAGCCCCGACTTGACCTCCTGCTCCTAGGTTCAATCTCTTTTCCAATATACCATAATGAGAAGATATCCAAGCTCTCTTATAATACCATACAGATACTTTTGGATAGAAATGGTAATTAAAGAGATTATAAATTATTTGCTTTTTTACTTTATGTTGCTTTTGGCTTACAGTTCTGCTTTAAGGTAGGGTTTGAGTGTGTCCATGATACTGTTCCCAGAAAAATACTATCCCTTCCAGATATCAGCTAAGGCAAGTTAGACCATGACCTCAACAGTCCAGAATCTTCTAGAAGAACAGGAAATGCAAATTCCATGGTAAGAGGAGAGAGGAGCGCATGTGGGCAGACAGAAAATGGCATATCTGAACTTTAGCGACCTTCTTATTGCTCAAATCATCACATTAGACCTCTCCAAAGGGAAGCTGGACAACCTTTTGGGATATTGTATACTGTTTTGGCAGTAAAGGGAGCAGCAGTGATTGAGCTTGCAAACCTCTTGCTATTGGCCTGGACCTTGCTGGGCTTGGTCTGGGGAGGTTGTCTACCTGTTTTGCTTTAATGATGATGAATAAAACACCGGGACTAAATCCAGGAGATTCAAATCTAATTTCAGGCTTTACCACAGCCTCATCATGGGACTCACTTAGCTTCTCTGAGACTCTATCTTTCCATCTGTAAGTAAAAAAAATGAGTGAATAAGATCATACAATTAAAGGATCTAAGGCTAGGATAGACCTCAAAGTTCACCTAGGCTGTTAATCTCATTTTACAGATGAGGAAACTAAGGTACAGAGAAGGAAAATAATTTACCCAAGGCCACATAGCTAGGAAGAGGCTGAGACAGAATTAGAACAGAATTATCTTTCTGCCTAGACTGGTATCCTTTCTATTGTGCTACCATAACTCTTTCCTCCCTTTCCCATCACATCCCTATGCATGACCCTTGCAGACTTTGTATAAGCAATGAAGACAATGAGCTGTATTACAGAGTGAATGGAATGTTGGGACCAAGTTTTTCGGTGAGCTTCTCTGATCAGTTGCAATTGAAATATTTTTAAATCAAAATGCTCACTCCACCCTAGTGTGATGCCTTCACGTGTTACTTCCTTGTCAGGGAGAATTAGTCAGTCAATGTGCCAGGCTCTGTGGAAAACACTTGGTCAGAAGAACTTGGTCAGGGATAGTTGATTTCCTTAGACCTCTTCTTTCCAATTTTTCTTTGAAAAAAAAAATCATGTTTTGCCAAATAAAGGGACCTCACTTTCCTGATTTCATGGACTAGATTCAAATTTCAAGACTTTATCACTACTAAAGTCCTGTGCAGGTATTATCTCTTTTTTATAGATAAGAAAACTGAGGTTTAAAGGGATAAATCAACTTACCCAAAGTTGCGCAGCTACTATGAGAGGATAAAATACAAACTCCTAAGCTTGACATTTGGGGCAGCTAGGTGGCACAGTGGATAGAGTGCAGGCCCTGGAGTCAAGAAGACATTTTCATGAGTTCAAATCCAGCCTCAGAAAATAGCTGTGTGACTCACTTATCCTTATCCCTGTTTGCCTTAGTTTCCTCATCTGTAAAATGAGCTAGAGAAGGAAATGGCAAGTCTGTCTAGTATCTTTTCCAAGAAAACTCCAAATGGAGTCATGAAAAGCTGGACAGAACTGAAATGAACAATAACAAATGTTTGACATTTAAAGCTCTTTACAATCTGGCTTCTTCCCACCCCCCCAATCTTCTTACCCATGACACCCTTCCACAAACTCTGCCATCCAGTCATACTGGTCTGCTCACTGTTACACACACACATACACACACACACACACACACACACACACATACACACACACTTCATGTCTAGTCTCTGACTTTGCACTCACTTGCCTGCAATGTATTCCCTCTTCACCTTCACCCATTAAAATCCACTGATTCCTTCAAGACTCAGTTCAAATGCCTCTCCTGATCCTTCCCTGTTTTCCCAACTCTCACTGCCTTCCCTCCCCAAATCACCCTGGATTTATTTGTGTGCTACATATACATAAATTTCTATATATTATAATTGTTCCACTGTATCCGACTTTTCATGACCTCATTTGGGTTGCTTTTGACAAAGATACTAGAGTAACTTGCCATCTCCTTCTCCAGGTTATTTTATAGATGAAGAAACTGAGGCAAACAGGGTTAAGTGACTTTCCCACACAGCTAGTAAGTGTCTGAGGCCATATTTGAATGCACAAAAATGAGTCTTTCTGACTCCAAGACCAGCACTCTATCTACTGCACAACCTAGCTACCAGCCTAGCTATTCTAAAGATGCTCATGGTCTAAAGTGGAAGTGGCAAACATATGACCAACAGGAGCCCACAACACTCCCAAATGTAGCCCAAACTAGAGTAAAATGTAGTTACTGTCTGATTTTAACGTGTTGATGCATTAATATATATACACATATATACTTGCATATACACACAATATATAAACATGTATATGAATGTATGTGAGTATATATAATATGTGTATATATATAATGTGTATGTGTGCATATATATACACACATATATAAGCATGTATGTTTTTCTAAGTCAATATGTGGTCTGCAAGGATTCTTCTATATGACTTAGTGTCCCTCTCATGTCTAATGCTTAACACCACTAGTCTAAAGGTCTACTCTCCCTGTTCTAAATCAGCCTGGCAGCATCCAGAACATCTTGAAACTTGCAAAATGTGTTTCCACTCACAACATTTGAATGTTTCCCATCATAATCGGCAGCTTCCCCCACCTCCTTCTTCCTTCCTCCTCTTGACCTCCCCATCTAGCCTTCAGAAGTTTAGTACCTGCCTACAGCAGAAGTATCAGAGATCATCCTCTTTCTACAGATTTTTGTGAAAACCAGTTTCAAAAGGAAAAGCACAACAGGGCAGAGCTCATTTATTTTCACGAAGTTACACAATTTGATTTCCTTTCAGCCTAGTCTAGTTTATTTTAGATGTAGATCAGGTGGACTCATGGTGAATAATTACAAGGCAAATATTATGAAGTCTATATGTTGATTTGTGACGGTTAAATGAGGATTGACTTGTCCACTTGGCTTCTAACTGCAGGACTCACGGTCAAAGCTTATTTCAATGTTATATACTTGCTGATCTGAGTCAAGATTTTTAGATCTTTTATTCTTAATCACTTATCTTTCTTAAGAGAGCTGGGAAACAGGCAGGACCAGTACAGAGTTTAAGTTAAGAACAATCACAAAGTTCACATTTATCTGTAGCACTAAAAAGGTTTACAAAGTGCTTTACATGTATTATCTCATTTATAACCCTAAGAGAAGAGTGCTCTTATCATTCCTACTTTAAAGATAAAAAAACTAAGGCTCAGAGAAGTTACCAAATTAACCATGGTGATTCTGCTCAAGGGAAAGTCACAGAGATTTCATCAGACAGATCACAGGTTTGGAGTCCAAAGACCTGGGTTCAAATCCCCCATTGTCTTCTTACTACCTGGGTGACCTTGAACAAGTAACTTTCCCTTTCTGGGGCTCAGTTTCTTCAGCTGTAAATTGAGGTTGTTGGACTCAGATGGAGCTTATTGGCAGTTTGGTGAAGACTGGATTGCTTTGAAATACAACTCTCAAAATATTTTTAAAAAGTACAAGTTCACAGAACTGGACTAGGTGATTTCCCAGGTTCCTTTCCACTCTAAATTTCCATTAGATTGTAATCTCCTTGAAGTCAGGAACAGTTGTTTGCCTCTTTTGTAACCTCAACACTTAGCACAGGGCCTGACTGATAGCAGTGGGTGCTTAACAAATGTTTATTGAATTGAACTGAATGAGACTATCATAAGGACTTGAACACTCAGCACCCTTATTCACAGGCTACTCTTTGACAGACTTGCTCCCACTCCCCCCATCTCCACTATTAAAGACCTTTTTGCTTTATCAAAGTCAACAGCATGATCTGTGGCTATCATTTTCTAATCTGCTTAGGAAGATTCTAGTAATTCCCACTGTAAGTCAGAATGACAACTCTTTCTAAAACCAATCAAATATTTATTAAGATAGAAGCTTGCTACATTTTCCTGATTGAATCTGGTTTTGAAGTAAGGGAAAGAGATAAAATCGGGCCCTGTAAAGTAGAAGGGAGAGGAGGGGATAAAGAAGGAAGGGGAGGGGAGGAGACAGGAGAGACAAGAAAAGAAAAGTTAGAGCAACAGTGATCTCTGGAAAAGAGATGACTAAGGAGCGACCTCAAGATTTTGAAAACTGGCCATTCCCATCTCCAGAAAGAACAAGACCAGAGAAGTGTTTTTGAACATCAGAGATTTAGGGAGGCAATAAGGCGGCGGCAGCAGGGTTGTCTCTCATTGGAAGAGATGTCCAAAGAAGGTTGGGTAATTTCCTTCTCCGGAGCTCTTTGTCACAGTACAAATTTCCATCTTCCTGGGATGGTTTAAATATTCAATTGCATTTAAAGACCTGGACAGCAGACAGGTCTGTGAGCCCCAAGGAAGAGGATTGTTTTTATTTATCTTCCTTACTCTCTTGCACACAGTGGGTACTTAATAAGCATTTCCTGATATCTGTGAACACCAACATATTCACCTATCCCATTTTATAGATGAGAAAACTGAGAACCAGAAAAATGAAATGGTTGACTGGTAATAGAGCTGGGTTGATACCCTGTCGTTTGACTCCAAAACCAGTCTCCTTTCTATTATACCATCCTTCTTCCAGGTTTGTTTTTCCTTTAATCCTTGCCAGCCCCATTGTTCCCTTGTTCCAGTCAGGTTCCCTGGAATTCAGCAACAAGAGATAAACTGAGTTGAGTACAAATTCTTTCCTGCTTTCCTAGCTTCCAAATCTGACCATGTTCTTCCTGGCAAATTCATTTGGAAAATAAGTGTAAAAGTCCAGATGGATCTGACACAGATGATACTCTCCAGAAGACAAAAGGTTTGGGAAGACTGATGAGCAAGTCTCCTTTCCCCAGAAATGAGACTGAGCCAGGAGATTTTCTTCCAACATTTAAAAAAATGAATTGTCCAAAGCCCAAAAGCTAAATTCAGTTCACGCCTTCTTTTAGCCTCTTGGACAGTGAATGAAAATCCCTACATTTGATCTCTACCAGCTGAATGAACTGTATTAAATTGGGGCAGACAGCCTAGGGTTCAGGGGCCAGAAACTGAGGCCATAATGGACCGACTATCCTGCTCCTCACTACATGCTCTCTCTCTCTCTCTCTCTCTCTCTGTCCTTCTTCCTCTTCTTCTCCTTCTTTTCTTCCTCTTGTTCTTCCTTTTCTCCCTCTTACCCCTACTGTTCTTTTGTTTCTTTTCCCTTGAGCTAAAACAAGGTAGTTTTCTGTCTCACTGAAAACCAGGGCACCTCCCCCTGACCCAACAGTATCTGCATGTATAGTTGAGGCTCAGCATCATGCTTGAGTGATCACATTACTTTATTTAAATCCCACAAAATTTTTTTCTCATGGATCCCTCCCTAAGACTCATTCCCCCAGAAAACCTATTCTGAAGATTTCTGACTATCCCCTCTTCCCACAAACCATTAGAATTGATTTAGCATTAATAGAACATTGAAGATATTGTAATATTCCTTTTATTCCCTTTTTTTGGCTGGGGTTGGGGAGACTGATTTCAATAAAGCTTGATTAGAGGCAAAGGCTGGGATTCTCTGGAGTTCTCACCAGCTCCAAAAGTTTATAAAGTCACTCAAAGAATCACAGAATGTTAGAGCTTGAAAAGACCTCACAGGTCATCTAGTCAACTTTCCCCCATCTACCTCCATTCTATAGGTGAGAAAACTAAGACACAGACAATAAAATGGCTTGCTATACCACCATGATCATCTACCTCATTTTATAGATGAGAAAAGGGAGCCTCACAAAACCAAAATGGCTTGCTAGTAAATACTAGTACTGAGTCAATGCTATGTCTTTTGACTCCAAAACCAGTCTCCTTTCTACTATAACATACTTCTTCTAGGTATTTTTCTAAGATGGTAGTTCCCTTTAATCCTTGTGAAACCCATCATTCACTTGTTCCAAAACCTTCAGTCAAAGCCAGAAAAAGCCACTTGTGTGTCTTAGGCAAGGTTGGCACATCAAGATGTCCTGTGGTAGAAAATTCCTCCCTCCCAATTGCCTATGGGAGCCTTCATACATATGACTTGACTTACCACAAAATAGGTGGCAGAGTGTCTACTTCAGAATCTCATCCCCTTTTACCTAGCCCACTAAAAATGGTTTCATACCTGCTTTAGCTGCCTCCAGTCTCCCCACTTCTATGCAGCTATCTAAATCATTTTTCTAAGGTACATGTCTTAGACTTAAAATGCTTCTCTTATTGAAGCCTAGGATTGAATTATCCTTTTTGGCTGCTATGGAGAAACCTAACGAAAGTGAGTTGACCAGTATTTTGCCAGTATTTTGCCTCAGGGCACCAACATATAGAAGGCACAAAAAATTACAAGAATAATAATAATTTGTGCAGTTTTTGATATATTTAATATTTATATATATTTATAAATATATTTTAATATATCTCTATATTAGCAACATATGCATTGCTTCAGAAGATTATAAATAATTAAATTTAGTAGATAGTAAAAATAACAAGTTCCCTATCACCAACTATATTATATAATCATGATACTTGTAACCTGTTCCTTAAAGTCAATTCATTTCCATTTGATAAACATTCAATTAGCACTTATATGATACAAAGACACAAATGAACAATAGTCACCACCCTCAAGGAGCTTACCTTCTATTTGTATTTATCATTAGATAAATATAAGATCATTTCAGAAGGGAGAGAGTATAAACAGGGGGAGACGGGAAGTAGGAAGTAGCATCTGAACTGAGTGTGGAAGGAAGTTAAGAATTCTAACCTGGGGTGCATTCCAGGTACGGAGGACCACCTAGGACAAGGCAGGAAATGGAATGTCAAATGCAGGGAACAGTAAATGTTAGGTTGCCTGGAATATAGAGTATATAAAGGACAGGCAAGTAGATAAGACAATGGATAGAGAGCCAGGCCTGGATTCATGAAGATTCATCTTTCTGAGTTCAAATCTGGCCTCTAACACTTACTAGCTGTATGACCCTGGGCAAGTCACTTAACCCTGTTGGCCTCAGTTTCCTCATCTATAAAATGAGCTGGAGAAGGAAACAGCAAACCACTCCAGTATCTTTGCCAAGAAAAATCCAAATGGGGTCACAAAATGTTGGACATGACTGAAACAACTGAACAACAAAATTCATGTAAAGGTAGGGTGGAAATATATGCCAGGTTAAGAAGGTTGTGTTTACATTGTTGCTCAAAATACTGCCTTGGTTTAACGTTTTGAAAATTTTTTTTTATTATAAACTTAACTATCAACAATGAGGGGAAAATCACACAAAACCATAAAAAGGCTTTAATGAAATAACATGTAATTTTCCGTGTTACGATTTCTGTCTACTTAGATCATGTTGTGTTAGTTTTTCATAATGATCATTGTCTGTACATGGTGTTATAATGTACATGAATAACTTTTTTTCATAATAACGGATTAATATGGTAAAAAAAAGTTTGCATTTAATTTTAGAAATACTGGGGAACCACTGAATTTTTGAGCAAGAGAATGATGTAGCCACATGTGTGATCTAGGAATCTACTTTTGGCAACAGTGAAGAGAATTGATGGGAGAGAGGAGGGATAGGAAGGAAGGAAACCAGTTAGGATACTTTTAATAATCCAGGAGAGAAATATTGAGGTCCTGAATGAAGGTGGCAGACAATGGGAGTGAAGAGATAGGGTTAGGAAGTGGACCTGTGATTTCCCTGATATCGGGAACTACCAGATGTGAAATTGCCTTTTAAGCAGGTCAACACCTTCTCTGGAATTTGTAGATTTAGAGAGTTGCCTAGAGGACTTGAGAGGTTAATTGACTTGTTCCTGGTCCCATAATCACTATGTCAGAGATAGAACTAGAATCAAAGTCTTCCCAGCTCTGAATTCAGCTTTCTATCCACTATGCTAAACTCAAGTAAAGGGAAGGGGAAGATAATGGGTTCCATGTTGTATAATGGGACATCTAAGTAGTATCCATCAAGCAGTTGGCAATGTGGGACTGAAGTTCAAAAGAGAAATTTGAATCAGATATATAAATTTGGAGTCAATAACTGTAATAAACCAATGATTAAAAGCTCCAACTTGATAAATAGGAGTGGCAGTTTCTCAGAGAGTGAGCAAATTTTTCTCCCTTAAATCTACCTTTCTTTGGTTATGTGTGCCGTATTGTTTGTTTTGGTTTGTGGTTAGTACAGATTTACCCAATCAGAATTAGCTCTAAACTCCCACCTCTCAGAAAGTCTGCCTCTTCCCAGACTTTATTAGATTTTACAGAGTCCTAGATAAGTAACCTTGATATAATAGAGTTGGTTACCCTCAGGAACAGACAGGCAAGCTTGGATACCACACATTGTGTTTCACTCTTTACAGAGAATCAATAAAAGGAATAAACAATATATAATTAAACATCTACTATGTGGCCACAGTTTTTCCTATACCCAGGCTACTTGCAAATAGTACATGGGTCATGCTAATCTCTGCAGGTCTAGAAAGGGCAGAGTTAAATTTGTTTGGTATCCCCATTTCTGTCCTTCCTCTGAACAGGCAAAGATCCCAACTGATGTTTGGTTTATACATCCAATAGGGCCAGTACCTACATGAAGAACTCTGGAATGTTTGATTCAGTCTTGGCTAATCCTCCCAGAAAGGAGCATGAACCTGGGGGAGGCAGGGCAAAAACACAGCAACCACCAAATTTTCTCCCTGAAGTTTCTCCTTTTGGTGTCCTGACATTAGAAGGGTACACTCTCTTCTCTCCAGCAGTGGGAAAGAAACTGTCTCCACCCTACAAGTCATCCTCCCTCCTCTTCCCTTCTCTCTAACCTCTAGCCCTTCAAGTCTGCTGTGACTGAGATATATACCTCATTCATCTCTGTCCCCCTCTGCTCTTCTCAGTTGGGGGGTTTTAGAGGCAGAGAAGACCAGAGACACAGTTGCAAGATATGCAGATTTTTAAATCTTCGTTGAGACAACGATAATTTAGGCACAAGAAAGTAGCATGAAGATCTCATCAAAGAAATGTGTGATCAGAAAAGGAGGCGGGTCAGACACCTGAGGGATTGTTACCCTTTGGCCCCCGAGATCCAAGGGTGCACTGGATGCTACAGTTGTTCCCGGAAATGTCAAAGTGCCTAGAACGGAGGGTCTTAACCTAAGATTTGCAAACTTGGTTTTTTGATAACTGCATTTCAGTCCATCAGTCAATTATTTGTTAAGCACCTACTATGTTCCAGGTAGTATGCTAAGCACTAGAGATTCAAAGAAAGGCCTTCAAGGAGCTCACAATGTGGGGGGAGCAAACAAATATGTACAGACAAGCCATATACAAGGAAATAATGAGAGGCGAGGCCCTAGAATTAGAGGGATTGGGAAAGGCTTCCTGTAGAAGGTGAGACTTTAGGTGGGACTCAAAGGAAGCCAGAGAAGCCAAGAAGCTTTTCTTTGAAACCCCATGTGTTTTATCTTACATATTAAGTACACAGTTCCGGGAAGACTTAAAAATGTGTCAGTGTACATGTAGACTTTGCCAGGCAGACAAAGGGGTCCATGAACCCCAACGAGTGAAGAACCCCTGTCCTAGAGGAGGGTCTTCAGTGTGCTGGGGAGATCCTCTACAGAAGATTTATAGCAGGACATTGGCAAGAATCCCACAGGATGAGTTGTGGATGGACATTCAGGTGCATTAGTGGGAAGAATTGATGGAATTATAGATTCACTGAAATAGCTAAATTAGGAAATTGGACCGAGATTTCAACCTTGTTTTTAATTCGGCTAGGTTTTTTTCTCCTCACAACATCATAGGAGAGAGACTACAGAGATCATCTAATCCAACCCCTCATTCTATAAATAAGAGAAACTGAGGCTTAGTGAAGCTAAATGATTTGACTCCTCTGGTTGAATTCATTAACCCATGGTCACCAAGTCGAGCCATGACCATCAGAACCCACATCTTTTGATTCCTTGTCATTGTACCACAGCATACAACCTCTCCCTGTTTTATCTCTTGTTATTGTCGCATTTGGGTCTTTTTTGTCTTTTTTCATTCCTGAGTAAGCTGTCAACATTTGAGCTTGAAGCTTTTCCAGGTTGGAGCCTTCAAGTCTCCCATCAGCAGAAGCCTGTGAGTTACAGTGAGAAATTTGCAAATCTGACACCTGCCACTTCCCATTGAGCTTTGGGTGGGAAATGTCCCCAGCCTCATCCATTTTTAATGTCAAAGTCAGCCTGGCGGAAGAGATCACCTCCAGGTAAAGTCATTCGGAACAAGAGCTGTGTCTATTCGGTCCATGCATCTGAAGCCCCTGTACCAGGGCACCATGCCATGCGAGCACTGAAATTTCTAGTTCTGATGAGGTTTGATCCTGAGGACCAAGGTCAGACTACTTCCACCGGGCACGCCAAGCACCTTCCCATGGTGCAGTGAGTAGGAAGTCCTCCACCAAGTAGGACAGCAAAAGTACAAAGATTGAAGGCAGAATTTCTAGGGTCTTGGGACCCCACTGCTCCCTCACCCCTTATATACCCTACACACAGGCTACCCTTCAGACCTATAAGCCAAATACCTGATGTCCTGCTGAGGTGAAGTCCCACATGGGATTTTAGAGACAGAGAAAATATTATTCTTTACAGAGCTCAGTTTAGTTCCAACTTCATTGCATCAGAGAGCTTTAATCATTCTGCTGGTGACCTGTTTTTCTTCATCTCTACAAGAAACAGAATGAGAGGAAATGGATGCCATTTGGTCAACAACACTGACCGAGTCCCCATTGTGTGCACGAGCTTATGGTGGAAACTGTGGAAAAATAAGAAGGAAAGAGAGGATATAGTCCCCATGAATCCCTTCTTTTTTGTGTGACATCAATCAATCCCTGATTTGTAGCATTTGTGGTTTCCTAGGTGTAAATGCTCACCCAGAAAATTTTACAATTATGGAGTTGTCCTGGTTCCAGGACAGCCCTGAACAGAAAAGAAGAAACAGACCAAAATATAAAACAGCTGAGACACCTCCCTGGAGGCAGGATGGGCTCATGAGGAGATAGAGGACTCTGTTACATAGTAGGCAGTGTGGTGCAGTAGAATATAGTGGCGATGAAGATAGAGATAAGGCTTCAGGTTCCATCTCAGGCCTACCAAGAACTATTAGCTGAGTGACTGTGGAAAAGTCATTTGACCTCTCTGATAAAATGAGGGAGTCGGCACGGAGGATCATTAAACTTCCTTCCAACTTTATGTCATTGGATGAATGCCCTGTAAAGAACACAGGATGTCTACACCTTATCACACTAATTATGGCATATGGAACCATAGACATAAGTGTGAAGAGGTAACTGGAATAAAAAGGATTTCTAAGGGTATGTCGGCAAAGGCTTTCTGGTGAAGGTGAACTTTGAGTTGCTGAATCTCCGTCTTTCTTTTTGCAGAATTGTGGAGGAAGGAAGGAAACAAGTATTTATTTATTAAGTTCCTACTATGGGCCAGGCACTGGGCTAAGTGTTTTACAGTTATCACCTCACAACAACCTGGGAGGTAAGTGCAGTTGTTATGCCCATTTTACAGATAAGAAAACTGAAGCAGAGAAGTTGGGTGATTTGACCAGGGTCACACAGCTAGTGAGTCTGAGGCTGGATTTGAAATATTGAGCTCCTGACTCCAGACCCAGGGCTGCACCTCACTGCAGTTGGAGAGTTTGCAAAGAACCAGAGAACATTTTGGTTTCATTTTCTGTAAAATGAAGAGGTTGGATTAGCTTGCCTCTATTCTCACTTCCAAATCTATGATTCTATAAGGGCAAATGTCTCTGTTTCTGAAAAGGGAAGGTGTTAAAGGGGTCAGTGAACTAAATTTCAGTTCCTCACAAAATCCCTTATAAAACCATACTTTCCACAATATGGTTTGTGAGTATTTAGAGAGGGAATGGTTATCACTAAAAGAGAACGTGGTTTGATCTATAGCAGGTCATGTTAATGGAGGTCAATCAGTAAGATTGACTGAGTGCCTACCAGGAAGACTCCTCTCCCTGAGTTCAAATCTGGCTTCAGATACTTACTGTGTGCCCTGAGCAAGTCACTTAACTCCATTTGTCTCAGTATCCTCATCTGTAAAATGAGATGCAGAAGAAAGTGGCAAATCACTCCAGTATCTGTGCCAAGAAACCCCAAAAGGAGTCACGAAGAGTCAGACCTGACTGAAATGACTAAACAACAAACTATATACCAGACACTTTGCTTGGTACTAGAGATAAAAAGAAAAAGATTAAGCAGCTTTGAACTCAAGGAGTTTACATTCTTTTAGGGGAAACAACATATATATATATATATAGGAAAGTACAGGGATAGGGACTGGAGGTTGGTTCAGTTACTACAGGGAGCTCCTGGATTAGGAAATTCCCTTTACTAATGCAGGTTTTCACCTTCTCTGCAGTTTATAGAATTCCCTAAAGCACTGAGAAGTTGTCATTTCCCAGGAGTCATGTAAGCAGTGTGTGTCTGAAATAGGACTTGAACCCAGACCTTCCTGCCTCTGAGGCCATTTCTCTACCCGTTATGACCTGGTGTTTCTTATATATGAATTACATGCAAAAAGAAAGAAAGAAAAAACTAACAGAGGTGTAACGGTAGTAAGGCAATAATAGCTGGGAGCACCAAGAAAGGCCTTATGTAAAACATAATATTTGAATTGACTTTTGAAAGAAATTAGGGCTCCCAAGAGTTGGAAGTTATAAAAGAGTTTTCCAGACATGGGGTGAAACTAAGGTAAAGAAATGGGAGATGTAGCGACTGTGTTGTAAGAGACAGAAAGAAGGCCAATTCAGCTGTACCATAGACTGGGTGAATGGAAGTAATGTCTAATAATGCTAAAAAAGTTAGGTTAGGGAGGTGGGGTGTGGAATCAAGATAGTGGAGTGAGAGGAAACATTTTTATGTAGTCCTCTGAACGTATCTCTTTCACAACAACCTAGAAAATGTGCCAGACTGAATTCTAATTGAAAAAATCAAGAAAGAAATCACAGTGAGTTATTTTTCCAACCCAAGTCAACTTAAGAAGACAGACATCAGGGTCTAGGAATGCTGAAATGAAGACTGTCCAGGAATACAGTAAAGTGGCAGTGGCAGCAACAGTGGAACAGAGTGTTCTAGTGCCCAAGAACTGAAAAGGAACCAAAATAGAGTACCAGGGCAGTGGGCTCCAGAACATAAAGAGATCACAGGGAACTCCAGAGCTAGCTCTGGGAGCCATCTGGCAGCTCTGCCACCCATTATCCAGTTCTGCATGGAGAGGAGTGACCCTGACTGAGTGTCAGGCCATAGCTGAGTACTGAGCACAAGCCAAATTCCAGAAACTTAGCAATGTGGTCCTGTGCACAGGAGCAGAGTAGTAATTCAGATCTAACAGTTAGCCCTTGTACATAAGCCTGCCGTAGAAAAACCAGGGCAGGAAACCAAGATCAAAGGGGAGCAAGTTCATTTGCTCTGAACCTGAATAACCTCTCAGCAGACTAACAAAAATGAGTCCAGTAGCTGTTTATTGGAACTCAAGTCAATAGACCTAAACCTGAGTCAGGAACTTGAAGAGCTCAGACCAGAAGGGCAATAGACAGACCTCTCCCCAGATTCTTTGGCTTTGGTACTGAAAACTTGTAGGCACCTAGACTAAGCTATGAAAACAACTGAGGGTCAGTACAAACATCCTCCCCACCCCCATGCCCCAAAAAAATGAACCAAGCCAAACATTACAAAGTCAAGAAGTAGGCTTGAAGTATGAGCAGACAAAAAAAAGAACCTGGCCCTTAAGAGATACTACAGTGACAGAGAAGTTCAAGGTACAAGCACCTAAGAGAACAATGACTTGAAAACATCTACAAGCAAAACCTCAAAGAAAAATACAGAATGGGTACAAGCCCAACAAGAATTCCTAGAAGATTTAAATTAAAAAAGAGCCAAAAATCAGTTGGTGATGTAGAACTGGACCTCCCCAGACTAACCAGACCGATTTCACTTACTTTTGTGACAAAGTTCTTCGACAGATAGAGCACAGAAATGGTATAGATATTGTAAAGACAAAATGACACAATATGAAAAGAAAAGATAGGATTTGGAGTGTCTAGGTTCAAAGAAGCCTGAGTTCAAATCCCACCCCCAACATTAACTCAGTCTCTCCATTGGTTATTTCACAAGGTTGTTGTGTGGAAATTTGCAAGCTTTACATCACTATGTACGTGTGATTTATACTTAAATTTAGTGGGTCATTTAATAAAGTTACTAATGCTATGATAAGATGGAGAGAGATGAGTTAGACCCAGGGGACTGGCTTACTGGAACCAGTTCAAATAGACTCTTGAGATCTAACTCTTGATGAATTCTGAGTTCAAATTGAAATATAATCTTTTTCTTGCTTTTTTCCTACATGGCTAATATGGACATATGTTTTTCATGATTTCACATATATAATTGATATCATATTGCTTGCATTCTCAATGCATGGAGGAAGAGCTGAAGGAAGGGAGAGGATTTGAAACAACATTTTTTAAAAAATAAATAATAATAACATTTTTAAAACATACAGTTTTAAAAACAATCAGACAAAAGCAGAGATTTAAGGACATTGGTGAGACAGACATATAATATTCTGATCTGAGTATTTCAGTCGTAGTTCGTAAGTTATCAATAAATCCTGCAGTTTACTTTAAGGTTAAAAAAAAATTGTACCTTGGAAATCAGCAAATGCTACAAATCAGAGTGTGTTTTATTGATTGTCTGCTCAGAGAAAGTGATTACAAATTGTTAATAATGCAAGTTCAACTTAAAAGTTTACTATTTTCCCTCTGGCAAGTTGGCTGTTAAACACTTACCAGCACAGCCCTGGTTAGATCATGGTGTCTAGGTGGATTTGAAATGGGTTAGTGCCTGGAACACACAAGTCATCTCTTACAGTTCCATGTGAACTTGGATAAGGGGTCCCAGGTTTTTGTCCTTGGCCCTAATTCAGTTCAACATCTTCATCAATGATTTAGATGAAGACATAGATGGCATGCTAGTTAAATGATATGAAGCTAAGAAGGACAGATGTCATTGGATAACAGAGTCTGGATTCCAAAAAAACCTTGATAGGCTAGAACAATGGACTGATCTAATAAGATGAAATTTAGTAAGGACTGATGTAAAATATAAAACTGAGTCTTTTAAAAATCAACTTCTTAAATACAAGATGGAGGCGATATGACTAAACAGCAGTACCTGTGAAAAAGAACTGGTTGTTTTAAGAGCATATTCAAAATTAATCTAATGCTATCAGAGACTTCATTAAGAATGAGGAAGATCAGGGCAGCTAAGCAGCACAGAGTGCCCTGGAGTCAGGAAGACCTGAGTTCAAATCTAATTTCAGACACTTTGGGTAGGTCACTTACCCCCAAAACAATGAATGAGAAGACCTTGGTCCTAGCTAGGAACTGTTAGAATGTACCACCCTTCTTTGTAGAGGTGGGGGAATATGGGAGTGAAACATTGCCTAGAGACTATCAGATTTGGTCATAGGTAGTTTTGTAAACTGTTTTTTTTAAGTCTTTGTTCTAAGAGATGCCTTTCTGGGAAAGGAAGGAAAGAGGGCTGGGAAAAGTTAGATGGCATAAAAGCAAAAGATATCAATAAAATCTGCCTTGTTCAGGCTGCATCTAGAATACTGTGTTCAATTCTGGTAAACAAACTGAGGAAAGCTATAGATGTATTAGAGAATGTACATAAGGGGGCAGGATGTTAAGAGGTCTGCGGGGAGAGGGAGAACATGCAATGTAGGGATAAGGTAAAATAATAGAGGATATTTTGCCTGGAACCGAGAAGACTGGGTCCAAGACATGATAGATATCATCAGGTATTTGAAGGGCTATTGTATAGAAGAGAGATCAATTTTTTCTTTTGCTTCTCAGAGGGCAGAAGTCAGGTCAGTGGATAGGGATTGCAGAGAGGCAGATATAGATTTGAGATCAGAAAAAAATTTCCTAACAGAGCTATTCAAAAGCTATTAGAGCGGACTGCCTTAGGACTTGGTGAAGTCACGGTCTCCAAGCAAAGGCAGGATGGCCTCTTGTGAGATTCTCCTTCATATATAAATTGGACTTAGTGGATGCTAAAATATTTTGCTACGATGAGATTCTGTGAGTTTTAAAGGAGTGAAAGAACATAGTTTGGCAAAAATGAGGTAACATCAACAAATATTTTCGGAGGTTGTGCTATGTTCTATGAAATAAATGGTTTGGACTTGTGATATTCAAGACCTAAAATTATGTAACTTTGAGAGTCTGTGTTTAGCAATACAACACACTAAGAAGAAGATTCAAATCTCCTGGGTATAATGGGTGAAGGGGAGCTAAGTTGCACAGTGGTTAGAGCACTGGGCCAGGAATCAGGAAGACTCATCTTCTGGAGTTCAAATCTGGTTTCAGATACTTACTACCTGTGTGACCCTAGACAAGCCACTTTTGCCTTAGTTTTGTCATCTGTAAAATGAGCTGGAAAAAGAAATGGCAAATCACTCCAGTATCTTTGCCAAGAAAACCCCAAAATGGGGTCATAAAGAATTGGACACTTTTGAAAACAACTGAATAACAACAATGTAATGGACTGAAGATTAGTCAGAAGTCCTGTGTTCAAAATTCACTTTTCTGTTACTTACAACTTCTATGTCTTAGCTAAGATGCTTAATGTCTCTGGGCCTCAGTTTCCTCATCTGCAAAATGAGAAGGATGGATTGGATAATTTCCACTGTCCCTTCAAGGCCTAAATTCTATGATCCTTTGAGTCTTTGAAATGTAAAACCTCATCCCTGCCCTTGAGGACCTCACAACTTCACAACTAGCTGAGTGTCTACTTGAAACAATTTAAAAACAGTAAGTCCCTAGGTACAAAATGGAAGTGATATGGACTGGAGGTGAATCCAGACTGAAATTTTTCTGGTATATTGAAGAGCTAATTTCCCACTAACCTACAGGTTGGACAAGATGATTGCTGAGATCTCTTTCAGCTCTGAATTTCAGAATTTACTGGAATGAGCTTCAAAAGGGAGCTGGGGAAGTTTGAGATTGAGTGTTTCTTTTCTCCCCCCACTTCCTCAGAAATTAGAGTAAACCCTGAGGCACAACAAACTTCTCCTGTCAAGTCATTTTCTGGTAAGGAATGGCCCATTGGAGGGAAGCAGAAGAGTAGGATCTGCCTATTCCCACTGCGCTTAATGGACTCACTTCACAGACCCAGTGAGTTTTTAAATAAACTGTCAGAAACTTTACAGTGAAATAATATTGCAGAGAGTTCTGAAATAGATGGAAATAAAAGCAAAAAGATGTTATTCTCTTCTAACTAGTGCTGCCCACTGAGAATGCTCCTTACTTATTGATGGGTCGCTTGGAGGCCAATACCCCATTCCAAGTGCTAGCTTCATGAATATTTCTCTGGGTCAGAGAAAGATGTTCTCTTTCCACTTCCCTACCAACACACTAGAACTTCCAGAAAATAAACTCATTTCAAAGATTTGAATGGTTCAAAATATTTGTGAACTGATATTTTATTTAAGTAGAAATTTGGGATTTTATGACCAGTAACTCAGCATGATTCTGGTATTCTTTTGTAGCAAAGTTGCCAACATTTACAATCCAATTGAATTCCAATCAAGTTGGGGATCAGTGGAGGTGTCTGCCCTCTGTGTTGAGATATAGGATGTTGCCTTGAGTTGCTTAAAGAGAGAACTCATGAAGTATCCTTGGCCTTGAACTTTAAAAAGGATCATCAGTGTAGCCTGGGTTTGTGCAGTCCTTTCTGTGACAATTGATTAGAAATCCTTTGATAATCTCTTAAGAAAACCCTAAATAATAGCTAAATGTTGCTCATAAGATCATAGATATAGAACTGAAATGAGCCTTATTTTACAGATGAGGAAAATGAGGCCCAGGGATGTTAAATGACTTGCCTGAAGTCATAGAGGAAGTGAGCATCAGAGGTGAGACTCCAGAACCAGTACTCTTTCTGATGTATTTTCATTGGTTTGATACCTTTAAATAATGTTGTAGAGTCACAGAATCTCAGACTTGGAAAGGACCTGAGCCGCCATCTATTTAGTACAACTAATAATTGACTAAGACTCCCATCTACGCTATCCCCCAGAAGGGAATGTCTAGCCTCTGCTTGAAGACCTCCATCTGGGAAACTTCCTAGGGTGTTGGATGTGTTGGTTTCTAAGGTTTCTTCTAGCTAGAAGCCTATGATCTGATGGCCTCCCTTGACAGCCTAGTCCACTTTGTGACAGCTTCAATTGTTTGGAAGTTTGTTTATTTTTCATATACTGACAAAATCTGCCTTTTGGCCACTTTCACTCATTGCATCTAACTCTACCCTCTAGGGCCAGGAAGAACCAGCTGATTATCACGATCACAAGACAACTTCAGACACTTGAAGACAGCTATCACATTCTCTCTAAGTCTTATCTTGTCTAGGCTAAACATCCCTAGTTCCTCCAAAGATACCTATATGACACAGCAGCAAGGTCTTCCTTCACTGTTTTGGTCACCCTCTTTTTGACACGCTGTAGCTTATCAATATCCTTCTGAAAATATGGCTGGAAGAACTAAAGATGATCCTTCAGGTATAGACAGACCAGGACAGAATATCAGTGGAATTGTTAACCTCTACTTATTTAGACAATTGTGCCTTTCCTAATACAGCAGAAGATCGTATTAGCTTTAAAAAAAATTTGATGTCATACTGTTTAGTCATATAGTCTCAATGGCTGACCTGCTATCTAGCCATACATTTAGGTGACACATTAGATAGAGCTCTAGGCCAGCATTTAGAAAAATCTATATTCAAATCTGCTCTCAGACACTTCCTAACTGTGTGACCCTAAGCAACTGACTTAAACTCAGTGTCCTTATCTGTAAAATAGGGTTACTAATACTAATCCATTCCCACTGCTAGGTGGCACAGCGGATAGAGCATTGGGCTTGGAATTAGGAAGACTCGTGTTCAAGAGTTCAAATTCAGCCTCAGCTGGAGAAGAAAATGGAAAACCATTCCACCATTTTTGCCAAGAAAACTCCAAATGAGGTCGTGAAGAGTTGGACAAGACTGAAACAACTAAACAACAAAACCTTGGGTTATTATGAAGTCCAAATGAGATAATATTTTAAAGTGCTTAGCACAGTGCTTGGCATATAGTAGTCATTTAATAAATACTTGTTTCCTTCCTCCCTCTCTTTTCCTTCTTTTTCTCCTTCCTTTCTTTTTCCCTTCCTTCTTTTCTTCCTTCTATACCTCATCCCTTTGTTTACTTGTTAAGCTGATTTTTTCAATGCATTTTTAGTACTCTACATTTATTCCTATTAAAAGGCATTTTATTACATTCAATCCATTGTTTAAACCTTCTGAAATTTATTGAATTCTAAGCCTATTGTCCAGTAGGATCAACCATCTCTCCTAGTTTTGTGTCACTTGAAAATATGACAAACATCATCTATACCTTCATCTGAGCCACTGACCCTATGGTCATTGCCACTGTTGTTGTTTGTCCATTGTCAAAGAGGACCATGACATCCATGACATCAAGAAGGTGATGTCATGACTTGCAAGTGAATTGTATTTAAGTGAGGGAGGGTTATGCAAGGTCACCAGCCTCACTTTCTCCTCCAGAGTCATCTGGGTTTAGTGGCCAGATATAGATCAGGAGGACTGGAGATGACCCTAGATGCAGTGGGAGATCTTTTTAAGCTAAGGTCTTTCCCAAGTCTCAATTTTTCTGTGGCAATGCTCATTCAGTGATTAGGGTCAGGTAAGAAATGAGGGAGAAATGACCTCTTTTACCTAGTCAAAAAAATAATTAATCTGAGAAGGGAAGACCCTCAGGGTTTCTGGCCAAACAAAAACAGTTGCTATTTACATTTACTCTGAGGCATCAGAACCCAAATAAAGACCAAGGTGGTGGTTGTTGTCCTTCATCCTCGAAGAGGACCAAAATGACATCACCATGATAAAGTTAAATTTCAGTGTGTCCAACTGTAGCTGATCAGACCAATATGAGCTCAGAATGCTCTACCACAGGTTGGGCACACATAGTCCGTGTGAATACTTGGGGTGGATACTCCAAAATGACATCACCATGATAAAGTTAAATTTCAGTGTGTCCAACTGTAGCTGATCAGACCAATATGAGCTCAGAATGCTCTACCACAGGTTGGGCACACATAGTCCGTGTGAATACTTGGGGTGGATACTCCAAATTTTTGCATCCCATGTTTACTTTGTGGTGTCTCAATTCTGCTTCACACCCTTTCTAACATGGGCATGCCGTACTGACAGGTCCTATGCCAACGTCTCCCATCTTGCACAGCCAAACCAAAAGTTCTTGAGAGAGACCTTAAGAGTGTCCTTGTATCACTTCTGAACACCATGTGATGGCCTACCCCATGTGAATTCTCCATAAAATAGGTTTTTTGGCAAGTATACCTTTTGCATTCTAACAACATGGACAGCCCATGAGAGTTGCACTCTCTAAAGCATAGTTTGAAAGCTTGGCAGTTCAGTTCACACAAGGACTTTAGTGTCTGGTACTTTACCAGGTAATCCTCAGAATCTTTCTAAGTTCAAATGGAAGCAATTCAGTTTCCTGGCATGGTGCTGGTAGACTGTACATGTTTCACAGGCATACAACAATGAAGTCATCACAACAGTTCTGTAGACCTTCAATTTGGTAGTCAGTCTAATACCTCTCCTCTCCCAAAGTTTTCTTTAGAACCTCCCAAACACTGAGCTAGTTCTGGCAATGCAGGCATCAACCTCATTGTCAATGTGTACATCCCTGGAAAGTACACTACCAAGGTAAGTGAACTTATCCACACCATTCAAAACTTCTCCATTTGTTGTAAACTATGGTTCTACATATGAATGATGTAGTGGTGGCTGATGGAGCACCTGTGTTTTCTTGGTGTTAATTATTAAACCAAAATTAGCACAGGCAGCAGAAAATTGATCCATACTTTTTTGCATCTTAGCTTCAGAGGCTGCATTGAGTGCACAGTCATCTGCAGACAGAAAATCATGCACCAATACTCCCTCCACTTTGGTCTTGGCTTGTAGCCTTTTCAAACTGAAGAACTTATCACCAGTATGGTAGTTGACCTTGATGCTGTGTTCATCCTCATTGAAAGCATTTGACAACATAGCTGAAAACATCATGCTAAAAAGTATGGGAGCAAGAACACAGCCCTGTTTCACTCCATTGGTGACTGGGAAGGCACAAGAGCATTGTTCCCCATCCAAAACCCCGAACAAATATGCCATAATGAAATTGATATACAATACTGATGAACTTCTCTGGGCAACCAAATTTTGACATAATTCTCCATCAACCCTCACAACTAAGAGTGTCAAAGGCCTTGGTCAGATCTACAAACATTGTGTACAGACCTCTGCTCTGTTCCTGGCATTTCTCCTAGAGTTGTCGGGCAGCAAACATCATATCGACTGATTCTTGGCCCTTTCTGAAGCGGCACTGGCTCTCAGGTATATGCCCATCTTCCAGGTGAAGGATCAGCCCATTAAGGAGGACTCTAGCAAAGATTTTGTAGCAATGACTAAGAGAGAGATCTCCCTGTGATTGTTGCAAGACAATCTATTCCCTTTACCCTTATAGAGAGGGACAGTAGAGGCATCCTTGAACTTCTGGGGGATAACCTCCTCTTGCTATATAACCTGGAAAATTTCAGTCAGCTTTTGTATCAGCAATGGTCCCCCTACCTTGTAAATCTCAGCTGGAATAGAATCAGCACCAGGTGCTTTGCCACATGAAAGGAGCCTGATGGCCCTCAAAAACCTCTTCCTCAGTTGGAAGTTCAGCTAAGGAGGGATTGACTTCAACCTGAGGTAAATGGTCTATAGAGAACACTATGTAAGGGTTCAGCTCATCTCTCTAGAATCATGTCCTTATCGCTAATCAATATGGCTCCATCAGCACTGAGTATTTGTGATGTATCATAGGTTTTTGATTCATAAAGTTTTCAGGGCATCATAAAAGTGCTTTGGATTATTACTGTCAGCATAAAACTGAATTTCATCTGCCTTCTTACTGAGCCAAGAATCCTGCATCTCTCTAAGCTCTGCTTGTACTTTGCTTTTGATAGAACTAAATGCTACCTTCTTAGAAATGGATGAACTATCCTGCTGGTATATCTTGTGGAGTTCTCTTTTTTTTTTTTTTTAGCAGCTTCTGGATTTCCCCATCACTTTCATCAAACCAGTGTTGGTGTTTGTGAGTGTTCTGACCCAGATGAGCAAATGCAGTGCTATACACCAAATCTCTGAAAACTGCTCACTCCTTTTCTGCTCCACTGTTGCCAATTGTGTGTTGGCTCAACTTCCCTCCAAGTTAGCAACAAACTGTTCACCCTCAGAGAAGAGCTCTAATTTGTTGACATTAATTCTTCTGTCATTTTGCCTTGGGGGTGGCACTCTTGATGAATGCGAATATTTAGCTTGAAAAGGATAAGTCTATGATCAGTCCAACACTCTGCACCGAACATTGCCTTTGTCACTCTCACATCTTGTCTGTCTCTTCTCCTTATAATCACATAGTCTATTAGATGCCAAGGTGCATCCATGAAGTTTTATTGCATTTAGGTAAACAGAAAACAGTGTTGGTGATGAAAAGGTAATGGGATGCACAAATCTTCCATAGTAAATGACCATTGCTGTCGCTGTTTTCAACTCCATTCCTCCCTAGGACTCCCTGCCAAGTCTGATAGTCTGAGCCTACTCTAGCGTTAAAGTTGCCCAGAATTATAAGCTTGTTCTCTTTTGGTACATTGATGATAAGGATCTCTAGGTCTTCATAAAATTTTCTTTGACTTTATCAGTTCCACTTTGTCATGGTGGGAGCATAGGCATGATGATGGTGGCATGGCGTTTTCCTGTGAGTGGCAATTGCATTGTCATGGGCCTGTCATTTACTCCTTTTGGAAGACATAGAAGCTTGCTTATTAGGTTGGTTTCAATTGCAAAACCCACGCTAGCTTCATGGCTCTCCCCTTCACTGTGCCCATTCCAGAAAAATATGTATCCAGCTCCAACTTCAGTAAGCTGGCCTTCATTTGCCAACCTTGTTTTACTCAGGGTTGCTATTTGGATGTGATGCCTGTTGAGCTCTCTTGCAACAAGACCAGTTCGCCTCCCAGGTCTACTAAATTTTGTGTTGTCTATTAGCGTATGCATATTCCATGTGCTGATGGTGAACGGAATCATCTTTGCAGATATTTTTGTACATTTTGTATATTTTTTTGTGTTTTTACCCACAAGTGGCACAGTGTAACGAGCCTTAAGTCAAGAAGACCAGAGTTCAAATCCAGTCTTAGACATTTGCTAGCTGTGTGACCCTAAGCAAGTCATTTAAAGACCAAGGTAGGCTTGCGCTGGGACCTATTGTTGACCAAGCAATGGGAATCAGAGTGATTTAGGTTTAAGAAAAGAAATCTAGCCCGTAAACTCTAAGATATCTTTCAAGGTTTCAGCAATCAAAATGTATATTCCTTTGGGCAGAGCACTCTCAGGTAAGGGTGTGATTCCCTATGTCAACAGAGGAAGAGAGGGAGAGGAAGGAAGGAAAGAGCTGTGTTGCCCAACTAAAACTGTCCAGTTGGGTCCTCAGAGGTGACAGCTACTATTACTCACTGGTTGATGTTTGTCCTTCATTCTAGAAGAGAACCATGACATTGGGAAGGTGATGCCATGACTTGTAAGTAAATTGCATTTAGGTGAAGTAGGGCTGTGTAAAATCACAGCCTCACTTTCCTCCTTAGCCATCTGGGTCCAAGGGCAAGATATAAATCTAGATGGCTGGAGATGCTCCACTCTTCCACTATTGAGAAGTATAATGAAGCTGATGGGGTACTGGAAACCTCCTTGAACTCATCTTGAATCTTCCCACTTTATCTGACTTTTCATACCCAAATCTGTTACCCTTAACCTAGCCTGGTCCTCCATTATCTGTTACTTCTGGATTGCCTCACCTGCTTCCCACCCCAGCCCTGCTCTGTCTATTATCAGTCACCCCAATCCCATTAAGATCCTCCGTGGATTCCTCCCTAAACCCCTCCTCTCATCACCCCAGATTACTAGACCACTCCCAGATTCCTTCCATAATCTTTCTATATATAAGTTCCATCTCGTCTCCATGATGGGGCTGAGATTCAATCTAGCTCAGACTAAATCTAGCTCAGACTAAATTCTATCTAGCCTGTTTGTTAATACAAGTGTCACAAATGATAAGGCTTCTTAAGAGTCAACCCAGTAAAGCAAATCTTTGTTAAACTTTGTTTTACTTCAACTGAAAGAAAGCTTGGGTCGGATTCATTCTAGCAGGACTCAGGTTGTTGCTATTTTGGGGTCCCAAGCACCCCAAACCTCAATTTATCATTCTGTAATCTCAACAAAGCAACTAAAGAAAGAAAAGGATGGATATCTCACCATGACAATTTGATATGAGAACTGGTCACAGGAGCAACTAGCAATAAAGACAAAAGACTAAGGATAAGGTAAGCTGTCTGGAGTAGTGGAGAGAAAACAGGACATGTAGTCATAGAACCCGAATTCAAATTCTGACTCCTCAATGTACTTCCTGTGTAACCTAGAGTAGATCACTTGTTTCTCTAGGCCTCAAGCCTCTTACTCTCTAAAATTAAGGAGTTGACCTAGATGCCCTCTACAATCCCTTCCAACTCTAAATACAATGAAATCAGATGAGAAATTTCTTTACAATTCTGCTGGCATATAGTAACAACTAAGTGTCTGCAAAAATGTAGGTTGGTATTCCCCTTAAAGGAGACAATTTACTTTTCATCAGAGAGAATGAAGTGTTCCCTGAAAGAATGGAAGAAATGTTTCCTAGTGGGGAAGAAAGAAAACAAATAAGAGACAGAAGGAAATTCCAACTCATTTCAAGAGGTTGGAAAGTAGAAAAATGTGACATAGAGAAAGAAGGAAGAAATATTGAATATCTAGAGTTAAGTAATAGGCTTTTTCCTTAGAGCCTCTGAAAAAGAAACAACACCTTCTGCTCCAGAGATCACAGTTTCATAGACTTAGAATGAATTGGGACCTTAGAGATCATCTAATTCAACTTTCTCACTTTACAGATGAAGAAACTAAGAAAAAGAGGTAAGTGATTTGTCCAGGGCCACCCAGGAAAGCAGTTGATCCATGACTTCTCCTTGAGGTGTCTGAATTATGGTGTGTACCCAGGAGGGAAATCATACAAAGGAAGAAGAGATAAGCAATGGATGGTGACTTCCTCTTGAAAGTATCTATTTATTGACCTGCCATAAATAATAGAGATGTCTGCTGTCTTTCCAGAATATAGATCTAGAAAAACAAAACAGAGAAACTTTAGAGGAAAGTGATGAGAATGAAGAAGGATGTTGAGATCGGGTCATAAAAGAATCAGTTAAAGAGACTGTGGATGAGAAGATTTAGAGGGAACACAATAGGGATCTCCAAGTGTTTTAAAAACTGTCTTGCAGAAGAGGCACTAGATTTGTTCTGCTTCACCCTAGCTGACAGAACCAGGAGCTACAGGTGGAAATGATGTAGAGAAATTTAGACTCAATGTAAAGAAAATTTTCTAACAGTTAGAGTCATCCAAGATGGAGCTGACTACCTCAAGAGCCCCTCACTAGATAGATGCCTTCAAGCAAAGGCTGGGTAGCCAGGGTCAGAATTAATTGGGACCTATGGTTTGGGCTAGATGATCTCTCAGATCTCTTCCATCTTTAAGATTATATAATTCTATGAGCTCCCTTTTGATAAAATTTCAGAACAAATGAGAGATCAAGAAGAGCCTCCTCTAAAATGAATGTTGGAAATGAGGCCATTATCTTTGTGCATTGATATTGCTGTCCTAATGGGCAGCTTGCTATTTTAGGGAAGTTTAGGGAAGGGCAAGGCAGAGGAAAGTGTAATTTCACTAATGTAGGGGGGAACTCCCAGGTGAGGAAATTCTTCACTCAATAGAGATAGGTTACTGCTCTGCAACTTATATTGTTTTTAGACACTAGACATAGGGGCTGAGAAGTTAAACAACTGGCTGGAGACTAAAAAGACAGTATGTGTCAGAAGTAGCACTTGAACCTAGTTCTTCCTGCTCCATCTAGCCCTCCCTCCACTATGCCATATTATCTCTCATAGACTTCTTCTAATGAAAATTCCTAGAAGGCAAGAATTTCTGTTTGGAATAGCACCTCACACATCTTAAATATTTGGCCATCATTAGGAAATACCCATCATTTCCTCCTCCTGGGTAGAGCAGGAGGTGGGCCAAAGGCAGGCATTCATTCCTCTACCCTCTTATCTCCAAGAAGAGTATTGGGTTAGAAATATATATACACTATTATATCTGATGTTATATCAGACATGTATAGTCTAGGGAGACAATGCTCTTTAGGGTTTCAGGATAAAAGTCACTTCCCCTGGTTACAGTAAAAGTTAGCTTACCCTTGGCCAACTTAGTATCAAATGCTTGTTATACAAAAAACAATCACAGATAGTAAGCAAACTATTTATCTAAGCAAGCAGTAAGGGAAGCTATGCAAATGACAATTGATGCTAGGATACACAATGGTAAATGGGCTCTTTGATTTGAGAAGGAGATAAAATCTCTGTTCAAACAAGGAGAAAATGAGTTGACTCTGAAGTCCACACTTAAGCCATCTTAGGGAATGTGAGTGTTAGGCATCCAGGGACATGATGAGGTGCCGGCTCATGGATTCCAGCTAGCCAACCAGAACATCACGCTTTGCCTCCCATGACATCTTTCTCAAGCTCTGCTTCTCTCTTTATGAGCTCTCCAAAGTCCTTCTCCCTCTTCTAAGCTGTAGGACACTTCACAAGCTCAGAGATCTTTCAACCAATCAGGAGTCAGATCTCTCTGCACATATACAACAACATTACAGGCTGTTCAAGAAACCTGCAACCCATCCTGGTGAAGATGTATTATGTTAAAAATATCATCAAGCGTCTCCATTCTATCCAATCATAGAATTGCCACAGCTGTACTTCCTGATTCCCATAACAATTTTATACTTTTCCTTTACTCCCCACCCTGGATAACCAGGCCCTCAACTCCAACACAAGCAGTCAACTGTATAATATGGCTAGAGGGAGAGCCTTTATTTCACATACCACAGTAAAGGTATAAGACGCAAGGAACTTGAGAGTTAACAAATACAAAAACAGTAAAGCAGAAAATAGCTCATCAGACTATTCTTGAAAAAGAAAAGTAAAGATACTTTAGGGCTGCTAAGCAACACTCCCCACGTGTTCTGCAAATGGAGACTTGGCAAGGTCCAGGGGTCTCTTCCCCAGCCCCATCCCCCAACCAAGACATGGCTTTAGGCCTTTCACTTCAGGGTGGTCTCCTTTCTTCTCCATGGAGCACGTAGTCGAAGAAATTTTCTCCCTATAGGATGCCTGGGCTAAAATGATTAAAACTTCAAACTTTCCTGGGAAGTCCATTCTCAGGAATTCCAGTCTCTGGTTAGTTCTCAGAAAAAGAAATCAAAAGAAGATGCCCAGGAAGTGGGGATCCAGGAACTTCCCTATCAGTCTTACCATAAGCTGGTCTTGCAAGGTACCATTTTCTCTTTGGTGGGGGATAGAAGAGAAAAGGAGAAATCTCCTTCCTTCCCCTCTGTTTTCCCCTTCCTTCTTCTCCCCTTCCTCATTTGGCAGTGCAAGAGAGAAAGAGATAAGAAGAAAAAAGGCTGAATTCATTTGTGCCATGGTTTGGAAAAGGTGACATTTCAGACAAGAGTCCATTTTCCCTGACTCATTCACCAATCAGCTTGGAGACCTTGCTAGCCAATGCGGAAGAGTCAGAAGATTTTCCTTTGTCCTCCCTTCCAAGGATATATGTGTAACTTTATGTATGAAGGTGCCCTTCAGATAAAGGTCAATACCCTGTAATCTCATCGAGTTGATAGAGAGCTTCCCTGATCACTCTCTCCCATACAATGTGCCATCCCCCCTTCATATTAATCTAAATGTTTCCCTATCTTACATGTCATGGCTTGCATTAATCCAGAAAACTTCTTTTTGGGAGCCCAGTTTTTCTGGCACCAGAATGTCTCTGCTCTAAACACTCCCCTCCTCCTGGCTGCTATCCCACCACCACTCCTGCCTTCTTACTCTGTTAACACTCTATATCTGGAGTTTTCCTTGGAGAAATTTCCAGCTTCCCAGCTACCTGTCTGCCTGTGATAGCAATTGTGAGAAACTCATCCAATCTTTCTGCTAGAAACTCTCTGCCTCTCTATAATACACCTGGTCCTCTTCAACATCTGGGAACCATCTTATTATACATGACTGACTCTGGCCTACCCATAATGAACTGGGATGAAGCAATGAGATCCTGGTATGACAGAAGCACTGGATCTTCAAACCCCTTCATCTTCTGTCTGAGTCTGAAAGTCATCTCACTATGGGCCTGGATCCCATGGATGCTTCCCCCTCCAACTCCCCACGGTATCTTTGTCTGGCTGGTGACTGTCCCCCTACTCTGAAGTCCCTAGCCTTCTGTTAAGGCACAAGCCTTTACCTTGCAAATTAAAATGCTCTCATAAAAGAAGCTTTCTGTTTTGTGTTAACAGCTAGCTGATGTTCTGAAGTCCCTTTAAGTTGTAGCAGTAAATTGGAACATGCCCATAGAGAGCTTATGTTGTCTCCCCCATTAGACTGTCAGTTCCTTGAGGTCAAGGACTTCTTGTATCCCCAGCACTTAACACAGTACCTGGCACAGAGTAGGTACTTAATAATGGTTTGTTGATTATAACAACACCTGGCACAGTGCCTTGCTCTGAGTGAGTGTGTTGAATCAATATCCACTCTCCTGCAAATAGATTTTAAAATCCCTTTGTTCTGATCTACACTACAAAGCAGGATGGTGTTCGTATATTATCCTGATTTTATAATTGGAGATATTGAGACTCAGAAATCCTAAGTGGTTAGCCTAAGGCCATCGAACCAGTAAGTGCCAGAAACAGGACTTGAACTCAGGTCTTCTGATTCTGGGTCCAGTGATCCACCACAACCTGCTGCCAGCAAAAAGAAATGAACCCAAAGGTGACCATCAACTCTGTGACTGGTTATTGGTCTAGTACCACTCCTAATTCATATTCATCCAATAAGCATTTTTTAGCCAACATCTTAGTTCACTCATGAACATGAATCAGTTTCAGGGTTCTATTCCACTAGGATTGTCTCCCCTCCATCCCACCCTCAACCCCCCAAAACTCCAAGTAACCTCATTCATACTATCTTATCATCAGCCAACAGTGGCCTCAAGGGACCTCCTGCCCCTGTACCATTAGCTGCCACACTTTTTTTTCTTTTTAACACTAGTCATCTTCCAGCAAGTTTTCACTCCTGGAAAATGTCACCCACACTCTGACCCTATTTATAATAGCCCTTCACACTTACGTAGCCTGGTACATACCAGGGTCTCCATTAATTTATTTATCAATAAAGAAATTTCCCAGCATCCTCAGAAGAAACTTGGCCACTTATATCAAATAATTACCAGAAATGTGAGGGCATAGGTGGGCATCATCAGGCACATTAGGACTCCCACATATTAGACAAAGAGTCTCAGAAAATATTCTTTGTTTTTTAAAATGAAAATATGACCACAGACATAAATGTGTGGATTGTAAGTTCTTTGAAGGCAGGAACTATCAAATATTCTCTCTCCTCCAGTGTGTCATAGACTTCCCTTCCTCTCATATTCTCTTCCCAATAACTCTTTGAGAGTTGTGTTATTGTTTCCTTATAGATTATAATCCTGACTGGTCCATCAGTACATGTCTTTGAACAGACATCACAGATGGCAAATAAACCCAGCCTAGAAAATTAAAATGGAAGGTTAATGCAGCTGGTCTGCATTTTGGAAACTTCAACATGCTTTTAGTGACCTCAAGCTTATCTCTGAAAGAAAGGATAATGTTGTTTATACCAATATTCTTCTACGGGGGAGCTAGAAATGATGGAATACTGCTTTCAATAACCCCAAGCTTATTTCTGAAACAAAGGACCATTTTATTAATACCAATTTTCTACTGGTGAAGAGAGAGAAATCATGGAATACCTAAAGAACCAAAGTTGTAAATCACCCAGAAGTTAATGGACTGATGTATCATAGGTGTAAATAGTCTGAAGCGTAATAAGGATGAAGAATCATGCAACTAAATTTGTAAAAAATATATCATCAAAGACACGCATGACCTCAAGAAGAGGTAGACCAGTCTTGTAGAGGGAGCAAGAGATAACAATGGCATGGGCTATCCATGTACTCCTTTGGTGTCCATGCATCATGGCGAGATCTAGAGGAAAACCCACAACATGTTGGGCAGACTTTTTGTGGAGAATATATAGAAGGATGTGGACAATCATTGTACAGGATGATCACTGAGATAGGACACACAAAGATGAAATCATAGACCCTTTGAAATCTCAAAGTGTGTATCTGATTTGCTAGGTTAACATATGACTTAGTGTTTCTGTAACTCAGTTCAAGAACTTCAGTTTCCAGATCCTTTTCACTATATGACACAACCCAAATACATTTTATAGGTAGTATTGAGAATATTGAAATATTTGAATAAGTTTTAAAAATTTTAACCAATGCTAGAAAGGACCAATGATCTCAGAGAATATATATTTCCTGCAAACATGCAATCCTTGACAATATCTTCCCATAGGTTCTTCATAGACAATACATACAGTTTAATGAAATCCTTCCTCTGGGACAGGGAGTCTTCATCTTTTTTGTGTTAGGGACCCCTTTGACAGTCTGGTGGAAGCTATGGAGTCCTTCTCAGAATAATTTTCCAAAATTAATCATGGAAGGAAATGACAGCATTTAATTAGAAGTTAATGAAAATACAATTTTATTTTTTGCTATTCAAGTTCATAGACTGACCCCTTAAAATCTAAACTCCTAAAACCTCTTGGGGGCTGAGGATCAAGGTTAAGAATTTTTGCTCTAGGTCAAGGGGAACCTTCAGCCTCAAGGCCACATGTGGCCCTCTAGGTCCTCAAGTGCAGCCCTTTAATTGAATCCCAACTTTACATGATAGATACATTCAGGGATGAATTCAATGAGCTGCCCATCTCATTCCATATTTTTGTCTGAATAAAAGACATTCTTCACCCATTTGGCTATATAGATAGGCTTTTATCTTTGGGAGCCCTCATCTTTCTCTTCAATGTCATTGAGAAGGATATCACTGAGTACTCTAGGACTTGGTATAATCAGCATAATGTTATTCATAAACAGGAGCACCTGGAGAACCTAATCGTTGCTCAATTAACCAATCAATCAACAAGTATTTACCAATGCTCGATGACTGTACTAATACCTGGGGATACAAAGAAGACAAAAGTAGTCCCTTCATTTAAGGACCTTATTTTCTAATGAGAGAGGGAGACAACATGTAAGCATTTAGAAACATACAGAGTAGATAAATGATAACCTTGGAGGAGAAGGTTCTATCATCCAGAGGGAACCAGGAAGGAACTCCTGCAGAAAATGGGTTTTGAGTGGAGTTCGAATAAAAAAAACAAAAAGGGAAAGAGGAAGAGCATTCTAGTTATAGGGGACATCCCAGGGATATTCAGTGTTGTGTATGAGGAACAGCAAATAGGTTAATGTGATTGAATCAGAGTGTATAGAGGGGAGTAAAGTGTAAAAGTACTAGAAATGCTTAATATGGAAATATGTTTTACATGATTGCATATGTATAATCCACATCAGATTGCTTAACATCTCAGGGAGGGAGAAGGGAAGGATAGAATTTGGAACTCAGAATTAAAAAAAAAAACTTGAATGTTAAAAATCTGTTTTAGACATAATAGGGAGTGGGGGAGGATAAAGTATTATTTCAAAACACAGAGGACTAGGAAGGTAGGAAGAAAAATAATTATGAAGACCTTAAATGCTAAACAAAGGATTTTATATTTGATACCAGAGGGGAAAAGAAGCCATTGGTGTTTATTAAATGGAAGTGGAGAGAATGAAGGAAAAAGGATGAAACTTATGAGTTAAGAAAATCATTTTGGCAGTTGAGTGGAGGCTGGATTAAAATGGAGAGAGATGATATAAGGAGGTCAATTAGAAGGCAGAAGTCCACCTCAGGAGTTATGCTGAGCCAACTAGATCCAGCTAAATTAATATGGTGACTTAGAATGTCTCTTCTATCTGAAACTGTCCAAGACATCTTCCAGGAGGTATGAAACCTCTCCCACAAGTATATGTAGCCTGTTGGTGTCTCACTTGGTATTAATAATTAGAGAATCTACTCAAAACCCCATCTCTATGACTGTACCCATCAGGGAACCTTGAATGACACAAATACATGCCTGGGAGAGATCTGTTGCAGGAAGTCTTTAAGTCTGTATTTTAAACTACCAAGTCAAACACTTATTTTTATAATCAACAATAAACACA
This sequence comes from Potorous gilbertii, assembly GCA_028658325.1. Taxonomy (NCBI): domain Eukaryota; kingdom Metazoa; phylum Chordata; class Mammalia; order Diprotodontia; family Potoroidae; genus Potorous; species Potorous gilbertii. The sequence continues at coordinate 228,696,839 of CM053771.1, read as the reverse complement.
CCAGGAACTTGTATTCTCTAAAGTTTTCAGTCAATTGTGTGACTGTGAAGATGTGAAGAGTAATATTAGCTTATTTTGACATAATGCTTTAAGCTTTTTATCTTCATAACACTCCTCTGAGGGGGCAATGTAAGTATTACTGTCCTCATTGTACAGATGAGGAAATTGAAAGTCAGAAAGAGGACATGATTTATCCAGTCACATAGTCAGTAAGTGCTGGAGCTTGGGTTTGTACAAAGATGTTTTTAGTATGAGCAGTGGATAGAGTGTCAGACCTGGAGTCAGAAAGACCTTACCTTCCTGAGTTCAAATCTGGCCTCAGACCCTGCCTAGCTATGTTACCCTGGGCAAGTCACTTAACCCTGTTTGCCTCAGTTTCCTCAACTGTAAAATGAGCTGGTGTAGTAATGGCAAACTAGTCTAGTATCTCTGCCAAGATAACTCCAAATGGGGTCTCAAGGAGTTGTATTATGACTGAAAAATGACTGAACACACACACACACATCTTCAATATAAATCTACCATTTTTAATACTGTTTCCCAACTTTAGATAGGACAAAGGTAAAGGGAACCATCCATTCCCCTTAGAGTTCTGTATCCTAAGTTCAAAGAGTTCAGTTCTTTTATTCTTCTCTTTACAAGATCTGTTTCCCATAGGTTCCCAAAGTGTGCGATACTTCCCCCTAGGGTGTAGTAGTTTGAAATGACACACATTTTTTTAAAAATTAAATTAAAGAATTAAAGAAAGTAGATTTCTAGGGGGTGCTAAGTAATTTTTTAAAGGGGGAAGTAGGTCAAATAAGTTTGGGAATCCTCTAGATTTATCTATTTACATATGTATGAATCAAGGGTGTAGGATGCTGCATACAATGTCACACTCCTTTGATTTTTTTGTTTAGTTTTGAGGAACTTGCTTTGCTTTTTTTTAATATTTTATTATAACAGTTGGTTCTCTGGGAGGGGACAAGGGGATAAATCTAGTGGAAAATCTAAGTGTTGCAAAAACAAAAAATGTCAATAAAAATTATTTTGAAAAATAAATATTTCCAAAATGGCTGTCAGAAAAGCAGGACATGCAGATCTGAAATGAACATATTGCAAATGCTCAAAATTGTATATCCAGAAGTTTATGGGTGATGATGATAACTCAGAAAATCAGAAGTAAGCCCTAAATAATACTACATTTAGTTTATATTGATATAGTTTTTCATATTGCTAGAGGCTTAAAAAAGATATAGGCAAGGATGTGCTGATAAATAACAACTGATTGAAAAAAGATGTGTGCCCAACACGCTTTTAAGTTTAACCTACTTTAACATTTTCTCTATCATTTCTTTAAGTTGAGACAATCAACAGAATAATAAATCAAGGCCCGAATTGTAGCATTTGCCAATTTCTGAGCTATAAATGCTCACACTGAAAATTTAAATCGTTCTTCAGTCCATTCAGACTGGTTTCAGCACACTGATTGGTCTTAAATTGGTTATGTGGGTATTCGGAGCAGGACTGCATTTGACTCCACAAACAAAGGAGAGTCTGGTTTTTAAAGAAAGTTCTTCTTCACCTTATGGTGATTCCACACCCTTTCTTGACATGACTTTCACATCCATTCTAATGTTCAAGGACCTTCCCTCTCAGAAGATGCCTAACTTCATAGGATATCAACACAGGGGATGACTTTAGAGATTATCTAGGTCACACCTTTCATTTTACAGATTCATTTTCACTGAATTAAACCAATTTATTTAATATCTATTTAATATCTATGACTCACCAGTTACCTCAGTCCCTCTTGATATAGCTCAAACTTTCAAAACAACGAGATTGCCTGAAGAGACAACCTTTATTTGGAGAAAGCTGGAGTCAAACTCTTCAGCATTATCAGGCTAACACCCATTGACAAAAGTCAGACAGATTTGAGGCTGAAAAGTCAAACTGGGCCCCATACCAATAGCTAGATTTCACTGTGAGAAAAAGTCAGAGGCCCCACTCCAAGTGCTATCCTGTAAGCGCAGGGAGTGTGAAAATCTGCCAACCCCTTCTATAGCTATCCCAATGATCTCATGTATTTTCATTTCCAGGAGGTGTTGAATATCACCCCAAGGAAGGTATCTTACTTAGCTCATTGAGTCAAGCACTGGGATTTCTTTTAACCCTTTAGAAGGTTGGTATCATTTCATACAGTTCCAAAATGCAGCCCAGTTCAAAGACCTGAAATGAATGTAAGTGCATAGAGGCCTGAATAGTAGGCTAGGGATATTCAATACAAAAATAGTCCCTTCTGAGCTCAGACCTGACTGGTTACCCACATCTGCCCCTTAAAATGATACCAAGTTGTCTTCTTGCTAATGTGCTTACACTTGGGAAACTCTGTTGGGTATTTATAGGATTAAATATCAGCTTGTCATCTTGGTAATTGCAGTAAACAGCATATAATAGTGGTGTTTCTGGTCTCCTAAATGAAGCCAGGAGAGAATTCCGAAAGGAAACTTGGCTTAACGATAAGGACAAGCAAAGGGATAAGAGAGAAGATGGAAAGTTTGAGTCGTAGACCGGAAGCCTCGGCATCTCTGGCCTTTGGTTTCCTCACCTAAATGATTTCCATGGTGGCTTTCAGTTCTAAATCTCATGATTTTAAACTGAAGAAAGAAAATTTTCAAAACGGTGAGCTATGTGAGGGAGTGGGAATTTATTCTAGGCATAACAGTTCATCTGGAGAAAGCCTCAGAGGCAGAAGTCAGCGACCTAAGAACGTTCGCTTAACTGAGCCCACCAAGAGATAAGAATGAACAAGTAGATGGGGACAGGTAAGATGGGGACAGGTAGGATGATTCATTCCCTGTTTCTGAACTTCTAGATTTCCAAATCATGCCTCTTTCCATGTCTCATCTTGCAACTTTCCTCAGCACCTAGGGCTTCTTTACCCTGTAATACTCCACCATGCTTTTTGAGAGCATCTCTCCACAGGTCCACTCCCCATCTTCCATTGGTGAGTTCCACCTGGAGCCTCCTTTTGTGAAAAGACTCAGGGTGGTCAGCCTTCATTCCTCACCAGACCTGACACTCTGGCCTTCAAGATCAAGCCTTCATCTCCTCTTCCACCCTTTTCAGTCCCCCCCCCCATTTTTTTTTGTGCCATCTTCAGTTCCTTGAGGACAGGAATTATCTTTCTGTTTTCTTGTATTTGCATGCCCAGGGCATGCATAGTGCCTGATACATAATAAGGGCTCAGAAAATGCTTACTTCTTCCCTTTTCCTTCCTTTTGAAGACTTCTTCAGCCACCATCATAACTGGGATTGCCCCAGAAGAAGCGTACTCCAGCTCTGTTCTCAAAGCAGAGGTCACAGAACCATAATAGAGGTTTGATTGATTTAGAAGGAAGTTGGTGCCTCGATAAATTCAAAATGCATCTATCTACTTCCCTCTGAATGTTGGTCTCACAAACAGTATTCCTATGGGGTTCTAGTATACGCAAGTCTACCCCTATCAACATCATTCAACAAACATCTGTTGCCTATTGTGTGTAAGACCCTCTAGATCTTACTCATTTATTTATATAATAGTATAATTAGCATGAGCCTCAAAGCATGCAAGGTATTTGAGATATAGGCACCAATTATCTCACTGAACCCTGCGAGAAGGTGGAGGGGGCGGTGTTTTTATCTTTGTTTTATTTTGTTTGTTTTATTAGATCTGTGATTTTATTCATATAAGGAAATTTTGGTTTGAGATCTTAATCAGCATTTTCTCTAACGCTTTCACTTTTAGAGAATTGCCTGAGTTACTGAGATTTTAAGTGACTTGCCCCGGGTCACACAGCTACTAGATTAGAGATGAGATTTTGAACTCAACTCCCCACTGCTAATGCTTTGTCTTCCTTACCACACCACACAGGGATCCCTATTTTACCAGGAGGAAGAAATTGAGGTGTGGGGAATGGGGAGGGGGAGCTTCAATTATTTATCCCAGATTACAGAGATAATAAACGTTAGATGCAAGGTCGGAAACAAATTCTCTTCTATGTCCAGCTTGCTATACACTACCCCAATACAGCCTCTTCCAGGTAACTACATAAATAAGCTCTCTTTCTCCTCCAGCCTCACACACCCAAGACATGTACTTTGCATTAAATTTTCATTTTTTTTCAATTACATGTAAACAAAAATTTTTAACATTTGTTTTTTAAAATTTTGGATTCTTTCTGATATTCACTCCCTCTTTCTCCCTGCCTTGAGAAGACAAGCACTTTGATTTAGATTCTACATGTGCAGTCATGAAATACATTTGCATAAAGACATGCATTTTGGACGGTGTTGGGGGACAAATGATTTATGAAATTTGAGTTTTTCTAGAATTTCTTCCTCCCCATTTTTTTGGCCTCCTTCCCTTTCCCTGCTCAGTGATTAAGTGGGGTGGGTAGAGAAGCAGCAGACTCTGGGAGAGAGACTTTAATGAGGGGGCCCAGGTGCAAAAATGCTTCTGGGGATTCCTATAAGATTCAAAAAGTTGATGGAGACCACCCAGGCTCAAAGCCTCTAAGTTTCCACAAAGTCCTTATGTACTACAGCCCAGACTCCTCCTCCTACCATTAGCATATCTCTACTCCCAGGAGCCATCTCTACCCTGAGCAGGGATCATCATTTGTTTGGGATTAGGGCAAACTGCCCAATGCAGAAAATATTCTGTCTAACCAGCCAAACAGTCCTTCTTTTTCCCACTCATTTCAAGGTGGAGCTAGCTAGGTATCTCTCTTGATTCCTTTCCCCTAAACTCCTCAGATAATTGGAAGCAGTTTACTGGTTATAGTTTTTAAAAAAGGAATAGTGGGGAATTATGGAATAAAAGCAAGTCTCTGAACTTTCTCTACTTTCTTGATTGGGTATTAGGCCATGAAAAGGGAAACCTAGACAGGATGCAGAATCTTTCCCTAGAAATTAACAAAATGAAAAAACAGAACAAATTCTCATTAACCTGCGACATGTTCATGCAGTTTGGACTGGAAACATGGGAAGAGGCTTGATAGGATTATAACATCTTAGTATTAATAGAAACCTTTCAGATCAACTAGTTCAAACTATTCTCCAAGATCAATGATTTCTACAGCAAACCTGACCAAAAGACTTTCCTTACACACTTCCAGGGAAGTGGTGATCACTCTTAGTTGTTGTTGAGTTGTGTCCAACTCTCTGTGACTTTGTGGGTCATCCTGTAAATAGGGTTTTCTTGGTAAAGATACTGGACTGGTTTGCCATTTCCTTCTCCAGTAGATTAAGGCAAACAGAGGTTAAGTGACTTTCTCAGGGTCACACAGTGAGAGTCTGAGGCCAGATTTAAACTCAGGTCTTTCTGACTCCTGGTCTAGTGATCTATCTATGGAGCCACCTAACTGCCTCAGTTTTTAGATAGTTCTAATTGTTAAATGACCTTTGTTAAGGACCGAAGAATCAGTGATTCTTAAGCAGTCCAGAAGGGATCCACTGGCAAATGATGACCTGAAGTTTTCTGTTGATCATCAGGGAAGGTTTAATATAGGTGGGTGGGGAAATTCAATCTAGGATCCTTTTACAAGCTCATAGGGGCAAACTTGGCATCAGTAACCAAGTGGGCTTCATAATTACACTTTAAAAAACTCATGTTGTGAATTTCACTTTCTGTAGCTCAGATCTCATTAGCCTTACACATTCATTGAGATGACAGCCAGGCATACTAAATATGTCCCCAGAGCCAGAGACAAGTTTGTCAGTGCGTGGGACCCAAGAGTAACAGAAAGAATTTAGCGACGAAAATACTCAAAGGCACATGTATACTTGGATTGAGGAAATTCAGAAGAAACTTCCTAACTTTCCACTTTAAAAATCCCTCTGTACCTTCATCCATCTTTCTCCTACTCCCTAAATTCTCTGGACTAAATAACTCTGAACATTATGCATGAGCCCTCCTGTCATATTATAGTGTCACCTAACATATACTCCAGTTGGGTAGAAATTCCTCCAGGGGAGGGAAAGAGCAGCTTAAAAAGAATCTAGGCGAATCTTACAGGGATTGGAAAGACTGGGGTTATAATACTTGGTAAATATGGACAGAGTTGTAGGATACTGAGAGACACTAAGGGCATGGATGTGGGTGGGCTGTGGAGAAACAACCTGGCGCAGAAAAAATGATGGAGGTGGCAAAGATCTGGAGAGAGATTCTGAGAGTTCTGGATCTGGGTGAGTTATCAGAAAGCTCCAGCTCCCAACATGTTAACATTTCTAGTTTCTGTGCCAAGAATGAAAGGAAAGTGACAATCATGGAGGGCTACAGTGACATTCTCTACCCATCAGGGCTTTGAGTGTGAATTGATGTGTCTTTCTCCAGCTGTATTGGGAAAACAGAAGGATTACCAGGAACTGTTTGGGACCAGATTCAGTTCTTTGTTGTACCTTGAGAAGAGAAGTATATTTGGAATTAAAGAATATGGGTTCAGTTTACAGGTGAGTCACCTATGCCACTTTGGGCAAGTCACTTCTTTCTGGAATTAAGTTTCCTTATCTGTCAAATAAGGTTGAAATAGATGGTTTCTTAGCTTCATTCCAGCTCTAAATTTACAATACATTTCCTAGGTGGCATATGAGATATATGTGATAGATGATTTATTGGGCCTCTATTTTATGGACTTCTCTTTTATTTCAATCAGTATTAATCAGTTTGGTATGATTCCATAGAAGTGGTGATTATAAGTTCTACATATTAGGCCTCAGAGCTGTGAACTGCAGATTGCAAATTCACTTACTTAATGATAGGAAGCTAGCCAGTTTTGTTTTTCATTGTTTTGGTGACCAAACCCAGTGTGGCAGAGGTGACTCAATTACATTGAAAGCCTCCCACCTATATTTGGTGCCCCTCCATCTTTATCATCCCTCTATTGCCCAACATGGGGAGATGGCCATGAGCAAGTAGCCAATGAGTGATCCTGGTTGCTGATCTGCAGCTTGCCTTTCTATGGCCCATCAGCACATGTAGATGTTTTGATATCTGTTTATCATCCCAAACACATGAGCCTGCTCATTAGCTTTGGTAGGACCTTGTGGAAGTTCAAGAAAGGTCTGTTAAGATAGGTCTGCTCAATAGTCATTTGTCAATGAATGGGATTCTGTATTTGTAACAGCAAGCACCCCAGCTACACAGGACAGCCTGCTGTACAGGTTCTCAGATCTGCTTTTCTAGAAGGAAAGCAACTTTTGAGGAGTCAACAATCTACTTTAATCAAGTACATATATATATCATTTACTTTGTTCAGGGGGAAAAGTCAGCACTCTAAACTTCAGAGAAAATAGAAGCAGAAATTACAAGCAGAAAAACCGACAAGGCTTCCAACTGCCTGACCACAGACAATACAAATATCATTTTCAGAGAGAGAAGCACCAACAGCTGGGTTTTCAAAACCGGGGGTTCCTTAGTAGCTGCCCAGAGTCTCATCTAACATGCTAACTTTCTTCTAATAAATAAGCCCCAAAGCAAAACATCATCTCAGAGTATATATACATTTTTCAGAGCTGGAGAACACGACCATTCTGACCCAGTGACTCGTTAGAAATCAACAAAAAGTGTCTAAGGCCTATTAATGGTCAGGAAAGAGCTTTAACTCTTCCCCTCCCCCACCATCAACCTTACATTAACATTACAGTATTTTACGTAGACCCTGCTGGAGGGGCTCAGACTCTGTATTTCTGGCCTGCTCTACCTGTATTTTTCATGTATCAAGCATTATAAAGCTAAGACCTTGGCAGAAGTGGGCACCTCAGATTGTGAGGAAGATCTGAGGTCTATTTCATTAGAGGGGACCATGGACCATCTAATATAGTTCCATTGGCTTAGAACTCTGTCTGAGTGGGTTTTTTTCTTGAAGATTAGACAATTTTGAAAATCCCCACAGGTAGCTAGGTGACTTAGTGGATAGAGCACTGGGCCTGGAGTCAGGAAGTTCAAAGTCAGCCTCAGACATTCACTAACAGTGTGATGTTTGGCAAGTTGCTTTAACCTCTGCTTGCCTTAATTCACTGGAGAAGGAAATGACAAACCACTCTAGGATCGTTGCCAAGAAAATCCCATATGAGATCATGAAGAGTTGGACACCACTGAATGACTGAGCAACATGGTGGATAGAATATAGAAGTTATGAAGACCTGAATATGAATCCTGCCTCAGATGTGTACTAGTCATGCAACTGAGCAAGTCACTTAACCTCTGTCTGCCTAGCACCTACTTCCCCAGGTTGTTGAGAAGAGCCAATAAGATAATATATATAAAACACTTTACAAACCTGAAAACTATCTATATAAATGTCAGCAATGACTATTATTTTAATTAGTGATAATAGCTAGTATATGTATAGCTAGCTTTAAGGTAAGGCAAAGCACTTTACAAATATCATCCCATTTGACCTTTACAACAACATTGGGAAGTAGGTAGGACTGTCATCCCCATTTTATAGCTGAGGAAATGGAAGCAAAAAGATGAAATGACTTGCTCAGCTAGTAAATATCTGAGGTAGGATTTAAACTCATCTTCCTGAATACAGATCCAGTACTCTACTAAATCTACAACAACACCTATCTTCTGGATTTCACATGTCATGTGATTTAGTCTTACAAAGAGCCATTCGATGGGAGCTTAGAGCTGTACCTTTGAATATAAGCTGACTTAGAGCAGTGGATTGAATGGAATGTAGTGAGGAATTCCAATTTTACATGGGAATCTGCTGGGGAGGTGGGTTCTCTTCTATATTTGGGCCAGCATGTGTTCAGATCCATAGCTCTGAGCCTCTCTACAACTTTAGGACGGTTTGCTGTTTCCCAGGTTTCCAGTGCTGTCTTAAGCCACTCACTGTCTTTTCAAATACACATTTCCAAGTCTCCACCCAATGACTCTTTTGCCAAATGACACATCAAGTCAGAGCAAAAATTTAAAAAAAAAAAAAAGACCAGTTAATTAAAACAAAATGCAAGGTAAATGACAGGAAATTGAAACACTTTCTCCAATTAATCACTCTCTCCAACAAAGAGAAGGCCATATCAGCTTAAATGGAAAGCACAGGTATTCAAGGACCACATCTTTAGTTTTCCCAGTTTAAACATTTCTCTTTTGGTCTCAGAACTGCAGCTGCTAAGAAGTGACTTCTTGAAAACCACAGATGTCTAAAGCAGATCTCTCACAATACAGATTCTCTCTGTGTCACTGTCATCTCTGTGGCACCAGCTTGGCTTTTAAGCTTCCATTTGTATCCTTAACCTGGAAAATGCAGCTACCACTTATTCCTGACTCTTGTGGCTCTTGTGACTTTTGCTCAACTCTCTCGTTTCATTAACTTCCATCTAATTCTTCCAGCCTTTTATTTTTTAACTGACAACTTGGAAATGCTCCCATTTAATTATGGTACACAATGTGTGACATCACCATATTGTGGAACTCATGCAGAGGCTTCTGGGAGATTTAACCCAGAGAATTTCCTCTGCCTCAGCCATAAGTATTTCTGGTACATGGAGTCTATTTATATGTCTCCACTATATTCTACAGATAACCCACTTAATGCACCAGAAGACTTCCTCTTCTGTTTAATGTTATATGTGTATGTGTATGTGTAAGTGTATGTGTGTGTATGTATGTTGATTTCAGAGGACAAATGATGAAGAATGCTACTCACTTCCCAACAGAGACATAACAGACTAAATATGCAGAATAAAATACATAATTTTGGACATGGCTAATATAAGAATTCATTTTGCTTGACTATGCATATTTGTTACAAGGATTTTCTTTTCTTCTTTTTTTTGAAGTAGGAAAAATATATATACTTGATAAATGAAAAAGTTTAATAAAAAAAGGATAAATATTTCACCTATACAAGGGCAGCCCTCAGACTGTCTCTGTGTTATCCCCACAACACCCTCTTGTCCAGTCATACCTTTTATAATGTCATTTTTGTCATTTCTCACTTTTAAATCATTAAGGTTAATGTGATTTCTGTCATGTGTCTTTCCACTGCCTTTCTGATGATCTACAATTCTGAATCTTTTTGGAGATTACAATGTTCCCTGACTTGCACTCATTGGGCATCACTAGGAGATTTGAAAGATGGGCTTTTGCAATTATAAGTAGTTAGGGGGTCATTGAAAACTCTGTCCTACCCATATCTCATTCCTCTCCAGTCTACACTCTGAACATCCTCCCCAGTGCCTCAGCTCTTCATCCTGAAGTCTTCCTCCATTGCTAGAATTTACACACTGGGAGTACCCTCTGTCCTCACAGCCTTTCCTTCTGATGGAATGGTTCCTCCCAGTGCCTCCATTTAGAGAGGACACTCAGACTATACATGTCTTATTCCTCTTCTACTAGGTAGCAGCTAGGTAGTGCAATGGGTGGAGCACTAGGTCTGGAATCAGGAAGACCTGAGTTCAAATTAATCCTCAGACATGTGTGAGCCTGGATAAATAATTTTGCCTCAGGTTCCTTATCTGTGAAATTCAGTCAATAACAGCACCTACTAACAGAGTTGCTGTGAAGGCCAAATGAGATAATATTTGTAAAAATTCCTAGCGCTTAGTAGGGGGTACACAAATGTTTATTCCTTTTCCATCTGAGAGTTCCCTATGTTAAAGAAATCACAAGTTCATTTCCTATTTCTCTATCATATGTTACATTTATTTATACATTTATTATATCCTCTTACTAGTCTGTTACCTCCATCAAAGCAGGTTTAATGTCTTATGGAAATTTTATATCTCTTAGCCCCTAGCACAATTCTCTGTACCCAATGTGTGCATTGTAAATCTTTGTGGAAAGAAGGAAGGAAAGAGGGAGGAAGAAAGAATGGATGGAAGGAAGGAAAGGAGGGAAGAAGGGAAAGAGGAAGGAAGAGAAGTAATAAATAGTCAAATAAATAGTAAACATGTCTGCTAGGTTTCACTACCATTATTACTCATATTCAGATATCTCTTTTTAATTGCCTATTCATACATGGCATAATACTTAGTAGAAAGTGAATCCCAAAGACAGAGGTAACAATTCTTTCCATTGGTTGAATGAAATCAATCTATCAATAAGCATTTGTTAAAATGAAACTGTTTTAAGTGCTGAAGCTTCCAGAGTCATGTTCTATGGTACAGTGAATAGAGGTCTGAATCTGGAATCAGGAAGACCTGAGTTCAAAACCAGCCCCAGACCCTTACTAGCTGTGTGACCCTGGGCAAGTCACCAAACCTCTGTCTGCTTCAGTTTCCTCATCTGTAAAACGGGGTATAATAATAGCACTTACCTCCTAATGTTGTTATGAGAATGAGATGACACAATATTTCTAAAGTGCTTTGCACAGTGCCTGGTATACAGTAGGCACTTAACGCTTGTTAAGTTCCTTCCTTCCTTCTCTCCTTCCTTCCATCTTGTGTGTGGACTGCAGTACAGCTAGTCCAGGTTGTATTTATATTAAATAGCCATGAATTTAAGGGCTATAAAAAAAAGAGATGAAAAGATCAGAGGGAAGATTTCAGATGTTTTTTTGAAGAGGTCAGCCAACTACCCATGGCAATGATGTGTGTGAAAGCTTACCATGAAAATCACAATGAAAGCAGCTACATTAACACCAAACCCTATAATAAAGTTGCAATCCATTGGTTTCCACTATTCAACATTTTTAAACTATCCATACGTGGGAAAACTGTCTCTTTTGTGGCATTAAGTGGGAAAAAAACAAAGGAACAATTCAGTTCTGAATCATATGGATAGTTCAGCAGCATATGAATTATTCAAGGTTTGGTGAACCTATCTGTACCTAACCCTATCCAACCAGCCTCTATGTAGCACCCACCCATTCATTTTTACCTCTGCCCTAATTTTTATCTTGCATATGTGTGTGTAGATATATATGCACACACACACACTCACACATATATATCCCTTCAATCTTTCATTCATTCTTTCTTTTCTTCCTCTCTCCCCCTCCCTTCCTTCTTCCCTCCCTCCTTCTTTCCCTTATTCCCTCCTTTCCTTCCTGGTATATATCCATCCTCTCTGCTTTGATGCAGGCAGAGCCTCTGAGTGATAGAGCAGCAGATGGAGAGCTGGAGAGACACCAGGCACTGAGATGTACAGCAAACCATCTTGGCTTTTGCTCCCTGCCTCCCCACACCCCTTGTCTCAGTCCATCATGAGAAGGTCAGGTCAGTTCTGGGCCAACCTAAGTGGAGCCAGAATTGAGGATGTCTTCAAAGAAGACATTAAACAGTCCTGCGGAGGACACATTAATGCTCTTGCCTTCTGTGTTGCTATGACAGCCAGGAATTTCAAATCCAAACTGCTGGACCCTGAAAGGAATTAAGTACAGCAAGTGAGTAGGTCTGAACGGTTCAAACTTCATATCTAACACCTGGCTGATGGTGAAGAATTTTTGTACTTGAAGTCTGATAAGCCCATGATAAGGTCCGATAAAATCATGATAAAGTCACGATTAACCACTTCTAATCATGCTGAACTGTGGAAGAATTTAGGTTAGATAGAAAGAAGGCAGGGAAAACTAGAAAACTTTAGAGTGGATAATTGGGACCCCTAGAATACTAGGGCTGAAAAGGTCATCTAGTTCAGGGATTCTCAACCTAGAGTCCATGAACTTGGGGTTTTTTAAATTGTGAAAACTATTTCACAACAAACCTATAATTGGTTTCTTTTGAAATCTTATGTCATTTATTTTATGCATTTGAAAACATTACTCTGAGGAGAGGTTTCATAGGCTTTCCCAAACTGCCTGACTCCCCAGGACACAAAAAACTCATGAATCTCCGTTTAATCCAATCTCCTTAATTTAAAGTGAGGGAACCGAGACCCAGAGATCGGCATCTAGCCCAATATTAGACAGGAGAATTTGTGGACTCCTCATCCTCTTTCAAAAGAGAGGAAGAGGGTGGCATAGTTATAGAAAAAGACCTGCCTGAAAGTGAGAGTAGGATTTTGTTGCCAAATAAGGAGGTTCTACCAAGACCAGGGGTGGTCTTGTCATCTCTGTGGTGTGGCCATCTGGACCTGTCAGCTTGGATGGTCAGAGCAAAATACGAAATCACAGATGATAATAACATCCTACTTTTATATAGTTCTTTATAGTTACAAAGTGTTCTACATGCATTACCTCTTTTCACGTTGCATTAGGTGCTGCAAGTATTACTTCTGTTTTGCTGGTAAGAATTTAGAAACCAAAAAAAATAGAAAGAAAGAAGAAAATGGAGACCCAGAGAAAGTAAACAACTTACACAAGATTACAGAAACAAGTGGGGGAGATAGAATAAAGACAGAGCTTTAGACTCGAAGTTCAGTGCTCTTTCTTCTATATCACATGGTCTCCTCTAATAACCTAAATTAGCTCCAAATCATAGGATCCTAGAGCCAGAGAGGGACCTTACAGGTAATTCGATGATAGGAAAGAAGGAAGCAAGTATTTATCAAATAAGTGTTTTAGAAATATCTCATTTGATCTTTACAACAACCTGAGAAGTAGTTTCTGTTACTGTCCCCATTGTACAGGTAAGGAAACTGAAGCAGATAGAGTTTAAGTGATTTGCCCAAGGTCACACAGCCAGTAAGTGTCTGAGACTGAATTTGAACTCAAGACTTTCTGACTCCAGGCCGACTTCGCCACACAACTACCAATAAAAGTACCTTCCACAACTCTATGAAGTAAGGAATATTAATATCTGCATTTGACAGATGAGGAAACTAAAGCAGATAAAAGTTAACAAATGTCTGAGGTGGGATTTGAATTCAGTTCTTCCTGATTTGAAGTCCAGGGCCCTTCCCATTCTACCACACTATCTCTCTCAACCTCCTTTACAAGTGAGGAATCTGGAGCCCAGAGAGGTTGTGAAGTTGCCCAAGGTGATGTTAGTTTTGTAGTAAGTGGGAGAGTCAAGCTTTGAACCCAGGTCCTTTGATTCCAGACCCAACCCTCTATACTATACCATGCTACAACAGGTTGAATTCACTTACAAATTAACTCATTTCCCTTTGGAGAAAATTGTCTTTGTTCCCCAACAATGGGTTTTATCCTCTCACCAGCCAGGCATCTCACAAATGCTTTCTATTGGATGCCATGAGGACTAGCCAAGAGGCTGAATGTCTCTCTATAAACCCCTCACCATTAGGGAAAATTACAACTCGAAACTTTTTATCTTCGTATGTACACAAGAGGAGGCTACTTTTACATTCAGATGTTTAGACGAAGGTTTTTATACATGAGTGGGGATGGGTATGAGCATGTTCACACGTCCCACCATATCTGTCTGAGATTTGGGGGGCTTCCCACTCTCCAAGGAGCAATACTGGCCTGGGAATCAGCAGTCTCTCTTTCTGATAATGTTTGATTGTGCTAAGTCATTTCACTTTCCTGTGGGCACATTTTTGTAAGATCTCCAATTTCCCACCCACTCCAGAGGAATGAGTTAGATAGCATCTATGAAGAGCTTTGGAAGAAAGTGCTATATAAACAGAAGGTGTAATTATATCTATTTTGTGGGCAGAGAATATAATTAGACTACCTAGCCAAAGATATCGTTCCAGGTTTTCACTTTGCTTTGCTTTCCTCTCCCTTTCTGTGTTCCTTTAAAAGCGAAAGTCCATTGGAGTTTTCCCCAGACTGAAGGGAGAAGAGTGGAGAGGATGGGAGGAGATGGTTAAAGAAACCGTGATGAGTTGAAGTTTAGCCAGGAGTCTAAGAGGCAGCTCCCTGGGGACATGCAGGGAGTGGTTCTGCATGGCTCCTGCTGAGGCTGCTCAGTTGATTGGGCAGGGTCCCCCATGACTTCATCTTGGCATCAGGACCTGGACTTAGCCTCATAGTTGATCAAGTGACATTGGGTAATTCACTTAATCAGCCTGGGCTTCCATTGCTTTCCACCCCTTCTCAGGAAGCATATCTTTACCCTTGACTGTACTGTTCCCATTAGTCCTGACCCTGGGCCTACACAAGTTTGGGACCAGTAGGAAATAGATGGTACTAATGTAAGGCCCTTTTAGTGGGAGAAAGCAAGGGGAAAGTTTATCATCATAATAAGTAATAAATATAACATAGAATAATGGTGACATATTATTATTTATTATATGCCAACATAGTAGAAGGAACACTGGATTTGGAATCAGAGTCTGGGTTTCAATTCTGGCTCTGCCACTTATTATCTGTGTGATCTTGGGCAGGACACCTAATCGGAAGTGAATAGTATGGCATAAGCTGTTGACTCGAAATTGTAAATGCAGTGTTAGTCATGAAGATGATAATATCAATGACAACTCCCAGAAAATCTTCTTTAGGCCTCAGTTTCCTTATCTGTAAAACTAGGAGCTTAGGCTAGATGATCTCTAAGGTCCTGTCTCATTCTCAAACTATCACACTGTGGCACTATAACATTCATAGTATCCTTGAAGACGTACAAAACACGTCCTTACAAGAACCCTTTGAGGTGGGTGGTTCAAATATGATCCACATTTTTCAGATGAAGAAACTGAAGTTTAGAGTTTATGTAGGTCACAGCCAGAATCAAATCCAGGTTTCTGACACCAAGCCTAATGCGTTTTCCACTGTTTTAGCCAAGACAAGCCAACACAAGTGAGGTCAGGGGTGAGAGAAGAATCCTATTCTGAATACAAAGAAGTTGGTGGTCAGAGATATAGATCTTGAATTGCAATGCCCAGTAGGGCAAAGGGTAAGCTCACACTGGTTGTCAAAATTGATAATCATCCTGAGATAGTATCCATGTATCAAAACCAAAAGCAGAATCCAGTCCAAAGGGTCTAAAAAAAGGCAACCAGAAGTTTAAGAATCAATCATTTGGTTAGTAGGTAAGCAATAGACTACTGAGCATAGAGTAGACCAGGAAAGTCCAAGTTCATTGTAGTCAATAGTCTAAAAGACTATGTCTATGCTCTAGCTTCCCTGAATTGATTTAGCTTGAGTTCTCATGCCTTGGACACTCTTGCTCACTTCCATGGAATTTCCTGCCTCATATGAAGGACAAAGGGTAGGGGACATTCATATCAGTGGTGATAAAGAGCTGCCCAAAAGAATCTTAGAGGAAAGAGGCAAATAGTCACTCATGTCCCAAAATAAAAACACAGAGGTACCCATAGAACATGGAATGCTACAAATATTCTAACATTATCTATGAAACTCAAACTCTAAATCTCTTGATAACTGGACCTTCTAACTATCCCAAAACATAACCCTTCACTTGACTCCTGAATTTTAATAATCAAATCATAGCTCCGATTCTGAATCCCCCAAACCTTCAGCCAGCCTTTCCCTTTGTCCCTCTGCCTAGCAATTCATATGTTTTCACACCAACCTGTGGTTCTCCCTGACCCAGGGATTCGGGTCTCTCCTCTTCCCTTACCCCTGAGACATGGGGGAATTCCATCTCAAACATTTGACCCTTTCTATTCGGGCCCAGAAATTATTTTACAATCATCCTTTGAACTCAGAACAAAACAACATAATTTCTGTGACTTCAGAGAAGAGAAAAGTCTCTATCCCAATTTTATGTTCTATATTTCTTAAATCCCTTAGAGAGCCTGCCTCAGTCTGGGCACATGACCATCACCCAGTCAATACCTGGTGATGAACCGATTCTCCATTCCACCCAGAGCCCAGAATAAAATAAGATTCCTGAAGCAGTTGTGTCAAACCTCAGTAGGAGTGTCCAAGGACCCAACTCATAACTTTTACCCTTCCCTCTTTTCCCTCCTAGAAAAATGTAAATCCATATTAATTCTCCCACATGGGATCCAAATATCCACTGCTCCCTGGGAGAGTTTTCCCTAGTCAGGCTGCCACCAGAAATGTTGCCCCCTATGGAGTAGTCTTGGAAAGTAACTGAGAACCCCGAGATGCCAACTGCAGAAAATGTGCTTCCCACAGGATATCAGTGTCACCATGAGGACTTGACAGATGGCCCCTGTTGTGGTCTGTGTGGTGACCTAGAGTGCCTGAGCCCCAATGCCAGAGAACAAGAGCCAGCTCCTTCTGTTACCTTATTGTAGATTGACTCTTCCATCAGGTTGCATGCTTCCCTCCCTGATTCTTGGCTGTTGAAGGAGAGAGAGACCTTTGTCACTGCAGGTCCTCCATCTGTGACGACCTGCCCTCCTCCCTCTCTGCTCCACAGCCCTCAAGTGGTGGGTACCACAGCTGGTTGGAAATAGAACTAATGTTGAATTACCATCTGGAGTTTGTTTTTTTTTTCTTTCCAACTGAACCTGAATAAATGAAAAGTACAAGGGAACCCACACTGGCTGGGGACAGCAAACTGGCCTTCCTCAGCTGTGAAGTGCTGAGTTTGAGGGCAGTTTCCAGCTCCTGATCACAGGTTTCTTTGTCAACAGGAGAAAACATATGGTACTGTCTGAATGTTGTAAAATTTACCTGTTAGAGTGATGAGAAAGGGGTTGAAAATGGTATTTCTTTCCCAGACTATTTCAGAGGAAGGATAGGCCCCACCCCAGTGATTTGTGATGTACCTCCACAACACTGGAAAAAGGGAAACCAAATGTACTGGTGGCCAGCTATGTTGGAACAAGGCCCAGCCTAAGTCAGGACCCTCGGGGGTTAGGGCCAATTCTACCACTGACCGGCTCCGTGACCTTGGGGAAGCCTCCATGCCTTCATTCTTCTCCAGGATATTTTCCTGATTCTCCTGGACTTTCCTTACAGTGTTCCAGAAATCTCCTCCCCTATCTCTCCCCAGAAGGTCATTCTAGACCTG
Source organism: Potorous gilbertii (assembly GCA_028658325.1). Lineage (NCBI taxonomy): Eukaryota > Metazoa > Chordata > Mammalia > Diprotodontia > Potoroidae > Potorous > Potorous gilbertii. Next base: position 228,679,067 of record CM053771.1, on the reverse strand, counting down.
GACTACTTCTCAAATAGGAAGTAAGCATCCATTCCTTCAGCCTCTTCCTCTGATTGTCTGGTCCTATACAAAATCTCCAATTTAAGGAGGATACCTAGGCAAGCCTCAGTCATGTCTTCATTCCTCTCCAGACTCTCTCTAACTTTCTCTACCATATTGCTGCCCCATATACCTTCATCTCTCTCTCTCTCCCTCTCTCTCTCTCTCTCTCTCTCTCTCTCTCTCTCCCTCTGTTTCTCTCTTCCTCTCCACCTTTTCAAATTTCCTTTTCTGTACCATCTCCCCCTATTAGAATAGAAGCTCCTTGAGGTCAAGGAATGCCTTTCTGCTTGTATTTGCACTTGTCAGTGCTTCACACAGTGCTTAGCACATTTAAGCGTTTGAGAAATGCTTACTGACTTGACTTCAAATGACTCCATTTCTCTGGGTCCATTTCCTCATCTGGAAATGTGTGGGGTGGATGATCTCTAAGTTCCTTTCTATATTTAATACATCATGTTTCTGAGGGCTTCCTTCGTTCTGTTCCCAACTCTGTTCTCTCCCTTCTCTTCCTCCTCCTTCATCTCTAGTGATGATAGCATGGCAGCACTAACTAATGAAAGTTTGACTCCTGAGAGCTTCCTCTCCAGTAGCCTTGAAAATCACAGAAATTTGCTCTGACTACCACTTGGGAGATAAGAGTAGTTGTTTAAGTCTGTCCAAGGGCTCAGTACTGATTGGACACCACCAAAGGGCTATTGGGCATGCCCAATGACCTACGGGTCAAGTTTTTCAGAGAATGTTGTATCAAAGGGGCCTTGAACCCCCATCTACTCTGCCACAGGTGCTGGCAGACAACTCAAGTCTGCTTTGCTAAAGTTAGACAGGTCCAGGACTTAAATAAATCAAGCAGTAGACCTAAAATAAATGGGATTAAACTCAACATCTCATTTCTATTCCCTTTGCCTTATGCTTTTCATAGGAACTTGGGTATTTTGGCTAAAGATAAACTCAGATAAGAAGAGGTAGAGACTTCTTTTTATCTACTACCGTAAGAGGAGGTAAGAACTAATTCAATCCCAGACACAAGGTGATTTTACCCTTCCCTCCTTGTGATTTTACCTTCCACACATACAAGGTAATGTTCCAGGCCAGGACTTGAAAAACATATCTTCTCCTAGGAAGGCTAGGGGGAGAAGGAAGACCCCAGAGAACAAGGATTTCTATTATATCATCAAGCCTATATAGATCTTTTCTATTCTTCAAATCACAGTTCTGTTTTTGTTTTGTTTTGGTTTTTTTCTCTTCAACTTTCAACAAATATTTGTTGGGTGCTTAATGTGTGCAGAACATAGTGCTGGGGGAGATTCTGATTTAGAGAGTATAGTGTCTAGAAGCATCCAGATGGTACAATGGAAGGAATGCTGGCCTGGAGTCAGGAAGACCTGAGACACTAGCTGTGTGACCCTGGGTAAGTCACTTAATTGCTGTTTACCTTAGTTTCCTCAACTTTTAATGAAGATGATAAAAAAAAATAATTCTAGCACCACCCCCACACCTATCAGATTGGCCAACATGACAGAAAAGAAAAATTACACGTTTTGGAGATGTGAGAAAATTGAGATGGCAATGTACCATTGGTGAAGTTGTATTCTGATTCAATCATTCTGTAGAGAAATTTGGAACTACACCCAAAGGGCGTGCATACCATGAATATCTTTTGACCAAGCAGTATCGCCACTAGGTCTGTATCCCAAAGAGATGAAAAACAAAAAAGAAACAGACCCATATGGACAAAAATATTTATAACAACTCTTACAGGGGTGGCAAAGACTTAGAAATTGAGGGAGTGTCCATTAATTGAGGAATGGGTGAACAAGTTGTATGTATTGTGATGGAATACTATTGTGCTGTGGAAAATGATGGGCAGGATACTCTCAGAAAACCTGGAAAAAATTACCTGAACCTGATGCAAAGGGAAATGAGCAGAACCAGGAGAATATTGTATACTGTAACAGCAATATTGTATGATGAGCAACTGTGAATGACAACTATTCTCAGCAATACAATGATCCAAGACAGTTCTGAAGGACTTATGATGAAAAGGCTCTCTACATCGAGAGAATCCAGAGAGAGGTCTGAATGCAGATTGAAGCATACCTTTTCTTTATTTTCTTTATTTTTCTTGGGAATTTTTTTGGTCTATGTTTTCTTTCACAACATGACTAACAAGGAACTGTTTTGCATGACTGCATATCTATAACCTATATGCTTGCCTTCTCAATGAGGTAGGAAGAGGAAGGAGGGAGGGAGGGAATTTGGAATTCAAATTTTTTCTTAATGAATGTTAAAAATTATTTTTACATGAAATTAGGGAAAAATAAAATGTTAAAATTTTTAAAATAGCAACCACCTCCCAGGTGTGAAAATCAAAAGAGATAATATTTGTAAAGTACTTAGCACAGTGACAGACATATAGTAGGCATTTTTAAAATGCTATTTCTGTCCTTCCTTCTTTCCTTCCTTTCTTCCCCCCATGGAACTTACAAACTGATAGGACAATAAAACATATGCAGATTACTATAATATGTCATATTACAAATGAATTTGAGAAGTGTAAAACAACATGTTATATGAGGTCTGGTAGTAGGGGGTTTTAGCAACAAAGTTTTCAAAAGATAAATAATATTTAAATTGGACTTTAAAGAATGTGTAGTAAATTGATGGGGTAAAAGGATGTAAAGTGGGTGTTCTAAGTAGAGGAAACCTTGTGAGCAAAGGCAGAGAGGCAAGAGAGTAAAAAGCATGTTCAGAACACAGAAAATGATCCAGTTTGGCTGGAGTATAAAGTGCACCATGAATGAAGGAAGGAAGGAAGGAAGGAAGCATTAATTAAGTGCTTACTATGTGCAAAGAACTGTGCTAAGCAAAGGGGAGACTCATAGAACAGTCAGACAGTCCCTAATCTCAAGGAACTCACATTCTAATGGGGGAGAAAATACATATGGAAGGTTTCAGGTCCGATGAAATGGCCCCATAGTACCTTACACATAGCAACAAAGCAGATGTTAACACTTCTTTAGTGACATTTTCACTGACAAAATTACATCAGTTTGATGTGAACCATTTGACACTGGACTGGAAGCAAAGACTTTTGGTTTCATGGTCCCGGGCTGTCTACGTCAGAGTCAGAGGGAGAGTATGGTCAAGACGGACAGGGAGTAGTTTGCCCATGTATATGGTACATGCTGTCTCCTGTCTATCTTTGGAGGCCTACTGCTTTAGCTAGGCTGGCTTGCCTGCCCTGGTAGTGGTAGTTGGTGGAGTAGGCTAGTTCTTCTCCATAGAAACTATCTCCCCAGATGATTGCTGTGAGACCTAGTAATAAGGGGGAACAATATGGCTATTATTTTTCCCAATTTTACAGCTGAGGAAACTGAGGCAGACTGTGATTAAGGCTAGAAATATGAATAATATGAGATTAGGTAGGGTGGCACCAGATTGTGGTGCCCTCAAATTCTAGGAGAGATAGCATAGTGTAGTGGACAAGGGATTAAACTTCAAGTCAGGGAGATATAGGTTCAAGTCTTATCTTAGAATTACTATCTGTATGATTCAGGGCAAATCTCTTGACCTCTTTATCTCATTTTTATATCTGTAAAATTAGGGGGTTGAACTCAATCACCTTTAAGGTCCCTTTCTATATTAAATCTATGATCCTATGATCCAAGTAAAAGAATCTGATATTTGCTCTCTAGGTAATAAGGAGTCATTGAAGTCACAAAAAACATAATTTTACCAGATCTCTGTGTAAGAATAATTATCCTGGTAATGGTATGAAGGATAGAGAAGCAGCATGTGTATTGCACTGGGGGCAGACATTGATTGACCTCCCTGATGCACACGGACAGACTTGAAACTCCCTGGGTTCCAGCAGAGATTTAGCTCCCTTTGCCTCCCTGACGTATCCCCTATGCTACAAAGCCATGTCTTAGATTATCAGCCTGTTCAGTTCACAGAAAGGATCAAAGCGGGGGGTGGGGGGGTGGGGGAGGGGAAGTCCCCTCCAGGGGACAGCTGTCTTCTTGCAAATGTTGATCCCCACCCTTGCAAGGCTTGGTGCTTTTGTGAAAGGGTTTCCCTATACTGAAATAGGAGGAGGAAAGCGAGGAAAAGCAGAAGGAAAAGGAGAAGGAATAAGAGGGACAGAGAGAAGAGGGGGAATAAGGGAACAAATGTTTATTGTTTACAAATATTATCTCATTTGACCTTGCAACAATCTTGGGAGATAATTGCTAATAATGTTCCTATCTTACAGTTGAGGAAAGTGAAGCAGACAGAGGTTAAGTGGCTTGCCTAGGGTCACACATCTATTAAAGCTGAATTTGAACTCAGGCCTTCCTAACTCCAGGCCTAGCACTCTATCCACTGAGCCACCTAGTCATTTCTAAGAGGAGAAAAAAGAAGAGAAAAAGGAAGGAAGGATGAAAGAGAAAGAGAGTCATTTGTCTCAAAGGTACTTAGGCCTTATTTTGTATTATAGTTACTTGGGCTTAGGTCATACTCCTGACAGAATGAGGGCAGGGGTTTAGTCTTGTCTGAACTCTGTACTTCCTCCAGAGCTACCATGGTGCTCTTTGCACATAGTAGGTGCTCAATGACTCTCTGTTGAATTGATTTAAATGAAACGCTTTAGCAGTCACCGGCATCCCATCACTCTGAGAGACACAAAACAAAACAAAACTCTAGTCTGGCTGAAAACCCGAAAGTTAGATGGAGATGTTTCCTGTCCAGCCATAAATATAGAAAGCCACAGGGACAGAGCCAAGTTCTGAAACATCCTTACAGGACAGGAACAAGCATATAAATACAGCTTTGTTATTAATTTTAAAAAATAGAATCAAAGTGGATGTTCCTTCAAAGAATCCTCATCTGGAACAAACAGGGAAGCAGCAGGGGAGGGTGTGATGAAGTGACTTGCCCAGCATCCCACAGTAAAAGCCTTTCTATGAGAGAACTGGGCTCCTGACAGAGTTCACCTCAGCACACAGACCCATGCACTTCCCACTGTGCTACCTTGCTTTTCAGTTTATCTAAGACGGATGGAAAGTTCTGGGGGATAAGGAGAGAGGATTGCTCTAGGTACCTTCATATCTCCTAGCACTCCTAATTTTCTTTTTCTTCTGTGATCTCTCATCTGTTTCCATGGTTTTTATTACTTCTATATAATAGATGAATCTAAAATCAGCATTTGGAGTTTTGAATGATCACTTGAACACCAGACCTGTAGTTCCAATTACTATCCATGCTTAGGGATATACTATATTCATCATCTTTCCCTTAAAAAATGAATTCACTTAACTGATTTCCCTAATTTTTTCACCAAAGTCACCAAGATCTTCAAATTTAGAAACCTTAAAGGTATCTTTGGCTTCTCTCAATTTCAATATTCAACCAGTCACTTGATCCCGTAAAGCTAGTTACTTTTCCCTTTAAAAATCTATACTATTCTACTGTTCTATGATTCCCCAACATAAAGTTAGTTAACTGGACACTGGCATGCTATGCCTTCTCCTGCTCCACCACATGAGATAGTAACAAGCAAGGGTATGCTGGAGCCAGCTCATACCAGCTTTTGAGAATCCAATTGTCAGATTTTCAGTGTGAGCACTTATACTTCTGGTGTTGTTCAGTTGATTTCAGTTGTGTCTGACTCTTCATGACCCCTTTTGGGTATTTTCTTGGCAAAGATACTGGAGTACTTTGGCATTTCCTTCTCCAGCTCATGTTACAGATGAGGGAATTGAGGCAAACAGATTTAAGTGACTTCACAGCTTCAAGGTCACACAGCTAGTGTCTAAGGCTGAATTTAAACCCAGGTCTTTCTGACTCCAGATCCCACAATCTATCTACTCTACCACCCAATGGCCCCCAATTACACTTCAGAAATCAGCAAATGCTGCAAATCAGAACTTGATCTGTTGATGGCTCAGACTTAAGAAAGTGGCAGATAAAATGTTAATAATACAAATTAAACTTATAAGTATATCATACTCAGAGAGCCAATGTTAAATATCTACCATAAGATCTTTCCTGTCCTCTCTAGCTGAATCCTACCCATGTTCTAAGACCTACCTTGAACCCTATCCCCTCCATAATGCCAACCCAAGCCTTCTTCATCTGTTCTGTATTTTGATTTTCAGTGGCTCACAACATTTTTAAGAGTGAGGAATATAATATAAAATGTTTTTTTTAATCATTAAAAAATCTTTGACATAAAAACATCTTTCTCACATCTCCCATGTGGTCATAATTGTACTATTAGTATCCATTGAGTGAGAAAATATATGACAAAAAGCTACTATGAATTCAAGAATGCCTTATAAATGAATTTATACTTTTGCTACATCAGTAGTATATACATTTGAAAAGCAATTACGCATATACATGTATGACATACTATTTATTTTCACTAAATAAGGTCTGTCTAATTATTTTTGCTGAATTTTGTTGCCAGCCTCAGAGACAGGCAAATCTGGATACTGGTTATGGGGGCCTAAGAAAAGCATTTCACTTCTCACAGCCCCATGGAAAATCTCTAGGGTAGCAATTCTTAGGGTTTGGTTTTGGGGGCTTTTTTTTGGTATCATGGAGCCCTTTGGCAATCTGATGAAGCCTGTGTTCTTCTCAGAATAATATTTTTAAGTGTATAAAATGAAATGAGATTTCAAAGCAATGAAATCAAAATAAATCTCATCTAAGTTCAGGTTCCCTGAAATCTGTCCATGAACCCTCAAGGGATCCTTAGATTAACAACTTTTGCTCTAGCATTGTAAATTGAAAAACAGTTGCAGATCTGTATTGGTCACCTGGGGTTCCCAACACACAGATTCTAATACATAAATAAATAAAATAATTAAAATGAAAAAACGTGGTACACATATGAATGGATGAGTCCCTTAGGACAATACTATAGCTTCCCAGGGATCTCTCATTTATTAAAGCTCTTATTTTTTTTTTAACATCATTCTAACTTCCAAATGGAGGCAGCTAGGTGGTACAGTAGATGGCACACCAGGCCTGGAATCAGGAAGACTCATCTTCATGAGTTCAAATCTGGCCTCAAACACTTAGCAGCTGTGTGACCCTGGGCAAGTCACTTAACCCTGTGGATTTCAGTTTCCTCATCTGTAAAATGATCTGGAGAAGGAAATGGCAAACCACTCCAGTTATCTTTGCCAAGAAAACCTCCAAATGGGATCACAAAGAGTCAGACACAACTGAATCGGCTGGACAACCACAGCTTTCAGATGACTTCCCTTCCTTGACTCCCCCATAATAGAATTCATTCTTTTAACAAGTGTAGGCAAGCAAAACTAATTAACACACTAGTCATATCCAAAAAGTGTATACCTCATTCCATACCCGTAGTCCACCACCTCTCTGACAAGAGGTGCAAGTTTCATTTTACCATCAGTCCTCAATTCGCTCAAATAGCAAATATTTATGCAACACTTGCTATGTCTATAATTGATCAGCACATGAATTGATGACCCCTCATAGGTAAGAATTCTAGACTCTTTCAATATTGTTTTGCTTTTACTTTTTTTACGCTCATCTTATAAATTATTTTCCTTTTGTTTGCTTCTGTTCGCTTCACTCTTCATTAATTCATGCAAGACTTCCTCAGCTTTTCTTAATTCTCCATGGTCATCATTTCTTATGGCACAATAATATCCCGTTACACTCATATGTCACAAGTTGTTCAGCCATTAGGCAATGGATGGAAATCCACTTTCCTTCTAGATCTTTGCTTCCAGACCCATATTTATAACTTTCTATAACAGATGCCCATCCAGATATTATCCTAACACCTCAAATTCAATGTGATTCAAATTTAGCTTATCTTCTTTCCCTCTAAATCTACCCCTTCTCTAACCCAACTATATTCACCTATGGGATCCCTGCTAAATTGGCCTTTCATGTAAGAAGCTTGATAAAGTTATCTTTGACTTTTTCCTTTTGTTCCCCTTTTATATCCAATTAGTTGCTAAAGTCTTGTCCATTTCAATCCTGCAAGGTCCACCCCTTGGGTTTTTCCCATTACCACCGCCCTAGGGTTGACCCTCATTACAGCCCACATGGACTGTGGCAATATCCTCTTCATAAGACTTCCCACTTCCATTTTCTTCCCTCTATCCATCCTTTATAATGGTGTAAGAAGTATCTTTTTATAAAAGACATGCCTCAGTTCATAAATCACAAGTAGTTCCCTGTTATATACTGAATAATGTTTAAATGCCTTTGCCTGTCATTTAATTGCTTCTATAATTAGGTTCTACTCTAACTTTGCAGCCATATCTCATGTCCCATTCACACAATCTGTCCTCCAGCTTCCCACGTTGTCTAACTAAATTCAGCACTTCCCCCATCTCAAAGCTCCCTGCTCTTTACCACCTCTACATCTTGGCTTGTATTGTTCCCTACATCTAGAATGACTTTCCATCTCTCTCTTTTTACCTGTTAGAAAGTCTGTTTAGCTTTTAGAACCCTTCACAAACTTGTCCTCAACCTATCTTTGGAGACAGGGTCATGTTCACTACAGCAAGGACTCCATGGACTGACTGACCCTCTTCCTTTTAGGGCCCCCAAAACAAATTTGGGATTTTGTTTTGGTCTGTTTCATCCTTTTCCGTTCTAGGCCCATGCAATGGAATTCTCGGACCTCAGAATCAAGCCCTGATGACTTTGGAGCCAGAATTGCGGGCCAGCAGGAAAAGTCATGAGAAGCTAGGGAGCCCAAGAGTCCAAGACAGGGCTTTGGACTTGGAACTTGGGTAGACTACGCTACATAGAACTGACCTAAACTGTCGATCTAATCCCATTGTCCTCTCTAGAGACTGAAGTGGTGGAAATGGGGATCGTGCCTTCCAGGTGTGCTAGGGGAGGGAATATTTGTATGTTTGATCTTGTTGTACCTTTGAAGTAAATATTCCTTTCTAATAGCTAATCTAACTTTAAGTGGCTAACTAGAACTCAGGTGCAGGGGACCTCTAAAATTGAGGAAAATACTCTGTGGTAGCTAGAGGCAGGAGCAGACCCTGGATACCCCTAAATCCTCTTAAGGGTGCCAGGGAATACTGGTGGAGAGGTGAAATGTGATACACCTGGCTTCCAGGCAGTAGGGTTCTGTATAGTCACTGTCAGAGACTTAATATACTTAATAAGGACAGAGACAATGTGTTATACAAATTTCATGTCTCCAGCAGCTACTACAGTGCTTTACACATCAAAGGCACTTAATAAATATATGTTGAATCTTTATAGTCAATGCTGAGATTTTTTCCCCCTCCCCCTTCATCCCTTCTCAAAATGAACACTCAGAAGTATGTTGGTAAACGTTTAATAATCAGGGGGAGGAGAACACGTTTTTAAAGTTTAATCTGCTTTATTACTGTTTTTTCCATCATTTTCTTAAATCTAGAATTGACAATCAAAACAATGATAAATCAAACCCTGTTTTCTAAGGTTTAATAGTCACACTGAGCATTTAACAATGGTTGTTAGAAGGCTAATTCAAGGTGTTGTTCCAACACACCTCTGAGCTAGAAACTTGGAGAAAATCCAATTTTCCCCAGTTACCCACCAAGATAAGGGTTTTTAACCTAAGACCAAAAACTTGCTTTGGGTTTTTGTTTCATTTTTTTCTAGTACATTGATAATGGTATTTCAATAAAATTGCTTTCCTTTATGCATTTGAATACATTATTCTGAGAAGGGGTCTGTAAGACTTCACCAGTCTGCCAAAGGGATCCATGCCATAAATTCAAATTACTCTACCCAGTCCAGTGTCTTTAGTACTTGATGTTAATTAGGGAAAGATGGGGGAAGAGAGGAGTTGTTACTTTAATGGGGGGCGAGGGGGAATGGTTCCTTCTGAACAAGTGAGGAATATTTTTCTGAAAACATCTGTCTGAATCTGGGAACAGGACCCTGCTTCTAGGGCAAGCTCATGTGGGACCATATAGGGACAGGATCCTCAGTGAGACAAAGTCCCTGGACTGTCACTTCATGACTCAAGCTGTAAGCTAATGAGAACTGGGTCTCCAATGATGGAAAATCCTGGATGCCTTCACCACTCCATGGTGGCAAAGATCAGAAGCAGCAAGACAAAAGTATCTGCCTCAACACAGAATTTTGATTTTGCCTAAAAGCAATTCCCCCAAGTCAGCCTGGCTCAGATAAGACAACTTGTTCAGTCAGGAACCAGTGGTTGCATTATACTGAACCAGAGAATTTTAGAACTGGAAAGGGCCTGAGATGATTTAGTAGAAGCCTTTTTATTATTTTACAGACAAAAAAGCCTGAGGGGACCTTGACTGTAACTACTTCATAGCAGTGTTCGGCCTGGAACCAGGAAGCCCTGGGTTCAAATCCAGTCTCAGATACATACTGGCAGTACATATCTGGGCAAGTCTCAGTTTCTTCATCTGTTAAATAGGAAGAATACTAGCATTTACCTGCAGGGTTGTCATAAGGATCAAATGAGATAATGATGGCAAAGTGTTAAACCTGGTGCCCAGCGCATAGTAAGTGCTAGATAAATGTTAATGATTATTAATAACAATTATTACTCTATCTCCTCAAGGGAAAAGGCTGTTTTGTCCTTTTTACCTTTGTATCCTGTGTGTTGCATACAATAAACGCTTAATAAATGCATGTTAAACTGAATTGAACCCTCAGTGTCTTGATTACCACCAATCCACGGTTTGGAACAGGCTACCATGATGCCTCCCCAAGATAATTTATTGATTTTCATGAAAACTTTATTTTAGGATCCTTGAACTATAAAATGAGCATTAGACAAGACAATCTCTGAGCTCTTTGGAATTTAACATGCCATTTCTAGGATCCTGCAAAATCCCAAATAATCACCAAATTCACCATGAACAATTTTTATCCACACAAACAACATCACCAAACAAATGACTTATAGAATGATGAAATTTTGGATTAGGCTGAACTGCAGCTTACTTTGAATTCTTTAAAGTTTAAATGGATTCAATTGCACATGTAATTAAATTGTTCTTGTATTTCAAGTTGATTAAGCCTGAAGTATAACACACAAGCACATTCCATCCTAGAAGCCTTATACAAGGCCACATGATGGAACTTTTTTTGGTAGGAAATTCAAAGGATATAGTAAGATTGGTATTTGCCAAAACCCAGATTACCTCATCCTGAGTGGAGCTGAGTATGGTCACGTTTACTCCGGTCAGAAGGAAATGGTAATGTACCAGTGAGAAGTACTGCCAAGTGAGCAGCTTGGTTGCTTAAAATCTCCCCCAAAATAACAGTTTCCCAATTTAAATTGTACTGCCATTCTGCAGCAGTAGTAATCCCTATATGGAGTTGGGGAGTAAATGGTGGCAGCAGCTGTGGGCGGAGCCATAATCAGGAATTCTTGAGCCCAAAGCAAATATCAGTTCGGCTCAGGGCAAGTGGCTGAAAGATAGAATGCAAACTCCTTGAAAATACGGATTGATTCATTCTTTGCATTTATATTTCCCGTGCCTACTAGAGCTTGGAACATAACAGGTGCTTCATTAATACTTGTGGATTGTTTTAAAGAGTCTGTTCTCATTTGGGAGAAGGGGTCATCATCTTCTGGAGTAAGAGAGAACAGAGAAACTCCTCCCCTCAAGGATACTTGTTCAAGACTGCTGCTGGGAAGGCCATGCCATAAAGGGTGGAGAGACAGGTACTCACCCTAGCATACCCTCTGAGAGCTTTCTAATTTGACTTTTCTTTTTTATTTCTCTTATTTCTAATTTGAACAACTATTCTTGCTCATTTCTAAGCTCTGTTGTTTCTATGATGCTGAAAAACAAGTGTTTTCTGCCCCTTCTAACTTCAGCACTATGAATTTGGCAAACTTTCCCTCATCACAGCTCTGATTATTGGTTTGACAGGGGCCCAGCAGAAGAACAAAGGTTTAATAGACAGGGTTGGGGAGAGTTTGGAGGCCATGTTCCAGCTGCACTTGTTGTGAGCCTGGATGAGCAAGTACCCCAACTATATGGGGACTGGACCAGTGGAAAATCTCTAGTTTAAAGAGATGCCTTTGGGAATTATGTCACTGATCCTTTTCCTAAGCTCCCTGGCACAAAGACTCAAGATTTGCAAGCCAGAGGGGTAGGGCTGCTTATGGCATGACATACAACAAAGATGTGATGCTGAGAAGTCACTTTCCAGGTCCCCCATGATCCTAGACTTTTCTTCCATTACAAAACCCTAGAAATCAACTCCTGGAATTTTCTACTGATTTCCAGCTCTCACTCCCTCTCTTCTCTGAACTGGCTCCCTTTCCACTATGGTAAAGAGATTTATTCTCCTTCTCCCAAACAACCTCAAATCTTTTTTTTTAAGACCTCAATTAGCACCTCTACATAAAAAACTCCCAAATCTATATCTCTAGACCCAAACTCTCCCCTGGGATCTAATCTTCAAATAGCCTGTTGAATCAATTATTCAATAAACATTTTTTTAAATTGCCCATGATTTGCCAAGCACTATATGAAGCACGTGGGATACAAAAAGAAGCAAAAGATAATCTCTGCCTGAAAGGAATTTACAATCTAATGGAAATAGATTGAACATCATCTAACTCTCTGAAGATACTGAAAATTCAACATCAAAATTCAATGTCTAATGCAAGACTCATCATCTTCCTTTGAAAACTGACCCCTCCTTCTAACTTTCCTATTTCTATTGGTAAAAAATATAATTCAGTCACCCTACCTCCAAGTGCAGTTTTTAAAATAATATTTTATTTTCCCCATTACATGTAAAAACAATTTTTAACATTCTTTTGAATTTTTGAATTCCAAATTCTGTCCCTCCCTCCTTCCTTTTTCCCCTCCATAAGATGGTAAGCAATCTGATATAGGTCACACATGTGCAATCATGTAAAACATTTCTATGTTAATCATTTTGTGCAAGAAGACAAACAAACAAAAAAAAAGTAAAAAACAGTATTTTTCAGTCTATATTCAGACAACATTAGTTCTTTCTCTGGAGGTAGACAGCATTTTCATCATGAGTCCTATCAGACTGTCTTGGTTCATTATATTGCTGAAAATAGCCAAGTCATTCACAATTCTTCATTTTACAATATTGTTGTTACTGTATACAACATTCTCTTGGTTCTGCTCTCTTCACCTTGCATCAGTTCATATAAGTCTTTTCAAGTTTTTCTAAAATCATCTTCCACCTCAAAATCTTTAAGTCATCTTTAGAGATTTAGTATGTGTGTACATACACACACACACACACACATGCACGCATGCACACATGCATACACACACATTCTAACCTTTATCAAATTGCTTACCATCTTAGGGAGAACAGAGGGGAAGGAGGGAGTGAAAAAATTTGTCACTCAAATTCTTTAATTTAAAAAGATTAATGTTAAAATTTTGTCTTTACATGTAATTGGAAAAAATACTATTTAAAAGAAAAAATGTATTCATTGTTTTACCTTCTCTCATCCTCATATCCAATCAGATATTTACAGCTAGAGGTGATCCCTCCCCAATCTCATTCCTTGCTTCTTGATTTCTATTCATAACCTCAACCAAATTGTTTTAGAGTTATTTAGTGCATATTTACACTCAGAGATATACACAATGCAAAAACACAACAACCATCTATATTGTAAGTTCCTTGAGAGCCGTCTATCTTATATATATTTAGGGAGACCAGCAAGATTTATACTACACAAAATATAGCGCAAAAATCAAGGATTTTATTGTTGGTAGTGGTGCATAATAAAGGCAAAAATGAAAACCATGCCTGTTTCACCTAACTTCATTTATATGTCAATCAAAGACAATCCTGTTTCACCCCATAGTCCCTATCACCATATAATTTCCATAGTGTTTTTGAAGTAGAATCTCTCTCTCATATGGACTTTGGGGACATTGGATCCAAACAAGGAATTTAACAGAATTTACAAAGAATTCATTTTACCCCAAGTCAGATAGTTGCCTGAGATCATGTTTCTCAAATCAGCACCAGAAAAAGGAAGCAAAAAGAATGAATAAAATCTTGATCTATGGGGTACTGTCATTTTGGGGGAGTTTTGGGTGGGAAGAAGTCCCCCTTGGTTTGGTCTGGCAGTCTTGTCAGTTGGAGGCTTCCTAACCAATGCACTTTATCAGAAGCAAAAAGCAGCAGATGAAACTCCAGAGTCGAACCCCAAAAGATGGTAGTCGAGAACAACTTGACAACCACAAAACAAGATGGGGAGATGGTAGAGAATAGAGATGCGATGTCCAAGAGAAAGTAGCAGAAAGCAACAGGACAACATCCCAAGGAGTTGTGCCAGGTACTGGCAGAGGAAATAGATAGTTTTGCAGTTTTGAAGTAATTCATGATTTCATGGATACTATCCACACATGAGTCCTGGATAGAATGGTCCTTATATGAATAAGAAAACACTTTCTGTGTGTTCCCGAATCACACAGTTCCCTAACAGTGTGTGTCTTCCCTGAGACATAATCCCTGGCTACATAATCTTCCATTGTATGTTCCCTAAATGTATGTCCTGTGATCATATATGTTATATGTTCTTTCATGTGAATTCTTCCTAAATAGTGGTATGGTAACTGTGGGAAAGTACATGATAGAGAACCTGTTTCTTTTCACTTAATTTGCTAAGATTACCTATTTGGTTTTGAAGAAATGTGTCCCCTGGCTTGTCAATAAAAGTAAATGCATCAGTGAAGGCTCATGGGATATAATTTTGAGTATTAATCACAATACTTATAATCTAGAGTACTTTTTCTGGGGACCCACAGATGGAAGGCAGCTTCCCCAAGGGTTGTATCTGCCTCTGTTCATGGCTAATACCTACCACATGCCAACATGTGAAGAACCTTTATCTAGTGTTTGTTGAATTAAATCAAACAGTACCCAGAACTTGGAATGCAATGTAACTTCTCCAAGCCAGTAGAAGAAATGATGTGATTTTAGGAGTAAGATCACTCCAATTTTACCATTCTACTATTAAAAGAAAAAGGGAAATTTCCAAGAGCAATTTAACCCCATCCATCCACACATTGGTTCAAAACTTAAGCTTCCACATGTGTGTTCCATTAACTAGCCAAACAATAAGCATTTTCTAAGTGTCAACTATGCCCTGGATACAGATAGAAATATAAAAACATCCAGACATACATTCCTAAATGCCACAAGTCCACATGTACATACAAATTCTGAGGGGCTTAAAGGATTTTTTTTAAAAAGTCAAAGTACTTACTTAAATAGTACAAGTGACAGATATGCCTGAAGCAGTGGAAGCAGTAAGGGTACCAAGACCTTCAATCAGTCTATTCTATTTGTTTTTCAGTCTGGTGGTTTAAGTGAGATTTTCCAACTCAGTGTCCAATTCTGCACCTGTGAATATCACTTAAGCATTCATTCATTCAACAACCCTCTAAGGCTCATTGGTTTAGAAATGGGTCTATCAACAGTTAAGCTTTAAAGTCATCCTGCATGATGATCTCTGGAGGAGAGGGCTATGGGTAGATGGATTTTCAAAAAGACCAGAAAAGGTAGCACACAGCACAATGTTCTAAAAATGGGACATGTGGACTCAATAAAGCTCCAAGTTTTTCACATAATCACAGACACATCTTAACTCTTTCTCTTTTGGTCCAATGATCTCAATGAAATAGCACTTTGAAAACTTGAAAGCTCTCTGTGAATGTCAATTATTATTATTTAAAAATATATTTTATTTGTTTCATTATTTCCCAATTACATAAAAAGTTTAACATTCATTTTTTTTTAAATTTTGAGTTCAATGCCCACAGGCCTATAAAGTTGTACACACCCTTAGTCCCAGCAATGCCAGTACTAGGTCTGTATCCCAAAGAGATCCAAAAAAAGGAGTAAAGATCTATTTGTACAAAAATATTTATAGTAGCTTTTTTGTAGTAGCAAAGAATAGAAACTGAGGGAATGCTCATCAATTGAGGAATGACTGAACAAGGTGTGGTATCTGGTATCTGATTGTGATGGAATAGAATTGTGCTATAAGAAATAACAAGCAAGATGGTCTCAAAAAAGCAAGACTTACATGAACTGATGCAAAGTGAAGTGATCAGAACCAGAAAAACATTGTACACAGCAACAGCAATAATGCCTGATGATCAGCTGTGATTTTGCTCATCCTCTGTGAATGACTTTGCTATTCTCAGCAATACAATGATCAAAGGCAATTCTAAGGGAATTATGATGGATAATGCTAGCCACCTCCAGAGAAAGAACTGATGGAGCCTAAATGCAGACTGAAGCATATTATTTTTCACTTTATTTTTTGGTGAAGTTTTTCTTTTGGTCTGTGTCTTCTTTCACAACATGACCAATATGAAAATATGATTTGCATGATTGCACATGTATCAACCTATACCAAATTACTTACTTACCAAACTTGGAAAGAAGAAGATGAAATGATAGAATTTGGGACTCAAATTTTTCTAAATGAATGTTAAAAATGATCTTTACATGTAATTGAGGACAAAATAAAACATTATTAAAAAGGAAAAAAATGAGTTCCAAAGTCTCTTCCTCCCTCCTACCCTTCTTCCACTACTTGAGAAGGAAAGAAATATATTAATTATCCTTGTGAAGTCATGTAAAAATGTTTCCATATTAGATGTGTTGCAAAATAAAACACACAAAAGTGTATCAGATATTATTATTTTATCTTTGGCTTGAAAAGATTGACTACAAGGAATATCAAGGGAATCCCTGGTTCACTAATGAACACACAAACCCAACAAAATGAGTTTCACAATTTGTGAATCTAACTAACAATGGCCCTAAATATATAAGACACGTATAGATTCCTGTGTGGAGGATAGAAATGCAATACAAGTTAATAGACCTTCCAAGCAGCCAATAGAAATTTCAGATATTCTTTGTTTTGTTTTGAAAGAAAGTATAATACTCATAAATAATGGCAAGATCTATGGTGTTTCCATCCCTCTGCAAATGACAACTATTATCAATCACCCAACCCTTCCCTTGACCCTCCCTGGGACCCCAGAGTTTAATTTGTAATGATTCTGAGGCCTGTGGGTTAGCAATCTACATTCCCCCTGGATCCTGCATGAAGTCCAATCAGACCTCAACACCAATAGCTCTAGGGGTCTATTCTCATTCTCTTCCATGTGTCAGATCTGACTTAACAAAATGTAAATCCTAAGATAGGTCTTTTGTTAGGGAAAAAAACAGATGGTTTTCAAGAGACTGGTTTCCTTTAGGCTTCACAGATTCTCTCTCTAAAGTACTTTTAGTCATGTAATATTTTGTATTATTGGAGAAGGAAATAGCCAACCACTCTAAGTATCTTTGCCAAGAAAGCCCCAAATGGAGTCACAGAGTTGGACATGAGTGAAACAACTAAACAATAATAACAAAATTTGTACTACAGTTTGTGTTTGCGTCTTGTTCCTCTACCAACATATATACATATACATATATATTCATACACGCACATACATACATACACACACACACCTACAGATTGAGCTCTAGGAGAGCAGAGAATGTCTTTTTTTTTTAAAGTTCAGTATGTCTCCCAGTGCTCTGTCAAATGTGAGCTGAATGCCTAAGTGCACCTATAGCTACAAACATACATCTTGTCTACACACATTATCCACATTTATCTTCCCCAACACATAGAACCACCCACCGAGGTGCAGAGACCTGGAGAAATATAAAGAGAATTGGGATGATATGGTCCTAGATTAAACTCAAATATGATTTGAGAAAAATCTTTCTTGTGTAGTAGGTTAAAAAAAGCTTAATACTACTTTCTTTTTTTTTCTTTCTTATGGCTTTCTCTTTGGTTCTTATTTCTCTTTAGAACATGACTGATGTGGGAATATGTTTAATATGATTGTACATATATAGCTTATATCAGACTGCATGCCATCTTGGAGGGGGGAGGGTAGGGAGGGGAAAAATTTAGAACTTGAAATCTTATGAAAGTGAATGCTGAAAACTAAAAATTAATTAATTACTCAAAAAAACTTAGGCAAATTTTGCTAAGAATTATGAATCTCAGTCCCAGAGAACAAATGATGGAACCCTTATCTCCTTTATCTCATTTGAGAGGTGAGGGACTATGGGTGTGCAATATAGCATACTCCATAAAACACAATGATTGTATTACTATATTGGTCAGTTTTCTTAACTGTTTCATTTGTTACAACAGAGAGTTCAATCAGTACATAGGGAAGTTATATTCAGAAATAACTGTGGTTCAAAGAGGGCTAAGAAAAGGAGCAGCCTGTCCCAGAGTTGCCCCTACGCCATAGCTGATGGGCCCTGATTCCTCACTTCCAAAGGAGATGGTCAAGGCTAGGGAAACAGGGGGACCATGATAGAAAAGTGGCAGATATTTGTGGGAGGACACCACTTACACCAAAAACAAAGGACCTTGGGAAAAAGGTACTAAAATAACAGAAACCTGAAGATGGTAGCCCAGAGTCAAGGAAAGGATCAGAGGCAGCAAGGCAAAGCAATAGTGGTTGGAGGTCCACCATGGGAAGAAAACCCACTCTGTAGATATCAGTGCCCTGGAGAAAAGCTCCAGTTGCCCTGTCCTAGTTATAGCTCTGGCTCTGCTTGCTGTCCATTGTGTGTATCTTTTCTATCAGACAGAACGTTTTTCTTTCTGATCACAGGCTACTTAGGGAGAGAACTTTATCTTAGCACAACCTCCATTTGCGATGACCTGCCCTACTCACTCTGCTTTAGCTGCCGACAGAGGATGGCACCCACAACTGAAGCAAAGCTTTGAACAATTAGCAGCACTGCCCAGCTTGGATGTCTTCCCACTATCCACCTAATCAGTCCAGCTCCTCTTGAGCAGTTCCTACTAACTACAGAGAGAACCCTATTGGGTGAAATGCAATGGTCCACTGCCATATCTTCCCCCATCACATTCACCTGTACTGGTGCCTTGGTGCTGAAGGCATCTTATTCCTTTCCTCTTGAGAAATGCAGCTATAATCTGCCTACGCACCTACCCACCTCTGTCTATAGCAACACACAGGCCTTCCCTATGAGTTAACAATGTTGTCATTGGCAGATCTGGGAGAAAGGCCACCAGCTGTGAGGCAGTGGAGAAGGCTTTGAAATGTCTTAGTAAGATTAAGTGCTGTTTACTCTGCAGCTCCAGAGCCACTGGCCTGAAAAATATCTCTATATTAGGTGGGTACGAGTAAAGGAAAGTTCTTAGCCTGATTTCCAGATTTCTTTCCAATTTAGGCAGGAAATCTAAATTGGAATTGAGGTGACAGAACTGGATTTGGAGCCAAAAAGTCTGAGTGCAAATTCTACCTCTGATACTTGCTATCTGTGGGACCTTGGGCAAATCACTGCTCCAGGCCTTACAGTCTTCTTTTATAAAACAAAGTTGGCCTAAATAATCAACAAAGGGGCTTACGAGTCCAAATTGTGAGTTTTTATGATCTGTACAGGGTAACCTGAGTAAAACTCCTGCCTCTGCCAGAGGTCCAGAAGCCTGTTCCCTCTCTGGGGCTTCTGTTTTCCTCCTCTAACATTTTTATTGTTCAGTTGCTTTTCAGTCATGTCTGACTCTTCATGACCCCATTTGGGGTTTTCTTGGTAAAAATACTAAAGTAGTTTGCCATTTTTTTCTCTGAAGAAACTGAGGCAAACAGGGTTAAGTGACTCACCCAGGGTCACACAGCTAGGAAGTGTCTGAGGCCAGATTTGATCTCAGGAAGATGAGTCTTCCTGACTCCAGGCCTAGCACTCTATCCATTGTGGCACCAGCCTCTGTACAATGGAACTGCTCCATTTTACAACTATGAAGGACAACTAATAAATGAATGAGTCTAAAGCCTCTGAGGACTAAGACTAATGGAGAGATGATTAAAACAGAGATAATCGGATGTAGCTGAAAGTGTGCAGTATCCGAAGTCAGAGAACCTAGGTTCAAATCACATGCTATGTAACTGGGGGCAAGTGATTTAACTTTGGCGGACCTTCAGTACAAAACGAGAGCTGGACTGGATAGTACCTAACGTTCCCTACCAACTCTTAGCCCAAGATACTATGAACAAATGATAGGACATGTGAAGGGCTGTGGGATTGTCCACCTCAGGTCTTCTGGTACTGAGGGAGTTAAATGTTTCCTCAGCAGAAGCTCCATTAAGTCAGTCAGTCAGTCTATAAACATTTATTAAGTGCCCACCATGGTACTAAGCACCAAATATACAAAGAAAGGCAAAAGACTATCCCTGCTCTTGAGGAACTCATAATCTAATGGGGGAGACAATATGCAAACAAGCCATATACAGGATAAACAGGAAATGATCAGCAGAGGGACGTCACTAGAATGAAGGGGGATTGGGAAAGGCTTTCTGTGGATGGTGAGTTTTAGGTGGGACTTGAAGAAAGCCAGGGAAGTAGGGAGGTAAAGATGAGAAAAGAGGATTCCATGCATGGGGGGAGAGTGAGGGCAGCCAGTAAAAATGCCTAGAGTCCAGAAATGGAGTGTGCTGTTTGAGGAACATCAAGAGAAGCCAGAGTCAATGGATCCAAGAGTATGTGGGAGGGTGGGAATGGTACAAGGAGTAAGAAAGCTGGAAAGGCACATGGATGGGAGACAGGCTATCTTTTGAAGGGCTCTGAAAAGAGGATTTTGTATTTATATGGGTCAGGGGACCAGGCCCCCCACTCCCAATGTAGATTGGCAATGAGACTGAGTTGGAGCATTCCACCTCCCCCCCCTTGCCTTTGTGTCAGCTTCATATAATCACAGCCCAGGGTTCCTCAGTGGGCTGCTCCTATTCCAGAGCCACCCTCAAAGTTGGAGAGCAGAGGACAGCCCAGGTCCAGAGTTCCAGCAGAGTCACAGGAAGCGTGTGCCAGAAATTGGCAGAGGGTAGAAGGAGCAGGCTCGCCTGGCACCCCCCTGCCTAGAGCCTGACTCAGGCAGATTTCTCCTGCTCTGTTTCCAGAGCTGCAGGTCCAGCCTCCTCCAGCTGCCTCCGTGCTACAGTCCGCCCGAATGACAGGCTTCTACTTCCCCAGCCTGGGGAGAGTAGATGAATGCCAGCAAGGCTGATCTCAGCTCTCCCTTCATGCTGGTCTATCTGGCCCTCCCTTCATCCTTCTGCTGGCCTCCTTTGGCTGGGGTCCTGCAGTCCATTTGGGGCCCTCCATCGTGGAAAGAGAGTTTCATCTGCTTTTTCTTCTTTGCTCTCTGCAAAGGGTTAGCATTCTGTTCTGGGCCAAGCAGATTTGTTTTTTTGTTTGGTTTTGGTTTTAGCCCCACATCATCTGGCTTCTGGATGTCCACACCATTCACCAGCAAGATATCTTGACATAACTTCCCTTCTTTTTCCTTTTGTTCTTTGCTCAATACACTTTTACACATACTTTGACAAAAAGAGGAAAACAGAAACAGAGAGAGAAGACCAAAAGTGCCCGAGCTTGTGTCTGAAGGATATGGGAACTGACCTATATGCAATGCCACTGGACAAATCAAACCACTTGTTTGACTGAATTAACTGACTTATTCAATCATACATAGGATCATAGATTTAGAGTCTGGAAAGGACCCTGAGAGGCCAGCAAGTCCATCCCCTTTGTCTTTACATTTCTCTGTTGTCATGGTCCTCTTCCAAAATGAAGGAGGAACACTACAGAGGAGGAAAGCAAGGCACGGAATGCTAAGTGACTTGCCTAGGGTCATCCAATCAATTGAAAACATACCTTCCAGAGTGGGAATCTAAGATTCTACGCCCTACATCATTCAGTCTCTCATTCCAAATGGTCCAGGCCCCAGCTCTAATGACCACTAAATCAGAGAAAATGAGAAAAGAGAAAATATCTAGCATTGAGATTGCTTCGTGCCCGCGTGATCTGAGAAAACCAGACATAGGTCATCTTTTGGATGACTTTAGTCACGCCTCTTCACCACACCTGGCCTCAGTTTCCACATCTCTGAAAGAGGTCTACAGCTTTCCTCTCAGTTCTTCTAGGGCCCTGGCTCTGCAACCAAGAGAGAAGAACCGCTCCACATCTCTTGTGTATCCTAAATTGCGGCTAGATTTCCCCGCTTTGCCCTGAAACCCCCCCTTGCATTTCTCCTGGGAAAGAAAAGCCCCTTCCCGGCTGCCAGCTCCGAAGCCAGGCCACCGATTGGTGTTCCAGGCTAATCCCAGATGATGGTGGGGAGGGGCTGGCAGGAGGAGGCAGCCATGTGGTTACTGCTCAGTATGATTTTTTTTCTCCTTCTTCATTCCTTTTTCTTTCCAAACAGGGAAAAGTGTTTCCATGCGGCTGGGGAGCGTCTCTGTCACAACCTCTCCTCTGGGGAAGAGCTTAATCCCCGATCTCTCTCCTCCCACTCCCACCCGAAAGGAGAAGGGTGAGCTCCAGGCCCCTCCCCGGGGGGCTGCGGAGTCGCAGGAGGCAGAGGCAGAAGAGAAGTAGGCGAGGGGGAAGAGGGAGGAAAGAAGTCGGGGTCCTTGGCTGGCACATGGATGCAATTAGACGGAGCGCATGCCAGAGACGTTGCTTTCCATTCCGTGCAGGTCTTCTCTGTCTGCCTGACGTGCCCGGGACCTGGGGAGCCACAGAGGGAAAAGTGTCCGAGCCCTCACGACGGAATGTCTTTCCTGGCCATCCTCTTCCTCGGTGAGTGTTTCGGGGACGACACGTCGGTCGTTTTGATGTCTCCAGAGGGATGTATTGTCAGGAGCAGCGGCAGCAGTTGGAGGGGAGACGAACTTGTAATGAAATCGTTTCCCCTCAACCCCTTAGTTGAAGGGCCGTGGCTTTCTGCCTTGGGGCAAATGGGCAGCGCATCTGGGCAGGAGAGGGCTCTAAATTCTGCCTTGTGGAGTGTTGGAAACATCTGTTCTCTTGAAGGGAGTCTCATAAAAGCATTTTTTAGTTCTTGTTTGGTGGCAGCATTTTCAAGGTGCAATGTTGGCCTCTTGGCCATTCACCATCTGGAAGTTGGGACCCCCTTTGCGTTGGCATTTGTTTGGGGGACTGTTTGGGGAGAAAATTAGGGAAATGAGCTTTGGCTTTGATCTGGGAATGTTCGTTCCAGGTCCCTAAGGTGGGGGAAGGGGCTTTTTTTGTTTCCAACAGGCGGCTCAAACAACTAGGATTAGAAACAGATGTGTTAAAGTGTAAGTGAGAAAGAGAGGGTGTAGTGAAGGGGTGAAGACTGGAAAGATAACGAATGAAAATGGGTCATAAAAAGGAGAAACAAGAAGGTAGAGACCCTGAAATGTGGCCAAAAGGAGTGGAAAAGAAGAGAAGGAAAGCTGAGAAAGGGTAGGGAGAAAGAAGAAAGGATGGGGAGCAGGAAAGGGAGAGAAAGAACAACTGGGACAGAGAATCTGAGAATAGGTTAGGGGAAAAGGGAAGAGGAGGACAAAGGAAGATGAACCAAGTAGGATTTGGGGGGTTGGTGTTTTGTTCTGCTTTGTGTGTGTTTTTGCTTTTTTGTTTTGTTTGGGGGAGTGTGTGTGTGTGTGTGTGTGTTTAAATGAAAGAAAGACTCCAGAAGGCAGAAGCTCTCCTGGTCATCCATCTGGGTGTAACTAACTTTGGTCACAAAGAATTTGTGAGCCCATAAGCCTCAGTCAGATCTCTCCCTCCATTCCACTCTCCAGATTGAGCTGACAGCAGACAGGTTTACGAAAGAATACCAGTCAGGGATGTGTGTGGGCAAGAACAGGCAGGACGAGACTGGGATTGCCTGGGGAGGCAGCCACAGAGGCAGGGTGGGAGCTCAGGGTCCCGGGAGAACTGATAAACCCACACATAAGGAAGGGGTCCTGACCACCAACGCTACAGAGTCAGGGAGGTCAGAAGGAACCTGGAAGGCAAATCCTCCAGGAGACTGAGTTGAGAAAATGGAAGATCCAGGACTAGCTAGAGGTCAAAAGGGTTCAAGGATGAAGTGAGAAGGGCAGTTCTCTAAAACAGAGGGGTAGAAGTTGCTGTCATACATCAAAGTGAACTTGAAATTGAGTCCTCCCCCGACACATGCATACACACATACACATACACACACACACACACATGCATAACCAGAAGACCCGAAATAAAATGACCATTTTTTATCTCTCTCCAGTAACACTGATGTTTACCTAGGACAGTAGCTAAAGGAATTTAGATCTGATGTCCTATGCTTGTGAGGGAGGTTTTGCTATGGTAAGCTATTCAGCACATCTGGGTGTTCCTCTCATCATGGACACACCATCTTGGCTACCCTTTAAACCAGAAGGTATTTAAAACATTTCAACTCCAAAGTCACACTATCCAAGAGTCTCCCTATGGCTAATTCTCTGAAACCTGTATATGTGGGGTTGACAGAAAATTTTTATAAGAACTAGTCCCTCCCCTGATAGAGTTCATAGCCTACTAGAAGGGTATGACATCTACCTAAATGAGGAGAATACAGAACAATACCTGCTAAGGGAATGAGAGGGATGAATAAAGTGCTAGATGAGATATGAGAGCATCATTACTAACAGGCAGAATTAGAGAAGACTTCATGGAATAGGTGACATTTGAATTGGACTAAAGGATAGGTAGATATTCAGTGGGGAGTAAAGAGGGAGAGGTGGGGGAAAGAATTTTCTAGGCACAGAAAAGCACAGAAATGACCATAAGCAAAGGTATAGAAATGCGAAAGTGGGAGGTATGTACTAGAAATGGTGAGTAGGTCAGGTATGCGAAAGCATCAATGGTATGGAGGAGATTCATACCAGATAACAAAGGAAAGATTTTAAAACCTGCCAGTATTTATGAAAATCAACTAGAATATTCTAAACTAAGTGTATTAAAGGTACATGCAACATCTGAGTCCGTGAGCATGAATGACTGTGCTTGATAAGGCAGTGTGGTTCAGTGGAAAGAGTTCTGGATTTGGAGACAGAGGACATGGAGTCACTTAACCTCTGTAGGCCTCAGTTTCCTGATCTGTACACGGTGACTCCCATGGTCCCTTCCAGTTCTAAAACTGTGATACCCATGATTCATGACCTGGGTTCAAATTCCAAGCTTGGTCAAGTCATTTCACCTCTGTAGTCACCTCTTTATTGATAACACAATGGGACTGGACAAAATCCAATGAAAACAGTGCTGGCTCTGGAGTTAAAGAACCTGATGCATACGGACGACTTTGTGACCTTGAGCAAGTCACAGCCTCCTCATTTGTAAAATGGGATTAAAGTCAATGATCCCTGAGGTTCCTTCCAGCTCTAAGTCTATAAGGGGAAAGGAATAAGGTTTATCCAGCACCTACTATGTGGCTCCAGGTATTGTGCTAAGAACTTTGTACATGTCTCACTTGACCCTCACAGCACCACTGGGAGGTAGGCACTGTTATCCCCATTTTATAGTTGAGGTAACTAAGGTAAAGTGACTAAAACATGTTCACACAGATTTAGTATCTGAGGTCACACTTGAACTCAGATCTTTCTGACTCTAGACTCAGTGCTCTAATGCCACCTAGTTACCTTCTAGGATTCCTCTAAAGTCTTTTCAAATTCTAAATTCCATGACCCTCTTAATGGACTGAACATTCTAGGCAAAACATCCCACTGATTCATTCATTTAACAAATATTTATTGAAAGCCTATGATGTGCAGCTGTTGTTGCTCAGTCATTTTTCAGTCATATCCGACTCTTTGTGACCCCACTGGGATTTTCTTGGCAAAGATACTGGAGTACTTTACTATTTCATTCACCAGCTCATTTTACACATGAGGAAATTTAGACCAAACAAGGTTAAGTGACTTGCCCAGGTTCACACAATTAGTATCTGAGATTAGATTTGAAGTCATGAAAATGAGTCTTCCTGATTCCAAGCTTGGTGCTCTATCCATTGTGCCAACTAGCTGCCCCTACAGCTCTCTTTTCTCCTCTTACAGAGTTAAGGTAACTTTTTTCCAGTGAGGATAGCTGAGATATTTAAGGTGGGTAGGGTGACTCTAATATTTTCAAAGAACTATGCTTTCATCAAGGTGAATATTTCTCTCACAATGACAGACTGAAACATGTCCACATTCCATGAGTTACTGCGGCTAGAAAATTCATTATCTGGTGGCCAGCCTTCTGGAAAAGAAGCCCTCCACTCTTGGCTAGGATGGTTCACAAATGACAGCAGCTTAATCTATTGCTAGGTCTGTATTGACACTTTTCCAGAGATGAGGATCTGCCATACCACAAAGAGCCTCAGGCAAAGGAACGAAAAAAACTGTGAAGAATTCAGATTCATCTGGGTTTGCCTTCCACTATAATGCATACAAGATAAATGAAATTACATAATAAAAGTAGCACATTTCTAAAGCACCTTTAATTCTACTCAGTGTGGTCTTATCATTTCCCTGTATGATTGGTAGTAAAAACAGTTTTATTCACATTTTATAGATGAGGAAATTGAAAACTCAATGATTGTCCCCAGAGTCACAGAACTAAGAAACATTACAGTTAACACTTGAACCCAAATCTCATCTCTAGCACTTAGCACAGTGCCTTAATTAATGTTCATTAACTTAACTTGATTCACTTGAGGTCCAGTATTTATTTTTCGTCTGGACCACAGCTGTAGTGGAAATTATTATACTAAGATCAGAGAGCACATTTATCATGCAAAATTATTTTTTGTAAAGAATTTCTTTTTAAACAAATCAACACAATTCAGTTACCTCAAGGTCATTTGTCAGAGTGGAGAAGAAGCTTTGTCACATAGAGCCCTTCCTTGAAATGGTTTTCAATCTAAGGTCAACTTCTTAACCTAGGGCCATGGGCGCTGGGGAAGGATTGAGAAGAACACAGTGTGTGTGGAGAAAGAAAGGGAGGGAGAGGGAGAAGGAGAAGGAGAGAGAGAGAGAAGAAAGGAGAGGAGAGAGAAGAGGGGGGAAAGAGGGAGGGAGGGGGAGGGAGACAGAGAGAACTGTTTCAATATAATTTACTTCTTTTGCAATCTGATGTATTTAATTTTATGCATTTAAAAAAAATTATTCAGAGGAGTCTTGTTAGACTGCCAAAGGTGTCCATCCACACCAATAAGTTTCCAAACTCCTGATCTAAGGAATATGATTTGTAACTCAGAAGATGCTTTGGAAACTGAAAGCTATTTTTACATTGTCTAGATAGAGCCTAGAGGCTCTCAGAAAACATTTAGCCTGAATAATACTGAGGACAAATCATTTAATCTCTCGATGCCTCCGATTCCCAGTCTATAAAATTATGCAATATAGTTCATGTCCTATTTACCTTCCTGGAATCATAGATTGAGAGCCACAAATGACCTCAGAAATCATCTAGTCCTATCCCCATCATTTTATAGATGAGAAAACTAAGGCTCCAAGGTTCAGTGACCTCTCAGGGGTCATTTAGCTGCTAAGTAGCCGAATCAGAATTTGAACTCAGATTGTCTGACTCTAACTCAGTATTCTTTCCCTCTGCAACTTGCTGATGGTTTTCTTGTAACTTTAAAAACACTATTAAGTCAAAAGATGTGAGCTCGGTGATGTGGGCATTCTGTCAGGATGTACTGATACAGTCATTAGGAGGCAGTGTGGTGCTATGTAAAGTATGCTGAATTTAAAACTACCAGAACTGGGTTTGAATCCTGTCATTTTCTATGTGACCATGAGCAAATCACTTAACTTCAACAGACCTTAGTTTACTCATCTTCAGAATAAGGAGGTTCATCTAGATGACCTCTAAGAGTTCTAAGTCTTCGATCCCTTCACCCTGCCCCTTCTCATCCTGTGTGATTCTTGTCCACTCCCTACTGTGAACCCTCCATGGAGGGTCCAACCCACAAACTGGTCAGGATCCTCCTTCCATGGGTACCAGCTTAGTACTCAGGCTGTCTATCAGTTATCACCCATTCCTGCTGTATGACTGGCTCCGCCTCATTTTATAATCATACACTTCATCACTGATATCTTTAATACCACTTCTGAAAACCTGAAGCCCTATATAAATGGAAATTGTAGTAATTGTAACTGTAGTATCATCATGATTTGTACTGTACTCAGAGCAGGGTTATTCATGTGACTAAAATTCAGAAATGCTACTTGAGAATGATGAAATGAACCTCTAGGAAAGATAAGCTCATGGCATTGTTACAGCTCCATCTAGTCCAGCCTCTTCATTTTACAGATAAGGAAACTGAGGCCCAGAAAGATGAAGTCACCTGCCCAGAGTTGCAGAGCCAGCTGGTGACAGAACAAAGGCTAGGACTCCCTGACCCCTAGACCCAGCTTTTACCAATCCTGCCTAGCACAGCAGATTCTTTCCATAGAGAAGTCACTCTTGCCTTTCTCTTTAAGTGATTCTGTTCTGCAAGATCTCAGTTGTTTCTCTGATCATTCAGTTCCATGAAATAAAACTAAAACTGGGCACCAGTTTGATTCTTGAGCTGTTTTTACAAAACAAGGTTGACTTTTCAAGCATGGATGTTGTAACTTTCAAGGTAGCTGTTGTACCTGGAAACTCATGAGTTTCTAACAGTAAGTGAGGTGTGGAAGGTGGGGTTGTTGAAGAAAGGAACTAAGTAATCAAGACTAAAGACAGGTATGTGTGTGAATAGGGTATATGTGGCTTGATTTACATGGGCTTGCTCATACTTGGCAAGGCTGTTCAAGATTGTGGGGATCATTAAAAACAAATGAGAAAAATGTGCAGCTGTAAGTTTGAAGTGATGCGTGATACACTGAGGCCCATCATTTATTTTCCAAGGCAGTGCCAATTTCAAGATAAGAAATATTTTTAAATAGTTTATTGCTATATTTTGTTTTTATAACACCTTCATTCATGAACATATGATAATTCCTCTCCTCTTCCCCTATCATAGATGAGACATTTTTCGTAACACAAAAATAATAATAAAAAAGTAAATCAGTTTAACAACACTAACCAACACATCAGCCTAGTACGACAGCACAGGCAATGTTTCACACCCATAGTTCTTCATTTCTCCAAGGAAGGAGATATATTTTTTTCCATCTTTTCTTCAGGATAAGCTTGGTCATTAGAATTATATTTTTGTGGGTGGGGCAGGAAGGGGGCTGTTGTTTCTACTTATACCAGTCTACTGTTGCTTGCTTGACTCCGCATCTGTTTATAGATATTCCTATAATTATCAAAACTTTCTGACTCTGGCTAAGAAATAGAAAGGTAGATCAATGGAACAGAGCAGACATACAATTTACAGCAGCCAATAAACGTAATAACCTTGTATTTGACAAATGTAAAGACTTAAAATTAGGAGATAAGAATTCATTAATTGGTAAAAATTGCTGAAAAAACTGGAAAGCAGTACGGCAGAAACTGGGCATGGACCAATATTTCATACCATTTGCCAAGATAAGGTCAAAATAGATATATGGACTAACTTAAAAAGGGATATTTTATAAGAAAATTTAAAAAAACATGGAACATATTCCTTAGATAGGTGAACAATTTGTAAATAAACAAGAGTTAGAAAGCAAAGTTAGATGTAAAATGGATCGTTTCAATTACCTTAAATTAAAAAGGTTTTATACAAATAGGTATTCCCATGTTTCTCTAATTCCTTAATATTTAATATTTTATGGAATATTAATAATATTCTATCTATGCACGTACCTCCATCTGTTTAGTTATTCCTCAATCAATGGGCATCTATTTTGTCTCCAGCTCTTTGCTGCTGTAAATATATTGGATTATAATGGACCTTTCTTTCTTCTTTTGACTTCCTTGAGATATATGCCTAGCAGTGAGATCTCTGGTTCAGAAAGTATACTTTTAATGAGGCTTCCTGAAAGGAGTAGCCTGTGTCAGAATGATGCTCCTATTGTCGATTTGGACAGTGTGACTGCCATAAATACTCTGGGATGTACCCATCACTGTGTCCATTGTCCGGCAGCATTCAGTCCTGCATATGGCTACTGTGTTGTGGACACACAGCCTCATGACCAATCCCCAGTTCAGGAAAGAACATTATTATAAGTTTGATTTTGCCTCGAGGCGAGGTTAAAGGCAGTCCATGCAATGGCAGAGGTACAGAGGGCATTCTGTTAGGGTTCTCATGTAGAGGGTTCTTTGTACCCACTGAGAATCCTATGAATAGTTTATATACAGAAAGAGCTGAAAGCCTTCATTTACTCATTGCAGTGAGGTACATTAGTATACATTGTTGCTGTTGTAAAGTCATTTTTCAGTAGTGTCTGACTCTTCATGATTCCCTTTGGGGTCTTCTTGGCAAAGATACTAGAGTGGTTTGCCACTTCCTTCCCCAGCTCATTTTACAGATGAGGAAACTGAGGCAAACAGGGTGAGGATCACACAGCCCTGTGCTCTATCCATGGCACCACTTAGCTGCCCCAATATAGATGTTACTACCCACATTTTACAAATTAAGAAACTGAGGTTTGGAGACGTTAGGTCTAAGGAAGGGGAACCTGGGGGTTTGGTAAGTTAAATAATGTAATAAGAAGAGTCATGGACCCAGAGTTGGGATATCTGAGTTTGAATCCAGGCTTTACTCGCGTGGGACCATGAGTAAGTCACTCCGAGCTTTGATTTTTCCATACATAAAATGGACATAATAATGCCTGCACTCGTGAGGTAGTGCTGCACAATGGCTGGAGAGCTGACAGGAAGGCCTGGGTTCCCATCCTGCCTCTGACTCATACTGACTTCGTGACCCTGGGCAGGGATCACTTAACGTCAGGTAACTAGAGGACAGTAAGTTGCAGAAAAGGTTCTGCTAAGTGCTGGAAGGAGTTCTTCATCAGAACCTTGCTACTCTGATGAAAGCGCAGGTCTTGTCCCCCTTCCTTACCACTCACTTCACAAACGTGGGTGTGATGTAAGCATTTTACAAACTTGGGAAAGCTATAAACATTTAATCTGTTATTTGTATTATCAGTGTAGTTGTAGAGGGTAGTGGGGCCAGCCTTGGATTCAGGAAGAACAGAGTTTAACGCTAGCTATGCTACCGTGTGCAAAGTCACTTGGCCGCTTTGTACCCCCAAGCAACTCTTTAAGCAGGTGGCTGACCTTCACTGGTGAAGAAAGCTTCCACACTGGGAGTCCCCCATGGCAGTGAAATCAGGACTCTGGAACTTCCTCTCCCTGCCAGATAAAATAAAGTAACTCTTCTGGTTAACTGAGTAACCACATGCGTTATTCATAGATGACCCATTTCCTGTCTCAAAGACGTTTCAGAATCTTGGTTCATCTTCCTGAAAAATATTTACTCTTCAGTAACTCCAAAGGCTCTCAATATGCTTTCGGGACATGGGTTTGAATAGCAGTTGTCATGGAAGAGATGTGGATGTATTTGTGGAAGGTCCAGGGGATTGGACTACCTCTCGTACCGACCTTTTGACTTGCTCCAGTTGTTACACTCTTTGAATAAATGGTTGATATCAGCTTGTGTGCTTAACATTTGTGTCTTTCTCCAAAAACTGTGCTAAATGTGTGAAAAACAACTTTCTTATTTCAGCTTTATGACAGTTTATACTGTGGATAAATAAAGGTTTGTTAGGTTTGGCACCATGCAGACCAAAAAGAGGGTGGTTGAATTTTTTTTTGCATTAGATTTCCGTCTCCCCGCTCCTCCCACCATAAAATGAATGCAGTCCCACTATTTGGTGTGTATAGACGACATTAAGTCTGAGAGTTATTTGGTTTCAATGGGACAAAAGCAGGGAGTGGAAAGATGTTTTGTCTTGTTTTGTTTTTGCCCACACTGGGGATAGAAAATGAATGGCTAGCTTCAGAGTTGTTCCATAGTGGGTATAGAAAATTGGCAGTTTTCAAAAGCAATGCAATAGTGAGAATGGGGTCATCTCAGGTCAATAAGAGATGGGGCAGACAGCAGACACTTGGAAGATGAGGAGACAAGTTAAAAGAGCCTCCTGGGATTTCCATAGCATACATCACTAAAGAACTAACTCAGAGTAGCGGATGCAGCAGCAGGCAGCACATCCCCTCTGCCCCCCCAGATCTTCCCCTATGCTGAAGTCCTTGGTTCCACAAGGTCTCTCCAGCTGGATTCTATGCTGTCTTATAGATGTTGCTCTTGGTTGTCTCTTGTGTGGTGGCTTTCTCTCCCCAGGTACAGTCTAAGCTCTTGCAAGCAGCCAGAGGTGGAGTAGAGAGAGATTGAGACTGTTCTCGGTTAGAGAAGCCCTGGGTTCTAGTTCCAGATCTGATACTTATTAGCTCTATGACTTTAGGCAAGTCACATAACCTCCTGAAGCCTCTGTTTCCTCATTTGTAAAATAGGGATAATATTGATACAATTCCTCCTAGTGTTTTGTTCAGAAATCAAAATATCTATGTCTCCCTGGTGTCTAGAGCATAGCAGACATTGAAGATGCTGATCATTGGTTGATGGTTCATCCAATGCAATCTTCTAATTTTAATTTAAAAGTTATATTGATAATTTTTGTTTCTATAAGACAATCATTTCTGTATAGATTCAGAAATATCACCTCCCCCCATTAAATCCTTACTTGTAGTGAAGGAAAACAATTAAACAAAAGCAACTGACACAGAGACCAAGTCTGACAATGTATGAAACGTCCTGCCCCTGCAAGTTGCCCCTCTGCCTAAAGGAGGCAGATATTTGTCGTTATGTATTCTCTGGGACCCAGATCAGCCATTACAAGTACTGCAGATTTGGCTTCCATTTAGTGTGCTTTTCATTTACATTATTTAAATATACACAAACACACATATATAAATAATGAGCACTTAAAATCTTGACTGACTGATGGAGAACGCATACATACGCACACATATCACATATAATTGTTGTTCAGTTGTTTCAGTCATGTCCAACCCTTGATGACCCCATTTGGGATTTTCTTGGCAAAGGTACTGGAGTGGCTTGCCATTTCCTTCTCCAGCTCATTTTATAGACAAGGAAACTAAGGCAGAGTTAAATGACTTTCTCAAGGTCACACAGCTAGTAAGTATCTGAGGCCATATTTGAACTCAGGAGTCTTCCTGTCTCTGGCCTGGTACTCTACCATGCCACCTACCTGCCACATATAGTTATAAATATACAACTATACACACACACACACACACACACACACATATATACACATACACACACATATACATATATGTGTATATATACACATTATATATATATACATAGTATACGTATATATGAAGGCTATATATGTGTGTGGTATATGTGTGCACATATGTATATGTATATATGTATGTACTATAAGCACTTACTATATATCATACATATCACTTACATGTGATGTATGTATGTATGTATGTATTATTCTCCATTCAGTCAAGAAGAATTTATTAAGGGCTTACTCTGTGTTAAGTATGTGTTGTTGTACAGTCATGTTCAACTCCACATGATTCCATTTTGAGTTTTTTTGACAGAGATACTACACTGGTTTGCCATGTCCTTTTCCAGCTCATTTTCTAGATAATGAACAGAAGCAACCAGGGTTAAGTGACTTGTCCAGGGTCACACAGCTAGTAAGTGTCTGAGGCCAGATTTGAGCTCCAGACCTGACACTCTATCAGACACTCTATCCACTATACCACCTAAGTTGCCAGGCATTATACTAAGCAAAAGCGATACAAAAAAGGGAACCCCCCCTCAAAAATGGCTCTGTTCTTAAAAAACATTCTAAGAAGAAGATAACATTCAAACTATGTAAACAGAAGCGCTACAGAGTGTTAATGGCAGGTAATAGCAAAAGAAGGTAATGGAGGAGGGGAGGTGGATAAGGTGGTGTGGGAAGAAGACAGATTGCAGAAAATCTCCTGGGATTTAAAGTGAAGAAAGCCAGGGAAATTGGGAAGCAAAGGTGAGGAGGGAAGGCATTTCAGGTTTGGAGGACAGCCCTGGAAAAACACAGGAATTATGAGCTCTTGTGTACAAGGAACGGAAAAGGCTTATGTCTTTGAGTCACAGAATACAAGGAAGGAAGGAAGGAAGGAAGGAAAGAAAGGAGAGAGAGAGAAGAGAGGAAGGGAGGAAGGAAGGGAGGGAGGGAGAGAGGAAGGAAGGAAGGTGTAAGGAGAATGGAAAAGCAGGAAGAAGATAAGTTGGGAATCAGGGCTTTAAATGACCCCCCCCAAAAAACAAAACCTTGCCTTTTCAGTGGAGTGGGGGAGGGACAGAATTTGAATTCAATTTTTTCAAAAAATGTTATAAATACATAATATTAAGAAAAAAAAATGTCCCCCAAAAGGGCATTTTGCATTTCATACTGGCCATAATAGGGAGACACTGGAGTTTACCGAATAGGAGGCTGATGTAGACAGACTGGGGCTTTAGGAAAATTGTATAATAAAGGATGGATTGGCATGGGGAGTCCAACCAAAAGGCCCTTGCAATAGTTCAGGTATGAGAGCATGAGAGCCTGCCCCATGGTGGAGGCTATGTAGGTAGAGAGGAAAGGGCATATCAAAGAGATGATACAAAGAGAGAAATGACAATATTTGGCAATGGATTGATATTGGAGGAGGTGTATAAGAGAAATCGAGGGTGACACTCAAGGTTTTGGGTCTCAGTGACTAGCAGGATAGAAATGCCTTCTATAGAAACTGGGAAATTTGGAAGAGGGTAGAGTTTGAAGGAAAGATAATGAGCTCTCTAGTCTCGAGTTGTGTTTGCTTCACTCTGTATCAAGTCAGAGGAGGCCTCAACCTCCTCCTTCTGTAAAGAAAGAAGTTGGAGCCCAGAGTAGCAAGGTGCCAATGTTATACTCCAGGACAAAGTAGAAGGAAAGCAATAAAAGCCAGGCAGAATGGATTTCCTGTACTAGGAGAAAAACCCATATTGAACTGAGACAGCTCTAGACATGTCTTTATTCCTGTTTATGACCAAAAAAATTTTTTTCAGGTCCCTGGAAGGCAAATCCCTTGGTGACTTCATTGTTTAAATTTAGTTTTGAGTTTGTGGGGATCGTTAAGACTGGAAGCGATGGCCCTTATAACCCAGGCTCTGTCACTTCTCATTATTTCCAGTGACAGTTTCAATTATTTCCAATCGTCGTTCCAGGCATAGGATGGAGAACAAGTCAGATGCTCCAGCATAGGCCCTTCTTGGTGGACCAGTCACTATAAATAATATTGCTTTATGTTTTTTATGACAACACTTTGGAAGTTTCAAAGCTGTTGGTATACATGACTTCATTTCATCGTCTTCACAAAAACCCTCTAGGAAAAGGTAGACAAGGTGGGTTTTATTGCTCTCATCTTACGAATGAGGAGATGCAGATTCAAGGTGGTTAACGGTTTACCCCCAGTCACCCAGCCTCGAGAAGATCAGGCTAGACTCCTGCTCTTCAGATTCTTGATTCAGTGGTCTTTCCATTAGGCTGGGCTTCCTCCCCACCCTAGTCTTCATGTTGAGATGCATGAACTATCTGATTCACCAGTAGTCACTTGGGAAGGCATATAGGAAAAGGGAGGATAGACTCCCCAAAGTAGACAGGGCAAGTGATGTTAAGCCACGAAGGGGCATATTTGGGTGACTACTACTACCCAGTTTCTAAAAAGGGATCAACCATTGCCCAGTCTTCCCATCCTGCACATTATTTGGCTTCCTGGGGATCTTTGCTACTGAGCGCTCTCTCTCTCTCTCTCTCTCTCTCTCTCTCTCTCTCTCTCTTTCTCCCTCTCTCTCTCTGTCTCTCTCTGTAAGAAAGTAGCATGGGAGCCCCAATACAGGTAGACACCTGCTACTCATTTTGCTCATTGTCAGGCGATTTGCACCTCATTTACGTTTGTTCAAGGCTTTCAAAATGTACCCAGGGTAGACACATGCAAGTTTTTATTTTTGTTTTTCAAAAGTTAGCCACATGATCAGAAATGGTATGTGTGAGGTCCCAAGAAGTTTTAAAATAATTACTAATTGATATAAGCCCGCAAGCTAATCAGTTACATGGGCCAGAGAGAGTTTAAGACCCTCCTGGTCTACTTTACAAGTACTACTTAATGAAGAAAAAAAATTTTTTTTTCTAAAAAAAAATTCAGGTGGGCTGCACCTTGAGGACCTGCACCAGGCTTGAAGCCCTACACTTTACAATACTTGTTGGCTTAAGTGTCAGACTGTACTGGTCTACCTGGAGAAAATGACTAGTTGGACTCTTCCTACCTGCACCCAATCCCAACTGCAACCCCAGAGACAGGGACAGAAAATATAGAATCCTGGTCTACATGGAAGAGATTGGTGTGGTCTATAAAGGGTGACCCAACTCCCCTGTTCCCATTGCACAGATTCTGATATGTGGTCTTGTGAATGCTGAAAAAAGGTATTTCCTAAAACATCCGTCTTTCCAGACAGTCACTAGTTCTTCTCTAACAAACTCACACTGACCTGGAAAATGTGTGGAATTCAGTATCCTTTTCAGCTTTTTGGGGAATAGAAAACCTCAAGGTGAGAAGTAAAATGCCTGCGTATTTCCCATCAGCCTGAAGGCTAAAAGCTGTGATTTTTTTTTCCACTCCCTTTCACATGGGCCAAGTTGGGTGTCCCAGATTTCAAAGGACCTAGAATTCTTATCTAGATTGGCTCATTGGCCCAAGAAGCCTCAGTATTCTAGTTTTAACTGTGCTCTGGTCTTCATCTGATACTCCCCAGGGTACTCTGAGCTCAGAGAGAGCTATCACTCCATCATTTTCCTATGCCTTCAGAGAAGTGCGTACGAAGGTTATCATGGGTCCATAGACTCCCCTAATAGAATGGCAGAGCTGGAAAGGACCAAAGAGATTTGTTAGTTACATTCTAACATTAACAGATTAAAAAAAAAATCTGAAGTCCTGGAGAAGTAACTTCTCTAGGATGACCTTCCTGCCTCTCACATTAAGTCCCTAGGGCTGTCAGTCTCCAAAGCCCTGGGCAATCTTCTCTTTCAGCCCAGCTACTTCATCTTGACCTTCAGTTCAGATTTCTTTTCTTCTGGGACAAACCAGTATATTCTCAGGATGGAGCCAAGAAGAATTGTAAAGGAGATGAAGTTGGTCTTTCCATCTTCACTCATACCCCACTTTTTAGCACTGCTCCCTGGAACTAGGACTGCCTTGCTTCTTATCTTCCTTCTGTGGAGTGTAATGGAATGTGCACTAGACCTAGAATTAAGAGCCCTGGGTTCTAATTCCATTTCTGCCATTTACTAGCTGTAAAGTCATGGACAAATCACTTCAGTTTCCCCATCTGTAAAATGGGGGTTATATCCCAGAGGGCTGTTGCAAGATTGATGAAAGAATGAGTATGAAAGGGCTTTGTAAAGACAACACCAGTGAAAAAGGTAGTATTCTTGAACAGCTTTGTCTCAGATGACTATTACCTTCCCAGGGGTTAGCCCAGTATCTGGCCTGTGTGCTGGATTTCAATGAATGGTCCATGCTATTGATGTACTAATCTGTCCTAAGATATTAGCTGACTCTTGAAATCCAAAAGAATGAATTTCTAATGCTAGAAATGCAGGCACCCTGACAAGTGATAAGGGAAATACAATAAAAACAGGTAACATTTATATAGAGCTCTGAGGTTTGCAAAGCTCTTTATAGATAGTATCTTATTTTATCTTCCTACCCCTCAGTGGTAGGGGCTAATATTATCCCTGTTTCACAGATGAGGAAACCAAGGCAGACAAAGTTAAGTGAAAAATGACTTGCCCAGGGGGCATATAATTAATGAATATGTGAGAGTGGATTTGAACTCAGGTCTTACAAGTCTTTTCTGAGTCATCCAGCTGCCTAATATATAAATATAACATGATATATGGACACAATCACATCAAAATTCATGGGAAACTTGTCTAATAATGAAGTTGCTCCTTCATGTTCTAGATGTCAGAGAGGCAGTATGGCATAATGGAAATAGCACCAAATTTAGTATCAGAGACTAGGTTCAAATCCTGACTCTGTCATTTAATTTTAGACACAATGATCGGCTCTTTTATCTTAGACAAATCTCTTAATTTCCCTGGGCTTCAGTTTCATCCTTAGTAAGGCCAGAGGTCTGGATCCAATGATCTCAGATCCCTTTCCCCCCTAACATTCTGAAAACTCCTTTCTGAGGGAGTAGTAGGTTAGTGTAAAGTTAGGAAGTCACTGTTAATTTTTTAGTTGTATGTGACCCTTCATGATCCCATTTGGGGTTTTCTTAGTAGAGAGACTGGAGTGATTTGCCATTTCCTTCTCTAGTTCATTTTACAGATGAGGAAACTGAGGTAAACAGGGTGACGTTACTTGTGCAGGGTCACTCACACAGCTAGTAAAGTATCTGAGGCCAGATTTGAACTTACGAAGATGAGTCTTCTTGGTGACATACTGGGCTCTCTATTCACTCCACCACCTATCAGAATTAGGAAGACCTGTATTTCAAATCCTGTCTCAGACTTTCACTAGCTGTGTAACCTTGGGCAAGCCTTTTGGTCTCAGTTTCCTCATTTGTAAAATGAGGGTGATAATAGTACCACCTACCTTAACCGGTTTGTTGTGAGGATGAAATGAGGTAGATTATGTAAAGGCATTGCAAACCATAGAGCACTATATTAATGTTGCTAGAAAGCTAGTCACCCCAATGCCTCATACTGGAGTGGGAGTGACCCTGGCTTCTCTAAGGAAGTGAACCACAAGCTCTAGCAAATCCTATCAAAATGCTTTAAATGAGGGCTCAGTCCGTATGTCTGGCATTCAAGGATTATTCTAGCTAGCATTGGGGAAACTCATCATTACTAACTGATCGTCCCCAGAAAGTCTGACTGTGATCAATATTTTCATTCACAGAAAGTATAGGGGAAGGAAATATGGTAGAATGGGAATAGTAGGTAATGAGGGTCCAGGTTCTAATCTCAGCACCATCACTTAGTAGCTATGTCACCTTAGGCAACAGTTTCCTCCTTGGTAAAATGAGGGTATTGGATGACATCTCTAAGCATGACTACTCTAAATCTTATGATGCTACATATATAAAGCACTTCAAAATCACTTAAAATGTAAAGAGGAATTAAAATCTGTGACACATATAGCAAAATCACAAATCCTAGAGATATCATATCTGAATTCCAGAGTATAGGTTATGATCTAAGCTTAAGCAAGAAAAAAACAATCCTAGAGTTGACTTCAAGTTGGCAGCTTAGGTGGTGTAGTGGATAGAGCATTGGGTTTAGAATCAGGAAGTTTCATCTTCCTGAGTTCAAATCTGGCCTCAGACACTTACTAGTTGTGTGATCCTGACCAAGTTACTTAACCCTGTTTACCTCAGTTTCCTCTTCTATAAAAGGAAATGGCAAACTAGTCACCCCAGTATCTTTGCCAAGAAAACCCAAAATGAGCTCAAAAACAGTGGGACAAGATGGAAACAACCCAACAACAACGAGTTGACTTCACTTCAGAGTTCAGTTTCACAAAGAGAAGTCAGACCCTCCAGCCATGTTAGACTTTACTGCTTCAAAAGCTTAAGGAGCACCTCCACCCTCTTCTAGATGAAAAATAAGTCTCCAGTCCCTCTTTAGTGTGACACATTGTTTGGGCACCTCTTCTGTGCTACATTTTGTTCAGGGAATTCAAAGCCTCTTGAGGTTGCCTTTCTAAGACCTCATGTAGCAACCCTGCCTAGCAGAAGGCCTAGGTCTCCTTTAGCCTTGGGGAATTTCTGTTTCCTGGTTTTCTGTTCTAATTTCTCCCTTTGATTTCATGAGTGGATGAGCTTAGAGGATTATGGGTAGAGTGGGGAAGTGAAAACAAGTGTTAGATACAGACATTTCATCTAACTGATCTGAGAAGAGTATATCAGCAAGACTGATGAAAGGTTAGGAAGAGAGTAAGGAGATTAAAGGTAATTAATTAAAATTAAATAAGTTAAAGGAATTTAATAATATCAATAACCGACATTTATAAATAGCCTTATTGCCCTTTGAAAACATTGCTGCATTTTCAGTCCTCACAGCCACTGTGTGAGGTGGGGTAATAACTACATTAATCTCTCTGGAAGCCTTCAAGTGCTTAAAGTGATTTGTTCAGTAGTGTCCAACTCTTCATAACCCCATTTGGGGTTTTCTTGGCAAAAGTACTGAAGTGGTTTGCCATTTCCTTCTCCCGCTCACTTTACAGATGAGGAAACTGAGGCAAACAGGGTCACACAGCTAGTGAGAGTCTGAAGCTAGATTTGAACTCAGGTGATTGAATCTTCCTGACTCCAGGCCCAACACTCTGTCTACTGCACTTTCTAGCAGCATATATATGGTAATATATATATATATATATATACATGTATATATATATATATATATACATGTATATATATATACATAAATAAATACTGTATATAGTATTTAAATATAAATACTACATATTAAAATTAAATAATATATTAAAATTATATTACATATAGTATTTAATTTTGATATATAGTAGTTATTATTTTTGTTATTAATTCAAAGGCAAGGAACCCAAGGCTCAGAGAGATTTACCCGTGGTCATATAGCTGTCCAGTGTGGGAGTCAAAATTTAAACCTAGTCCTCTGCTGATTCAGACTTAAGTGATAAGCATAGGAGACACTTTCAGCAATAAGGAATGACAGACTAGAAGGTATTTTGATAAAGCACAAGCTCTGGGGGGTTCATGGGATCTACTTTCAATTTTTTTTGTTTGTTTTTATGAAAAACAATCATGTTTTATAGAGAGTTTTCAAACTTTTTGGTAAAGAACCTCTTTATATTCTTAAAAATTATTGAGGAACCCAAAGACATTTTGTGTTTATGTAGGTTCTGTCTATCAATATTTACCACATTAGAAATTCAATCATCTTAGTATGATGGAAAAATCATTTTGACCTTACAGACTTCTTGAGAGGTCTAGATTCTCCCAGGGGTCTGGAGACCTTCCTTGAGAACTAAGTTCAATCCTAGGCTTGGAGTCAGGAAGGCTTGGCTCCAGAATCTGCCCCTACTTACTAACTGTGTCCCTTGGGACAAGTTATAGGGCCACAGACTTAGAACTGGAAAGGAACTTTAAGGTTATCTATTCTAACTTCATTTTACAGATGAGTGGACTGAGTCCCAGAAAGGTTTCGTCACATATATAGCAACTGGCAGTCAGACAAACTCAAATGAGAATCATAGGATCATAGAACTGCAGCTTTAAGGGACCCTGGAAGCCCAAGTCTAGGTAGTCAACACCCCCATTTTACAAATGAGAAAACTGAGCCCAAGAGAGGGTTAAGCATCTTCCAAGATCACACAGATTGTAATTG
The DNA here is from genome assembly GCA_028658325.1 of Potorous gilbertii. Taxonomy (NCBI): domain Eukaryota; kingdom Metazoa; phylum Chordata; class Mammalia; order Diprotodontia; family Potoroidae; genus Potorous; species Potorous gilbertii. The sequence continues at coordinate 228,637,746 of CM053771.1, read as the reverse complement.
TCAGTCAAGTTTAAACTCAAAACTGATGCTAAATTCAGGGTTCCTCCCACCACACTTACATCTTAGCCTCTATGTTCTTCAGGGATGAGATCACAGATCCTTTGATATCAGTATTCACCTTCCCTGGAAGGCCTTATGCTTTCACTGAGACATTATTAGCCTTTGCTCTTTAACTGGAGAAAGTATCTGATAGCAAACTAATTTGTGCGTGAACATTGTGAAATTTTGTCTGTCCTTAGTGCTTTTCAAACTGATGCATGACCCAGGCTGCAGCAGACAGTCCCATGAGGGCCCTTAGAGACTTGGCTTTAAAGCAAAGTTATGACTAGTGCACAAAGGGTTAAGCATCCAGTGGTGGTCCTGAAATTGTGCGAGAATGCTACATTTCTAGCCCACAAATCCTTTCCAAGGATGCTGACAGGGGTGTCTGGGATGTGGTTTCTAATCCTGCCTGTGTCACAAACTTGCCCCAAAGTCTCAGTTATATCACCTTAACTCAACCTTGCAAATAAAGAACAGGATGATTGACCAGCCTTTCCTTTCCCATAGGGATTTCACTATTTGAGCTACTAATAAAATTAATGCAACCAATGCCCCCAAATAAGGAAGGCCATAGGCTCAGATTTAAAGGTGAAAGGTACCTTAGAGGTCATCTAGTCCAATCCCCTTGTATTAGGGGTGAGGAACTTGAGGTTCGAAAGATGAAGTACCTTCTCTCTCAATTCTAGGGTCAGTGCTCATTCCACTTGTTTATTTGTGAAAACGATCAACTGTACTGAGGAAGGAGGCAGCTTAGGTGGCTCAGTGGGTAGAGTGCTGGCTGGGTCTAGAGTCAGAAAGACCTGAGCGTATATCTGGCCTCAGATACTCATTAGCTGTGTGACTGTGTGCAAGTCACTTAACCTCTGTTTGCCTTCATCCAGTGGTGAAGGAAGGAGCAAACCACTCCACTATCTTTGCCAAGAATACCCCAAAGAGCTATAGACCAGGTTTACAAAGACTATCATACACAACCCAACAATAACGACATACAGAGGAAAGATCACTGACTTTGGTGTCAGAAAACTTGGGTTCAAATCCCACCTTGGACACTTACTACCCGTGGGACTTATTCAAGTCTCTTAATTTCTCTCAGTTTACTTATTTATATATATATATATATAAAATCCTGGTACTTACTTCACAAGGGGTTGTGAGAATCAAATGAATATAAGATATTTTACAAACCTCAAAGTTATAGAAATGTCTCTCCTTATCATTGTTCTAGTCTCAGCAGGTCCCTGTTTACCCCTGAGTGAAAATGGCATCACATGAGCTACCCCCTGTTCTTTTGAAAGGCTTCAGGTTTTCTTTCTCTTTGTCCCCTTGTGGTTATACTACAGGGCTGTGAAATTTTGAGATAAAAAGCATTGAGAAGGAAGGGAAATTTCATCTTTCTGGAACCACAGAGAGCAGCCTTGGACTGCCAGAACAAAGCCAACCCACACGTCCTCTATATTCACAGACTTCCTTTCTCTAATACATAGCAGCATCCAGGCCCTGAGTTCTTGTCTGATGTACTGGCGTGAGGGAGCTGGAGGAGGGGAAGGCACAAGGAGGAAAAAGTTGAAATGACAAGATGACAATGAAATGACAAGATTAGAGGAATTTCAGTATCCACAGGGGGCCCTATTAAACTCCTTCTGCTCTCCAGGTAAGAAGAGGCCCTTCAGACTGAGGATTTACAGATGCTTTCTGTTCATCAATTCATTTCCCCATATCTCAAAACTTAGGACCTAATTAGGTTCACAGTGAATAGAAAAAAAGGTGCGTAAACTTCACAAGAAGATGTAGAAAGCACATATTTCATTCAGAGAGCATTATTGAGTACCCTGTGCCCAGCAAGGGGCTTGCTTGTTTTGTGGGATTAAAAAAAAAAAGTCTATGAGACAAACATTGTCTTCTGTTCAGTTCATTAACCACAGAGTAAACTAGACAATAAACAAAGTGATAGGTCAAGTAATGTAAAGATAAATAAGGTACAGTAGGTACCCTCCCAAAAATTTACTATCTGTTTGGGGAGAGGTTAAATAAATCTAATGCAACATAAATTATATTACAAATTGAGGAGCTGGGGATAACAAAGGGTTATTTAAGACTGAGAAAAGAAAGATTACTCATGTCTGATGGTAGAGAAATCAAGGAAGATTATCTGGAAAAGGTGGGGAGCATCTGACCTGTGTTTTGAGGAATATGTAGGATGTCAAGGACAGAGAAGAAGAGAAAGGGAACATTTCATAGAATTTTGCTTGTGTTTCCCTTTTACACTATTTTTTACAATAGTTATTGTGCATATGTCATATGCCACTTGCTAAAATGTAAGTTCCAAGAAGGCAGGAATTTGCCTAAACTTTGGCTATCCTCCAGCAGTGCTCAATACCATTGGTGCTTAATTAATGAGCTGGGGACAGAAGGAGCAGCTAGGTAGCACAGAGCACTGATCCTGAAGTCAGGAGGACCTGAGTTCAAATATAGCCTCAGACAAGTATTAGCTGTGTGACCCTGGGCAAGTTACTTTACCCTGATTACCTCTCCAAATAAATAAATAAATAGAAGGTTCCAAACATAGAAGGAACAGTACACATTTGCAACAATTAAAAAGCCATACGAAACAACATCACCAAGTACCAAGATATGTGTGGGGGTGGATCATTAAGTGGGATGGGAGAGAGTGCTGCTCAGCAAAGTGGAAGATGGGGAAAAGGAGATATCCTTGTGACATGAAACCTCAAGGTGATTTTAATTTGTTTTTAATTATTTTATTATTGGTGATTATATTATATTATATTATTGTTTATTAATTTGTTTATTATTGGTGACCTGGAGCAATCTGCCCTGTTTGTTGATAGTTTGCAAGTCTTTTGAGAAGTACTTGTTCATATTCATTCAAGAATATCATATTTTGAATATCAGACTCTTATCAGATATATTTCATACAAAGACTTTTTTCTCCCACTGACAGCTTTCCGTCTTATCCTAGTTGCATCGATTTTGTTCATGCAAACACTTTTCAATTTTATATAACAAAATTATCTATTTTATCTTTTGTAATGCTTCCATGCATTGTTTGATTAAAATTCCAAATGATCGATTTGATTAAAATTCCTCCCAGCTAGGCTCTCTTTAAAAGAAGGCAGTCTCAATCAGAGAGCGGCATATGGATGTGGTTGATAACTATAAAAACAATTCAATGTAAATTTAATTTTTCACACCACGCTAAGTTGGAGAAGAGAAAGCAGGACTTCCCTGAAAAAAGGGGAAATGAAAATAGATTTGGGGGGCGAATGCCTTACAGATGGATTTCACGCAAGTGTAATTTAATTAAAGGGTGATCATCACACTATCATATAACTGTTTATTCTTCCTGCTTAATTATGTGTCAAAAGAGGATTCAAAGTCCATTGGAGCTTTCTAGTTGACCAGGAACACTGGTCAGTTCAAGCTGTTGCCCTCATTAGCTCTACCAGCCTAAGCAGATAGAGTAGGCTCCCTCTGGGTATAAGGAAGAGGATTTTCACAAGTCTGAAACTAACTGAGGAAACAGCAGATCCCCAACCTTTATCTCATGTTCTCTGCAGGACATGTATCCTCACTGAGTAAAATGATGGATGAAAGTTTTAAGTTTAAAGTGTTCTTTCTTTTAAAAAAAAATCAATGGTATATAGTTTGAATTTGGTAAATTAAATGTACTGCATATTTTATATATACACACATGTGTATGTGTGCACTTATATGCATATACATGTGTACATGTGTGTGTTCACATATATGTGCTTGTGTGTGCACACACATAACACATATATAGTGTTTCTCCCTAAGTGGTACAGACATTCCAGTGCTCTAGTCCCTTTAGGCTAGCCTTTCTCTAGGAAAGCAAGTTTACCATGGTTGTAACAAGGTGGGAATTTCTTCCTCGAGGGTTTCGACATCCTGTCTCAAGACAAATGCTCTGTGGCTCATCCCAGGTGTTTAGCCACCCTGCCCCCTGACCATCACCACCACCACCACTGTTACTACAGCCCCAGTGAACAGGCAGGGCTTTCATCTTGACCTCACCAAAGTTCCCTCTGGCTTTAATGAAGCTTTCCATTAAGGCAGCCTGTTCTATGGCTGAACAACTTAAGCAGTTAAAAAAAAGTCAGCCCTCACCAAACCAGAATCAGTTCCGAGTTAACCTATACACACTGATTCTATTTCTGCCTATGTGAGCTACACAAAACAATCCTTCTCTGATGTGATAGCTATTCAAATATTTGAAAACAGCTTGAATGTCTCCCTTCAGTCTTCTCCTCCCCAGGTTAAATAACCAAATCAATAGAGTGTAGTGGGTAGTCAACTTGCATGGAAAAAAAAAATGGGAGTCCACAGACCTGGGATTAAATTTCTCCCCTGCCACTCACTAATCATGTGACCCTGGACAAATAACCACCTCTTAGTCAGTTTTTTGATTTGTAAGATGAAGAGAATAGTAACTGCAGTTTCTGCCTCAGGTGAGGATGGTGGTTGTAGGAATCAAATGTAGGCACTTTGTAACAGGGTGCCCCAGTTTTAAGCTCCTAAGGCTTAAAATTGCACTAAGACTTTGGGGACATCCTTGACAAGTAACTGTTTCCATTAATGACTAATAATACAAGGCAGTATGGTGGAGTGAAGAGGGCCACCAGTCGTGGAGTCAGAAAGACTTCACTTTAAGTCCCATTTGTCAAATAGCATCTCTGTAACCAGAGGTAGCTAGGTTGGCACAGTGCATAGAGTTTTGGCCCTAGAGTCAGAAAGATCTGAGTTCAAATACGACCTCAGGCACATACTAGCTGTGTGACTCTGGGCAAGTCATTCAGTTTTTCATCTGTAAAAAAAATGAGCTGGACAAACCACTCCAGTATCTTTGCCAAGAAAATCCCCGATGGGGTCACAAACACAACTGAACAACAAGAAACCATGGGCAAGTCACTTAATTTCTCTTTATCCTAGGTAAGTCAGTTAGTCAACTAGCATTTATTAGCACCTACTATATGCCAAGGATTATACTTAGAGCTGGAAAACAAAAAGAGGCAAAAGAAAAAACCAGACCAAAAAACCAGTCCCTGCTGTCAAGGAGTTCATAGTCTAACAGGGGAGACAAGATGCAATGAGTTATGTACAAACAGCAGATACAGGAGAGACAAGATGGAGAGTAATTAAGAGACAGAAAACATCACAGTTAAAAGGACCATTTTAGACTCTGAGTTACAGAATTACTCCTTGATCCAGACCAGTGTGTGTGTGTGTGTGTGTGTGTGTGTGTGTGTGTGTGTGTGTGTGTGTGTGTGTGTGTGTGTGTCTGTCTGTCTGTCTGTCTGTCTCTGTCTGTTCCTGTGTGTATCTGTGTTTGTAGCCCTGGATTTGGGTCCCAGATCTCCCAATTTCCTGGCTGTGGAAATTGGTAAAATCACTCACTTCCCTCCTCATCTGCAAAATAAAGTTAATTATATTTTCAACACCTTTTTCACTGAGCTGTTAAAAGGAGAAAGGAAACACTGGGGCAACACATAAAGCAAGAGGACATTATATAAATATAATGCAGCAGTAAGGATTTAGGTTAGATACTGAAAAACTGAATATACAAAGTGGCAATAATTTTTTTTAACTTTTTAATATTTTATTTTTAAAACAATTATTTAAAACTATTTTTAATGTTCTTTTTTAAAATTTTGGGTACCAAATTTTCTCCCTCTCTTCTGCCTCCATGACTGGTGACTGTTGTCATTACACCATACTGTCTTCTTCCTTGTCATTCTTCTTTAAAAAGGCAAGCAACTTTATATAGATTATGTGTGTATAGTCAATAGTTGCAAGAAATTTAAAAAGACTAGATTATGTAATCAAGAGAGATGTTGGAATTTCCTTTTCTGGAAACTTTTGAGAAATGAAGAGATAGCTGTTTTTCTGATCAGGGCAAAGGGCGTTCTAGCCTAGAAGCAAGGGTTCAAATTAGAAGAGTCTTGGATTTGGAATCAGAGGACCCAGACGAGAATCCTAGCTCTCTTTGTTATTTACAATCTATAACCTTAAGCAAGGTCACCCATCCTCTTCAAACCTCAGTTTCCTCATCTGAAAAATGAGGAATATATGACCTCTGCCATACTTTCCAACTCTTATCTATGATCCCATGAGCCTTCAAGGTCCCTCATGTTTCTAGCTCTGGGAGTCTAGAGAGGACAGTCCAGCCATGTAAGAGTCACTTCATTTTCCTATATCACACGGTAGACTTTTATCATGCCGGGCACAAAGCATTAGCATATTCCATCCTGATGATGTTTTTCACACTGTTATAAACAGTCAAGGGGAAATGTCTAATGTCTCTTTTATATGGGCTGTAAATACACAGCAAAAGTAAAGCATGGGAGATGGCCTGCTGAGATAAACCAGGCAATGCTGGTTGATGAGTCTTAGATGTTGTTCTAGTTTAGGTTAATGAGTCAAAAGAAGGAAAAGAAATTGGAAGCAGTAGGAAAAAAGAATTCAGCAAGATGAGATAATCTTCCCAATCAGGCTAGAGGATACAACATCTCAAGTTGCTGCTAATTTCAATTCAATTCAACAAGCGTTTATTAATTAGTAGACAGGGGCATCTTGGTGGTGCAGCGGATAGAGTCCCAGGCTTGGAGTCATCTTCCTGAGTTCAAATCCAGCCTCAGACACTTGCTAGCTGTGTGACCTTGGGCAAGTCACTTAACCCCATTTGCCTCAGTTTCCTTATCTGTAAAAGGAGCTGGAGAAGGAAATGACAAACCACTCCAGTATCTCTGCCAAGAATTGGAATCAACTGAAGCAACTGAACAATAAAAGATAGGGCATGGTTTAGTGGATAAAGTCAGAAAGACATGGGTTTAAATTCCTCCTCAGACGCTTATTAGCTCTATGTCTATGGACAAATCACTTAACTGTTCTGTTAATTTCCTCATCTCTGTTTCCTGTTTCCTCATCTCTGAAATGAAGAGGCTGGACTCAGTAGCTTCTGAGGTCCCCACTAGCTCTAAATCTAAGAATCTGTAGGTATCAATTAGGTACAAACTATTATTCTGGACTCTGGTGATACAAAGATAGAGATGACACACACCCTCCTCTCAAGGATTTTGTAGGGAGTAATAGAAAAAAATACATGTCCACAAGGTGCAGCTAGGTAGTATTGTGGATAGAGCTCCAGGTCTGGAGTCAGAAAGATCTGAGTTCCAATCCGACCTAAAACCCTTACTAACTGTGTGACCCCAGGCAAGTCACTGATTGCCTCAAAAGAAAGAAAAGAAATGCACGTTTACAGATAGGAACCCATGATCTTGTGAACTTTCATACAATGGAGACAAAAATAAGTGTGGAAGTGAAGTCTAGGCAAAAGACAAAGTAAAATTTGAAGAATGAGAAATCATTTTCACTTAGGGGAGTCTGGGAAGGGATCCAGTAAGAGATGGCACCTAAGTGGGGCCTTAAAGTGAAAGATGAAAATGGAAAGTTAAAGTTATATTGTGGAAGGCCTGGAATGCCAGGATCAGAAAGGTATACTTGATTTCATGGGCAACCAGGAGCTGTGAAATGTTTCTGGGCAGATGCATAAGGTGAGCTGAGGAATGATATACACAGAGTAGTTCATTAGACAGATGACTTGGCCAAAGATGTGAAGGAGAGAGAGAGAATAGATGGTGCTTTCACACCTGCTATAAGGCAAATCCTACTTTCAGAAAAGGTACAGTCTGAGCTTTTTTTTTTAAACAATGAAAAGGCCAAATAGCTATGTTTTTGTTTGGAGAATACATGAGGCCCAAAGCAATGACCATCCATGATTCCTGACAACCCATGATGAAACATGCTGCTGCTGATAGACAAGTAATAGATTCATGGTGCTGAATGAGACAGGGTGTCCCAAAAGTCTCAGTGCCCTTTTAAGCTCTAAAATGGCACCAAGACTTTTAGGACACCTGGTATTTTGTGAGCAAGGCCAATCCTAGCATTTTTGTTTTAAAGAATAAGTCAGGCTGATATTTCTTGAGTCTGGTTTGCTGCCTAGAGATGGAGGGGTGGAAGGAGTGCTGCGGGGAGGAGAAGAGGAAGAAGTGATTGATCTCTCAGGAGGCCTTCTAGTCTGAGACGTCTCAGATTGTATAAACCTCCACCTCTTCCTGGATCCTTTTGAGATGGAGGGAAGGTTGTCCTCATGCAGAGCAGTAAGCCTCCAGTTCAGAAGCATGCTCCTCTGGAACCTTTCTTGTTTTGGCCACTTCCCTTACAAGGTGTCACTTTCTTCATCGAAAACGAGTAAGTTGGGGGAGATAAATTCAAAGATCCTTTCTGTGATCTGCATGCTTCCTGGCGGTCTATCCCAGAGAGCAGCTGGGGAATACAAAGGCTTCCAACTTCCATCACTAAGTTCAGTTGCCCAAATTGGCAGCTCTAACTCTGTATTTATTACATTATCCAATACATCTTTATCCAACCAAAGCTGAAAAGTGACAGACTGCATTTTTTCCTTAGAGCAGAGGAGGGGGGAGTAATAACAAACAATTGTGCAATAGAGGAATTCTTTCTCCATGCCCCCCCATATTTTTGAGAGTTTAATATTGTGTTTCACAACCAACACATCTATCTCCTAGAAGAGTCAGGAAGTGGCAAGTAGGAGGATCTAATATTTTTCTTTTTTCATACGTCGCCTAAACAGCACAAGGAGACCTGTTGTTGGCCCAGTGTGTGAAATATTATACTCGGAGAGATATTTTCATAGTGTCCAGATGTAAAAGGGGGTCATGTTTGGGACAGAATGTGGTGGAGTCCAGATGGTCCTTCCTCTACTTACGTCTCCTTGATTAGACATCTTGTTTTCTAGAATAAGGAAGAGGGAAAGAATTGCAGCTTTCAAATTCAGTATGTTAGAGCTGGAAGGGCCATTATAAATTATCAATGCAATGCACCTATTTTACACATAGGAAAAACAAGGCCCAGGGAAGTGGCACAATCTGCTCCAGAGACAATAGAGATTTTTCAGTCTATTTTGTTTTTTCCATCCAAACCCTAGACGTTGAATAGGGTAAAGATATGTGCATCTGGTCCCCAGTTAGGAGTGAATATCCAAATGTATAAATGTATAAATCTATATTATATATGTAAGGTATAGACCTATGGGACTATAGATGATGGGACATAATGTGTAAATGCACAGAGAGATCTACACATCAATGTCTACATTTTGATTCAATTTGATAAAGATTTATTAAATGCCTACTAAGTGCCAGAAACTGTGCTAAGTACTGGGGATACAAAAAAGAGGCAAAAGACAGTCTCTGCCTCAAGGAGACTACAGTCTAATGGGGGAAGGCAACATGCAAACAAATGCATACAAAGTAAACTATATATGGAATAGCTAGGTGGTGCGGTAGATAGGATGATGGGCCTGCAGTCAGATAGACTCATCTTCCTAAGTTCAAGTCAGGCCTCAGATATTTACTAGCTGTGTGACCCTGGACAAGTCACTTAACTCTGTTTGCTTCAGTTTCCTCATCTGTAAAATAAAATGGCAAACCACTCTAGTATCTTTACTAAGAAAATCTCAAATGGAGTCACAAATGACTGAAACAACAAATATACAGGATAAATAAATAATTAACAGATGGAAGACAGCAGAATTAAGAGTGCTTGGGGAACTCATCCTGTATGACATAGAATTTTAGCTGTGACTTAAAGGTAGCCAGGGAGGTCAGTAGTTGAAGGACAGAAGGGGGACAGCCCCATGTGAACATTTGTGCACATGCAGGTACACATGGGCTTTGGACCTGCAAGTTACTGACATTGCTATCCCCTATCACCTTTCCCATCAGAATCATAATTCATCTCATTTCCACCAATATTTATTAAACATCTATTATGGTCATAAGATCGTAGATCCAGGACTGAAAGAGATCTCAGAGGCCGCCTAGTCCAACACCTTCATTTTACAGGTGAGGAAACTGAGGTACAGAAAAGATAAGTGACTTACCCAAAGTCATACAGGTAGTAAGCCTAAGAAGTGGGATCTGAACCCAGTTCTTCTCACTCCAGAATCAGCCCTCTTTTCTCTATACTACACCTTCGTGATTTAGATGCCAATTAAACAGAAGTGAACAACTCCTTCCCTGCCCCCAAAAAACTTTAAAATCTAGTAGAAGAGCTAAGACATGTATAAATACCTTTATTGAAAATTAGAACATTATTAGTTAGTTTTCAATTAGAAAGAGAATTAGTTTTCAATTAAAGAATGGTTGAATGTAAGTGAAACATCAGACAAACTGGCAAGAGAGATTCAAGAAGGAAGTCATTGGTGTGTTGGTAAATGTTTAATGATTGGCTCTCAAAAGAAAAAGTACGCACTAAAGGGCAGCTCGGTGGCACAGTGGATAGAATGCTGGGCCTGAAGTCTGGAAAACTCATCTTTCTGAGTTCAAATCTGGCTTACACACTGGGCAAGTCACTTAACTCTATTTGCCTCAGTTTCCTCATCTATAAAATGAGCTAGAGAAAGAAATGGCAAAGCACTTCAGTATCTTTGCCAAGAAAATCCCAAATGGGGTCGTGAAGAGTCATTCATAACGGAACAATTAATCTACCTCCACGGTGAGTAAATGAAGGCTTTTTAGCTCTTTCTCTATATAAACTATTCATAAATGGGGAGACTGCATTTCAGGCATGAGAATGAAATGGAAGGAAGTTCATGTAATCACTTCATTTTACTGGAAACTAAAGACCAAAAAATTCAAGTAACTAACCCAGATGTAATGAAGCTTGGAGTAATTAAACATTGTCAAACACCTCATGGACGGGGATATCTTTTGCTTCTTTTTGTGTCCTCAGTGTTTAGCACAGTGCCTGACACCTAGTAGGAGTTTAATAAATATTGATTAATTGATTTGTTCAAGCCTACCTCTTAGGTCCAAGTGAACAAGAATAGCTAGAACCAATACTTTCGTGGAGTTTTCCAGCTCCCTTCCCACATTAGAGCTGCCTTCAGCCAGGATATAATCAGGAAGAGGCAAGGCTCCCACCACTGGAGTTTGGAAACCGGCCCTCATAGTTTGTGCACAGACCAGTTAGTTCTTGCAGACAGATAAATAGTCCCTTATTGCAGCAGGGCAACACTTCTGCTAGGGCATGTATTTCCAGTAGTATTTTCTCCTTATGTTGAATAGTAAGATTCTTTCGTGTTATCAGAGTAAGGGAAATAAGGTGGTTAAATCATGGAAGCAAAAAGGCAGCACTTGGGGCCAACGATTTCAATGAGAGCATCAACCTCTTTCCGGAGCTGCCTGTGTAGGCAGCAGATAAAAGCATAGAGAACCCAGAAACTGGCCCATAAAACTGAATGTATTGAGAGAAGAGTACAGCCAGAGAGTCAGGTAATAGTTGTAGCAAAGCAGCCCACATCTAGAGAATCTAATTACCTGGGTGGTTTTCCCGGATGGTCTAATATTTTTTTTGTTGCTAGGTGTTATGTATTTCATTTATAGTTTAAATGTCAACATCGATTTGATTCAGTTCTGCTGCCAAGAGGTCCCACCTGCCTGGCTCACTCTCTTGGCTAATCGATAACATACATCTGTGCCCTATAAGGCCAGCTTGGAATCTTGCACTCTCCCTGATTTTGCAATATGGTTACACAGCAGTTTCAGCCTTGGTGGGGAAAAAGGCTGATTCTTTGTGTAGTGGAAAAACATTGGAAACTAAAGGGGTGTTCATCAACTGGGGAATGGCTGAACAAATTGTGATATGTGGATGGAACAGAATACTATTTTGCCACAATGATGAGAGGGATGGTTTCAGGGAAACCTGGGAAGACTTGTATAAACTGACAAGCAGTAAAGTGAGGTGAACCAGGAGAATAATTTATACAAGAACAACAACATTGTTAAGAAAAAAAAAATTTTAAAGACTAGGAAAGAGTTAAGAACTCTGACCGATGTAATGAACAGCCATGAGTCTAGAGGAGCCAAAGCATGCTACTGACTCCCTTCCTGAAAGGGGACAGACTCAGGGTATCAGGGGACACTGTAAGACATTGATCATTTGGATATGGCTGATGCAAGAATTTGCCTTGCTTGACTATACATATTTATATATAAAGGCTTTGTTTTTCTTTTTCTTTCCCCCAATGGTAGAGTATTTGAAAGGAGAAAAAAATCAATTTCTTGTTCTTTGAAAAGAATGAAATTTAATTCTTAAAAAAAAATCAGTCAATCAATACGCATTTAATTATGTACCTATGTAAGAGAGCTAGGTGGCACAGTGGATAGAGCACTGGGCTTGGAGTCAGTCAGGACAACCTAAATTCAAATCTAACCTGAGACACTGGGCAAGTCACTTAACCTGTGTTTGCCTTAATCCACAGGAGAAGGAAATGGCAAACTACTCCAGTTATCTTTGCCAAGAAAACTTCATGGACAGTATGGTCCATGGGGTCTTAGACATAACTGAAAGACCAAGCAACAAGTGCAGGCACTGTGCTAAGTACTAGGAATACAAAAGTAAAAGGTAGTCCCTGATCTCAAGGAGCTCATTGTCTAATGGAAACTGGTCCCCTTCGGAGATAATTCTCCCATCTTCCCCTCCCTCTCCCATCCCACCCCCAACCACATAGGAAATGAATAAGAAGCTTGACCGCTGGGTTTCACAGCTTTACACCTGTACTCTGATGCAGTTTCTTAGAAGCTATTTGTGTTGAGACTAAAGTTTGCCTATTTTTCTAAAGTTCACTAGCATTCTCTCTCCACTTCAAGCAGCCACCCCCACCCTGTCATCTACTGTTGACCTGATTGCATGCACAAGAGTACTGCTTAACTTAAAAGAATGAATGCCCTTCCTCAAGATATGTGACTTATAAATGGGAGAACAGAGACCTATCTCTATATTCCAGTAGCCATCACCCATGCAGAGCTCCCTGAAGCACTTAGTACATCCAGACCACCCAAGACAGAAGAGTTACCCAAGCCAGTAAAGGCCATGGGAGATATTAAGAAAGCAGCCCCCGCAGTCATGTTATGCATGGTTTGTATAATGTCTGAGGTCAGCACTTAGCTCATCCACCCATGCAATTCTAAGCAAATCCCAACCCTATCTTCCTTTCCCTGACACCAGCCTAACAAGGAGTTATTCTTTAAAGGCAGAGGAAAATGGAATCTTCTCTTCCTGAAAACCACATTAGGGAGGTGTAGAGAAAATGTGGGACTTCTGTAGTGGGAAGTGATTTAGAGAAGAGGATGACTCCTCAGTGCAGTGCAAAGGTACCTCATATTAAGCTAGCTAAGTAGAAGAGGGAGTCAAGAAGACCTGAGCTTGAATCCTGCCTCAGACACTTACTAGCTATGTGATCCTGGTAAAGTGTGTTCTAAGAACCAGCACCAAGGAAATGTGGTAAGAAGGTAATCACAGCAGTGCCAGAGGCAGAAGCTAAGGAGTTAAAAACCAAGAGCAGAATGAAAATGTCAAATAGAAGGGTGTCGTTTGGACTCGATAAAGTTTACCTACCATTCAGAACACTCAGTGATGTTTTATGCACAAATATCACCTCATTCACTAACCTTGGCATACCCTGTTCAAAACTGTTATTGTTCATCCTTCATTCAAAGAGAACCAATGACATCAGGAGGGTGATGCCTTGACTTGCAGATGAATTAGATTTGAGACAGGCAGAGCTGTGCAAAGTCATCAGCCTCCTTCTCTCCTCCAGAGTCATCTAAGTCCAGTAGCAAGGCATAGAGCAGGGTGACTGGCAAAGGCCCCCACCTTATTCAAAAAGTCCTGTAATGAGTGCTGTGGGAGATTGGGGAAAGGGCTGTGAAGGAAGGAAGGGACACATTTCTGTGCTTGTAGTCAATTTATTGTCTAATGGAAGAGATCAAGTGAACACAAGGAAAGAAAAGATATAAAACAAACCCCAAAAAACATATAAAAAGAGGAACTGAAGTGACTGCTCATTCATCAAGTTATCTATTAAATACCTACTATGTGGCCTGAAAGGTGAGTCTAGGGCACTGGGTCTAATCCTGTGCCTGCCCTTTTAGGAAAAACAGACTTCATTGATCTTCTCTTGCCTCCCTTAGTAACTGATATTACCTTTATCTGTTTACCAAAGAAGCTTATTGCTTCCTAACCTTTGCTGGTTGGTTTGTCAGTCACTCTTCCCTGAATTTCATAGAACTGAGCTGGATGCTGACTCCCAGTGGAATGTCAACCTCCCATTGAGAAGAGGAGCCAAATGCTGTTCCCCCTCCTCCAAATCAATTCTCTGGTCCCTGAACTAATCAGCTTGTGTCTAAAACAAACCTCAGGTAGCTGTCCTTTGGCAGCAGTTATTATGGGAAACTTCTCCTGACTTCTGGGATCTCAGAAGCTCCAAGAGAAGATATCAACAAGGAAAATGTAGCTTTATAGACCTAGTCTGTGGGCCTAACAATCTCCACTAGGGCTGGTAGAAAAGTCCCCAGTTTAGTAATCCAAACATGGGCTGCTCTCAATTTGTTTAAATGAAGCCAACTTAAATACAAGTTTTGTCAAGCTTCTTGTCTCTTGGCAATCTGGCAGCTTCCACCTGATGACCATTTATAGTCACTGGCTCTAGAGAAGGGCAATAGCCATGGTGGGGGGTGGAGGAATTGTGGGGTGGAGAGAGGATATACCCTAAGGAAGCCTTCTCACACATCCAAATACACCCACAGATTTGAACTGGGAGAGACACTAGGTTCAGTAGCTTTCCCCCAAAGACCCTCATTCTGAATAAGTCATATCACAGCCCTACCAACCAGAATCACTCACATGGCATGTGTCTATCTCCCACTGAGTACAAAGCATATTACTGAATGACACAGGAGGAGAAAGAGGTGGCGGTACATGCCCTTGGAAAGTCCTTCCCCCAATGGAGGTGATATTCTAGTAGGATGATGGGACGCAAATACACACATACACAAGTGGATGCATATACAAATAACCACAACACAAAATAACACATAAATTCATTAGATAAGTGCGAATCAAGGCATTGTTTGGGGGGAGAGGAGGGGATTATCACCTGGGAGATCAGGAAAACTTCGTGGAGGATTTGTGACCTTGGACAAGTTACTGACTTGCTCTGGGCTTTAGTTTCTTCACCTGCATGTGAGGCTTGTTGCAACCACCCTCTCTAGATCCTTGAGTTGTGTGGTTCAACAGCTACTTCCCCAAGCACACAGAAAAACAGCGCCATCATTGTGGAAATTATTCATTAAGAGAGTGCAATGTCTGAAAGGCCCATCAGATGGTGAGCTACATGAGCTACCAGCAAAATGGTTTGATCAGTCTGGTGCATGAGTAGGGTGGCCTTCTTAAGAGGCTGCCAAATGGCCACCAGAGGCCTCTCAGCCAGTAAATGCCCCAGGCCGCTTCCCTCACTGCCCAAATCCATCCTGTGCTTGCCACTGAGACTAACCCTCAACAACCAGGTTCATAATTAATCTACAGGACAAAATGGAATATATCTCAAAATACTGAACTATTAAATTCGCTTTTACCCTATTTGGGTTCCCCTCTCTCATTTCCCTTCCCACTTCATGGACTTAAGGACTTGTCATGCCTTTTTTTATTATATTCTCACACAATTTATTGTACAAAGAATAAAGTGGGAGAAAATGGATAAAAGGCTCCAATATGGAGGCATTTCTCTCTAGCCTTCTCCTAGACCTTCTAATTGTCCTCTGAGACCTTCAGTTACAGTCAGAAAGAATCTTTGTCCTTGTCACCTGAAACTGAGACAAAGGAAGAGTGTCTGCTGCCCATCGTAGACTAAAAACACCAAAAACCAAAGAAGACAATGGGGGGAATTAGTATCCCCCATTCACTGGACTCTCAAGTCCAGTGAAATTCACAAGCTAACAAACAGTCTTGGCAACTTTCAATCTCCTTTCATGGCTGGTCTCTATGTCTCCTGAAGGGCTGAAGCCTGCTGTCTGGCTAACTTTCAGCTGCCTCCCTCTCATGAGCAATATTCCAAGGCACTAGGGTCTCCACAGCAAGGAAAATTATGATTCAAAATCAAAACCATGATTTCATTGATTTGATCAGTAGTTTGGGATTTTTATTGATAAAACACACAGGTTGCTATAAGGTTAGATCAGTTAAGGGGTAGCTAGATAATACAGAGGATAAAGTGTCAGTCCTGGAATTAGGCCCACTTATCGCTCTAAGTTCAAATCTGGCCTCAGACACTTACTAGCTGTGTGACCCTGGGCAAGTCATTTAACCTTGTTTGCCTCAGTTTCCTCATCTATAAAATGAGCTGGAGAAGGAAATGGCAAAGCACTCCACTATCTTTGCCAAGAAAACCCCAAATGGGGTCATATCTGATTAAAACAACTGAATAACAAAATGGTTGAGTTAATCACATTTAAAATTGCTCTTGTGAAATAGCCATATCTCCATTTTACAGAACAAAATATTAAATGTGTGATAAAGTAGTTATTTCAAGTGACTCATTTTACAATACTTTAGAGTTTAGGGTGAAGACTGGAGTTCATCTGAGGAGCTCTTGCCCTCCTCTCTGACTACTGGTTTCCTTAGTCTACCTTACCTTATTCTTTGGACCACCTGAACAAAGAACAATTGACCTCACATTTTCTTCCCCTGTTTCCACCACTGCCTTACACCTCTGTTCTTTGGGGCATGCTGCCCTACACAACAAATCAAAGCTAAGACTTGTAACCAAATCTCCTGACAGATTCAGTCTCAGAGTTGTAGAAGAGAAGTGTTAAACACACAGCCCACAGCACTCCTAAGTGGGGCTTGACCCATATTAAAATGTAGCTCCTATCTGAGTTTAATGTGTTGGTGTATTAATTTAAAAAAAGAAATAGATAAATGCAAATAAAAAATAAATCTATAAAAATATAAAATACGGTTTTCTAAGTCAATATGGGCAGGGATCCTTATGAGCGGTTTAATGGAGTTGGTTTCTATTTGAGTTTGACTCTTGTAAAGAGCCTCAGAGACTATCTAGTCCAGAGGTTCCTAACCTTTTAGGGTCATGGACCCCTTTGTCAATCCTGTGAAATCTAAAGACCCCTTCTCAGAATAACTGAAGGAAATGCTAAATTTTAGTTAGAGATTAATGACAATTAAGATGTAATATTTTTAAATCCAAATCCATAGGGCCTTTTCCTCCTCCCTGCCCACCCCAAAATCTGTCAGATGGTCCATAGTCTTCAGGTTAAGAAATCTCTGACATGTAAAGAACTTTGCAAAATATGCAAGAATATAGGTTGCAAGCTGTTATTATTAATAATGATAAACACAGGTTGGTAGTCTTTGTTTGGTGGGTTGGTTGAAGAGCAAACTGCTGCCTTTCTCTTCCTACTCTCCCTCCCCTATCCTCCCTCCAGCTTGTCTCTCATGCATGCCAAGGAAGTCAAATCAGCTTCCTCCAATCAGTAAATATTAGAGGAATTCAAGTTATTATTTCCTGTGCTGTCACTTATGAGGTTTGTGACCTGGAACATTTCATTTCTCTGTGCTTCTATTTCCACATCTGTGGAATGGCTATAATAGCATTCGTACTACCAATCTCATTGGAAGGATCAAATGAAATAATGTATGTAAAAGCTCTGTAAAATAAGCATTCAATATCAATGTGACCTGTTACTATTATCAAGTTCGTTAAGATATCCATCTCTTGAAGTAGAAGAAAGAGGTCAGGCTCCTGGGCTTGAATCCACTTTTACTAGTAAACAAAATATATAATCACTCCGAGCCTCAGTTTCCTTAACTACAGGATAACATCTGTAGTACTTACCTTTCAGGGATATTAAGAAGCAGTACAGTAGATTAGATGGGGGCAGCTAAGTGGTGCAGGGGATAGAGCACCAGACCTGGACTCAGTAGGATCTGAGTTCAAATGTGACCTCAGATACTTACCAGCTATATGTCCCTGTCCACTTAATCCTAATTGCCTCTTAAAAAAAAAAAAGCATAGGTTGGAAAGAACACCAGCTATGGAGCAGGACCTGGGTTCAAAGCCTACCTCTGATGTTTGCCACTCATGTAAGTTTAGGCCAAGTCATCTAACCTCCCTAGGCCTCAATTTCCTCATCTATATAATGAAAGGATTGAACTAAATAAATTGCCTTTAAGGTCCTTTCTTGCTCTAGACTATGGCCTGTGATCTGTAAAATGAGATAATGTTATTATTGGGAGGAGGGCGGCTGAGGAAGGGAAACAGTCAAAGCAGGCAGTGTGATGGCAAAAAGCTGGATGGAGGCCAGGACGCTATGTCCATCAATAAGTCAGAGCAGCTTTTCAAACCTGAATGATGACAAATCATTCTACACAGGCAATCTCCAGGGTCATCTGTTTTATAACTGGGTACTCCATGCAGATTTTCCTCCTTGAATAAACAGTCTTGTGGTACATGATCCAGAATACAGCAAATCATTAAAAAAGAAAACAAGCAAGTTAGGCAGCTCAGCAAAGTATGTTTCTAAGAAATGTCCTTCCCCAGAATTCCTGCTGTGGGCTTATTTCTCTGCCTCTTTATTCTTGGCAGAAAGTGAAATAACATTATGGTCTGGCTGGCTGATTTAAATAATTACTCATTAGCAGAGTCTTCCCCTAAGGATCTCAAAGCCCTTGCCTTTGTACAAATTACCATATGCTTGACACCTAAAAGAAATAAGGGATGAATCCCTATAAAAAAAACCAAAACAACATCTCAAAATCCTTAAAATCAGGGATAAATCCTTTTAAAAAATACCATTGTGGGCTTAGAAGATTTATGATGAACCCCCCTTTCTTTCTCAGGATATTCCCATTTCTCTGCATATTCCCATAGAGACAGGGTCACCATAGAAAGAGAGGATGACTTGACAGAGAAGCCCAAAAGGCACCAAATTTTGGGTTTGAAGATCTGGGTTCATATTCCAGTTTAATCTAGAAAAGGTCATTTATGCTCTCTGAGCCTGTGTCCTCATCTAGATCATCTCATGTGCCTAGAATGCCCTCACTCCTCCTCTCTGCCCCTTAGACTCTTAAGCTTTTTTCAAGGTTCACCTCAAGAGCATCCTATTGTCATTCAGTTGTGTCCAACTCCTCATGACCTCCTAGGGGCACAGCATGCCAATGCTGTCCATAATATTTCCTTGATAAAGATACTGGGGTGGTTTGCCATTTCCTTCTCCAGTGAATTAAGGCAAACAAAAGTTGAGTGATTTGCACAAGGCCATATATCTAGTAAGCCTCTGAAGCTATATTTGAACTTAAGTCTTCCTGACTCCCAGACCAACACTCTATCTATCCACTATTCCTGATGAATATCTGGTCACTGGATTCAGATGGCTTACAAGGAGAAATGAGGCTGGTGACCGGCACAACCCTCCCTCACTCAAAACAAAGTCAAGTGCAAGTCATGTCATCATTTCTCTGATGGCATGGTCTTCTTTGGCAATGAAGGA
Source organism: Potorous gilbertii (assembly GCA_028658325.1). Lineage (NCBI taxonomy): Eukaryota > Metazoa > Chordata > Mammalia > Diprotodontia > Potoroidae > Potorous > Potorous gilbertii. Next base: position 228,618,244 of record CM053771.1, on the reverse strand, counting down.
TGAACATACCACCACCACCACCACCACACCTCCTAAATGCCCCTGAAATGGCTTCATTTACTTCATCTATATTTTGCATTGATTTATTTGCATACCTGTTGTTTCTCTCTAGTGAATATAAGCTTCTTGAGGGGAGGGACAACTTAATTTTTGTCTTGGTTACCCAAGTACTTGGTAGAATCCCTAGCATATAGTTAGCCCTTATTAAATACTTGTTGAATGAATGAATGAATGATATCCCTTCTGGTTCTAAATTCTCTGATTAAATTATATAAGGTCCTTTCTAGCTTTTCTAGGCAACTAGGTGGCACACTGGGCAGAGTGAGTATTGGGCCTCACCAGCTAGGCCTGAAGTCAGGAAGAACCTCAGACATTTCCTAGCTGTGTGACCTTGGGCATGTCACTTCACCTCTGTCTGTCTCCTCAATTACAAAATGGGAACAATAATCCCTACTTCTCAAGGTTGTTGTGAGAATCAAATAAGATCATATTTTAAAGTGCTTAGCACAGCGTCTGGCACATCGAAGGTGTAGAACATGTGCCTGTTCCATCCTTTCTTCCCTTCATCTTTTCTTCCCTCTCTCTACCACTAAGCCAATTCTATGCCTCTCTTTCAGGAAGAAAGGAAGGTCCCATTGCCAAATTCCTTCCCCATGATCATAGGATCATTCAGTGAGGATTATCTAATCCATCTCTGTCATTTTATGACTAAAGATTTGCCCAAGTCATTGCTAAGCCTACCTATGTCACCAAAGTCCCAAGTATCATAGGTGGGAAACCCCCAAAGCAAGGATGACTTGGCTTGGGCTGGGCCCTCTGAGCCATTCCTGCCACCACCCTTTCCTGGGGAATTTCCATCACCTCCCTACCCTCGAATTCACTTCCTTAACCTTCAGCTCCATCTTGGTTCTGGAAAGTGGAGCCAGAAATTACCCCAGGCATTCAACTCCCGTAATTCTTCCCTTCTTCCAGGAGCAAATGGTATCATCTTTGTTCATGCTTCTGAAACTGCTAAATATTTATTTGTTATTAGCCAAATGATTTGATGGGACTCCTGATCAAAAGAATTTATTAGCAAAAAAAAAAAAAAAAAGGAAAGAAAATAATGTTACTATCAACAAGGAAGCATTTCTTCCCCATGGGTATGTTCCCTAGAGGTTTTTAATTGATTGCAACTAACATTTATTACACACCTCTTCTGTATAAGAAAGATCCCATACAAGATGCTGGAAGGGTTTTTTTGGTCCAGACCTGTAATTTCATCTTTGTGGGAACTCCAGTAATACAGACTTTCCCCACTGGCGTAGATTGACAAATATTATCTTGGACAGCTGTCTGTGGCTGAGAGGTTAAGTTACTTGCCTACATCACATAGCTATTATATGTCAGACTCAGGACTTGAATCAGGCTTGCTGACTCTAAGGTTGACCTTCTTATTTGTTCTAACACTGCCTCCCAGTGCTAGGGATACAAAGATGAAAAGCCATACAGTGGGAAGAATGTGGAATCATAGGAGTTGGGTTCAAATCTTGACTCTGCTACTTACTACCTGTGTGACTTTGGGCAAGTCATTTTATCTCTAGGTCTCATTTTCTTTATATGTAAAATGAAAGGGTTATACTAGATTATATGTTAAATGCCTTCTGTCTCTAGATCTGTGGTTCCATAATCCAATGATCACATATCAAAGTACTTGTTGTGTTGTTTTCAACTCTTCATGGCCCTATGTTGGGTTTTCTTGGATTGGTTTGCTATTTATTTCTCCAGCTCATTTCACAGATAAGGAAACTGAGGCAAACTGGGTTAAATGACTTGTCCAGGGTCACACAGTGTCTGGAGCCAGATTTGAACTCAGGAAGCTGAGTATTCTTCTCTCCACGCCCCGCACTTGATCTTCTCACTGCACCACCTACCTAGAGGCCTCAAAGTATGGTCAGTGAAATACAAGCTAGTTTCCTGGCCTGTCCCATACCATTGCCCCCTATATTAAGGAAGCAGGAGCGAAAAGAATGGTAGAAATGGGGTCAGAGAAGGAGTAAAAGATGGAATATATTCCAGGACAGTGATGTCAACCTCAAATGCAAAAGATGTCCACTAAACAGTACAGCAGGATCTCGACAAGTCATATCTTGACTTAGAAAGTCACGTATTAACATTACCTACATTCTACTATAGTTTAATTTATTTTGTTAAATATTTCTAATTATATTTTAATCTGGTTGGGTCTGCACTCAAGAGTGTGATCTGCCACAATTCAGCCTCCCTCTGTTCCAGCAGACTGGGAAGCTAAAATGTCAGCATTTGCTGAAATATGAATCCTAAAACTCTATGGACTCAATCATCAAATCCCCCTGCAGCCATCCAAGGAGAATCTTCAAAAATGTTGGAACATTTTAATGTCAATTACACTGAATGTCACTGCCCCATACCCACTTAGCCAATGATGTTTCGTGGCAAGAATTCAATTTCCTGGAGAAAATCTTTACTTGGAAAACAAAAAAGCATTTCCAGTAAGCAAACATCTCTGGCTAACTGCCCCTGAGGGGAATTTGCATTGGCAAATAGCTAAAAGTTTTCTTTCAAGTCATCTCCCTTTATGTCTTTACACATGTATCTTGACTCCTTCCCTCCAGTCTCAGAAGATGAGATGGCCTGGCTAGGCTCACCGCTCTGCTTCTGGCTGTGATCCTCTCTCCTGCAGGATCTTATACATCCCTGGAGACCTTATGCATCCAATCATTGTCTCAACTTTTCATCTCTTTTCCCCTGCACTCCCAAACTTTTTCCTCATCCCCCAAACCCCTCAGAATTCGGGTCCAGTCCCCAGCATGCCACTGAATTTATTCTCCCCAAAATCACTATTGATTTCCTTAATTACCAAGTTCGGTGGTCTTTTCTGAGTCATAGGCACATAAAGTAAAAAGGGACCTTAAAGGTCATCCAGTGTAACCCTCTGGTTTCCTAGATGAGGACACTGAGGCCCAAAGTCACTCAGGAAATAAGCTTTCGAGTCTTCACATCTCTGTTGGAATGGCCACTGCTGACCATCCCCTCCTCCTCTTGTTTCTGTCCTCTCCCAGCTTCCATGAAATTGTTCTTTCCTGATTTCCCCTGCCCCAGTGCCCACCGTCTTGGTGGAATCACCTCCTCACTCCCACCATCTCAGTATAAGAGGTGGCCAAGTGCAGTCCCTCACCCAAAGGTCTGAAGGCTTCCCTGTGACTACCAGGCTTTCCTATTCCTACTGGGTCACAGGATAATTGAGTTCTAACTGGAAGGTACCTTACAGAATCTCCAGACCAGGACCTCTTGATCCAGGGCCATGAACTTGGTTGAAAAGAAAATTCAGTAACTATTTCAATTCAATTCATTTCTTCTGTAATCCTGTATATTCCAAAAACTTAATTACAGAAATCTCCAGACCAGGACCTCTTAACCTAGAATCATGAACTTGGGTATTTTTTTTTTTAATTTGATATTTGATAACTATATTTCAATAGAATTGGTTTCCTCTGTAATCCTATATATTTTAAAAACATGATTCTAAGGAGGGGAGGGTCTATAAATTTCACCAGACTGCCAAGGGTCCACAGCACAAAAAGGGTGAAGAATCTATGTTCCAATACAACTTTCTCATTTCAGACAGGAAAGAGACAGGGAACGAGCATGTAAAGAGCACCTACTGAATGCCAGGCCCTGTGCTAAGAACTTTACAAATAAGATCTCTTCTAATCCTCACAACAGCCCTGGGAGGTAGGTGCTATTAGGATTGCCATTTCATAGATGAGGAAACTGAGGCAGACAGAAGATAAGTGAGTGGCCCAGAATTACACCACCAATTAACACCTGAGACTGGATATGAATTCAGTTCTCTAGCTGAATGTCCAATGCTCTCTCTATTCTCTCCGCTGCTCCACCTAGCAGCTTCTAGTTGAAAAAACTGAAGTCAAGAGTGACTTGGCCAAGATACTAGATTTCTGACATGAGTTTTTAACCAAGGCCTTCCTGGTTCAAGACCAACATACTATCCACTGGGCTACACTCCCTCTTGGTGCCCAATACTACTGAGTGTCTATTGCTTCATTTATAAAGTGGAGGTCTGAAAGGAGCTGAATGGACCAAATTAAATTTTGAGATTCCCATTTAGTTCTAAAGTGACCATACAACCTGCAGAGTTAAGCAGCTGCCTTCCTCCTGAGATCTTTAAGGACTGAGCCCCTCCTCCCCATAACTGAAATTCCCCAAACCACCATTCATTTCCTTATATTAAGATTTGGTCTTTTGATAAAGTGAAAGTACCAATGGGAGGGACAAATTGTTCAACTCTATCAGTCATTTCCCTATCAATGCAAATGAGTTTACCAGATTCTTTTCTAGGGAAAGATTTGGATAGCATAAAGCAATACAAAAATAGGCCCCTAAGTAGAAAATAAAAACTATTTATTAATAATAATAACTGGCATTTACATAGCACTTTAAAGTGTGCCTAAAGTACTTTGGAAATACCATCTTGTATGATCTGCACATTGCAGCTGAGAGGCAAGTGCTATAATTATCTCCATTTTGCAGATGAGTAAACTGAGGCAAACTGAAGCTAAGTGACTTGTCCAGGTCACACAGCTAGTAAGTGTGTGAAGGAAGGGTTAGAACACAATCCACCACTCCACTTAGCTGCCTCCCAGAACTACAAAGAAGAAGTAAAAAGGCAACCAATAGAAAGTGAAGAAAGCCTTAGGTGACTTCACAGCTTTGCTGAGGGTCTGCCCTCCGTAGAGTCAAGAGGTAACCTCCGTTGAGTTTGAAATGGAGACAATTCCTTCCCCACTTTTCACCACCAGTTAAACCCAGAGTATAGGCAGGATTCAGAACCACCAGGTTCAAATTATCTTACTACCTTTGTGATATTGGCCAGTACCTCCCCGCTCTGGGCTTCCTTTCCTTCAACTATAAAATGAAAAGGTTGGACTAAATTGAGGATGTCAAACTCGCATCAGAACAGGGATGCCCTGAAAGCTGCATATTGACTTAGAAAACCACTACTTGACTATCGATGGTGTGCTATATTTTTTCTATTTTGTTAAACATCTCCTAATTATGTTTTAATCTGTTTCTGGCCACAGAGTTTTGCAGACCCCCATGGACTAAATGACTCTTAAGGTCCCTTTCAGGTCTAGATTTATGGTCAGATGGTATTTCTGATAACTTGACAAATAATTTAATAAAGTTCCCTCTTCACTGCAGACCTGTGAGGAAATATGGGATCTCACCAATGTTGGTACTCATCACCCATCTATGACTTCTGATCGGGGGTAATTATCCATGTCCTCCCAAAAATACATCAGCACATCATTTTGGATAACAAGCTGTGGATTACACCCACCAAGTGTTCCTCCATTGCACTCTGGGTCACCTGCAATTTTAATTCTTTGACAATCCTAGGATTCTATAATTCATAGAATGAACTACAAAAATCCTGATTTTCAATAAAATGCAACTGAGGCAGAGCTTGGAGCAAATATCAATTATTAGGGAGGTAGATGGTCCTAAACAATTGGATCCAAGACCTTCCTCTCAGCCAGGGACCCTGATGCTCAGGAGCTAAGGGATTTTATAGACCTCGAGAAGTCCTTAGAAGGTTCCTTCAGAAACACAAAAACTCCTATGATTGCCTATTCTTCAGAATCAGAGGAGCTCCCATGATTGGCTAAGGGCACAACGTCCATCAATTCCTTTGTCATCAGATCTTTCCTAAGTCATCAGCCTTCCTCCAAATCAGCAGGGGCTTTCCATAGGTCATCAAACACTAGTATTTGACCAATCCTGGGGGACCAACAAAGTCGTAGTTACAAAGAAAAAGTCATTTGAGAGTGGATGGTAGTAATTCATTGGGGTGAAGGGATTGCTAACAACCAGTTCTTACACAAGTTAATAAATGCCCTTGTATTTATAACAGGCCTTATTATACTTCTATCTCTAAATCAATCAGAAGTAATATAATCCTCAATGCATAGTAGATTAATTGCAGTCTACATTAACTCATTCCTACAGCAATTACAACACATAAACTTACAGCATTAACTATATTAAACTTAACTCTATTCCAATCAAATCATATTAAATCACAATAAATTAAATAAATACTGATTAAGTTGAATAGGAGTTAAAATTTCTTTTCACAACAGCCATATAGAATTGGAGGAAAACATGGATGCTAAGAAAATGAGCTAATATGGCAAGAAACAACTTGAGATCATCAAAAATCCAACCAACTAACTCAATCAATTGACTCTCCAGTTGCAAATAATATTCCGACTGATAGATTGTCTTTATTGCTTTGGTTTTTCGCAATATAAATGACTAGGCTTACACATTTTGAGAGGTCATGGTCCTGTTTTGGAGACCAAGTAGTCTTCCAGAGCTCAATGCAATGAGTATGTGTCATTCACAACACCTAGAGAACCTCCCCATCTTTAATGGATCCTTCTTCCATTTGGACCTTGTTCAGACAACCCATGAGGTGTGCAGTATAAGTGTTATGATCCTTATTTTGCAGATGAGAAAAGTGAGACTTGTTGAAATAAGGTAATTTGCCCAGGGTCACATAGATAGTGTCAGGGCAGGAATTTGCACCTAGTCTTCGGACTCTAAGTCCTGTGCTCTTTCCACTATACCATCTGACAAATCCTTTGTGTAGTTTGTATATTTTTGCCTAGAGGTAGGATTCCTAAATACAGGAGATCACCTCCTAAGGTCTCAATCAATTGTTTCCCAGATAGCTTTGATTCTGTTGCAAGCTGTAGTCAATTTTTCTAGTGACTTTTGCTACACCAATGCATCACCAGAAGGGGAGGAGAAAAATTCAATGAGCCTAGAATTGCCTTCTAGGTGAAGACTAATAGCTGTTATTCTGTTCCCTTGACTGAGTGCCATTAATACGGCAGCTGACCTTTACAAGGTGCTCTTGGAGAGCACTGATGACCTTTTCCCATTTCATTAGCTGGTTTATTCTCTCAGCCTCCAAATCTAGTCCTATAGGGATGCCCTGAATGACAGTTTTCCCCAGCTCCCTCCTTCCATCCTTTCCCAGCTGACTGCTTCCTTAATCAGTGAATCAATTTTGGAATTTTTATTCAGTATTTTCTCTGCAGGTGGCACCATGCTAGGGGCTAGAATTAAAAGTCACAATCCCTCCCTCAGGAAATGTATAGTATAGATTTGAGGGGGAGCAGGGAGAGAGAAATACAACTTACACAGAGCTATAATACAGCAATTACCTTAATATAGAAATACGGAACTTTAAATGATAAAGGCCAAATAAATAGAAATAAATCATAATAATTATTGGGACCTGTGATTTCATTAGTGGAAGGAAATCCCAGTGAGTAAAATCCCTCCTTTCCAATTCAGATCAACAAATATGCTGAAGCTCTGGTCTTAGAAGTTTCAAGTAACACAAGAGATTTCAGTGACTTACCCAGGATCACACAGGCAGCCTGTAAGTGTTACACGTGAGAAATAAACCAAGGACTTCTTGACTCCAAGGTCAGCTCTGTATTTACTATACCACATTTCCCCTCAGATGATAATGACAATATTAACAATAATAATTAAAATGTATATAGCACTTGAAACATATTAGCTCCTTAAGTCTTATATAATGCATGTCTCATATGTCCTGCCTCACACCCCACCTCTGTCAAGTCTCTGAGATCCGTGAGGGGCACCATGCTAAGTGGGTGGTATACAAAGAAAGGCTAAAAACAACCCCTGCTCTCAAAGATCTCGGAGTCTAATGAGAGAGACTATATGAAAACAACTTCATACAAAAAAGATGCAGACAGGTCTCAGAGTGAAGGCACTAGGATTAGGAAAGACTGAGAAAGGTTTCTTGTGAAAGAGGCAAGATAATTTGTTATCTCTGTTTCTTCTTGTGTGAAAAGTCTGAAAGGGTGACAGTGTCTCTCAATGTGTCCTGGTCACATGCCTGAAATCATTTTAAGGAAAGGCCACCATCAGGACTAGTGTAGGAATGTGACTCATCTAACCAAGGGGTGGGTTGGACTAGGCCCCATTTAATTCCAAATCCCAGCATCCTGTGTCTAGAGGGAGGTGACTTACGCTACATCATACCCTCTCCCCAGACCTCATCCTTCCTGGAATGAAAAAGGCATAGTTAAGGAAAGGCCTGATTTGGCAATATTTTTAAAAGGCAATGTTTAAAAAATAAAAATGTAACGATCTTTACCTATGAGCCTTTGCCACTGACCACCTGGCTCTCATTCACTGAGACAGCTAGGGGCTATAGAGAGTGCTAGATTACTAGCCATATATGTATGGGACCAGGTGAAAGAATATGGAGGGATGATGTTTAGCCAAGGAATAAGAAGAATACTTGGAGATTTGTGATAGTTATCTTTCCCTATTTAAGGAGTTATCTTTGGAGAGAAGAGATTGCACCTACTTTGCATACTCCCTGAAGGCAGAACACTAATATTTGAGGAAGTTGTAGAAATTATAGGCTTCAGTTTCACTTCTAGCGAGCAGAGCTGCCCAAGGGTGGACCAGATTGCCTTGTTGAAGTGCTGTGATCCCCACTTCTAGAGTTTTTCTAGGAGAAGCTGGATGACCCCTAGTTGGGAGGGAATTATTTTCTTCTAGGTGTGTGTTCGTCCTTCGTTGTCAAAGAAGACCATGCCATCAGAGAAATGATGACATGACTTGCACTTGACTTTGTTCTGAGTGAGGGAGGGCTGTGCAGTATGAGTTATGTTAGTAGGTTACTGACTTCTAGCTCTGAGGCTCTGAGATTCTGTGAGTACAAAAGAAGGCATAAAGCCTTCAGAGGTTTGCTGGAGTCCTGCATTTTCTACTCCTGAGATGACTATAACAACATGGAATAGTTAGTACTATTCCTGGGAGTAAAGGAAGGCTGAGCCCTTCTGGAAAAGGGAAAGCAGTCTTGGCACAAAGTCCCAGAGTGTATACAGAGGAAAGTGCCCACTATCCATGGCACTTTCTCATCCTCTTTGCTAAACACAGTGAGGGAGATGGTCAGAAATAGAGTCAGACCAGTTTCTCCAGGATGAACTGCAGTATGTCCCATATAGCAGACAGAGCAAACAGAATGAGTGCACTCCCAGAGGTTGGGTCCCTCCACTCCCCTTAAAAATTGCAAAAAGTTCAGAGTACCTCCACCTCGCGACACTCAGAGAAATGGACACTCTGAGAAATGGACAACTATCTGGAAGAATCCCATACAGACCTCAAGGTCTGAATTCAAAGTGTGTAGAAGAGGAAGCTGATGCCTCTCTCCTAAAGAGGATGCAGTATCACAACTGAGAGGAGAGTGCCTCAAAGATGTTTTCCCAAACTAAGCATCCTTTTGATGTCTTGGTCCCTGTGACCAGGGTTGGTCAAATTGTATGTAACAGCTAAGTCTTGGGTTCCATCCCATTTTCCCTGTCAGGATGCTTCTCCTTGCTCTTGGCAATTCTACTCCTTTTTCCTTTTCAAAACTTGTTCTCATTCAGCTGAAACAGTAAAGGAACTGATAAACTAATTCACACTCAAGTTCTACTGGCTAATAGCAACTTAATAGTTATATGGTGGCTGAGCTGAAGTAGCTACATAATGCAGTGCTAGATTTGGAGTCAGGATGACCTGAACTAAAAGCAGTTAAACCTTATGCCTAGTTGTGTGACCCTGGACAAATCATTTAACCTTGGTCTCAGTTTCTTCATCTGTAAATTGGGGATAATATAGTACTTACCTTACAGGATTCTTGTGAGGATCAAAGTGTAAAACACTTTGCAAACATTAAAGCGCTATATAAATGCCAGCTTTTTAAAATAAAATCCTTGTTTTCATTTGCATTTTGATGGAGAGAAATTGCTTTTAACTCAGAGAAACCAGTTATGACAGAATTTCAGGCATCAGTGAAAGGTGGGCTGTTTGGAGGGGTTGTTTGTTTTGTTTTGCGGAGGGGGAATATTTTGAAAGTGATGGTATAAATCAGGTAGCCACTGTCTTTGCCTATCCTAGCTAGACACCATCCCCTTCCACTCCTCTCTACACACCCTTCTCTACCTCGTATATTTATATAAAGCCCTGTAGAGGATAATGTAGAGGAAAGTCAACTGTGTTTGGAATCCTAAGATTTGGGAATCAATGTTGGCTATGATCACCGCTAGCTATATAATCTTGGGCTGGTTATTTTATCTCACTGTACCTCAATTTCCTCATCTGTAAATTGAGGTAGAAATCCTTGCACAATCATCTTTGTAAGGTGATTGGCATGTGAAAAATGTTTTGTGCATCTGAAAGGTCCTTAAGTCGTGATGATGTGCATAGGACTTGGGAAGTCAGCTGACTCCTGGTTTTCCCACACCAGGAAGTTCTGTAGATGTGAGCAGAGAAAAGGGAGAAAATATGCAAAGTGACCCCAGTAGCTGCTGCTTTTCTAACCTATTAGTGGGTCTGTCACTGCTGTCCCATTCAATGTGACATGTTGGCTGAGCAGAGATTCACTAAATACATCAAAATCATGAGCTTTAAGAGCTGATGTCTCAGGGGCATAAGTAATGTTAGCTAGGGAGCAGGAGGAAAGGAAAGACGGAACATCTCTCCTATCCATACATTCTCCTTTGGTGCAGCCCCTGAAGCCAGGCCACTGGGCAATCAATAATTTTCTGCCATGGACCGCCCCCCCCCCAAAAGCTGCTCTCCCACCCAGATTCCTTCCTTCTCTTTCTCTGTGGCTGACAGCAGCCTAACCCTGACCATTCCTACTAGTTCCCTGGAGAAGTAGGTGTGTCTGTGAACATCCCACTCTTAATGGAGGTCACAGTTCAAAAGCTTTGCTAAACAATGAAAGGAAAGAATAAAATAACCCAAAGCTAGGCTAACCCAGGAGCAGAGGAATGTTTGATTGTGTGAGAAGACAGCAGACCTCCCTCTACATCCTGCCTGCCTTCAGCTTCTCCTCATAAGCACCTCATCCTTCTCAGTTCTATATGGGTTGTAGATTGTTTGGGGAAAATCTTAATTTAGTTTAGGATTCCCTAGATTCCCAACTCCCTCCTAATGATAAAATGAGGGGATGTGAATAAAAAGATCCCTAAGGCCTCTTCTGTTTCTAAGTTCTGTGGAATTCAACCTACCTGAGGGCAAGAACCATTCCAGTTTTTAAAAATCTTTGTTGCCACAGTGAATATTTTTAAACATTGTAAATGAAACAAAGGAGACACTTAATAAATGCTTTTTGTAATTGAATTGAAATTAATTCTAGGGAGAAAATCTGTCAGTTGTTTTTTCACTATGTAGTAAGTCATTAAAAGAACCTCCTTCATCTATAAAATAGAGATTACATCTGTAGCGCGATCATGTAGTGGATAGCATACCTGTCCTAGAGTCAAGAAAACTCATCTTTCTGAGTTGAAATCTGGCCCCAGACACTTAATAGCTGTGTGTTCCTGGGTAAATTACTTAACCCTGTTTGCCTCAGCTTCCTCATCTGTAAAATGAGCTGGAGAAGGAAATGGCAAACCACTTCAGTATCTTTACCAAGAATATCTCATATGGGGTCACAGAAAGTTGGACACACCTGAAAACTACTGAAGAACGCCAACAATAGATGAATGCTCACTGGACTACACCCTTAAAACACTACATAAATGTTACTTATTATCATTATAGAGATCAACTTTATTAGACCAGAAGGTTCAGGTTGGGTATTGACAAGAGAGAAACCTAGATAGGTAGGTTAGTCTAAACTATTAAATGGAAAAAACTGCATGGAGAAAACATAGAGTTTAGAGCTGGAAGGGATCTTGAAGAGCATGTAGGTCAATCCTCTCACTTTACAGATGAGGAAACTGAGGCCTGGAAATGTCAGGTGGATAGCATATGCCCCAATCCATTTCATGGCACTAGTGTATAGCAATAATTGGTGGGGAGAAAGATTCTAGGACAGAAGAATACCTAAGAGCCTAGTTTACTTAACAAGGATGATGATGGTGGCAGTGAGAATGGAGTAGAAAGAACAAACTTGACAAAGAACTGGTGTGACTTAAAGACTTCAATAGTTGGGAAGATCTGGTATCTTTGGTGAAAGTGAGCAGGGAGGGAGGGGAAGGCAACCAATACTCCCACCCTCCAAAACCCCACAAAAATCTCTCTCTTCCAAATCCGCACAATTCAGTCTAATTCTACAAACATTTACTGTGTCCGAAGCACTTTACTAGGTGATGGGGATAAAAAGACAAAATGTAAAATTGTGCCTGCATTCAAGGGCCTTACATTCTGCTGAAAGGTTATGACGTAAACACCTATGTATATTGTGATAATTAAGGAAGGGTACCCGGACAACTGGGGTGATCAGGAAAGGCCTCATGTAGGAGCTGGGGTATGCAAGCTGATCTCTGAAGGAAATTAGGGTTTCTTAAAAGTGACACTGAGGAGAAGTATGTTCCAGTTGTAGCAGAAAGGGCATAGGGTCTCATAGGTTTTGTGAGGCCTACCTTTGTGGAGGAGACTATTCTTGTATGACTCAAAGAGAGGAAGAATACACATCTCTTCTTGCAGGAGGGGAAGAAGAAATTTGGGGATAGAGGCCACCTTGCTCTCCTCAGAGAAAGGGGGCATTGGGCTATAAGTATATCTATCTGTTCCTTAAATGTTGTTCATAAATTTCATAAAGAACACATGAAGAAAGATGCTATATACATCCAGAGAAAGAAATGATAAATTGGAAGTATGGGTGAAATAACTGTACATATATAGTAGCTTCTTGGTCATTTGCTCAAAGAAAACTATACAAGGAAACATGACAAATAAGAGAAGTATATAGTCGTAGAGGCTATAAGTAAGAACAACTACAATGCTATTTGATTTCTTTGAATGTGGTTTGTCCTTCATTCTCAAAGACAATCATGACATCAAGGAGATGAAGACATGACTTGAAAGTGAATTGGATTTAAGTGAGGGAGGGCTGTGGAAAGTCACCAGCCTCACTTTCTCTTCCAGAGCCATCTGGGTCCAGTGGCCAGATATGGATCAGGATGACTGGAGATGGCCCAGGATACAGAGGGAGATCTTTACGCTTTTAAGCTAAGGTCTTTTCAAGTTCTCACCTTGAGCGAGGCAACGTCCATTCACTGAACAGACCTCTTTAAGAAGTGAATCTAGGGATGGCCCCTTTAATAAAAAAAAAAAATTTTTTTTAAACTGGGAGGGGAAGACCTTCATAGTTGCTGGCCAAAAGAAAACCAGTTGCTTACGTACATTCACTCTGAGGAAGGAGGGCCACAAAATAACCATTAAGTGGTGCTTGGGCAGGGACAATCTTCTCACCAGGGTGGAAGCTTAAGCAGGTCAGGTAGAATTGGTCACTATCCACTTCTGATCCCCTGAGCTAACAGATTATGAATGATTAGAATTTCAGAAGGTAGAGAGAAGAGGGAAAGCATGCCAGGAGAAGAAAAGAGCGAAGTTTGGGAGCCAGGAAAGGGTGAAGTATGTTCTGGGAGTAAATGAGAAAACAGAGTATGTGAAGGAAAGAAGTGTGAGGTAACAGTAGAAAGGAAAGTTAGGGCCAAATTGTACAGGGAGAGATTAAGTAGTCTGGGCTACATTTGGTAGATGGTGGGCAATCTTTCAGTGGAGGCTGGATGATGACTAGTCAGGAATGTAGTAGATAATTAATGCTTTAGGTAGAGGTTGAATTATATGATCTTTGAAGTCTCTCAGTTCTGAGAGTCTGTGATTTTAAAAGAAAGTCTAAATCAGATAATCCAAAAATAAATTGGATTTGGTTTGGGAATATAGTATGTCATTTTTCTTTTCTGCCTTTCTAATTATACTTTACTAAGTCAATTAAATTAGCTCCCATTTCTTGAATATATTTTGGGTGCTGTGTGATTATACAGTAATAAGACTGACCCCATAAATCATAAATGAAAATCAATTTCATGTCTTTACTGTCTCATTCCATATATATCCTTCCTTTTTTAGGTTAATGCATGAACCTGGAAAGAACATAGAAATGGGCACACGTACAACTTTTATCAAATTGCTTGCCTTCTCAGTGAAGGGGAGGGGAAAGATGGGAGATCATTTAGAACTCAAAACTGTAAAAATCAAAGGTTAAAAATTTTTTTAATTGAATATTAAAAGTTAAAAAAGGAAAAAGAAACTGGGAAGAGAAGTGAATATTGCCATTAGTTAGGATGTTTTGTATGTCTACTGAGAAGACTAATCATGTTTTGGTTTTAAAGTCAGATGTCCTAACATTACTAAAGTCATTAATACCCAGGTATAACTGAGCATTTGTTTAAATTCAATTTAGTTCAGCTCAATAAATATTCATTGAGCCGTCTCTACTGTCAGAATGAGGGAGGAGAAGACAGCATATCAAATTACCCAAATCAGTGGTCATTGGTCCCTAAATGATATGGCTGGGTAGGTCCATGGTTCAAACGTCAAGATGACTCCAGTCAGAATGATAGTATGTTTTGAACAGTTTTATATGAGAAATAGGCAAAGAATTTAGGGGAGATCTGTCCATAGCCCTTCAGGCAGAGTTATACTACTCACAGTAATAACAGCAGCTAGCAGTTATGTAGTACTTTAAGGTTTGTGAAGCTCTTTCCTAGCATTATCTCACTTTATCCCCACAACAACCCTGGGAAGTGGGTACTGTTATTATCCCTAGTTTACAGAAGAGGTAACTGAGGCAGACAGAGGTTGAGCGATGTTACCATGAGGTTAATATTATAACTGTATGCCATCAGGAAACAGAAACAGAGCTAACAGAGCAGTGACTTCCTGTAGCTATAGAAGAGACTCCCCCCAAGTCCTAGGCCTTCATTTACACCACACTCACCTATCAGGAAGCCACAGTGCAGTGGTAGCTAAAAACACCAATACAAGAAGCCATTCTGTGCCAGCAATAAAGAGCCTTGCGGGAGAACCTTTGTAGAGTCAGACCTCAGAGAGTATAAAATGCTTGGGAAGCTCATGTTTATTATACCTGTTCTACCACAGAACTCTGCACTGGAGTGACTGACCGTCTTTCCCTACTGTGGTGTCTGTATCATTCCATTTGGACCAGGGTCTTGGGTTGTGATCCAGGGGAGGTGGTTCTGGTCATTTGATTTCAATTCAGCATTAAGCACCCACCCTCTGTGCTAGGTAATGAAGAGACACAAAGATAGCTAAGACAAGAAAGTACCACCAAGACTATGTATATGGTATGTGTTTGTATAGCACAGATAACTCTAATGCAATATAATATATTGTTAAGTGCATTAGAGATGTAAAAGTAAAGTATTATGGGAGGAATCAGAAAGCATCTTGGAGGAGATGCTGCTGCTGTTACTGTAGCTGATAGTGATAACCATCATTTATATAACACTTTAGGATTGACAAAGTGCTTTACATATTTATTTCTTTTGATATTCACAACAACCTGGTGAGGTAGATACTATTCTTATTTCACAGATGAGGAAACTGAGGCAGAGAGGTTAAGTGATTTACCCCAGGTCCCACAACTAGTAATTGTGTGAGGGAGGATTTGAACTCAGGACTTGATGTTTCCTAGTCCAGAATTAGTCTGCCTTCCTATGCATAGTCTAAAATGCACATTCACTCTGGGCACAGTAGATGTCAAAGGGGTAAGACAAAGATAGGATTCTGGATGTTAAAATTCTATAAGAAAAAGCAGCCCAAGACAGTTAGAAAGCTCTCAAAAATGAAATTTTGAAAATAAAAAGAAACAGTTCCAAGAGAGGGAAAGGGAGAGGTGTTTAAAGAGACTTATGTAGATGTAGAAGGAACACACAAATCAATTTGCGTTAAAAAAAAATAAACCATATAAAATAAAATAGTAGAAGATAAATACAAAAAAAGGGCCTGTTTAAAAAGTGTCAAAAGTACTAAAACTCAGAATAGGATGTTGGTGTTTAAAGAGAGAAAAAGAGAGAGGAAGAAAGAAAGAGAGAGAAAGAAAGAGAGCAGTTTTGTTTTTATTCTGTTTTTATTTGTTTTATCTGTTTTTATCTGTATTTGAGGAAAAAAAAAAGATTGAAGAAGGGCTAGGAGTGCTTCCAGGTGGATAAGATGATGATAACAGATGACAGAAGACAGAGCATATTTATCTTGTTTTCTCCCCAAAAAGAATGATCTTTGCATAAGAAACGATAGCACAAGACTGGCTAGTACATGGTTGATGTCCCTGATAAGGAGTAAGTGAGCACCCACTTGCCCTTGGATGAGTACAAGTGACATGACCCACATGGATTTTGATGTAGTGTACTGAAAGAATTGGAAGATATGGTTGCTGAGTCATGATCGGAAAAATTTTGGAGAGGTAATGCAGAATTGGAGAAGGGTAAATGTTCCTCAAGATTGGAGTCGTTGAACCACTGGCATTGAACTTGACTTTTGATTCCTGGAAAAAAAAACCTAGAATCTATTATGCAAAAGGATGGTTAGTGAACATCTAGAAAAGGAAAAGGGGATCACAAAAAGCCAAGATGGCTTCATGAAGATCAGGCCATATGAACAAGCAAAATAACTTTGAAAGTGACACTACAAATTTGTTATATAATTATATAACATATATTATAATTAAATGTTATATAGCTATCTAAAATGTTATATAGTTATATAATTTAAAAAAAAAACAAGCTGTACATAATGGAGGTTCACAGTTTCATATATCATTCTCTTTGCTTTTTCTTTACAGAAATGCTCATCTTATTTGGTGTTGGGTACATTTATAGTTTTAAAAAATAGAACCCCCTTCCCCCTAAAAAATCAAATCATACAAGGAAGAAGAAGGAAAGATTTGATATACATCAAGATAGTCACAGCAAAATTTTTTGTAGTTGCCAAGAATTGCAAACAGAGTACTCATCAACTGGGGAATAGCTAAACAAACTATGTTGTATGAACATAATGGAATATTATTGTACCACAAGAAATGACATATCTGAGAATGTCAGAGAAATATAAGAAGGTTTGTTTGAACTTATTCAGAGTGAAATAAGTAGAACTTGAAGAACAATATTTACAGTAACTACAACTAAATGAATATTGAATGAAACTCTGACTAACTGAAAAACTAATCATAGTCTCGGGGAACAGATAATGAAACCTCATCATCTTATCCAACTAGAAGCAGTCCTAGCCCTTCTAAACCCTTTAGTTTTTCCCAATACAGATAAAAATGCAAGCATGCGAGCTCTCTCCGTATCATCCTCCTCTGGGCAAAACATTGCCTACACTGCCAGATATAATCAATTGTTGGTTATATTTTTCTTAATTGTCCATCTTTCTTACCAGAGAGGCTTCAATTCTGAAGCCGAACAGGGAAGGGAAAGGAAGGAACTAAGCATTTATATAGTGACTGCTGTGTTCCTAGAACTATACTAAAATGCTTTTTACAAATATTATCTCACTTGATCTTCACAATAGCCTTACAAGGAAGGTGATATTATAATCCCCATCTTACAGTTGAGGAAACTGAGGCAAACAGATGAAAGTGGCTTTCTCAGCATCACACAGCAAAAAAGGGTCTGAGGCCAAATTTTAACTCAGTTTTTCCTAACTCCAACTCCAGCCCTATATCCACGGGGCCACCACCATCTATCTGCCTTCCCATACATCTAGAAATAATTGATAAAAAAAAAACACCAAAAGGTATTAATAGGACATATTTTAAAAATAAACAGAGCATGTCAAACTGATTTTATTTCCCTTTGACAAGTACTAAACTCTCAGGTCAGAGAAATAATGTATAAGTAATTAAGCCTGGATTTCAGAGAAAAAAATTGATAAAGTTTCTCATGCTATCGTTGTGAATGACAAGTAGGGGTTCCAGGGGTGGAGAACCTGCAGCCTCAAGGCCACATGTAGACCTATAGGTCCTCAAGTGCAGCCCTTTGACTGAATCCAAACTTCACAGAACAAATTTCTTTAATAAAAGGAGGCCCCATTGGCCTCCACCCACCCCTGGACACAATAATAAATTAGGTAGATTTAAAACAGGTTGAGGGGTTGAACCAAAATTCATCAATGACTATCTTGGAAGGGGGTTTCCAGTAGAATTACCCAAGGATTATGACATGATCTGTTTAACATCCTTGATTTGTAATCCCTTCTTCTGAGAAAGCTAAGGTTGGTGAATCTCCTAGCTCAGAAGTTCTGTAGAGCTAAGCCTATAAGCGTTCAGGCTAAGGGTCTCATCATGTTCATTCCCTGTTCCCATTATCTAACTCTGTCCTGCGTATGCCCTCTTGTATCACCTGAGAACTGACCTAAAGTCAGGAATACCTGAGCTCAAATCCTGCCTGTGTGACCCTTTTAATCGCTGTCTGCCTCAGTTTCCTCAACTGTAAAAAGGAGATAAACACCAACTACCTCACAGGATTGTTTTGAGGATTAAAGGAGATTATATTTGGAAAGTGCTTAAGTGCCTGGCATTCAGTAGATGCTTAATGAATGCTTGTTTCCTTCCTATTTGAAGGAATCTCCAGTGGTGCAGAGATGGCAAGGAGCCTGGGCTGCCCGCAGCTCAGCCTGCCTCATTGGAAGCAGTAGCTTTTGATATGATATTCTATATTGGGAACACTTATTTTTTCTACTCCTCTTCCCCTCCCTCTTTACCTACTGGGAACAAGTAAACCCTTTCATTAAACCTCAAGAAAGAAAAACTGCTCTTTCTGCTTGCATGCTAGTGGTCTAGGTTCCTTGGAGGCACCTAAGTCTGGAAACTAGGAGAGAACTGAAAAAGCAAGTTTGTTCTCTCCGGTGTCTGGGTGGGAGTTGTCGGAAGCTTCCAGGAGCACATGTGGTTTCCATCAGGAGGCATGGCGCCTTTAGCCTGGCGCAGAAGCCCAGCAGCTCCAGGGAGCCGGGTTGACCTCTTTGTTTGCAGTAGTGAGTTGGGGTCTGTGGAGATTGGGAATGAAGGGGCGGGGGAGCCTGCTTTCGCCTGGGCCTTTCCCTCTCCACCGAATTCCGGAAATCCCAGGGCAGCAGAAGGCTGCCGGCAGTGTGCAGTGGGAGTAGGGCTCCTTGGGCCTGGCTCAAGAGCTCTCGGGAGAAAGTAACCCTAAGACCTCTTGGTCAGCTTGGTCCAAGACAAACACGAGGCAGATGGACCAAACGCAGCCTCTAGTGAAATTGTTTATTCATAGGAGAGCTGCCATCTCCCCAGTGGGACCCCAGCTCCTCATCATCCTTCTCCAATCCGTCCTCCTCCTTCTAAAAGAAATTCCTCTAAATTTGACACTGCCTGCCAAAGCTTTTGCACGCACAGGGACATAACGAAAGAGTCCACATTCCTGCGGGGAGGAACATTCCTAGTGAAAAATGTAGCTGAAAGAGGATGGAGGTTGGCTGGATATACATGGCTTTGGGCGGGAGGCAAGGAGGGGAATCAGATTCCTGTTTTGCACATCTCTAATGCAAATCATAGTTATTACAATGCAATATATTATTGCATTCTGTAATTCTCTATGTCCATTTCTTATCATTAGACCCATTCTCCTTTAAGGCAGGGTGTCTTATCTAAACTTTGTATTTTTCCTCTCGGTTTGTTTGTTTTTGAAGGCAATTAAGGTTAAGTGACTTGCCCAGGGTCACTCAGCAAGGGTCTGAGGCTCTGAGGCCACATTTGAACTCAGGTCCTCCTAATTCCAGGGTGGGCACACTATCCTCTGTGCCACCTAGCTGCCCCTTATCTAAACTTTCTAGCAGGGTAAACCCCCCCCAGCCCCACCCTCTGCACACAGTAGGTAATTAATAAATTCTGAATTGACTTGAATTAACCACACTAGATGTGGTTAATAGTCCTGTTTGAAATGAGACTCAAATCCTTCCCCTTCTGTCCATTCTTCTTCAGGGGGAGTATTCAGGTAGCTAATAAAAACAGCCAGTATCACCAAAGTTGGCAGGAAGTTTAAGGGAGATGGGGGTGGGGGGGCAAGAGTAGAGGGCAGTGAAGCAGCTTGAACAATGTGCACAGGCAGGAAAGGAGGACTATGCGTGAAAGACTGATTTTTATATCCTATTCTAGTACAATTAGTAAAGAAGGCCTTAATCCATGCTTTTTACCAAAGAAAGGGAGGAGGAAAGGAAAGCAAAAGTGAAGGTTGTTGCGCTTTTGGCTTCTTTTTGTCTCTTATTTTGATGAAATTAAATGTATTTAAGAGGAATCAAAAATTTCTCAAAAAGTAAGAAATCACCTTTTTATATCTATTAGCCTCTACTCCTTGTCAATAAATCTTTCCTGGGCATGGTAGCCCACAGACGTCTAGGGACATTAAGGCAGGTGGCATTCAAAAGTTTTAGGTGTAACTGGGCTAAAGCAAATGGATGTCCAAATATCCATTTCATACCAATACAGTGCACTGGAACCAGAGCTGATTGTTAAATTTTCAGGGTGAGCTTTAACATCTGAGAAATCAGCAAATGCTACAAATCAGGGCTTACTTAATTCATGGTTTTGTTGTTTGTCTAGACTTAAGAAAGGGATGGAGAAAATAATCATAATGCAGATCAAACTTAAAAATCTGTCATGTTTGGGAGGGGAGTGTGTGGAGAGCTGATTGTTAAACACTTACCAGCATAGCCAAGTGAGATTAAGAGTGGGGACCCACCAGACTGTTGAAGGAGACAGCCCATCCAGGTATAAAATGAGTAGGTCTAGGCTGCAGTGCTGATCAGGAGTAGGATCAAGTCAAAGCTTGGGCAAGATAGGGAATGTTATTCTGAAAACAAATAAAAGCCATTGGCTGAATTTTTGATGTCCCATTGATGGGTGAAAAAAAACCAAATATGCCAAAACCAAATGGCTAAATTATTTTTTCCCCATAATGTGGCATTATTATAGATTTTTTTAAAAAGGCTGTAGTAGAATAGAAAAGGTATTGGTGGCAGATCCTGGACTATGTGTTTTATGCATATATTCACATATATATATATATATATACACATGTATATACACATATATAAATGTGTGTATATATGCACACATATGTAAGTGTAAATAGACACACATATACATGTGTGTATTTATAGATGAAGGGAGCACTCAACTCCTTAAAGTATTGAAGCATTTATTTATAAACTTAGACATGTAATTCTGCTGTCTGGAAGCAGAACGGTGTAAGAGAACACTACTGATCTGTGTTCATGAAACGGTCCCCTCCTTCTCTGGGGTTCTCTGGCTTTGCTGAGTGACCATGTGGGTTACTCGTCTGGGAGTCAGAAGGCCTGGGTTTTTAGTGCTGTCTTCTTTTTGTGTGACCTTAGGCAAGTAATATCAATAATAGCTGATATCCATATGGCGCATTAAAGCACTTTCTATGCATTTTCTCATTTGAGCTTCACAACCCCATTTCACAGATAAGAAAACTGAGGTTCAGAAAGTGTCTATAATTTGCCCGTATTCAGCTAGCGTCAGAAACAAGATTCAGACCTCTCACTTCAAGACCAGCACTGCACCCACTGTCCCATGCTGCCTCTGAATTATTAATAATTATAGCAATAGCCATTGGCATTTACATATTCACATATATTCAAATACATCCTCTCATTTGGGTCTCATAACTGCTTTGTGAAGTAAGTACTATAGCCATCATTACCCCTGCTTTGCAGATGAGGAAACAAACTGAAGCTTGAGTCACATAGCTAGTGAGTGGTGGAGTCAGGATTTGAGACCAGAATTCTTTTTGACTCCAAGTTCTGAATTCTCTCCTTTATACACATCCTACTTCTCTGGGTTTATTTTCTCATCTATAAAATAAGAGGGAGGAAGGAACAAGCATTTATTAGGTGCCTACTATGTGTAGATTTTTAAGGGAAGGGAATAAGCATTTAGAGAGCACCTACTACGTACCAGGTATGGTACTAAGCACTTTACAAATATTGTTGTCATTTGGTCCTAACAACAACCCTGGATGGAAGGTTGGGATGGGATGATGCCCATTTTTACAAGTGAAGAAACTGAGGCAAACAGTGGTTGAGCGACTTGCTCAAGATCCCCTGGGTGTTGAACACAAAAGCCTGGATTTTGAACTTATATTCCATGACCAAAATCTCTTGCTGTTTCCATGTTACTGTGGTTGTTCAGTCATTTCAGCCATGTCTGACTCATCATGACCCCATTTGGGGTTTTCTTGGCAGAGATCCTAGAGAGGTTTGCCCTTTCCTTCTCCTGCTCATTTTACAGATGAGGATACTGAGGCAAACAGGGATAAGTGACTTGCCAAGGGTCACACAGCTAGGAAGTGTCTGAGGTCAGATTTGAACTTGCGGCTTCCTGACTCCAGGCACAACACTTTACTGTTCCGTGTAGCTGCCTTCTAGGCTACTATTCTCCCTCCAAAACTAGCGTAGATGATTTCAGAAAAGGGTCAGGGTAGAGGTGTTAGGCAAGAAGAGGGGAAAGATTATATAGACTAGACAGTCTATTGCAAAAAAAAAAAAATACTAGCTCCAGAAAAACAGATTTTATCTGAATTCTGTTCCATCTACTGGATTATGTCAGTCTTTAATGAAAGGCAAACTCAAAAGTCACCTCCATGAAGAACATCCTAATCTTCCCCCTCGAGTGATAACTTTCCCTTCCCGATCCTTTCATGGCCTTTTGGTTGGTACCTCTCTAAGGCATTTCCCATGTGACAGTGGGTGTTTTAGTGATCGTTGTTTGTGTTTTAACCTCCAACTAGCTCCATGAGGGCAGATGAAATGTCTAAAATCTACTATCTAAATTTTATGTCCACAACACAGCCTGGCACAATGCCATACACATGGTAGATACTTAAAACAAGTTTGTTAATAAATTAATAAATATTGTAAAAAAAAGAAAATAAAGCAAACAGATTACATGGTGAGAAAGAGTTCCCCAACAGCACAGGTACTTAAATAAAATATGGACAACTGCTTGGCAGTGCTTCAGAGGGAATGTAAGCTGCAGAAGGATAGATGACTTCTGAGGCCCTGTCCAAGTCTGAGATTCCAGAATTCTAAGATTCTCTGACAAGTCTTCCCAAATATCCGGCTCTCCTTGATTTCCTTCTCTTGAACTCAATAAAACTCTTACTATAGTCTAAAAACCATGCTAAGCAACGAGGATAAAGAGAATGGAGAAAAAAATCAATTCCTTCCCACAAGGAGCTTACATTCTAATTTGAGAGCAACATATGTACAAGATGTAGCTATAGATGTATCTGTGTGTATCTATACATACATATATATACATGTATATATGTATCATATGTGTGTGTGTGTGTGTGTGTGTGTGTGTGTGTGTGTGTGTGTGTATATATATATATATATATATATCCATATCTATCAGTCTCTTTATGTATCTACCGCATGTCTCGGACTTCCTTTAAATCCACCATCTACAAAGAAGCCTTCCCCAAGCCCTCTTAATTCTAGTGCCTTTCCTCTGTTAATTATTTCCTGGTTATCCTGTGTATATAGTTGTTTGTGTGTGTTGTCTTCCTCATTGGACTATAAGCTCCTTGAGGGCAGGATATGTCTTCAGGGCTCAACACATTGACTGAGATATAATTGGTGCATAATAAATGTTTATTGATTGATTGATTTGCATTGTTAACAGCTGGGGAGTAGGGGAGGCGGGACTCCAGGAAAGCCCTCCTGTAGAAGATGGGCAGAGTTCCAGACATGGAGTTTTCATTATTTTAGGGACTCTAAGCAGGCCAGTGATGCTGGATCAGAGTTAATGTGGAGGGGAGGAAAGTGGAAAAGGGTCCTGCTTATGAAGCGCTTTCAATGCCAGAGCTCTAGATCTTGGAGCACAGATAGTTCTGGCTTTAAGTAAGTGGACTGCTCAGCTGACCTCTAAGTACAGCCATCTTTACATAATGTACATTTGTCTGTGGAGGTGGGGAAGGCAGGAGAGACACCACAAGTGACCCGCACACAATTCAAGGACACCGAGAAGCAAGCCCTGGAAGGAGGAGCTCTGGGGAGAGGGGCCAGCCACGTTGAGGGGCATGGCCAGAACCGAGAGGGGGAAGGGGGCGGGACTAAGGAGACGCTTGGGAGTAGGACCCCAACACGGACAGGACAGCAAGGAGATGCCCACAGTCAGGATGAATTACTAGGGAAGGGATCTGAGGAAGAGTCCTACAGATAGGAAGAAAACCAGGAGAGAAAGAAGGAAATCTGAAAGGAAAGGTTGATCAATAGTGTCACATACTTCAGAGAGATCAAAAAGAATGAGGATCGAGAATGGCCGCTGTTTGGCATGTGAGAGATCCCTGGTGACTGCAGAGAGGGCTTCCAAGAGAGAGGAAGTGTGGATATCGAGGGCACGTAACTTTCTCAAGGAATTTTGCAGTGAAAAGAAGTGAGGTTTTGATACATTGTCTTTTCAGGATGGGGGAGTTGCCCTGAAACAGACATGGTGCATGTTTCTAGACAAGGGCAAGAGGTTAGGTAGAAATAGACAATAAGAGAAGTGTGAGGGATTGGGGAGGGGACAATTTGCTAGAAAACTCTAGAGGCACAAGGACCCAGGGTTCAAGTAGAGGACTTTGCCTTAGCAAGAAGAACCACATCTTCATGTGAAAGGACACAGTGGAGGAAAGTGTCTGAATGGTGTGAGGTGAGGATGGAGGAAGGGAGAACTCTCAGCAGATGGTCTTAATTTTTTTTTTTCACAGACCTATTAGACAAAATCTTCAGGGGATAGGGTTGGGAGAGAGGGTGCCACGGGAGGCTTGGGGAGAAACAAGAAGGTTTGGAATAGTTGTTCTAAGAGTAGGGTAACAAAATGATTCTGAGGAACGAAATGTTTGCCTTGCTGCAGTGAGGATCCACTTAAGATTAGATACATTGGTGGGGGCCAGCCTAGTTCAGTTTCATGATTTCTTCCATTTCTAATCATCAATGTGTTGAGCTGTTGGGATCAGCTACACGGCTCAGAGGCTGCAGTACAGGGCTTGGGATCAGGAAGACTTACCTTTCTGAGTTCAAATCTGGTCTCAGACACTTCCTAGCTCTATGCCCCTGGGCAAGTCACTTATCTCTGTTTACCTCAGTTTCCTCTTTTGTAAAATGAGCTGGAGAAGGAAATAGCAGTATCTTTGCCAAGAAAACCCCAAAAGGGGTCACAAAGAGTCAGACACAACTGAACAATAAACGTTTTGCAATGTATCCCTCCCTCTTCCTTCTTCTGGGGATCTATCCCTTATAAGAAAGAACTTAAAAATAGGGAAAGGGAAGTTTAGCAAAACTAACCAACATACTGGAAAAAGTCTGACATTGTATGTAGCGTTACACACCCACAGTTCCTGCCCCATATCTCTTCTTTTTTTTTTTTAAGTTTTTAAAGAGGTCATTTTTTTATAGTTACCAAACAAAAATTTTATTTACCTGCAAATGAAATGAGACTTCTAGATTAAAGTAATTATATAAGATCATGAAAAAAAAAAATCTCAGTCTCTGACTATAAGGAATTGTGAGACTAATAGCACAATTATAGCATACCTATATTGTATAATTGTATAAATATAAATGTATATTGATGTTCTATAATTATAACTATTTTCTATCTCTTCTTGGAGACCAAGTATCAACTATCATTTGTACAAAGAGCTTCAGGAGGCACATAAAGGTTAAATGTGGTGACCCCGAGTTACAAAACTAGTGTTAATTGATAGATAAATTTAAGGAAATTATCCAAAGGTATGAGGCAAATTAAGTTATTTGCCCATGGTCACAGGAGTAGTAAATGCCACAAGTGAAGCCTGCTTCTAATATTTCTATAGCAACCAAATTCTTGAGTAGAAATGGACCTATGAGACAATCTATTCTAACCCACTCTTCTTTAAAATGAGAAAACAGGCCCCTACAGATCTAGTGACTTGCCAAAGTTCTCACAACTAGTTAGTGGCATAACTGGAATTGGAACACAGGTCTTTTGAGCCTTGGTCTAGTGAGTTTTCTCCTGTGATACACTGGTCATGAGTACTTGTTCAGCCTGCTTTGGAAGGCCATTGAACCCTGCCTCTCCCTCTGTTCCATGGGTCTGCACACAAAGATTGCCACTAATTTCCACTGAAGGTGAACTTGGAGACTTGCTAGACGTCCTTAGGTGTCAAGTTCATGTTCCCAGAAGGGTCACAGCTGCAGGCCAATATGAAATGCCTTAAGAATCCAACTTTAATACTGGAAAACCACAGTGTTGGTCTAGTCTAGGCTTATAACAACCACAGAGAAAATAGAAGATTTAAACAAATATTGTTACTGGAAGACTCTAGGCCTCTGGTAGAGCTTCAAAGTTAGAAGCATAGCCAAAGGGTGGGAACATGGGACTTATTTTATACTGGGAATAAAAGCCTTCAACCTAGGACTCTCATTAGGTGTTCAATGAAAATGTATTTTGTTCATAATCTGTTCCAAAGAAGCCAAAGGATCTTTGTTTGACCTATCCAAGGGAATTCGGCAAAGCTTGAATCTTGGATTTCTTTATTATTATTTTTTTCAGAGGTTGAAAGTGGTCAAATAGTTGACAACTCAGCCATGACCTGCCACTCAGCAGTGGTCCTTCACTTTGAAAGGAAGGTTCCTATTTGAGAATTTTTCTTTTCTAATGGGTCAGAAATTAAGGGTGTTGCAACAGATGTGCCTTTGTTTAGGCTCTGTGACAGTAAATATAACCATCTGGTCCATAAGGACAAACAGTCCCATTTCCCAAAAGGAATGCACTTCCAGGGCAGAAAGCTGTACAGAGGGAGCTGAGGCAAGAGGTTAATTCAACAAAGGTATTAGCAGAAGAACCAGAGGATAAAGTTAGAGCTTAAGATGATGGAAGCAGGGTAAGTGGGAGCATAGAAACCCATAGCTCTTAGAAGGTGTGGGTTCAAATCCCACATGTGACCTTGGACTTATAACAGCCTCCTGGATCTTGCCTGTAAAATGAGGTGTTTGAATTACATGACCTCTAAAGTCCCTTCCAACTCCAGATCTCTGACCCTGTGATCCAGAGAAAAGCAACTTGTTAGGGTAGAATAAACGTAAGTTATAGAGCCTATAATCTGAATCTAGTCTCTGACACATACACTCACTTACCAGCACCAAATCTCAGTATTCTCAAACATAAAATGGTGATAATAATACATATATATGATACATATATATAATATATATAATAATACATATATATAATATATATAATAATACATATATATGTATATGCCCACGCATGAGACTGTTGTGAATATCAAATGAGATATCAAATACAGCACATTGTAAAATTCAAAATGCTATTATTATTAATAGTATATGTTGTAATATTATATTGATATTCATATTTTATATCATAATAATATTATTGTTCATTATTAATAATATTATTTTCCATAGTAATGGGAGGAGCCAGCAGAATCCTGGATAATAAAAAATGATGGCTAATGCAAATATAACTTACACAGTGTGAGACCTTGGGCAAATCAAACATCTCTGAGCCTCAGTTTCCTTCTTTGTAAAGTAAAGGAATTGGATAATTGTATCTGAGGTGTTGTCCAGCTCTAAATGAATGATCTTATAATTAATCATTGTATTTGATTTAGACAACTAGGCACACACATACATACAGAAATACATTCAATTCCCCTTGGAGGGAGAGAAGGATTGGTATGCTCTTTCTAGTTTTATTCTATTAGATAATAAGAAGTTAGGGCAGCTAGGTGGTACAGTGGATAGAGTTCTGGGCCTGGAAGCAGGAAGACCTGAGTTCAATTCCAGCTCCAGACAATGGCTAGTTGTACAACTCTGGGCAAGTCACTTAACCCTATTTGCGTCAGTTTCCTTATCTGCAAAATGAGCTATAGAAGGAAAGAACAAACCACTCCAGTCTCTTTGCCAAGATGGGGTCATGAAGAGTCGGACACAACTGAACAACAACATGGAAAGTTAGAGATTCTCTACTGTCACTCCCTCATTTTACAGATCAGAGTAAGGGGTGGCAGGATGACCACACAGCAATACTGTAAGGTGACTTCCTATTCAGGTATGATCAACCTACAGGTTTCCAAGTTCCCCTCCAACTTGAAGACTGTGATTCCTTGATGACATTGGCCCAGTGAGGCAAGATAGCTTTCTTGGCTTCCCATGGCTAGTTAATGGCAGAGCTTCTAAATTCTGGTCCACTGTGCTTAAAAAAAAAAAATGTCGAAGTTACTTATTTATTAAGCCACAGGAGTTAATGAGATCATCATCAGAGAAAGAACAGAACCATCGCTATTTAAGACTCGGATTAAAGAAGGGGAGTAGGGAAAAGAGACCCCAGAGAAGCAGAGAGATTAACCATGAGAATGCAGTGTCATGAAAAGGACAGAGAAAGTTTCAAGGACGAGAGGATAATTGACCATGTCAAACAGAGCAAAGAGGTCACAGAAATAGAGGATAAACAAAAAGGAAGCTGGATTTGACAATAAAGTTATTAAAGAAAACAAGCTGTATGTAATAGAGATCTGTAGTTTCATGTACAGTTTTTTCTGCTCTAATATATATGCATGTATATTTATATGTATGCATATATTTATGTATATATGAGTGTCCATTTTATTATTTTTGTTAAATTCTGAATAAATCAACTTTTTAACAAATGACTTTGGAAACAGAGGATTATAGAGATCATCTCCATTCTCTTTCATATTGTAGATTCAATTATATTCATTTCGGCAAGCAATAGAGTTCTAGAGAAGGAACATGACTTGCCAAGATACAGGAACTTGCTAGAGATGGAGCTGTATCTCAGGGCTCCCGACTTCCAACCTACTGAGCTCTGGTTGATTCCCCCGAACCACTTTGACTCTCTTGACAGAGCAATTTTAGCAAATTGGGCAGGGAGGGAACAGAAAGAGAGATATTATAAAAGTATTGATGAATAAAGGGCAGCATGAAATGGAGGCAGCAAGTATAAAGCACTTCTTTCAAATGTAGGGGTGAAGGAAAGAAAAAACAACTCCCGGGACAGCGAGGTCAAAGAAACATCTCTTTTAGAGTAAGGGAGACCTGAAATGAAGGGAAAGGAAAGGATGGGTATGTTATGCAATAACCTCCCTGCAATGGGTCACAGGCAAAGTGATGGATTGTGTGACTCTCCCCGGTCTTTTCCAGTTTAAAGATTCTCCTTTGCTCTATTCTAGGAGAGCGAATCAGAGAATTAAGTAATGCAAGAATATCCCCATGAAACTCTAGAATAGGGTGGAGAACCTGTGGCCTCAAGCCACATGCAGCCTTCTAGGTGCTTGGCCGCAATGCAGCTCTTTGACTGAGCCCAAGTTTTACAGAACAGATCCTTATTAAGGGGATTTGTTCTGTGAAGTTTAGATTCTTGTCAAAGGGCCACATGTGGCCTTGAGGCCGTGGGTTCTCCACCGCTGCTCTGGAAACTTAAATCTTGGAGGAGGACCTAAAGGGGTCATTTAGTTCATTTCTCTGCCTTGAGACAGATTAACAGATCACATTGTTCAAACTTTCATTTCATTTAAGGGTCTGCAAATTAGAAATGTTATGAAAATGTACAGGTTAGTGAGAATCTCATATGTATACACATATACACACGTATGCATATATATATATACAATATACATGTATGCACACATATACATACAAATTCTTGTAGCATCCCCTAAACAAAGAAGGCTTATCAGATTATTTTCAACCACCATCAGGTAGAGTTCGAGATAGGAATAGGATAGAGTTTAGGGTAGGCATAGGAATAGGATTAAGAATGGGGACTAGACCTGTCATTTTATTGATGTAAGGAACTACCAGATGAAGCAATTCCTTTTATCAATGAAGGTCAGCACCTCTACTACAAATATTAGTGGTGCCAAACTCAAATAGAAATGGGGGCCACTCATCCATACATATAGATCCCTACAGGTCACATATTGACTTAGTTTTTTTTTCCCCCCTAAATTCCAATTTATTTATTTATTTTAAATTTGAGTTCCAAATTCCTTCTCTCCTTCCAGGCCCTCCCTGACTCACAGAGAAGATAAGAAATATGATATCCATTATACATGTGAAATCATGCAAAACATATTTCCATATTAACCACTGACAATTTTAAAATGTAATTTTATCTGTTTTATTGTATTTTTTATTTGTTTTGTTAAATATTGCCTAATTGCATTTTAATCTGGATCAGTCTGATCCCAGAGTATTGTGAGCTGTTTGATACCTCTGGTCTAAAAGAATTGCATAAAGCCCTGAAGGGTTACAAAAAAAGTCAGTCATACAGTCTGTGTGTATCAGATGCAGGACCTATAGACAACTACACATTAATTCATTCAACAAACATCTTCTGAGTACCAAGCAACAAAGGAAAAACTGATGAGCAAGAGAGAGGAGAAGATGATTGCTGGAATGGGACCAGGAAAATGCGAAGAGCGGGAGGGAATCTAAGACACAGAAGAGATATAGCCTTGTCAAGGAAGGAGACCACTTCTTTAAAAAGAAATTATTTATGTTTTTTTAAGCTCATTTGATTCATCCCAGAGACTCCTCTCTCCCTCAAAACCTTCCATGGTAACAAATAAATACAGTTGAGCAAAACAAATCAATACATCAGTCATGACTAAAAATGTATGCCTCACAACACACCCACAGTCTACTACCTCTCTGCTGAAAGGAAAGAAGTATGAAGAAAGGTCATTTTTCTTTCAGGGACAGGATGGAGATGAGAGAGATGGCCTTTTCTCAGTAAGGTATGTGCTAGATCACTTTTGGATGGTGAATGAGGTTTTCTTGGCAAATATACAGGAGTGATTGCTGTCTCCTTTTCCAGCTCATTTTATAGATGAAGAAACAGGCAAACAGGGTTTAGTAGATTTGAGAGCAGTGGGAAAGGTACAGCAATTGTTATGGGGAAAGGAAGGAGTCTATGAAAGATGAATGGAAAGCTTGTCTTTGATGGAGTTTATCTAAATTTAAATGTTCATGCTACTTCAGTGTCCCATTACCATGTACCACAGAGAGTTGGCAATCTTTTTCTTAGCAGGAAGTATATATCCTTTTACATTTAATATTCGTTCCCAGTTGTATTTCTCTGCTGAAGCTCATAAAAGATTTAGGTTTAGAAAGCAACTTAGCATTTAGAATTAGATAAAACCTATAAATAGATATGTTAATAACTTAGCATTTAGAATTAGATAAGACCTATAAATAGATATGTTAATAATATGTTAGTAAAATAGGTTAGTGTCCAATTCTGGCCACCAAGGAGAAATTCACACTTTTTTTTTCCTGTGTGTTACTCCTGACGGGTGTGTCTATATGTATGTACATATGTGAAAATGTCTCTCCAGAGCCTCGCATGAAAGCACATACACATATATGTATAAAAGTGGACCTCCACTGAATCGATTTAAGATATTCTTCAGATGCACCATCGAAAGGATTTGGCAAATGATAGGTAAGGTGGAAGGAAGGTAAGAATCGAAGGTGGTTTTATATATTTTTATTTCTTTCTTAGATTTTGGCTGAGAAAGCTGCTGTTTCAAAAGACAAATTAATCACGTAATCCACTTGGAAAACTGGGAACAATGACCTTGGTTATTGAGACGATGGATATTTATTTTCATGAGTAGCCTTCCTCTTAATGGCCTGACTCTTCCAGAATTTCCATTTATTACATAGGTCTTTGAAAATGAAAAAACAAAATTGACTTCACTGACAAGAACCATGGCCAGTAACCACAAATAAATACAAAGCACTTCACAAAATTAAACCACAATGGACTGTAATGATTTATCCATTATAATCCTGGTAAATGGATCATATTCACTTAGACACACGACAGGTCCTCTCCGAGTAAACTCTGCCCCCTTGCGGATTAAAAAAAATCTCAATGATGAATCCAATGCTGCATAATATGGAATTTCAATATCAATTGCTCTCAAAATAGCCTTCAAAATCAAATAGCCCTCTTGGCATAAGCCCAAGTTGTCTACAGCAAAACAAAGTGATTTCCCATTCTCTAACATAAGACAAACTGAAAGTGTTCCATGACTTGTACATAGAAGCTGGTGGATCTATAAGCATTTTATAGAATCTAGAATTAGAAGAATCTTGGAAGTTTCCTAGTCTAACCTCCTACACATTGCAGAATCCCCAACCTCCCTAACAAATTGCCGTTCAGTCATGTTAGAACATCTCCAGATGAGAAAGATTATTTCACTACTTGGGCCTCTTTTAATTGATGCTAAATCTTTTCTTCTTTTAAACCAAAATGTGCCTGATTTTTACCCCTTGGTCTTAGTTTTTAGACCAAAGATTTTTAGATTCATAGAATGTCTCAGGTGTTACATAGATACCCTTAAGGGTATTAACCCAATGAGAAATGGGTGTATCTAGTGGATCCTCAAGGAGGATTTATGGAAAGAGATAAGGAATATAAGCCTCTTGCTTTTCCTTACAGAAGTGGGGCACTCTGAGGAGAAAATGTTGCAGGTAGTTAGACATGGACTGTGTTAGCAGTCAAATAGGTGGCTCGAGAGGATGGATTTGAAGTTAGGAAGATCTGAGTTCAAGTTTGAGATGAGATAATAGCTGTGTGATCCAGGGCAAGTCACTTAATCTCTGCCTCATTGCCTCGCTTTTCTTACTGTCAAATGGTGATGGGGGAGTCGGGGGGAGTGGGGGGTGTGTGTGTGATATAATAGCACCTATCTCCCAGGGTTGTTGTGAGGACAAAAGGAGATAATATTTGTAAAGTGCCTTGCAAACTTTATAGTACTCAATCAATTTTAGCAATTATTAATATAGCTGTTATTAAATTTTAAGGAAAGGCTTATTGGATAATTGGGGTGGAGGAGTTCATTGAGAGATTACATATAGAAATGACTAAAATGTTAAAACAAGATGTATCAAAAATTTTTTGTGGGCGGAGGGGAGAGAGTTAATCCATTGTGCACCAATAGAGTGCTCACACCTATAAAACCACAGATCCCTCAAAGTGATGTCCTAGTTACACCTTCTGAAACCACACAGAACAATAAGTCTATTTCTCCTTCCATTATAACACCTCAGATATGTGATGATTGTTAATATGTCTCTTCTTAGCTCTTTTTCCCCCAAGATAACTGTCTTCTTTTCCTTCAATCATTCCTTAGAAGACATGATTTCTAGAACCCTCATCTTCATGGCCACCCTCCCCTTGATACATTCTAATTTATCATTGTTCTTTAAAAATATTGGGTACCTAGAACTGGACACACACTTCAGATATAATCTGACTAGAACAGAGGACCGTAAAAATTTGTTTTTACTCTCATAATCTAGGGCAGTGCTTCTATCAGTGTAGTCTGTAACTGTTAACTTTCTTCACCTCCCACCCTTCCAACAACCACAGCTACTTTTATTATTTTATTAGGTTTTGAAATTAATTACATGACTTGGAAAGCATCTAGTTTACCCTTCCAATAACTTTTCACTAGGGATTATTATATGTATGTATATATTCAACTGCGGTGGAAAAGTCAGTTAATAAACTATATACCAAAAAGAAAGAAATGTCCAGAAGCCTGATACTTTGTGTGAGCCAAAAATGATAAAAACAGACATTTGCAGCTACCTTGAAGGCTAGACAAAGAACATGGAATAGATAGGACTACTGCCTGATGGGAATGGGGACATGAGAATTAATGTCTGGGACAAGACAGAACCAATCAACAACATTAATATTTCAGTCCTGTTTTCTCTGCGTTGGGGAATGATCTTCAGATTAAGAAAGAAAGAAGAAACATATGAGCAGGAAATTGAAACCTATGATCAGTAAGGAGATTATAAAAAGAGCATAAAAATGTCCTCAAAAGAGTTCAAGTCACCAGGATAGTCCAACTATGTCCTGGAGTGCAGAAAGAAGCCATGGGTTGGATGACTGAGCCACTTTCAGAGGTCTCTGAGGAACTGTGGGAGAGGAGAAATGCATCACTGGACTGAAGATGGGCATATGTTGTCATGATTTTCAAAAGGGAGTAAGAGAATATATGCATAAAAATAAGCTGTTGAGCATGATAAATTTTAAAATGGATTTTTAGAAAGACAGTTTTGTCCTATATCAAATTGTTTACTGTCCTAGGGAGGGGAGGGAGAAAAATTTGGAACTCAAAATCTTATTTTAAAAATGAATGCTTTGTTTTTATATGTAACTGGGGAAAAATAAAATACTAAATAAATTTTTTTAAAAAGAAAAAAACTTCACACACAAAATAAATGTTAAGAATTTCCTTTACATGTAATTGGAAAAAAAAATAAAATGCCATTAATAAAGAAAGAAGGATAGGTTTGTGACCATTCACAAGGAATAGCGGTGATCCAGTAGAAGCAAAAAATAATAAAACCTTCTTTTTGGAAGTCATGGCTAGGCTTATAGGTTTAGAGCTGGAAGCGACCCTGAAGGCCATCAAACTCGCTCCCTCATTTTGGAGATGACAAAACTGAGATTCAGAGAGGTGAAGGATCTTGCCCAGGGTCCCACAACCAGTAAGTATGTCAGACAGGATTTGAACTCGGGTCTTCCTGACTGCAACTGCAGCACTCCTTGAGAACAAATGATATTTTTCATTTTTTATCTTTGTATCCTCGAGTAAGTAGAATAGTACCTTGGTCATAGACACGTAAACTGTTAATAAATTGTTGTAAAGAAATTGAATTACTATCTTTGTATGTACCCTCTATCCTCCTCCTTTCTCCAGCACCAATAAGGTGCCTAGTAGACAGTCAATAAATACTTGTTCAGTAAATTAATTAATGAATTTCTATGACAGTAATAATGCCTAACATTCATATGGTACTTTAATATTTACAAAGCACTTTACAAATTTACCTCAATTAAGCTTCTCAAGACATTATGAGGTGGATACTTCAGGTGTTGTTATTCGTTCATTCAGTCATGTCCAACTCTTGAAGACCACAGCTTGCCAATTCTGTCCATGGGATTTTCTTGGCAAAGATACTGGCGTGGTCTGCCATTTCCTCCTCCAGTAGATTAAGGCAAACAGAGGTTAAGTGACTTGCCCAAGGTCACACCACTAGTACCTAAAGCCGAAGTTGAATTCAGGACATCTGGGGTCCAGGGAGGGTAGGTGGCACATGGAGAGAGCGCTGGGCTTGAAGTCAGGAAGACCTGAGTTCAAATTTGATCTCAGACACTTACCAGTTGTGTGACCTTAGGTAAGTCACTTACCTCTTTAAGGGATAGCTAGGTGACAAGATAGAGCACTGGCCTGGGAACCAAGAAGACTCATCTTTCTGAGTTCAAATCTGGCCTGAGATTCTTACTAGCTCTGTGACCCTGAGCAACTTACTTAACTTTTCCTCAGTTTTCTCATCTGTAAAATGAGCTGGAGAAAGAGACGGCAAACCACACTAGTATCTTTGCCAAGAAAACCCTAAATGGGGTCACAGAGGGTCAGACGCAACTGAACAACCACAACTACCTGACTCCAGGCCCAGCTCTCTCTATCCACTGAGCCACCTAGCTGCCTCCGTTACATCAGGGACCTCCATTTTACAGATGATGAAACTAAGGCACAGAGAGCTTCAGTATCTTGACCAGATTGTAGTGGAGAATCTGAGCCACAGTCTTCCTGCCTTCCAGCCCCTACACCAAGTTTCTTCATATGGCACACAGAATATCTAGATGTCTATTCCAGGTCAACACCTACCTCAGCAAATTTTCTGATATCCTTATGAAACACATCTTTCCTCAGGCTGCCTCCCATATCACTCCTTTCCTTCCTTCTTTTACATATAAGCTTTCCTGCCATCTTTTCCATTCCAAATATAAATTCTTCTCCTAGGAAGTCTTCCATAATTAAATCTCCAAATCATCTCTCTGAATCCCAATATGCACAGCTCCCTTGTTTGTATATGACTTATGCTAAAAATAGGTTGGTGCCTATGTGGGAGTCAGAGTGTCCTAGTGGCCTACAAGAAAAAGCCCTTAATCTGAAAGTCAGGAGCTCTGGGAACTAGTCCTAGGCATGAATGATGATGGGCCATCTTCACCTCTGTGGACCTCAGTTTCCCCATTTGTAAATTAACAGTTGGGGCTAGATGACTTCTGAGGTCCTTTACAGTTCTGATATTTTGAGACCTCATCATAATAAGCTGACAATTGAGAAATTCTTCTATCCCTTGAATGAAATGCATCAATATTTTAATATTCCAGATCATTTAAAAAAGATCTGATCACAAAATTGGAGGCATTTCAAGTTCTCTGATTAGCGCCAGGCTATATAACCTCTTGTTGCAAAATATTACACATGAGCTGCAACAAGAATACATTAATGAACATGTAGTCATTAATTATAACAATATAACAATATTAAAATATAACAGTAGTAGTAATAATAGCTACTAAGCATTTTAAACTTTGCCAAGCACTTGACATTATCTCATTTATTTAATACTCACAACAATACTACAAACTAAGTACTAAAGTTATTATCGCCATTTTATAGAGGCAGGTAGGTGGTTCAATGGATAAATAGCACTTGGCCTGGAGTCAAGAAACCTGAATTCCAATCCAGTCTCAGACTCTTACTAGCTGTGTGACCCTGGGCAAGTCATTTGACCTTCGTTAGCTTAAGTTTCCTCATCTATAAAATGGGGATAAGATACTTACCTCTCAGGGTCAAACGAAATAATAATTATACAGTGCCTGGCATATAGTAAGCATTTATAGAAATGTTCATTATTATTGTGTGCAAAGTGGAGATAGCGCCCAACTCCTCGGGTGGGTACAATGAGGTAATATAAGGTGATCTGTAAAGTTTAGGAGCTTCATAAATGCCATGTATTATTACTGCCCCCCACTTTTGTTGTTGTTCAGTCATTTCTAACTCTTTGAGACTCCATTTAAGGTTTTCTTGTCAAAGGGTCGTTTGCCATTTCCTTCTCCAGCCCATTTTACAGAGGAGAAACTGATTTACAACCTGAGCTAAGTGACTTGCCTAGGGTCACATAGCTAGGCTGGATTTGAACTCAGGAACTCCAGACCCAGAGCTTTACCCACTGTATCACCTAGTGGCCCTATCCCTATTTTACCGATAAGGAAGCAGGTCAGTAAGTGTAAATGACTTGCCCAGCTACCGCTGGTTATCATTCGAGTATTTCATACTTCAATGCTAACAGAAAGATAACTTCCCAATTTATTAAAGAGAATCAAACTGGATTGTTTAGTGTCTTATAGACAAAAATCCAAGTTGGGGGACTATTCTTTTTACAACTGGTTGGTGTGTCTCCTCCTAGACTTGACCCCTGACCCCTGAGATGATGATAATTGTGTACCTGGTCTCTTGCTTCAACACTGGATTATAAAGGCACCCAAGACAGGGAATATAGTGTTTTAACTCTAAGATCCCAGGGTGCTATCTACCCTGTCAACATTCAGAAGATATTTGATGATGGTGATTTTTCCAGTCACTTCCTAAGTGCCAGTCTCTTCAACGTCTTACAAATCTCCCTCACCTCCACCACCCCCCCACATGTACCTTTTCTCACTCTTGCTGAAATGTTTTTGGCATCAATTGGACAAGTGTAATAGTTTTCAAACTGGTCTTCCTGCTTCCATTTCTCCCCCTCTCTAACTATTCTTCACCCTGCCATATCACTGTAAATTAGACCACTCATCTAATCAAAAAGTCACTAGCTTCCCATTGCCTGCCAAATAAAGTATGAATTCTTTATGTTGGCATTCAAAATCCTACACAACTTGTCTCCAGCCTACATTTCCTGTCTTCTCTCATAATTCTCTCCTTCACATACCCTACATGGTAGCCAAACAGGACTACTCACTACTCTCCAGCCTCAGTCTGTCTTTTCCTACCTCTCTGTCTTGGCTCATGCTATCCCCATCGCTAGAATGGACTCTTTCCCAACCTCTAGTCCCCTTCACCTGCTAAAAGTCTCTCCTTCCATCAAGGCCTAATGCAGAGCCTGTCACATAGTGAAAGCCTTTCACTTAATAAATGCTTGTTGAATTTAATTGAAAGCCCCACTCTGATCCTACCTTATTCTCTAAACCAGTGTCTCCCTCCTGATCTCAGCTCTAGTGCTCATCTGGTGTGTGACCATGGGTAAGTTGTTTCCTTTCCCTGGGCCTCCGGTTCCCCATCTACAAAATGAGAGGGTTGAAGAAGATGATTTCTAAGGCTCCTTCCAACTCTAAATCTCTTAAAATTCTTGTAGCATTTTGCCAGGACTCTTCTTTCACACATCACCTTTTGCTGTCAACAGGTGAATGGACATGACTTATCCCTCCACTGTATTTTACTGGTGGCAAGATTGGACCAAGGCAGAATCTGTGTCATTGTTGCATCCTCATTGTCTAGCCCCATGCCTCAAGAATAGTAGGCATTTAGTAACCATTTGTTAAATTGAGGGAGGGAAAGGGTTTCAGGTGTGTGAGAAAGCAGCAGGGTATAGTGAGAAGTTCATGGTACTTGATTTCAGAACCATATTGGAATTTCTGCTTTAATGCCTAATCATTACGTAACCTTAAAAGAGTCAATTAGTCTTTCCTTGCCTCATCTGTAGAAATAATTAATATTATGATTATTAATTAATATTAATTAAATCATTAATTAACTATAAATAAATTCATCAACTTATTTATTAATTAATCATAAAATATTAATAGTAATAGCTCATACAATTTACTCTGAAGGTTTGTTTAACGTATTAGATGAAAGTATTTTAAAAAGTTCTCTGCAACCATAAGCATTCTACATGTGTTTGCCATTATATGACAGTATTACGAGAGTATTCCATGCTATGATTGTCTGTATTATGCTCTATGCATACCTCCCATTCAGAACCCAATAATGAGCAGTCAGAATAGGTACATTTCCATATAATGTAATATGAAGCAACCTCACCCCTCCATCTCCCAGACCAAAAATATTTTTAAGTTGCTTGTTGAGGCATCTGGAATTCTTTCATTTGGTTCATTCCTTTGAGACTGGAAAACTTTTAATCTTCAAAGAGTCTCCTATTAAAATTCAGGAGTGAGATCTATTTTTGTCCAGGCCTGTGATTTCATTTGAAAGGGGATGTCTCTTTCTGGAAATTCTTTCCAAGGTTACAGAATAAACAACTCTGACCACTAAGCCACCCAGCCTCTCAAAGCTTACCATGGTTGGGATCAGAAGTCATCAGAGAGATACACACTGCCTTGAAAGAGAAGACAAAAGAAGGAGCATCTTACATTTCTTTTGCATGGGCTGGAGTAATTGTTCAATCCTGTTTAACTCTTCATGACCCCCATGGATGATACTGCCCGTGGGATTTCTTGGCAAAGATACTAGAGTGGTATCTGGATTTCTTGGCAAAGATACTGGAGTGGTTTGCCATATCCTCCAGTGGATCAAGGCAAACAGGGTTAAGTGACTTGCCCAGAGTCACACAGCTAGGACATATCTAAGGCCAGATTGAACTCTGGTCTTCCTGACTTCACTGCCAGCGCTCTGAGTCACCTAGCTGCCTCCTAGCTTCCAGCTGAGGTAGGCAATGTTTCATTCTCCCACTTCCCCACCTCCCCAAAGACAAAGGACAGAGCAGAGCATCCTGATCCTCTCCATTGCCCTCATCTTCTGGTCTCTCCTACTAACTAGCTGTGTGATTTCAGAAAGATTACTTGATGGCTCTGACAGTCAGTTTACTTATGCAGTGGAAATAATGCTAGACAGCCTCTGGATTCAAATTCTGGCTCTATCATCTCACTTTTCACATCTATAAAGTGAGGAAACTGGACTAAATGACCTCTAAAGCCCCTTCTTAATTAAAATGAATCCTTTAGACAAAGAACCTATGACAAGGGGTGTAACTGGGGGTGGGGGCATTTCTTCCTTCTTCGAAGTGGCTCAGTGCATGGTTCTTCTCCAGAATGTCCTGGACAGCCCCTCATCTGCCTGTTCTGAGAGGGCTAGGGCAGACCAAGCCCAGAAGGAGCATGTGAGCACTGCCAAGGGGTGAACTTGTCTGGGCACCTGAGGCCTCTCTGTTTAATTGGGTTAGGTTAGGTTCATGGCCACCTGGATACAGAAATCTGGAGGGTGGGGGGAGGGGTGGAGAATGGGGGATAGGTGGTGCTGAGGCTTTGTGAAGAGGAAGAATGTCTGAAAAAAATACAAGTTTGGTGAATATCCTGGATTTTCTAAACATATAACACCAAGGCCCCCCCTTCCCCATTTTTATGTTATTTATTTATTTTTGGTGATTGCAGCTATGGATAATTGAGCCTATGTTTCCCTCTAGTGGCCCAGAGTGACCCATGCATTTCCACACTTGTTTCATCATTTGCTATTTATGGAGCACCTACTATCCATATGTATGATGTTACTTTCTTTAAGTTAAGAGGTTCTGGTTTCGTGTTTGAAAAGTAGTGCGTCATATTTAACTGATATCATCAGACTGCTTGCCAGTCTGGGGAAAGGGGAGGGAATGGGAGGAAAGGAAAAAAATTTGGAACTCAAAATCTTACAAAAAATGAATGCTGAAAACTATCTTTACTATACTATTTACATAAAAAAGAAAAGTAGTCCATGTTCAGAAATAGAAACAGGGAAACTTTCTACTTTGTGAGATTTGGTGAACAGGGCCTCAATTTCCTTATCTGTAAAATGGGCATGACAGGAACATGCATTAAGCTGGAAAGGACCTTAGCCTAACTCCCTTCATGCTACAGATGAGACCCAGATAATCACCCGGAGATGATTTGAAACAGTTTCATAGCATTTTGACTTGCTAAGAAAAATGTTCATTAATTTTTTTTTTAATTTTAAGCTATTTTATCATTATTTGAAGAAATGAAGGCACAGAACAGTTTGTCTGGCAGATCGTACCCTGACATTTTATTAAATCAGCTGGCCATGGCCAAATACTGTGCACTGAATACCCAGAAGTATGTGCATGCTAATAGTGGGTACTGTGAAAAGATATAGGAAAGGGCAGAAACTTGACCCCTGACTTTAGTTGACTTAACATTTTAAATGGATGAGTGTAATACAACATTGAACAATTTTAAGCAACTGCCTTTATATTAAAAGGCATGGGCAATTCAGCTCTTGGCCCTGTGAATCCTATCTTTGTCTGGAACCTAAAAGATCCAGCTTAGAGAGGAGGAAATCCATGTTCTTTCAAACATAGGTTACACAAGAAAAAGTACAAAAGTCACTGATACAGAGGGTTAAAGAATTACATATGTAAATACAAAGAGGATGAAAATTTTCAAACCTGGGAAGGGCCATGTTCAAACCTTGACCAGGACCATGATGTGGCCTGACTCTGACCAGCTCTTTTAGCCATCTATGTTTATACCTTGAAAAAAAGATCATACAACACTAGAGTGAAGGAAGACTGATAATCAAGGTTTATGTTTCTTGCTCAAAAGAAGAAACACGATGGTTTCTCAGGAAGCCATTTGCCTGATGGCCTATGGGTCATAGGGACCTTAAAGCCATCTGATTCAACCCCTTCATTTTACAAATGAAGAAACTGAGGACCAGCAAGGGTAAGTGAATTACGCATTGTCACATAGAGAATAAAGATCAGATGCAGGCGAACCTTTAGTTTTTTTTATAGCTTTCCAGGAAAAATGAAGTGTTGAATAAAATTGAATTGGCTTAAACACCTACTTGGTAACCTGGGGCCCTGGGATTTCTCTGCCTTGTTCTTACATTGAAGGCACCTTCCCATCCTAATTCCAAGGAATTTTGTTTTGTTTTAGTTTTAGGTGTTTTTTTTCCCCAGGAGAGAAAAGGTCAAATTCAAGAACCAGAAGATATAGTGAATGACCTAAGGGAGCTTTCCCCCAGTAAAGGTAGTAGCCACAACAGATGCATATATTTGTATCTCATTTTCAAGCATATTAAAGATTTAATCCTGTGTTCAGAACACTGAAGAAATGAATGCATAAAAGAAAATGAGTAAAATTGATTGATTCTCAGTCAATTCAACAAAGCTATTAAGCACCAGGCTGAGGATGAAAAGTTTTTTAAAAAGGAAAAAAAAGTGAAGAGTCTGTTCAAGGAATTTGTATTCTAATGGAATAATGATATATATATACATAGACATATGTATGTATACATATACACATATAGTTATATGTAAACGTATTTACATATAACTATATATGTAATTTATATATAATTATAACTATATAAAATCTATATATACACACTTTGCATTTATTTATGAGGAGTTTATATTATACTGGAATTTATATCTATATGTGTATGTTGTCAACCTGACAGAGTGTGATTTAAGAGAGACAAACAAAATTAGATTGTCTGAGTCCATGTTTTTATTTCTCTCAAGCTGGTGACATGCATAGGAAGGTACAGTCAAAGACTGAGACCCCCTAAGGGAGCCAGTCTAGAACTGGGCTTCATCTGGGGGTTGGGGTGTCCAGTTTATATACCTTTTCAACAGGAGCTGATAGCATCCCATCATCGCTTTTCCCTCCTGTCATAGGAAATACCTCTTCTATCAGATCACCCAGCAAAATACAGACTATTCCCAGCCTTTGGGCTATCTGGACAGACCAATCTGCCTCCACTCAGGCCTAAGCAGAATACAAGGGAACTTCCATACCTTTGATTAAATGAATTCAGGCTTGGGTTGGGGTTTGACCAGGATAAGAAGACTCAATACAATCTCATTATCAGTAACATCCTTCTGAAGAAGAAACAGAACTTTTGAAGAAAGGGCATTAGGGGCAAGCTCTGAGTCTCCAAGATTACTAAGAAAAATCATTTTTTCACATTTTATTATAAACTTCTTCTATACAAGCAAATGAAAAGAAGGTATATGCAAAGCAACTTCCAGATAGAA
This sequence comes from Potorous gilbertii, assembly GCA_028658325.1. NCBI lineage: Eukaryota > Metazoa > Chordata > Mammalia > Diprotodontia > Potoroidae > Potorous > Potorous gilbertii. The sequence goes on along the minus strand of CM053771.1, from coordinate 228,575,347 downwards.
AGAGTATGAAGAACTGGAAAGATCCAGAAAGATTTAGGGTAAAGGGGTACTGAACTGAGTTTTCAGGGAGGCTAGAGATGAGAAGAGGATTCATCAAAAAATGAGGGGCCACATCTGCAAAGGCACAGAGATGAGACGCATGAAATGGAATATGGAATGCCATGTATGAGGTACATCCAATAAGTTCACTAGACTAGAACAGAAACGTATGAAAGGGAAAGTAAAGTACTGGAAAGTACAGTACTATTTTTACTATACTATGGTGTCTTTTATAGAAACTCTCTGTGTCTCAGTTTCTCTCATCTGTACAATGAGATGTCTAGATGATTAAATTTCAAAGGTCCTTCTAGCTCTAATAGTCTGTGACTATGAGAATATGACACTGACAATTTGCCCCAAGATTTCCCTGTGCATTGTCCCAGTTAGGATGATTCCATCTACATAGCTGGTGTAGGGTCTGCAAGCATTCAGAGGATAAATCAAAGCATACATTTAAGCCACTCTGGGTATGCTTAGGAGGCATGCACATGGAGCAGAGTCATGCTACATGTATGGGAATGGGGCAGTGCCCTGGGCCCTTGCTAAAGGATTCATATGACCAATGGCTCCTGGCTGGTCCTTTGTCCTTTGCTTGGGGTTGCATGAAAGATGACAGCCAATTGAGCTAGGAAGAATTGCTCATTCTGTAGGGAATGAGGAACAAGGAGAATCAGCTTCCTTTCTCCCTCAAGGCAATCTCTTTGTTAAGACATAAGCCCATACCAGTTCTTCCCTGAACTAATAAGGGATAGGAGGAGGGGATTTCTTTTCCAGCAGCAGCTGTGGCTACTGCATGTGGCAGCCGGAGTGTGTGTTTGCCTAGGGGGGCCTGACACTAGAACCTGAGGAACTCTGGGAAGAGTCTGTTCATCCACTAAATGACCCTCCAACATCTCATGTTGCCATGGCAATAAAAATGGTGAGAGTGAATGGGAGTGGAGGGTTTATATACATAAAGAAGCAAACTGTCAGGCAAAGAGAGAGGTTGAAAACAATTTCTGGATTCAAATCAGTCCACTCTGGTGGATAGTAATAAACCATCATATTTGTACAGTATCTTACATTTTTCTAGGTACTTTCAGATCTACTATTGTCTTTGATTCTCATGACAGTGATGTGAGAAAGGTAAAAAGGGAAGGAGAGAGTGAGGGACAAAGGAAAAAAGGATGGAGGGAGGAACACAGGAAAATGGAAGGAAGAAAAGAAGAAAAAATGGAAGGAAAGAAAAATTTTCTTCCCATTTCAAAGAGGAGGAAACTGAGACTCAGAGAAGCTAAATAACTTGTCACATAGCCCATTATGATCAGTTAGAATTTGAACCTAGAACTCCTAACTTCATTTTTAGGATCCAGAAAACATTACCGGCATCAGAAGGGCTCTAAGAGGTCTCTAAGTGTCCCCATCTCCCAGTGATACATGAAGCCATCCTTACCAAGTAGTCATCCAACCCCTCTACTTGAAAAATCCAGGATTCAGCTCTCCCAGCCTTATCTTGTCACTATCCATTTTTCCATCATTGACAAGATTTCTCTCTTTCAGTTTCCTGTTATGTTGGAACATGGGGGACTCATATGGAAATCAAAAAAGTGGCTGAGGAAAAGGTCACTTTGCCTTGTCATCATCAGCTGGGGCTCCCAGAAAGAGACACCTTGGATATCGAGTGGTTGCTAATGGAACCCGATGGGAATCAAAAAGTGGTAAGCTCGCATGTGCTTCCAGTTGACCAGTGAGAGCTGCTATTAGCCTGAATCCTCTCCTTTTTCCTTTCTTCTCCTCCATCATGGTGCCAAAGCCTTTAGCATGGAACAGGGGGGTGATTAATACAGCTGTTGTTTTTGCTATTTAGGAACTTACAGCATAAGATGGATTAACGGTGCAGAGGGGCACAGAAAATGCTAGGTGTAGAACAACTACATAAGTAAACAAAAGAGTGAGTAACATGTTTATGTCAAGGGATAGCTGGGAAGATAGATAAAGATAAGTTAGTTGTGGGACTTTTCTATTGAGGGCAGTTAAATTGTGCAGTGGATAGAGCACTGGACTTGGAGTTGGAAAGACCTGAGTTTGAATCCTGCTTCAGACACTTATCATGTGACCCTGGATAAATCGATTCTTTCAGCTTCGGTTTTCTCATCTGTAAAATGGGACAATAACAGCTTCTGTCTCACAGGTTGTTGTAAGGATCAGTGAGATAACATGTAACAATACTTTGCAAACTCTGAAGTGCTACGGAAATGTTAGCTATTATTATTCGGGGTGTTAAAGACTATGGTAACCCATTAATTTTAATATCAGTTTGAGGCTGTAAAAAAAAAATTGTTTGCAAAATTTCAGAGTTTAGAGGCCATCTAGTCTAATCTGTTTCTGATCAAGATTCCCCCCAGGACAATCTCCAACAAGTGGTCATCCTGCTTTCTCTTGAATACTTCTACTGTTGGGGAGCCTGTACCTCCTGAGACAGCTCATTCCACTTTTTGGTTAGTTCCAATTGTTAAAAGGTAACAGTAATCTGCCTCTCTGCAATTTCCCTTCACTGCTCCGATCAGCCTTCTGGTGTCAAACTGAACAATTCTAATCCATCTTTCATGTGATAACCTTTCAAATAATCTAAGATCACTACCATGTCTCCCACTCCTAGGCCTTCTCTTTCTCCTTAAGTCATATGTCTCTCAGAAGATATGGCAACTGCTTAGAAAAGGGGTGCGATCTTTTTCTTTTTTCCCTAGTTATTACAACTGGAACCAATGAGAATATACACAAGGGGACACTGAGAAGGTTTAAACTAGAAGAAATATCAGTTATGTGGATGCAGGTCTTGCCGAGTGGAGTTTAAATTTAATTGATAGCAGCTGTTTATGAGCCTGAGTCAGTCTTCATCACCAGCACCCTCCCTGCTTCCCACAAGGTGTCACTTTCTGGAACCTCTCCTTTCCCGAAACACACATAGAGAGCCTAACTATGAAGCATTTTTTAAGTTAAATATTTTTTTCAATCAGCAAAAATCCATCTTCTCTCCTTTTCACCAACTTCATCCCCTCTCTCCTGACACTGAGATTAAGGGAAAACAAAACTTTTGTTATGAACATGCAGTCAAACAAAACAAATTTCTTCACTGGCCATGTCACACACATGTGTGTATGTACATATGTGTGTGCATATATACGTACATATACACTGGTAACACAGTATGTAATATAAAAATAGATGTAATGTCCAATATCCTATCTATTGTATATTACACAGTAGATACATATGTGTATATATATATATATATACATACATACATACATACACATCTGTGTATGTGTGTCTTTTGTGTCTCATGGGGCATTTGTACAAATTTCCTGGCCTATGCTGAGATGTTTATCAGCTTTGCACAAAGCAGATTGGAAGCTGCCCTATCTTTTGTAAAATATCTAAGATGATTGGATATAGCTGACGTTTGGTGTTTGCAGCCTTGCCAAAGAAAAAATCATTTGGATTGTGAAAACAAGTGATTCTAGGACCTGTTCTGGCCAGTGTGGCTACTCAGCATTAGCCACTGAACACCCCATAGGAATCAACTCAAGCCCAACTAGACATCCAAACACCTGCATTCAGGAGAACAGAAACACCTGCAGGTCAGTTTACAAAGTAGGCAGAGGACAAGTGGTTATGCCTAAGGGCCTAGACTGAGCATCCAAAGGGGTCTCATCGGGAATATCTGAAATTTAGGCTTCCAGAGGGAGGTAACCAAACCAAATTCATAGGATGAATTTCACAATGACTGAGATTACATTTCTGAGGCTTAACATCGATCAGAAGACAGAAGTGGTTTTTCTCCATTTTGTAGAGAAAGAAGCTGGAGCATCTCACATACTCAAGGCTCCAGATGGGAAGGAATGATGTGAAGAAAATCCAGGAATTTTGATTCCCAGGCCAATCTCCACTCCTTTACTCACACTTTTCAAATAGGTTTTCCATCCTTGTCACCTAAAGGAACATTCGATTCTATCCGGTTTAGTGCACAGAGAAACAACTTCTAGAAAGTTAATCTACTCCATCTGCTCCTATGCAAACCCTAACAAGTATAACTTGTTCTGTTGTCACACACACACACACACACACACACACACACACACACACACAGCTAAAAAATGTTTAAAAAGTCACAGTGGATAGAGTGCTGAGCATGAAGTCAAATAAGACTCTGCTTCTAGATTTCAAATATGGCCTCAGATGCTTACTAGATGTGTGACCCTGGGCAAATCATTTAACCCCTTCTGCCTCACTTCCTCATCTGTAAAACCATTTCAATATCTTTGCCAAGAAAACCTCAAAATGGGGTCAGGAAAAGTGGGACATAACTGAACAATAACAAAAATGCCCCGGGACAGCTAGGTGGCTCAATGGATAGAGCACTGGACCTGGAATGAGGAAGATCAGAGTTCAAATTCAGCCTTAGATACTTCTTAGTTGGGTGACCCTGGGCAAGTTACTTAACCTCTCTTTGCCTTAATCTACGGGAAAAGGAAATGGAAAACAACTCTAGTATCCTTGCCAAGAAAAGAGTTGTACTGAACAACAGTGCTTCTATAGAAGATTCCACCAGGCTCTTTACAGGAGAAATGAGCCAATTCTGATGACCAGAAACTGCCCAGTTAACTTTGGGTAACTGAGAGATGCCTTCCTTTATTTCTCTCCCTCTCTTTTTTTAAAGCAAACTTTAAATCCATTTCTCTTGATTGCACAACAATAGGTTTCTGCTCAAGCACCACTTAATGGCTATATTTTGGGCCCTCCTGGCTCAGAGTGAATGTCGATAGTAACAGTTTCTCTTTTGACCAGCAACCCTGAGGGTCCTCTTCTCCCAGGTTGATTTTTTTTTTAATTAAAAGGCCATCCTCTCACTTCTTTAAGAGGCCTATTCACAGAATGAACATTACCTCATTCAAAGTGAGAACCTAAAAAGAACCTCATCTAAAAGAGCCAAGGTCTCCCCGTTGCATCCTGGGCCATCTTCAGTCCTCCTGATCCATCATCAGGCCACCTGACCCAGATGACTCAGGAGGAGAAAGTGAGGCTGGTGACCTTGCATAGCCCTCCCTCAGTCAAATCAAAGTCAACTGCAAGTCATGTCATCATTTCCCTGATGCCATGGTCCTCTTTGAAAATGAAGGGCAAAAACAAGCCAGCAGCTGCCGACTATGTTGTTTTTTAATTGTTACATAATTGCCATTAATAATTATTATTTTTCATCATTTATAAAATGTCCTTTACAATGGGTTTGGTTTTTATTCATTGTTCTTCCAAATAAGATTGGTTAATATCATTTCCCCATTTCCTAGAATTAAAGGTTGTTTTTTAAAAAATTTCATCATCTTCCTATCACCCACAGAATAAAACATAGGCTCCTTATCTGGCCTTCAAGATCCTCCATAATTCACTCTAGCTTACTTTTCCAGACTTATCTGTATATTCTATGTCACAATCAAACCAGACTATATTTGTCCACTATTCTCAACCTACCTTTCCTTCCTGCATTACTCTGCTTCTGCTAGCCATGAAGGTTGGTATAGATTCTCACCATTCCCAGGTCTATCTCTAAAAGTGAATATAGGCAACTTTGTAAAGTCAAGTGAAGTCAAGTAAGTGTTTACTAAGCTCTTATTAAGTCAGGTACAGTGCTAAATTCTAGGAATCTACATACAAGCAAAAGACAGTCCTTCTCTCAAAAAGCTTACATTCTCATGAGGGAGACAATTTATAAAAGGAAGCTGAAAACTGGGGGAGGTGGAGCAGCAAAAGTCCCTGGGTGGCTGTGGTAGAGAAAGTCCAGAGAACAAGGAATGGAGCCAGGAAAAGAGTAAAGACCAATATAAAGCCTATCTAAAGTAAAGGTAAGCCTGAGATTCTTCAAGACCAAACTCAGGGGCCACCTCCTCCATGAAGTTATCTATCTCACCTAAACCGCCACTTAAATTGTCCTAAGTCAGTTTGAGTGAGCCCACAGTCTACAGTCTTCCGCCAGTGCACTGGTTTCCATCCCCTTGTCTTTTCTATTTCCTGCTAGTCTGCAGTAGCCACACATTATTTCATCCCACTTCCTTTATCTTTCATCTCCTTCCCCAGTGATACTGCAGTGGGAAGGAGCTGAGATACAAGGGCCCATCCCTTTTTGGAACCCTGTACCTAGTAGGATTGTCTTGCAGCTAGATGTTGTGAATAGAGCACCAGCCTCAGACACTCCCTCGATGCGTGACCCTTTCCCAGTCATTTAAACCCTATTCACCTCAATTTCCACATGTGTAAAATGATCTGGGAAAGGAAACAGCAGACAACTCCAATATCCAAAACAACCCCAAAATGGATCATGTAGAGTCAGACAAGACTGAAAACAACAACACCCATCCGGATTATTTTGCTCCTATTAGGACAAGCTGTCTATAAAAGCAGTGGGTGGTTTGAAATCCTAGCACAGCCATGTACAATGTGTTTGTCTTGCATGCCATAATAAATTCCTTTTTTATTTCATTTTCCTGAGCTTGCCATATTCATTAGGGCAAAGAACTTACCAAGACTTTCTTTCAACACTTCCCATTCCTTTACTCCACCCCTACTACAGGTAAAGGTGAGTTCTCTCTCAACCATCTCACTGCACTTTGCCCTGCCCTCCCATTTATGTTTATCTCAGTCTCCTTTATATCTTAGTTTTACTTTTCCAGGTCTTTTGTCTATTAAGGTGTAAATTCCTAAAGAGTAAGGTATGTGTCATAGCTTTTTAAAAATCCTCCTTGCCTACCACAATGATTTTACACATAGCATATGGTTAATAAATATTGATGAATTAAGAGACGTGAGTCTGGAGCTGTCTTGGGTTAGGGGGTTGAAATCACAAAAATCAGATGCAGGAAGTGGGATATGTGAACTGAGACTTAAAGGAAGCCAGAGAAAAGAAAGGCAGAGGTGAAGAGCCCAGCATGGGCAACCAGCAGTGCAAGGGTACAGGAAGCCAAGTTATGAAGAACTTTAAATGCCAAACAGAAGACTTTGTAGTCTATTCTGAAGTTTATATTTTAAACTGAAATTTACTGAGCATATGCCAAGAAAAAGAACAACCCTAAAAGGGGTCAAGGAAAGTCAGACATAACAGAAACAACTCAAAAACAACAAAAATGGGGGGAGGTGGCATGGTCAAGACCTATACTTTAGGAAAATCACTGGCTGAGTAGTAGCTTAGTGGTAGGTAGATTGGAATAAGGGGACACTTGAACCCAGGAGACCACTTAGAAGGTGATTGCAATTATACAGGCAAGAGATTAGGGAGTAGAGAGTAGTGTAGAGTAGAGAGAAAAGAACTTAAATGAGAAATGTTACAAAAACAAGATTGGCAATAGACTGGATGGAGCTGGGGTGGGGTAAGGAGTGGGGATAAGGAGGTGTGAGAGTGAGGAGTTAAGGATAACAAGGCTATGAGCCTGGGACTGGGAGGATGGTAATAACCTCAACATGAGTTCTCTTTTGGAGGTGCTAAGTTTGAGATACCTATGAGGTATTCAGTTCTACTTATCCCAAAGACCTCTTTTGATGATTCCACACTAGCTCAGGAGAGAAGTTAACCGTTAGAGCTAGACTTACAAATCTGGGAATCATCAGCGTAGAGATGATAATTGAACCCATGGAAGTTGAGATTACTTTGTGAGCTGGTATATAAGAAAAGGGCAGCCAGGTGACGCAATGGTTAGAGCACTGGACTTGGAATCAGGAAGACTCGTTTTCAAATCCAGTTGAAATCCAGCCTCAAACACTTTGCTTAGTGACCCTGGGCAAGTTACTTAAATTTCTTTTTGCCTCAAATTTCCTCATCCAAAAAATGAGTTGGAGGAGTTAATGGCAAACCAGTCCAGTATCTTTGCCAAGAAAACCCAAAATGGGGTTGTGAACCACAACAACATAAGGAAAAGAGAAGAATCTCCAGAATACAGCCTTTTAGCCACCTATGGTTAATGGAGTATGAAACAAGAGATGGAGTAGGGATCAGACAGGTTGAGAGAGGTCCAAGAAAGAGCAGTGTCACCAGAGTTTAACAGAAGATGGAATGTCTAGAATGTACCTACAGAGGTGTTGGATGCTTTAGAGAGATCAAGGATGAGAATGAGAAAAAGCCATTGGACATTCATCTACTGTCTCTGTACCTTTGTATAGATTATCTGGCTGCTTGGAATAGCCTCCCTCCTCAGTTCTATCCCTTAGACTTCTTTCCTAACTTCCTCCAAAGCGTACCTCCATAAGACCTAGACTGATCTCACTTTCCATCCCCCTAGCAACAGACTAATACTACACCACCACTCCCCAAGTAATTACCATATATTTGTACAGATACATGTAATTGAGGCAGGGACAGTTTGGTTTTTATCTCTAAATCTCCAGCACTTAGCATAGCACCTGGCACATTGCAGAGCGAGGGGAGCAGGATTTGTGATTTCTTTTGATCTAGAGTTCCTATAGCAGTGCAGGTTAAGGAAATTCCTTCTCACAGTTATCAGCACTGGCTCTGCCAGTCATACTCAGAAAGTTGCCAGTGGGTACTACTAGCTTGTCCAGCTTCCCAGAGTTGATCAGTTCATTCAGACTAGCTCTGCATCCATTCCACTATGCTGCGACAAACTACAGTTTGGATGAGACAGTCTGGCAAAGAGGAAATACTACCTGTAGACTGAATGAATGAGTATAGACAAGAATTTTGACTGTGAAGGGGAAAAAAGCAAAAAGGACAATGGTCTCTTGATTAGATAGCAGGGTTTCAATTCAATAATCATTTACAAAGCACATGCAGTGAGTGCACTGTACTAGATGTTAAGAACACAAAGACAAAAATAAAGAAACAGTCCTTTGGGAAAGGCAAGGATAGAAAATAACTCTTGTTGGTTAAAGGAAAGTAGACTGTGAAGCAGAGATCGAGATGAAAGAGGGGGAGGTATGATTAAAATGGAAAGAATAGGCACATCATTTGACACAATTTTTTTGTATTATTTTACTATCATTTATTATCATTTCTCTTATGTACTTCAAATACAAATAATTACAAACAGATATGGTTTTAGTTTGAAATAAACATGTTTCATCCTCCTATCTCTATTTTCTTTATCTTCCGGATTATAAAAAATATACTGCATCTGTCAGCTTGGTCGTTCTGATGAGGTTGAGGGGTGATGGGGGACCCCAAAATACCGACAGTCCGGGTCGTGCTCGAATGAATTCGACTCAAGCCTTCTTAAAGCCATAGAAAACAAAGTTTATTAAAGATTCGCCAAATTGGGTTGCCTCTTAAGGAGCCTAAGCATTTGTGATGCTTGTATTCCCAAGGGGGCCAGATAGAATCCCAGCTAGACAGAGTGAGCACCTTCATGGAGGCAAGATGGAACTTAAATACAGAAAAGAGTATAGGAGGGATCTGGGGGGTGGTCTGGTAGTCCAGGGTGATGGGAGGAGGGATTTAGGAAGGGTCTTGAGGAAAAGTTCAAGGAGGGAATCCAAAGGAGGGTCAAAGGCTGGAGGCTATCAGGAGATATCAGACTAGGAAGGGTTTGGGTGGGAAGCAGGTGGGGCAATCCAGAGATCTTGATAGGGGAGTGGTCGGCAGCCTGGAGAATGGGATTTTGACGGGATCAAGGGTGGGGGGTGCAACGGAGATCTGAGTAGAATGATAATGAAAATCCCATGGACTTCCTGAGACTACTGGAACAAATGGAAGATTATATTTGAGTAAAAAAGGCCAGATTAAGTGGATTCAAGGGGAGCTCAAGGAGGCTTCCAGAGTCTGAACCCCATCACTTCCAGGTATTCTTAAATTCTGATCCTTCTGGTTGATTGGTTGTTGTCTTTTGTTCTCGAAGAGGACCAAAATGACATCACTATGAAAAAGTGAAGTTTCAATGGGTCCGACTGTGGCTGAACAGACCAATATGAGCTCAGAATGCTGTACCACAAACTGGGCATAGATAGTCCGTGTGAACATTTAGGGTGGATATGCCAAATTTGCGCATGCTACATTTACTTTATGCTGTCTCAATTCTGCTTTGCTCATAGAGCACATCACCCTTTCTGATGTGGGCACAACATGCTGAGCTGTCCTGTGCCAGTGTCTCCTGTGTCTTAAGAGAGACCTTGAGAGTGTCCTTGTATTGCTTCTTCTGACCACCAAGTGATCCCCTGCCCCAGGCAAATTCTCCATAAAATAGTCTTTTTTGCAAGCGTACATTTTGCATTCTAACAACTCTGGTCTTTCTAGTGTTTAATGGAGCCTGCAAGGGTGGAGGTAAAAGGATTGTGTGTTCATCCTTCGTTGACAAAGAAGACCATGCCATCAGATAAATGAAGACATGACTTGCACTTGACTTTGTTTTGAGTGAGAGAGGGCAATGCAGGTCATCAACCTTACTTCTCCAGAGCCATCTGAATCCAGTGACCAGATATTCATCAGGATGACTGGAGATGACCCAGGATGCATTGGGAGACCTTGAGCCCTTTAGGCCAAGGTCTTTCCTGGTACTTACTTAGGATGAGGCAACGCCCATTCATTGAATAGGCCTGTTTAAGAAGTAACCAGGGCATGGCCCCTTTACTGAGGCCAATTAAAACAAAGACATCAGGCTGGGTGGGAAACACCGTTACTATTGATAATCACCCTAAAGTTAGAGGTCCAGAGGAGCCCTTAGGCAGAGACCCATCGGCATCCCAGTTTCCAAGTGCCGTAGGTTTAAGGTTTTGGGAGGGGGAAAAAGGTAAAAGGATTAGTCTTCACTAGGACATTTCTTCCTCTGCTATAGGAAGATGGTGAGTGAAGAACAAAGAGGTATTGAGGCAGAAGAGAAAATTAGAACCAGGAAATGTTTTAATAGCTCTTTCAGATTTGCAAAGCACTTTCTTCACAAGTGTGGGGTAGGAAATAAAGGGCCTTCCTCCACATTCAAAGGGCTAGAAAAGGTTGGAGCTTGAACTCAAACTCTAGTCTTCTACTACCAAGGTTAATGCTCTTGCCTCTAGGCTAAATCTCATTCTTGTGCAACCTTACTGTGGGAAGGTATAGGAATATTTTTTTCTCTGAAGGGGGAAGGGAAAAAAAAAAGAAAATGGTTACCAGTAGTTTTGAGGGGCAGAGTTGGGATGTTAAGGAAGCTCACTTAGGATGGTAGATACTTGTTTTTAGAGGCAAGATTATCTACTAAAATAGAGAAGTTGGAGTTTTTTGGAGACCATTAAAGATTTAGAACAAAAGATCTGGCACTAATGAATGAATAAAAGGATTACTGAGCCTTCGAGGTCTCATCTAAAGTTAGAGATCTGGAGTTTCTAGTGGATTGAATTGGTCATCTTCCTTATTTTCTCTAGCCCACTAAAAGAAGATTGGAGTTTTCTAGGATTGGGGACTGGTCAGACTGGTGCTACAAAAAGTTAAAGGAATAAAATATTCTAGGGTGTTAGTGGGAGTATCAATGAAATGACTAACTATCAAGTTAGGATGGGTAAGGAGGCAGAAGCTAAAAGTTGAGAAACTAGCCAGCAAATCCAGATTATCCTCCATGTAATTTCCATTAAACTTAATCTAGTCTTGCCCATGTCACTGAAATATTCCAGTCATACTGGGGTCCCTCTGATAAGGAATGGGATTTACCCTGGACCCCTAAAAGGAAAAGCCCCTGAACTTTCCAACAAATTTCAGAGAATTCAGCCCCAAACCCAGATTCCCAGTGTTAGTTTCTGTTGGCTTCACAAATACAGCAGTCTCACTAGGAATCTCGACCACCCACCTGGTATCTTAATAAACCGCTACTTGGACTGAAAGAAAGCTTGAGTGGTCGAAGTCTGTTTAGGCAGACACCTGCCCTGTTCCCCTGTACTCCAGGGTTCCTAGCACCCCTAGATTGCAACACTTCTTCCTTATCACTGTAGCTACCTCTAGGATTGCTGTTACATCATAAACTGCTTTCCTCCTACCTATTTCCCCAGATTGAATTCAGGTACCTAAATTCTTAGGACCACAGTTTTCTCATTTGTAAAGTGGGGATGGCCTTACCTTACTTACATCTCATCTCTATGTGGTATTGATAAGACAACTAACATAAATATAAGAAGCAACTAGGTGGTCCAGTGGCTGGAGCACTGGACTTAAAATTAAGGCAGACAGATCTGAATTCAAATCCTCCCTCACATACTTAGTAGGTATATAATTATGCACGTATCTTAACCTCCTTCCTCAGTTGTTCGTCAGTGAAATAAGGATATTAAGAGCACCTATTTCACAGTTATTATAAGGATCAAGTGAGATAATATATAAAGCTGTTTGCAAAACCTTAAAGTGCTGTATTAATGCCAGCTATTACTATTATTAGCTTATGTATGGGTCAGCCACCATGGGAATACCAAGGAAATATTTAATTTAAATATTTAATTTTCTTCTGCCATGTGGGCATATTCAGGCCTGCTTTTTACTGCAGTTAATTCCTATATGTTAGGGGAATATAAACTTAAAATTTTAGTATTAGATGAAACAAAATTCAATTCAATTCCTCGAGTTTACATTCTAGCACCTAGAACAATGCCTTAGGAGCAGGGTTTTAATAGGCACCATTTGACTGATTTAATGAGAACCTACTTTTTGGTAAGAGTATGGGAGATCCTAGGGATAGAAAGATGAAAAGGACGCATCCTTTGTCCTCAGTCAGGTTACAGTCTAATGAGGGAATACAAAAGGCAGCCAAACCAGTTTGAAGAAAGGTAGAATGTGATGGAGGCAAAAGAGAGATGCCAAGTACTCTAGCAAGTAGAGGGGGATTTTGGAGGTGGGAGAGGGGCTGGAAAGAACTCTTTGAGCTGTGAAGAGAAGAAAAGTCTTCATGTAGAGAAGGTGACACCAGAGATTATCCTTGAAGGCAGGGAAAGAGTTCTATAGGCAAAGAGTAGAGCAGAGTGTGTTCTAGGCCTTGTAAAGGCCTGTATCATTTCAGTACAGGACAAGACTGGGAAATAACTAGCTGTCCATTTTTCCTGGAAGATAGAGTGCACTAAGGGCAGCAGCAGAAAATAAGATTTAGAGTCAGATTATAGGGAGCCTCAAAACATCAAGTTAAGGAGTTTCTAGTTTGTCCCATAGGAAATTTGTTGTTGTTCAGTCATTTTTCAGCAGTGTGCAACTTTTTGTGACCCCATTTGGGGTTTTCTTGGCAAAGACAGAGGAGTGATTTGCCATTTCCTTCTCCAACACATTTTACAGAGGAAGAAACTGAGGCAAACAGGTGTAAGTGACTTGTCCGGGTCACACAGCTAGTGAGTGTCTGAGGTCAGATTTGAACTCAGGAATATGAGTCTTCCTCACTCCAGGCCTGGTACTCTATCCACTTAGCTACCCACTTGCCCCCTATAGGAAACAGGTAACTGCTTAAAGCTTTCGAGCAACAACTAAAATGATGGGACAGACGGTGACCTCCTCAGGAAGTCTGTTTTTGAAGATGTGTGGAGGGTGGAGCCCTGGGACTAGTAAGGAGGCTATTAACTTGAGGGTGGCCCAAGATCTGAAGGACAGTGATGGCAGGGTGGGGAAGCTATATTATAGGTATAGTGATTGCACTTGGTGGAGAAGGAATCAAAGATCACCTCAGGGTCTTGAGCTTGGGTGACTAACTTCCCTCAAGTCTCAGCTAACATCCTACCTTCTATAGGAAGCCTTTCCTAGTCTATCATCTTAGTGCCTTCCCTTTGAGATTATCTCTGGGACTGTTTGCATGTTGTAACCCCACTAGACTAAGAGATAACAGTTCTTTTCTTTTTATCTCCAGTACTTAATAAGTTGTGCTAAGGGTGGCACATAGTGAGTGCTTAATAAATGCTTGTTGACTAACATAGTATGTGCTTGATAAATGCCTATTAATAGGATGGTGGTAATGAAATCCTAATAAAGCTGCCCCCAGCCCCAATATTCTAACTTCCTTATGGGTCCGACTGAACAGCAGGCATGTCCTGATTTAACCACACAATCTGACTCTAACCACACCATAGGCCCCCAGACTCAATATAGCTACTGTCTCCTACATAGCCACTGACCTGCCCCCTCCCCACTCAACACCCTAATTTCCTCATATATGCCTGACTGCTCACTATAACAACAGATGTGTCCATGAACTCATATTTTTCACAGAAACAGCAGATGTGTCCATGCGATGGGATCCCAGCCACTGCCCCAAACCCCATTCTTCATATTTCCCACAGAAACAGCAGGTGTGTCCATGCATTTGGCCACAGTGATATCCATCTAGTCCTAGACACAACCACAATACTCAGCCAATCGGAAAGCAGCACCACCAGGATGCCCAAGCAAGATATAGATCAAGATATAGAACAATAGAAGGAACTTTCCTTAAGTAGGCACCTGGAAAGTAATAGCAAAAGGTGTCCTTTAGGTGAACTTAGGTCATAGAGAGACTTATTATAATATCATTATCATACATACATGTATACCCCCCAAATGGGTTTTTCTGTCTGTATTATGGGTAACGACATGCACAGTTCCACTGAGGCTGGGACCACTCCCCTATTACCTAATTCCTTAACAAATCCTTCCTGCTTTTTTAATATTCATAATTTCTGTTATGTAATCAGCATCATTACACTATAAATTTGCCTATGTTGTTTTACTAAGCTGCTGGTTCCTCTTGGAACCTAGCCCACTTCTGAAGGGCATCAATCTTCAGTAAGTGCCTATATTTGGATTAGAGGTGGTCTGACTGAATTCTTTGAGACAGTGCCACCACAAAATACCATGAAACCGCAATAGTGGTGTCATTAACTGAAATAGAGAAGTGAGGACAAGCAAAGGTGATGAGTTTCATTCTGTACATATAGAACTGGAAATAAGAATGAGATATTAAGGTGAAAGGTCTATCAGGGAGCTGGAGACTGAGGCTAGAGTAATAGAATTAGAAGTCATCAGTATAGAGGTGATAAATGAAGCCATTATGGAGTAAAATCTTTATCTGGGGAGAGAATATAGAAAGGTAAGATTCTGGAATCAAAGACGGAGAAATTTAGAAATGGGAAGGATCTTAGTGATCATCTAGTCACCCAACATTCCCTCATTTTAATAGATGAGCAAACTAAGGCGCATAGGAGTTAAATAACTTTATTAAGATCACACAGGTAGTGAATGGAATTCAAGTCTTTGACTCCAAATATAATGCTCTCCTAAGTGAGGTTGGTGACCTGCACAGCCCTCACTCACTCAAAACAAAGTCAAGTGCAAGTCATATCATCATTTCTCTGATGGCATGGTCTTCTTTGGCAACAAAGGACAAACACACAGTGCTCTCCTAGACTGTGTCTTGACTCCATAGTCCTTTGCCTAGCCTAGAAAAATAACTCATTTGTTCTTTCCTTAAGTCTCCAGAGAAGGAGGTTTTCACTCCTCCTTTGATAAACATTTTAATCTTTCTAGTCTCCTATGACTTTCTCTTAATATTTAATCTAAAATCTTACTGCTCTATAAATCTGGTCTTGCTAATTCCAGTACTCTGACTAAATGTTTTCTTTCTCCTTTCAATAACTCAGTGAAGTAGTGAAATTATTATTAACCCCTATTTTACAGATGAGGAAAATGAGGTTCAGAGAATTGAACTTTTCCAAGGTCACAGAGCTACCAAGAGGCACACCCGGGACTCAAGCCCAAATATTATTTTTTTTTCCATCCACATTCATAAGTATATAACTTATAGTTGATTGTTTGTTTGTTTTTGAGACAGAGTTAAGTGACTTGCCTAGGGTCCCACAGATAGTAAGTATCTAAGGTTGGATTTGAACTCAGGTCTTCCTGAATCCAGAGACAGTCCGGCTCTGTCAGTGAGCCACCTAGCTGCCCCACATAACTTAGAGTCTTCAGAGCCTTGACTGGAGAACTGAGATATTAAGGGACTTCTTCCTGGTCATACAAGGAGTTTCTTCCCAGGCCCTTCCAGAATCTGTCTACTTATTATAAAAAATAAGATGATTCCCAACTGAGGAGATTAAAGTTTAAAAAGGGTGCTGCATGTATTATTTCTTTTGATTCTCACTAGTCCATGACATAGATACAATACAGTATCTCCAAGTGAGTCTCAGAGAGGCTAAGAGACTTGATGAGTGTCACATAGCTATTAAATGTCAGAAGAGAAATTCAAACTCAGGTTTCTTCAATACGTTTTCCACTACCTATTGCCTTTCCACTACCCTGTACTTACTCCCTCAGAAGAAGAGAAAAGAAGTCCAAAGAGGACACCCCACCCCTTAGGGGATGGGATGAGGAAGATGAAGGAGCTAAGGAGCAGAAGAAGCAGTTATTTAGAAAGGAGTAGAATGAGGAGAGAGCATTGTCACTAAAACCAGGGAAATAGAGAATATCCAGTTACTGCACAGCAATTGCATCCATATACACCATGTACCAGCCAAACTGGCCTAGTTCCCTGGACATGATATTCCATCTTCCAGCTCTGTGTCTGCACAGGCCATCTGTTCCCTCTGCCTGGAATGCTATTCTCCTTCCTCATCTCCGCCTGGTAGAATACCTATTTCCTCCAAGGTTCAGATCAAGTGTCACCCCCACCCCAGGAGTCCTAGCTTGATCCCTACGAAGTTGCTAGTGTCACTTCCCTCCCCACCCCCAGCCCAGAAATTACTTTGTCTATATTTTTCATTGAATAATCTGCGCTTATGATGTTTCTCCCCATTAGAATGTAAACAACTAGAGAATATGGATTGTTTAGTTTTTATCTCCAGTATCTACCACCAGTACCTGGTAGCTAGTAAGTGATTGTTAAGTGTTTTTTGAGTGTTAGAGGATATAGATAATAACAACAAGAACAACCTATTTAGAAAGCTCTTTAAGATTCATACAGTCTGACTTTGGTAGACTTAGCTCTTCTCAGCCATGCGAGGATCTAGGACGACTCCAAAAGACTCATGATGTAAAAGGCCATCCCCATCCAGAGAAAGAACTTTGGGGTCTGAATTCAGATAGAAGCAGACTGTTTGCCCTCCTTTTCTTCTGTTGTTTTGTCTTGTCCCTTTTTTCTCATGGTTCCTCCCATTGGTTCTAATTTTTCTTTTCATCATAACTAATGTGAAAATGTTTAATATGAATGTATAAGTACAGCCTACATCAGATTACACAGTCTTGGGGAGGGGGGAAAAGAGGGAGAGAAAATTAAAAACTCAAAATCTTATGGAAGTGAATGTTGAAAACTAAAAATAAATAAATGTTTATTGACTGACAATAATATTTATCATATTTATTCCATAAGATAATTATGAGAATCAAATGAGATAAGATATACAGTGTTTTCCAAATCTTAAAGTAGGCATTTTTATTTTATTTGTTTTAAATAAAACAAATGTGTTATTTTAAAAAAAGATTTATACAGTCTGTGCCTTCCTCCCAACGCCTGTGAGATTAACAGATAAGGAAACTGATCCTCTGAAAAAAGAAATACCTTGCCCATGATCACACAGCTAGGAAATATCTGAGGTTCAGTTTAAATCCCACATGTTTTCTCACTCCCAAGTCCTGAGTCTGATCCACTGCAGCAGAAAGGTCAAGGACAATACAGAATGAGAAAGGCCAAAGTATTCAGCAACTCACAGGTTGCTGGTCATCTTGGGGAGTGATGTTTTAGTCAAGTACTGAAGTTGGGCAGTGTGTGAAGAAATGGAAGCAATAAAAGCGAGTCACTCTTTCTAGAAGTTCAGCAGTGAAGGAAAGAAAAGCTTTCAGAGGATGACAAGGTTGAAAGTTTGGGAGGTTTTTCTTAGTTGGTATAAGGTAAGAAGACTAAATATAATTGAAAGTTTAAGTATATGGCTTACTTAAAATACATTCTAGAGATACCTATAAAAACCTTGAAAATTTCCATTTTCTTGAATTATCCATGCATGTTCCCATTATTGGCACAGATAACCAAGAATTAACTGTAATCTATCTCCTGCTCTCTGGGCTACTGTAGCACTAAAAATGATAACAGATGGGAAAGTGTTTGAAGATTGGATAAGTTTTTGACTTTGATACTTGGATGGGTCTGTGGTTTTATCATGGTTACTCATTCCGCTGAAGCTTATCTCCTTCCATGTAATCCTTCTTTCCTCCATATCTGCCCAACCTAATGAAAGATATCCTCTGATGATTTTTTGTTATCTTGGGGGTACCAGTACAGACTTCTGACTGTCCATATGTTGGTCCTCATTCTTGTTACATAACCCACCTTATAAGTCCTCTAGTTATATGTGTCAAAAATTGCATATAAACTAGACTTAGTTTCTCATTTCTACTCTGCCGTTCAGACAACAGACTTCTGGTGAATGGCAGAATGAGACATGAGTCATCAGGCAAGTGTCCTAGAGTGCTGTTTGGGAGAGATACTAAGGAATCAGTCTAGCAGGGTCATGACAGAGAGGGAGACTAAAAAAGTGACTAGAGTATAAAGGGACCTGCATTCTGATGCCTGGCACATGTCTGGTCAAAGAGGTCCTGATTTGTGGGAGAGAGGCATGGGTTAAGGTGCAAGAGAAATTTTGCCAGGAAGATAGGTGAGTGCAGAGTACACTTGTACTTTAGCTAAATTCTTCCAATTCAAGGTAGGAAAGAGGCAAAAATTGATGTCTATACCTCTGTGCTTGATGTCGGTGTCCTTGATCCTCTCTTGGATGTGTGAGGATGGTTGAAGGTTGGACCATTTAACCCTGCCCCTGTCTGTTCTACAGGTGATCACCTACTCCAGCCGTCAGGTCTATAATAATTTGACTGAGGAGCAGAAAGGACGTGTAGCCTTTGCTTCCAACTTCCTGGCAGGAGATGCCTCCCTGCAGATTGAGCCTCTGAAGCCTAGTGATGAGGGCCAGTACATCTGCAAAGTGAAGAATTCAGGGCGCTACCAGTGGAACCGTGTCAACTTGAAAGTCCTAGGTAAGACAACTGTCCTAGGGGAATTCCCTACTGCCATGAATGAACTAGGTAGACCTACGATGTATGCACAATACTGACTGGCATTTCCTGGACACTTCCATTCTGTGGCAATGCCAAAGAATTTACTTTCAGGCTGGGATCTTCTTCAGAGGGCACCTAGTCTTATCTCCAGATCTCCAAATAGGACCTCATTAAATCTTCCTCTGAAAACGTGCTTATTCTGTTTTTTGACTACCACCAGTGAAAGAAAATTAATCATCCTCTTTGGCAACATATTCCAATATTTAAGAATCTTCTAGAGAGTGAACATGATTTCTTAGGTGTAACCTAAATCCTACCCCATCCTTCCCATAAGCCCACGGAATTCATTTCTGCATATTCTATGTTGGTTAAAGACAACTAACAGCTTCTACGTAATTGCGCCCCCCCCATGTATATTTACCTAGAACTGTTTTCCTTATTACTGAAATCCTACTTAACTCGTTCTCCTGAATTCCTTTATTTCAATCACAGAATCTTACAGTTAGAAAGAATCTCTGAGGTGAAAATATAGTAAAAAGAGTGCCGTGTTTGGGATTGAGTGTGTGAGTTCAAATCCAAGATCTGCTGCTTGCTATTTGTTGAGTGTTAAAAGAGAATATAGATAACAACAATAGCAACATATTTACAAAGCTCTTTAAGATTCATACAGCCTGTGCCTTCCTCACACAACCTTGTGAGGTGAACAGATAAGAAAACTGATGCTATGAAAGAAAAAATACCTTACCCATGATCACACAGCTAAGAAATATCTGAGGCACAATTTAAATCCCACCTGTTTCCTGACTCCCAAGTCTGAGTCAGACTCCCTGAAACTGAGCCACTACAGCAGCACAGTCAAGAACAATCTCAAATCCAAGACCTACTTACTATTTGTTGAGTGTTAAAGAGGATATAGATAACAATGACAATAACAACATTTTATAAAGCTCTTTAAGATTTTAAGCAAGTCATTCAATATCTCTGGATCTCACTTTTTACATCCATAAAATGAGGAGGTCAGACTAGATTATGCCTATAAGATTTTACTGCTCAAGGTTGTGACCTTGGTAGCAAGTGGTAGAGCCAGGATTTGAATCCAGGTCCCAAGGTACTGATGGGGATGGGATCTGAACCCTAAAGGAAAATACCACGTCTTTGAAAGCAAATTCAGTCCCTGAATTTTCCCATACATTTCAATAGCCCAGATCACTGGTACCTCTGGTCTACCCCAGCCCACCTAGATTACTTAATTAGCTTAATTGACACTCTTTAATCCCATCCAGATCTTCCCACAGTTTTTTTCTGTATAAAAATATCAGTTCATTGTCATCAAATGCTCAGATTCTTAGAATCTGGTGCACTTGTACTGGCATCGCAAATACCACAGATTCACTAGGAATCTCACCATCCAACCTGTGACTTAATAAACTCAGTACTTGGACTGAAAGAAGGCTTTAGTGGTCAAGGCAGACATACCCTGTACCCTTGAATTTCAGGGTTCCTAGCACCCCAAACCACACAAGTACCTTGTTCACATTCTGTTCACTGCGTCACATTGCTAAGTGATCTAGGGCCAAGCAGAACAAATCGAATCCTCTTTCACGTAAAAGCCTTTCAAATACTAAAAGGATGGCCACTGTGCACTGAATATCTTCACTTCTCTAGGCTAACCATCCCCAGTTCCTTCAGTCAGTCCTCAGATACCATGATCTTGAGGCCTTCACCATCCTGGTCACCCTACACTACATGCTCTCCAATTTACTAATTTCCTTCCTAAAATATGGCACCCAGACAGAACATATATGAAAGAGTATTTTCTTCCCTAAGTCAAAAGTCATATTAGGGTTTGGGGGCCATTATACTATACAATAATTCATCTTAAGGTTTCAATCTAGATTTAAAAAATTAAAAGTAAAAACCTGAACCTTTTTCAGATAAAACATCTAGCCAATTTTCCTTCCTTAACCTTACGTTTGTGAAGATTATTTTAAACCTGAGTGTGAAACTTTACATTTGTCCCAATTAAACTTCATCTCATTAGGTTTGGCCCAATGCTCTAGATTTTTTTTTTATCCTAATTCTGTCATCCAGTCTATTACTTAACCATTCCCCTCTCCAAACTCTCCTTCCCCAAGCTTTGTGACATTTCTGAACTAGATAAGCATGTTATCTATGCTTTTATCCCAGGACATCCAACGTTTTAAACTGTAAAGGGCCAAGAGCAGCTCCCTGGATCACTCTACTTGAGACTTCCTTCCAAACTGACCTAAAGCCATTTCTAGCCACTCTTTGGGTTTAATCATTCAACCAATCTCCTAAAATTCACAATACTATTTATTCTTATCTAATCCAAATGTTTCCATGTTGTTCACATACACAGCAAAAGAGACTGTGTCAAATGCTTTGACTTAAATCTACTTAAACTATATCTTTATGATTTCTTGATCTAGGCACTCTGTCAAAAAATTAATTGAGGTTACTCTGGCATATTAGTTCCTGCTGATTGTTTGTGATCATTGTTTTCTTTTCTACTTGTTTAGTAACCATCCCTTTAAGAATACATTCTCAAATTTTTCCAAGAATTGAATTCAGCCTTACTGGCCTATAGTTTACAAACTCCATCCAATCTCTTTTTTTGAAAACTAGGAAACCAGGACACATTTACTGTTCTTCAGTCCTATAACAGGTTCTCCATAGTCATTTGAAAAACAGTAGTATTGACTTAGCCATCACATCTGGCAGTTCATTCAGTCTCCTGAGATGTAATTCATCTGAGCCTAGTGCCTTGAACTTTTTGAGGGCAACTAGAGGTTCTCTCACTATTTCCTTGTTTTCGTGCAGGTTCAACTTCTTATCAGCCATTTTTATTCTGTCCTTTTCAGTCCAAGGATCTTATTCCTTGGCAGAGGAAACAGTTAAAATGAGTTCCTTCTCTATGTCATCCCTTATACTTACCTGGTCCCACATGAGGAGTAGATCTATTCTGTGATCCTCTTCTTTTGCTCAGTGTAGCTTTAAAAAATCCTTTTTTAAGGTCTTAGCTTTCTTCATCAACCTCAATTCCCTCTGAATTTTAGCATTCTTGACATTTTTACTGGTCCATTGTTTGTTTTTCAGTTGTATCCCACTCTTCATAACCCCATTTGGGGATTTCTTGCCAAAAATGCTCAAGTGGTTTGCTATTTTTCTTCTCTAGCTCAGTTGACAGATGAGCAAACTGTGGCAAACAGGGTTAGGTGACTTGACCAGGGTCACACAGCTCGAAAGTGTCTGAGGCTGGTTTTGAGCTCAGCTCTTCCTGACTCCAGACCTGGGACTCGATTTACCTTGTCATCTAGCTTCACTAATGGACAATTAGAGCCTGACAACCAACAAGGAAAAATAGGGAGTCTGAGAGATAGGAAGCCCAAGGGGAGGTCAAGACTCTTTCAGAGGATACGGAGCAGGGCAGGCATTTTATATATTAATAAAACAAGACTGAGCAATTGGTTCCTGAGTTGCTGTCTCTAAGGATCTGAAGTGCTAGAAGAATCTTACCAATCAACCTTAACAACCTTAACAAACCAAAAAATCTCCTGGCTATGCTATATGTGGCTACTCCTCATCTGGTACAGACCAAAATACTGCCATGTTCTACCATCCTGGGTGAACCTTCAGACCTTCAGATGGTTGTGTAGGTGTGATCTAATTCCTCTGGTGAGATACCCCCATTGGATCACTGGATAAATGTTTGTAGATGGTCTTTAAAAATGTGATTCTTATAATGCCATCTGCCATTGCCACTATCACTATGGAAGTGGATGGAGCCCCACAGGATGAAGGGCCTATTTTTACTTACAGTTAACAAATAATCCTCTCCTCCCCTCCTCAAAAAATCCATACTATATAAACTGTACTTTGGTAGTTATGGGGCCCATCTCCCAAACCATCATTACCATATAACACACAGCTCCCTCCACACTGAAGAATGAGAGCTGCATCTATAAAATGAAATTGTAGAGGGAAAAAAAAATTCAATCGATTGTTGATTTGTATTACTTCGTTTGTTTACTATACCCCATAAAAACAACAACAAATAATTATCTTATTTCATCACTGGCAGGAGGACACTACTATTATCCCCATTTTACAGATGAGGAAGCATCAGAATTTGAACTCAAGTTTTCCTGACTCTAAGTCTAGTGTTCTATTAACCATACCACCTAAAGGAATCTGAAGGTAGTCTTCTAGGTTAAAATGCCACTTATTTCAAGAAATCTAATGTACTTGAAGGTATCTGAAGGTATCCCAGCAGATGAATGATACCTTTGTTCCTGTTTTTAGATTTCTTAAAGTTTACAGTGTTGAATGTTAACCACAAACCCACGTGCTCCCTTTGCTTAGGAAAAATTCCCAGTCACAGGTTTTTTAATATAGTTCATCATTTCTTCCACAGTAAGGACTAGTTGCAAACTAAGAATTAACCGTATTCAGTAGCACTGACAGGAATTGAAAGGGTTGGAGGATGGGAAGACAAGCCAAGGTGGTTGAGGGATGGGGAGGGACTGTCAAATGAAGTTAGTCCTAAGGTGGCCCACCTAGAAACTTACTGTCTGATAATGTGATATTTAATACTTTTTCATTCAGTATAGGGTTGTTTTTTTATTTGCTAGTTTTCCATTTTTTTTCTCTTAATCACATTAATAGAAGATTAACACTTTGAAGAATAAGAATCATTTTTTATGTTTAATATTCTGATAAAAGACTAATTAAGTCACTTTTTACTTAACTCCTTCATAAACTGTTAATACAGGAAGATCTAAGATCACCCCTTCTCTTCCCCATCCCCCTTACAGAGAGGGCAGCCGGCTCAGGGGAGAAATGACTTATCCAAGATCACAGAACAAGTTAATGCTTGAATAATGCAGCTTCCATTTAAGTATATTGAGTTTAATAAATTACTTTATTCACCTAGTGGGGAACAAACATCTAAAAGCCTGGCAGAGTCACTTATCTGATTAAAAATTTATTTTGGCTAAAGCCCTTTGGCCTGCAGAGTGCTGTTGGGCAGTTCAGCTTTTTGAGAGGATGACAGTGCCTGATTGAGGTCTGAATGAAGAAGAGAAATCCCTTTTCATATCTCTCAGTATTCGTAGCACACAGTGTACCCATCTATGAGTTTTAAGAATTAAGAAGCATAAGAAGAATTAAAACTTCAAATACTCATGAAAAATTAATTTATCTTTTAATATCTTTGTGGAGAGTGGGTATGAATCATTTTAACCCCAAGTACCTCTTTTCAGGTTTTAAAATGCCAAAGAATTAAATAAATACAAAAAGGTAATCAGGATACTGAAAGGGCAGATAATGGCCAAGTGATTAAAAAGTGTTCTAGGCACTTCCTAAAGAGGAAGCTTCTCAGACTTCTTTTTACATTCAAATATTTTAATATACATGCTGGGCCTCGGTTAAAAACACCACATGGAGCCATTTGTAAGATGTTAGTGGGTGAACCCAAGCACCCAGGGATACAGAAGGGTAAGTGTGGGCAGTGGATAGGACTTATGCCCTGGAGTCAGGAGGACCCGAGTTCAAATTTGACCTCAGACATTTCTTAGCTGTGTGATCCTAGGAAAGTCATTTAACTGTTTGCCTCAGTTTCTTCATCTATAAAATGAGTTGGAGAAGGAAATGGCAAACTACTCCAGTAAGTATCTTTGCCAAGAAAACCCCAAAGGGGGTCACAGAGAGTTGACATGACTGAAATAACTGAGCACCACAGTACTAACACAGTGGTTGGAAGGGACAGAGATGCAAACTAGTCTGCAGACTATTAGACATAAAAACAAGTGTCTTTTCACTAAACAGTCTGAGTCATAAGCCATTTTCATCATCACTCACAGAACCTGTCAACTTGAATTAATGAGAAGGCAATATAGGAAAACTTATCTTCAGTCAGGGCAAGGAATTTGGATGCAGCAAGCACTGAGGAGCTGGAAAACGGGGCAGGAGGAAGGGTTCTGGGGCAGAGGTTAGAGGGGCCGCCAGTGCAACACAGTTGGGACTTTCTTTGGTTTCCTGTGGTAAACGGTTTCGCCTAACTACTGAAAATCCACTGGAGAAAGCCTGGGCTTCTCAGAAGGGAGAGTTTAGGACATTTACATAATAATCAGAGGCTGGTCAGCCTCAGGCAATTCATGGATCTGGGAAGGAGGATGTGGTCTGCTTCGGTCTGCTGTATTTGACAAACCAGTCCCATTTATATGATGATTGAAGGCCGGCAAAGTGCGTTACATACATTATTGGTTCCTTAGAAAAATGCTGAGGCTATTGTTACTATTACCCCCATTTTATAGATGAGGAAATTGAAATTCCTAGAGCTTGCCCAGACTCACACAGCTAGTGTCTGAACAGAGATTCCAAAACAGGTTTTCGGATTCCCAGTCAGTCCAGCATTTTATTATCTTGCAGGATTCCTTAGAGTGTGGTCTCCTAGACCCCGAGTTGGGGTTGTCTTGTGCCTCTCTTTGTACCGACAGCACTTAGCCCAAATGCCTGGTACCCAGTAAATACTTAATAACTGCTTTCTGGGTGACTGATATTTCAGTGTTGGGATTGGGGGGTATGGATGGGGGAGACCTTGGAGGTCACCTAGTCTAATCTTTCATTTTACAGAAATTTTACATTTTACAGAAAATGAAGCTGTGACCCAGCAAGATTTCCAGTATGGTCAGTTTACCCAATGGCAAACTCTGGAACCATATTTATCTGTAAAATTAAATCCCACAATTCTGTTCATTGCTGCCCAAGGAACCTTATGTGTTCTATGTACACATTTGAATAGGGTATCTTCCCTAATTTTATATTGTTCTTGGTTCAGTGTCAACACAAATAGCTGTATGAAGAGCTGGCTCTCTTCTTTCAACTATTCACTTATTTACAAGGGAGGACTTTATACTGTACAAGTTAATCAGGCTGTCTATTAATTTACTAGGCTAGAGTGCCTACAACAAAATAGGCAACTATGATCTCATAGGTATCCCTAAAACTTAGTCTGAGGGGAACTCTGGCTGGAATAAAACTCAGAAAGGGAAAATATTAAAGAGTCAATATCTTTTCTATTCTTTTAGGTGGGGACATTGTAGATTTAAAAAAGGCTGGTTTAATAATCCCACCTACTACACTTTTCAAATGTATGCTCTACAGCTATACGTAGAAAATGGAGAAATTACTTAGTCAAAACTGGATTTATCAGTATCCTTATTTTGTTTGTGGCCCTAAGACATTTTGTCAAATACTCCACCCTTTAATAAATGGAATTATTACAGCCAGTGGAGTCAGGAAGACTCAACTTCCCAACTTGAAATGTGGCCTCAGACATTTACTAGCTATGTGACTCTGGGCAAGTCATTTAACCCTATTTGTCTCCATTTCCTCATCTGTAAAATGAGCTGGAGAAGGAAATGGCAAACCATTCCAGTATCTTTGCCAAGAAAGCCTCAAGAGAGTCAGACAAGACTGAGTAACAAGAATTAACTAGCTGATCTACTTTTGGCAGAATTTATTTATTTAGTTAACAGATATCTGGATGAATGAAGTCTTCAATGACTTCACATCATGCCCTTGTGCCAGGATAGTGATGTTTTCCAACTCTTCATCTATTTTCTGCATGTGTCTAAGTGACCTGTTGTTTACTTACTCCAGTGACAAATACAAACACTATTTTTTTACTTCATTCATCTTTAACAAAATTCTGTCTACTAGACTTCTGGTTCTTGGATTACTTTGCATCAGTATATCCTTTTGGATAAGTTTTTCCCTTTTTAAGCTTTATTCCAGTCAAAGATCCCCTCTGACCAAGTGTTACTGATACCTATAAAATAAAATTTGCTTCTTTTATTTTAGGCACTATGGTTCACCTTGCTTATTACCTATATTTGTGTGTGTGTGTGTGTGTGTGTATGCACATGTGTGCGTGTGCTCACGCATGCATGTATAGATAGATAGACATCTGACTAATGGGTTTTATTGTTGGCTACTTTCTTCAGTTTCTGCCTCTTACCAAGCATCTGCATTGCTAGTATTCTCATTGTAACAGGCAGTTTTCTCCTCTTCACAGTCCTCTTTCCTTTTACTTTTTTATTTTAAAGCTCTTTTGATTGGATTTGCAAGACTACAGGCAAATATATTTTTGCTTGCTTCTTGTGTGCACTTTATCCCAGATCAAGAGTTCATCATTTCTTTATTTTAAATTGTCATTCAAAAATCACAATTAGTCCTTATATGGAACTAAATCTTAGTATGATTAGATTGTTATTTCCTAGAGGGGCAGGGAGTGTCTTTTGCCTCACATTGTCATCGTTATTTAGTCATTTTTAGCTGTATCAGACTCTTGATCCCATATGGGGTTTTCTTGGCAAAGATACTGGGGTGATTCACCCTTTTCTTCTCCAGCTCATTTTATAGATGAGGAAACTAAAGCACACAGGATTAAGTGAATTGCCCAGGGTCACGCAGTTACTGTCAGAAGACAGATTTGAACTCTGGAATATCTTCCTGACTCCAGGTCAGGCATTCTATAGCCTGTTCCCTCGCTGCCATAAATTAGGTGTTTAATTAATGTTTCCTGACTATGAGCATCACCCTACAACCAGCTGAGCTAACTGACCAGAGAAAACCAGATTTATTGAACTTACAGTCATAGTGTTATTAGTGCCTGTCAACATCTCTTCTAAAATTATTTCTGTGCTTTGAGAAGGGAAAGGTGGAGGGACTGTCTCTACTATGAGGGGAGGGGAGGGAAAGCCACAGCATGGCTGGATTACATGACTGATGGACTAAGAGCTGTCTCAGAGGCTTACCCTTTGGGATCTCTGGTGGCTAACGGAATAATGATGATTCTCATGATGCCAGTGAAACCATCTAAACCCAAATGTGAGCTAGAAGGAGTGCTGACCGAGGGAGGGGACCTGACCTTGCAGTGTGAGTCATCTTCGGGCACAAAGCCTATTGTGTATCACTGGCAGCGCATCAAGGAAAAGGAGGGAGAAGAGGAGCACCTGCCCCCGAAATCAAGGGTTGGTAAGTCATCTTTCTACTTTCTCATCAGACTAGCAGATTGAGTCTAGTATTGGGAGGTAAACTAACTGAATTCTAAATCTGTATTTACTAGCAATTCACTGTATTGAGTAAGTTGCAGGAAGTCAATCACTCCATCTATCAAATGGACATTATGATGGCTTATCCCTGTGTACTTCATGAAAGTCATATGTGATATTCAGAGGCAGTATGGTGCAGTAGAAAGAGCCCTGGATTTGTTGCCAGAAGATCTGGGTTCAAATCTCAGCTCGGCTATGAACTCTCTGTATGATTTTGGATCCATCATATGAGCTCTCTGATAATTACCTGTAAAGGAATAAAATCTACCACTTATATAGTTTTAAGGTTTATAAAACATTTCATGTATGTTACATACTACTCTGTGAGGTAGCTGCTATTGTTATCCCCATGTTCTGGCTGAAGAAACTGATACAGAAAGCATGTTGTGATATGCCTAGAATCACAAAGCTGTTAAGTCTCTTGGGCAAGATTTGAACTCTGGTCTTGGTGCCTCCAAGTCCAGCACTCTATCCACTCACTCTCCCACCTAGCTGCCTTATGGTAGGAATGTTAAAATGTCAATAACAATCCTTGCACTACTTTCCTATGCTGTTATGAGGAACTAAACTTGAAACAATAAAACTCTCTGTAAATTCAAATTACTTTTATTGACAGGATAGAGCAATCCAAGTCATTTTTATTTTATCTTACTTGGTATTCTCTAGAAGCCCATCATCCCTTGTTAATTTTAGGAATGTACCTAAAATAAAATGCCCCCCAATTTCTCCCCATTAGTTAATAGTGAATTTTATTGGTCATTCAATCAACTTCTATTTATTAGTTACTAATGCCCACAATGCTCAAGATGCAAAATTTAGGTAACCATAAGCCTCCCTAGGAAGAACTTATAATCTGTCTTTCTGTTTTGTGTTAAGACTATGAAAACCCTGGGCGGGTTTTGCTGCAGAATCTTACTTTGTCTTCCTCTGGACTGTATCAATGCACAGCCCGCAATGAGGCGGGGAAGGAAAGCTGTGTGGTTCGAGTGACAGTGCAGTGTGAGTATGGGAGGGCGGCGGAAGCAGCGTAAGTATGGGAAAGCAGCAGAGGAAAAAGAAGTCCTGCTCTCTTGAGTCTCCCTGTACCAAGTACTATATTTCAGGGATAGAAAATCTAAGGTCAAGATCAAAGCTCTTTTTCCCAGAATGATTTCATAATTTTCCATTCTACCTGAGCTTGGGAGTATACTTGCAAACAAAGGTGAAGAATTTACCAATCCATCAAATGTATTTAGTAACCTTACTACCTTTGGGGAGGAGGACCACAGGGAGCCAAAGAAAATCTTTCTCTCTCTCTCTCTCTCTCTCTCTCTTCTGGCTGGCCTATACCACTACTCATCAAAGACAATAAAAGTTTGTTTTGGTTTTTTTGCAAAGATGGGTTTGATTGCTGGGGGGTGGGGAGCAGAAGGAAGGAAGTAGAAGGGAAAGAAAAAAGATACTTGTGAATTTTTTAAAAATAAAAAGTTAAAACACACACACACACACACACACACACACACACACACACACACACATACACACACACAAAATGTCCCTAAAGATATAGTTCTGAATGTGGCATTTTAATAATTTGCCATAGTCAGTTTGACAGCTTTTGATTTTCAAAGAGGAAGTCTACACTCTAACCACATTAGGGGACTGTCAGGGTCTACTTAATGTAGCAAGCAGTTTGTTAGCCTCACGATCTGAAGATCTTTCAGTGTAACCCTTCTAAGAGTAATTGAATGCTGGTATTTTTTTAAAGGATGTCAGAGTATATATGATGACCCCATGGGCATAGGGGTTCCAGCTACTACAGATTGGTATCAAGATAAACTATTTGATGACATGTGGGCAACTGATTCACTTAATAGAAACTCCAAGCATTTCCTATGTAGGGTGAAAATCTTGGTTTAGGGAGTCTCCAGACCTAAACTACTTAACAGATATAATCTGCCTTAACCTCTATAAGCCTCCATTCTCACATCTGTAAAATGGGAATAATAAATTCCAACCTATCTATCCCTATGGCAGATGAAAAACAACAAGACTGAAGAAACAAAGGTTTGTTCTTTCGAGCATATTGATTTATTAGGCAATGCATGGTAACTGCCCAACAAACAAGGCCCAGACCTTCTTACCTTACACCCCAACCCTGAATAGATAGGAGATACATTTTTATACATTAAAAACAATTAATCAAATAAGATCAACTAATTAAAAGGAAACGATAAGACATTAGGTAGTCTAATTTCTAATAGGAGGAAAGATTGGGGACTTTCCAAGTTGGGACGTGAAAGTGAACAGGTGTGAAATTCCCTGAAATCAGGAAAGGAGGTGTCTCACCCCTCCCATATGTCTGTAAGCAATCAAAGGAACATGGAAACGATAACTGATTGATCAGTACAGGGTCAATTTTTAGACAAGACATATGGATTGCTTGAGACGTACAATTGTGAGAAAACTCCTTGCATCAGTCTTTGGATCTCACTAAGTTTCTGGTCAGCATAACTTTGGTCCTTGGTTAAGGGTCTCTAAACAGCAAGTGGAGGTGATCCAGTTTCCCAGATATGCAGGGCTAGGTTCTAACGGTACAAGAAGGTTTTCTCCCAGCTCCCACAATTGAATAAACTTTTCTCACAAGACAAAATTTGAATTAGACCCATAATTGAATAAAAGGTATTTGAGCTAGCTCCAGAATTGAGTCATAAGATGAAGTCAGTGTGGTTCAGCCAATGTCCACTTACACTTGCTGTTCTCATCCCCTCATTCCTTCAGCACCCCCCAAAGTTGTGAATAAAGTACTTCATAAACTGAAGGATACAATGTGAATGTGAACCGTCATTAGTTTATTAATTTTATTATTGTTGTTGGGCTAGATACAGAAATTTATAGGCTCTGAGTATAAACTGGGGTAGAGAAATACCAAGCAGTTCAATGAAGTCCCAGCCCTGCCTGAATTCTACGTCTAAGTTCCTGTGGCTAGAAAATCTAAGGTCAAGATCAAAGCTCTTTTTCCCAGAATGATTTCATAATTTTCCATTCTACCTGAGCTTGGGAGTATACCTGACTCTAAGCCAAGGACTCCATTTTAATTCATTTTTATTATGGGGAAAGGAGAGAGAAGAAAGAGAACAAGAAAGAAAAAGGATATAAGCAGAAGGTTAATTTGCCAATCCCTAGAACAGTTGCTCCAGAGCTTAGTATTTGGTAGCAAAAATATAGAAAATGATAGTGACTCACCCCAGAAAAGGATGGTGGTGGTTGTTTTATACTCAAAAGGGAAGCACTCCATAACCCAATCTGAGGTTGGTGTTTTCTAAGTATATGATTTTCTCAGCTCATGTCCAGTTCTGATTCTACTTTCTGAGGAAACAGATGTACAAAGCTTTGGCATGATTGCGGGTGCAGTGACGGGTATGGTGGCTGGAGCCCTGCTGATTTTCCTATTGATATGGCTACTCATCCGAAGAAAAGACAAGAATAGATATGAAGAAGAAGAGAGACCCAATGAAATCAGGTAAAAAAAAAGATCTCCAAACCTTTTCTAGATATTTCACTTCTTTTTCTGTTTCCCTATTACCTCAGGGTTTTTCTTCCCACTGCCTTAATGCCCACATCTAGTTACCCCCAAGTCTAGTTGATTCTCCTTCCCTAACATATCTTAAACATGTTCTGTTCTCAGTATTCATTCTGCCACAAACCTGGTTCAGGCCCTTTCATCTGGATCACTGTAACACCCTGCTTGCTGGTGTCCCTGCTTTTAGACTGTCTTCACTCTGATCCACCCTTCGCATAGCTGCCAAAATCATTTTCCTAAGACACACACATCTGACCCTGACACTCTGCTGCTCAAGAACCTTTGATGACTTTCAAGGACTCAGTAAAACTCAGCCTTAAACAATCTAGCTTGCATCTACCTTGTATAACCTTCCCTCTCACATTTTGCATTCTAGCAAGGCCAAGCCATTCCCAAACAACATTCCATATTGATAAGCCACCCTGCATACCTAAAATATTCTCTCTTCTGAGAACTTCCATTGGGGCTAAGCTCAGGTGTTGCTTTGATAACTTTACCCACTCAAATCACCTTTACTTCTCTGTGTAAATTATATTCCACCTGTACCCAACCCCAATAGAGCATAAACTCCTGTTTTATTCCCCGGCATCTAGTGTACTGCACAGAGTAAGAGCTTAACAAATGTTTGGTGACTTTGGTTGAATTGAATTCTAGATCTAGCTTTGTGGTTATCAACAATACCATGGCAAGCACTCCCAATTTCCTCTTAGCCATGCATCAGATTCCTCAAATTGAATATTCTTTTAGTTAGAATATAATACTTAATAAAGAGCTTTACTGGGTCACTCCTAAGACAGTAAAGAAACCTAGAATTCTTTTAGTAGCCAGAAGGTAGCAGGATATCATAGGAAGAGCACTGGACAAGAAATCACCAGTAGGTCCTAACCTTTATTCTGCCAAGAACTAGTTATGAGACTTTGAGCAAGTTAAAACCTATCAGAGCCTCAGTTTCTTCAAATATAAAATAATGATACCCTACCAATGTAATGGAACTGCTGTTAGGACTGAATGGGATTAGCAAAAGTGAAAACACTGTGAAAGAACTATACAATTAATTGGAAGGTCAAGGACTAGGACACTCACTCAACTCTGATTTATTTGTATGTTAAAAATTTTCATGGGTTCTCAAAGTAGGACAGTATCTCAGAAATCATTTTACATCTATTTACAGTATAAATCTCCTTTACAACTACAAATGTCTAAGCTTTGCTTAAAGACTTATAGAGATCAACAGCTTACTGTTAGCCAAACAGGTCTATTCCACATTTGTTAGAAAGCTTCTCTTCATATTGAGCTGAAATCTCTTTTCCTGGTATCTTCCACTCCTTGGTTCTGTTCTCTAGAGTAAAACAACAGAAGTCATTAATTCCCTTTCCTATCATAAGCTTCTACCTTTGTTCACAGGAAACCTATACAGGTTACACTTAACAGAGGCTATCTAAGGTTCCACACAGAGATGTGACCTTGCTTCTGAATTACCTTTCTCAGTCTTTTTCTCTTTCTTGTTTGTTTTCTATCAACATTTCCTATTATCTCTTTTTATCTCATTGCCCCAGCAGATACACACAAACATGGAGGCACCATCCCCTCAACAGATTCCTCATCACATTGATTGAAAACCTTCCCCTCTAACCTCACTAACACCTTTTCTCTTACCTTAATGCACAATGCCCCACATACTCCAGTAAACTCTTTTTAGGGCTGAGCCTACAACCAACACCCCTCAGCAGGAAGTCCTTGAGAACATTTCTCATACATTCCTTTCTCTTTTTGATGCTGTCACTACCCTGATTCAGGCCCTCATTATATAATGCCTGGGAGTAGGTCTTTCTGACTCCTCTGTCTTCTACTGACCTGTCAAATAAATATTCCTAAAATGCTTGTCTGATCACTCACCTCCCCCTATTAAATAAACTCTAATCATTTCCTTTATCTCCATAATCAAATATAATATCCTGTTTGGTTTTTTAAAGCCCTTCAAAACCTGGCACATAACATTTGTAGTCTTGTACCTTACTCTCCCTTCTACATACCACGAATCAGATCCAGTGATAGGGCCTCTTCCTGTTTCTTAACAGAACATTCCACCTTCTGACCAGGCATTGTCACCGGCTGTCTCAAATGCCTGGAATTCTCTCCCTCCCTATCGCTGGCTCCTGGCTTCCTTCAGATCCTAGCTAAATTTCCATCTTCTACAAAAAGTCTTTCCTGATCCCTCTTAATGCTAGTGACTTCCCTCTGAGATTTATTTCCAATTTATTCTATTTATATCTTCTTTGTACATAGTTGTTTGCATGTTGTCTTCCCCATTAGACTGTGAGTCCCTTCAGAACAGGGACTGGTTTGTTTTTTTTTTAATTTTGGCTTTTATTGCTACTTCCAGTACTTAGTACAATGCCCAGCAGAAAGTAACACCTTAATAAATGCATGGTGATTGACTTGAGAAGAGCATCTCTGAACTTAAATTCAGGACTTCTCTCCTGAATTTTAATCGCCTCTGATTTCTGTCTGCAGAGAAGATGCTGAGGCACCTAAAGCTCGACTTGTAAAACCCGGTTCCTCATCCTCCGGCTCCAGGAGTTCCCGTTCTGGCTCCTCCTCCACTCGCTCTACAGCCAATAGTGCTTCCCGAAGCCAGAGGACACTATCCAGTGAGGCTGCAGCCCAACCAGGGGCAGCCTCCCACCCCTACAGCTTGGTGGGGTCAGAAGCAAGAGGCCCAGAGCCAAAGAAAGTCCATCATGCCACCCTATCCAAAGCAGGGACCATCCCCAGCACGGTTCCCAATCAGACCAGAGCCTTCCAAACTGTCTGAGTTGAGATGGACACTCCTCCCATATTCTCTCCTGATGGACAGTCTTGGGATACTCCTGGTTACTTGGAACTGTCACCAGCTACCCAACCCCTTCAGGGTAGGGAAAAAGGTCATTGAGGTGACTGCAAACATTGCAAAGGATGTGCCCATCTGAGTACTTTGTTTCAAAAGGGCACCAAATAAGGATGGGATGTACAGAGTAATCTACAAAGAAGCATTTCTTTACGCTTTAAGACTGGAATGGGCCAAAGAAGCTCATTCCTACCTATCTCTTAGCCCGGATACCTGGGGAGGGATGAGCATGCTAGGGTCTATTTGGCATCACTACTCTGATTTACTATTTCCAATAAGAAAAAGGGTTTTGCTCATGATTTGCTATGCACCTGTATTGACACCTGTTGAGTTACTAGGTTTATGCAAATATCCAAACAGGGTCCACAGAGATGTGGATTATTCAGACAGCCTTAGTGTTCACTCACCTGCCCAGTCTAGTTGGTTCACCACTTCTAAGAACACTGAAACACAGAACCCTGACTCTCATCCTGATTTGAGTTCACTTGGGAGGCCTGGCTCACAGTTTTAACAGGGGAATTGAAGCAGTTCAAGAAAAATATGAAGCAAAGAAGTCTTTCCATATTCGACCTGCCTGGAATCCTCTTACTTAATGGCAAAGTTCTGTAACAAACAAACTGATAACTTTCCAGGGACGTTAATGATATAAATAGTGTTTTTGTTCAGGGGATTTCTGAGAAATATCAAGAACCTAGTTAGAAGGCAATCTTGGCTTTTCTTTCTTTTCTATCTACCAGGATTTTTGCTTTGGGGATCTCTATAGAAAAAGAAAGTTCGTTACATGTTCTGAAATAGTACTAAGTGGTCTTCAAGCTAGAAGGGATTCTTAGTGGGTAATTCACATTTATAGAGTGCTTTATAGTTTGGAACATACCTGGGCCCTCCCAATCCCATGAATAGTGCAAATATTCTTCACCCTGTATTTCAGATGAATAAACTGAGGTTCAGAGGGGCTCAGTGAATTACTTATTGCTACCCTCGACTTGAACCCAGTTCTCCCAGCTGTTCGTTTAGTGCCCACTTCACATGCTGCCTCTCACACCGTGCTGCCTCCGAATGTCATAGAAGTCCCCTGAAATGCCACCCTTGTCTTCTCTTCCTGAGGCCACAAGCAACCATATTTCAATACCAAATGAATAACAAGAGGATTGACTTTTTCAGTCTGTTTCTAAGGAGTGCTAAGAGGTTTCTAAGAAGTACTGTCTCCACTTGGAGAATTCTGCCTCCTACTTTTTCCATAATAGCTGTGGCTCTAGAAACCTTGTGTATTCTTGGGCTTTGAATGATCTTTCAGATCAGGGCTTGACAACCTTTCTGATGGTAAATATTAAGTATTGCCCAATCTTGGGAGTCTGGGAAGGAAGGAAACTAGTTTTTATTAAGCTGTTTCACTGGCTAAGCATGGTGAATACAGAGACAAGCAACGAATTCCTATTCCAAGGGTGACAGACAACGTAAGAGTGTGGGAGGAAATGTAAAATGTACCTGGCCTGAGAAGTGAATAGGGCCAGGAAGGTGGAGCAGGTGGTGATAAGTAGGTGGTTTGACCAATAAGACAGCATCTGTCTAAATCTTAGACAATTAGCAGAGATCAGTGCTCCTTTAGCTAAAGGTAACTGTGTGCAACAGAAAACCAAAGTTAGGAAAGGATTTTGTGGTGGGAGGGCTGGCTGGCCAAGTAGTGGTCAGGCTTGATTTTCTCTCACTTAGCTCAGAGGTTAAGCTCCTGGCAGCTAACCACTAATCAGTTAGCATCTTAATGGGGAAGGGTAAGAATCCAGTAGCAACGGTGAATAAAAGTTGGTGTGGGAATGGGTGGGGTACTGCCAAATCAAATTTCTTTCTTCATGGTTTTGTCTACATTGTTTCAAAAATCATCTCTTCCTTAAGTAGATATAATTTCCCCTTCCAGAGCTGGTGACACTATACACCCCTTCCCCCTTGCCACAACACACATATGCAATCCTCAAATTTCACTGTCTACTGAGGTGTCCTTGGGAATCATTAGTGGAGTAGAACACAAGGGCAGAATCCTAAGAGAGAAAAGGTAGAGCTAAAGATGGAAATCTATATATGTATAGCTTCTCAAATGAGGGTCTGGGTATTAAAGTATATATTCGAATGGAGATAGTAGTTTCATTGGCAAGTACTTAGCAAGGTTATTGTCCCATCAGTCTGGTTTTCCATTCCCACAGTTAACTCCTGGTTCATCACACAATATTATATTCAAGCATTACACCCGTACTGGCTTTATATGAAACAAAGCGGAAAAAAAAGTGGAGTGGTGGGAGCAAGGCATTACTCTGTGGAATCTGCCTTAGAACTTATCCAGCAACACCATCAACTGAGTTAAGATCATATTGGAATTCACAGGCCTAGATTTTCCATGGAGGCCTCCTTTATATCTTCAGTCAATACTTATTTCAGATTTTGATTAGTGTCCCAGATTTCCATACTCTCTGTTTCCTGCCTATGTCTTCATCGATATAAGTTTGTCCTCTCTGCATGAAGAGAAACAAATTTGGCTCTTCCGAGAAGTCTAGTTATCAGAAGACTAAAATATCTGTCCAATGCTCCATTTATTTTGGAACTCTTTTGGCCCTGGAAGTGTACAACAGATTCATAGCACAGATTGTTACCCTGAAAGTAAGAATTACGAAGGAAAGCTGCTAGAGTATTTATTTAGAGAAGCTTTACCTAATACTCTGGAGGTCTGAAGATAAAGGCAGATCTATTGTTATTCCAATCTATATTCCATTAACCACTGATTCTTTAATAAGGGACCAAAAAACCCCCAAAGTTGGAAGAAACTTTGTGCATGAAGGACTATTTGGTTTGCAAAAAGAGGATAAAAATGGAATGCTGATAATGTTTAGAAAGAAACCATTTTAATAAAATATATAAACCAAACAATTTTATATATTAATGTATTTAAGACAACTAATGTTACACTGTATATAAACTTTTAAAGTAGAGTCGCTATATGTCTTTTTTTTCATTTCTTTTGCTAAACTGAATTTATTCCTCTCTTACCTCATAGTGTTTAGTGTGTCTGGGACTATTTGAGCAATATGGAAGCCAAATATTTATTTGATTCTTTTGAATCAATAGCTTTTAAAAAAAATAAAGATGATGCAGTAGGAGAGTCTGCAGTTCATATAAACTGTATTGGGGAAAGTGTTTATCAGTTCTATTGTTCAAATGAAGAACTGAAGGACAGAAATAGACTTGAATATGATTAATCTGAGGGCAACTAGGTATTGAAATGGATAGAATGCCAGGCCTAAAGTCAGGAAGACTCATCTTCCTGAGTTCAAATCTGGCCTTAGACACATACTACTTGTGTGACCCTGGGCAAGTCACTTAACCCTGTTTGCTTCAGTTCCTCATTTGTAAAATGAACTGGAGAAAGAAATGGCAAACCACTCTAATATCTTTGCAATGAAAACCCTAAATGGGCTCATAAAGAGTGAGACATGATCAAAAATAACTGAACATGATCAATTTATCAAAACAAAAACATGATAAGATAGTACAACACAAAATTGCCTTTCAGATATGGGAAGGCAGGTGGAGGTCTAGCCCTAATTAACTTTTCAGTGTGTCTGCAAACTACAAGAACTTAATACAATTTATTTACAAAACAAAATTGGAAGTCTGGGTTTCCAGAGTAATGACCTCAGCTTCTTTTCCCCACTAAACATTGTAGAAGTCCAGCAAAGGCAGGGATATTACTAAAACAATAAAGCCATTCCTTGAATTTACTTAACATGAAAAGATTAATTTCTACAACCCACTATCAGGTCAGGAGAAAATAGATAGATGGAATATTTTGTCTGTTCACTAGATTAAGAAACAGTTTCAGAGAGGCTAAAAGGCTTTCCACATGGCCAGAAAACTAAAAATATTCATTTATTCATTCAAAAACATTAAGTCTATACGGTGTGCACAATGCTGTACCAGCTCCCATAGGACATGGTCCCTGTCTTGTAGTAGCATAACTTATAAACATAAGATCACAGACTTAGATCCAGAAGAGACCTTGGAGGTAGGTCATCTAGTCCAACCTCTGCCTTTTATAGGGAAGGAAACTGATGCCCAGAGAGTTTAAGTGATTTGCCCAAGACCATACTATCACTAAGTGGCATATCGAGGATTCGGACACAGGTTCTCTGGACAAAATTTAGTACTAGATGACTATGATAAAGATACTGGATGGTAAGTGAATTAAAGAAGGGAGTGCCCAACAAAAGATTCTGGGAGGTGAAGAAGAAAGCATAGGTGGCATTTGAGGGTGGGTGGCATTTAAAGGGTAGATAAGAAATAAACTAGCTAAGAGGGATGGATATTTCAGGCTTAAATAACAGCATAAACAATGACTAGAATCAGGAAAGACCAGTGCGTGGGAGGCACAGAGAAGAAGTAATACAATTTATCTGGCTAGAGAAAAAATTGCAAGGAGGGCACTAATATGAGATAAGCTTGGAAAAGCAGGGTAGTGAAGGATCAGAGAAGGACTTGAATGCTATTTGAACTTTACACCATGTGCATAGGATGCCAATGAAAAGTTGCAAGCAAAATGGTGAGTCACATGAAGACAAATCATAGAGAAGATTAGTCTGGTAGTAGCCTGAAGAAGGTAAATTGGAGGCAACAATAAGGAGGTTATTGCCATAGTCTAGTCTGAAGGGGTATATTTGAAGTATAGCAATGAGAAAAGAGAGGGAACAGATGTGAAAGAGATTGTGGGGGTGTAATAGGCAGGGCTTGGGAAGTGTTTGAAAGAAAGGAAAAATCAAAGATAACCCCAAAGTGTTCAACGTGGAATCACTGATAGAAATAAAACTGTTAAAAAGATTTAGAGGGGAAGGTAAACTCAGTTTTGGACACAGTAGTTTTGAGATGTTGTTAAAGCTAATAGGATCATAAACTTAGAACCACAAGGCACCACAGGGGTTAGATGGTCCCAGAGCTCCAAACAAAAATTACCTGCAGGTTTGCCCTAAATGTCACAGGAGAGCTGTTTTTTACCCACCACTCACCATCATTTGTCTGACATGCCCTCATTCTGCCATACTCACTGTTCCAAGGCCATCACACTCCTCTCTCTGTCCATGCCTTTCTAAGAGTGTGAACTGCCTATGACACATCACTGCAACATCTGGGATGAGAAATTGGGTGAAAGGAGAGGGATGGAGGAGTGAAAGAACAACAGTGAGAATATAAATAAGCCCTAGGTCCTATTTTCCTCTGCTTTCTTGTAACCCTCTGATATTATTTATTTGTTAAATTGATAATTAATGTTAAATTGTCATCCATGTCTTCCTCTCATTTGTTCCATCCTCTGGTGCTCACTGAAACTGGCCACCATCTTGGCATCTTCTCTAAGGCCCTAGATAAGGTGACTTATCCCTTGTTCCCCACTGCCATTTTCAAACTCAACATACCCTTTGCATCCTTCAGGATTTACTCCATCTTATCCAGATGCTTGTTTATTATCCGTAGTCTTCAAGGTCACTTCCTCCAGTTACTTTACTACATAGGTCGCAGTCTCTTTCTTTACCTCAATTTTTCCTCCCTTTAAACATCATGGTCTCCTATTACCTCAACTTCCTAAAGTCTTAGGACCTTTGCCTCTAGT
This sequence comes from Potorous gilbertii, assembly GCA_028658325.1. Taxonomy (NCBI): domain Eukaryota; kingdom Metazoa; phylum Chordata; class Mammalia; order Diprotodontia; family Potoroidae; genus Potorous; species Potorous gilbertii. The sequence goes on along the minus strand of CM053771.1, from coordinate 228,535,102 downwards.
GTACTTCCATCACCACACTCTTCCCATTCCACACACCCAAGACTTTACTGAAAGTGAAGAAAGAATTTTCCTTATAAGGACAAATCACTATTAAAAATAGCAATTTTCCTTTTCTGTTCTCTAGTTCAAATGCCTGAGAAAACTATTTTGTTGTCTATAGGTGTTTTTCCAATTATTTAGGCTGGCTTATCTTCCTCTCTCTGCTAATCTCTATTTCATTGCTCTTTGATGACTCTACTTGAGTGTGGGAAGAGTAAATTAAAAGAGTAGAAACTGAAATCAGTAAAGTTTACAGTTGAGCAGCTCTACTCAAATCAATCCCTCAATATTTGTGGAATCCCTTTAATATACAGAGGAGAGATAAGACATCATGGAGGAGGTTGGAACCACCAGCTAAAATGAAAAAATTTTGGGTTATCTGGGAATTTCCATAATATATATGGTCCTCCAGTAGAGCTGACTAGTTAGAAAGTTAAAATATCAGTACAAGTTGCATCCACATTTCCCTGGGATGCCTTCTCACATACAATGAAAGGAAACACTTTTGGTCTCTGAACAGTTGTAAGACCTTTCTTTACTGGATCACAGCTCTAGAGCTGGAAGGGACCTTATTGTCCATCTAATCCAATTCCCTCATTTTACAGGATGAAGAAATTGGAGCCCAGACATGTTAAATAATTTGTTCAAGGTCATACATGTAGAGCTGGGGTTTGAACTCATATTTCCAGACTCTTTTGACTGCACCATAATCTCTCAAACTTGTTTTCCTACCAAACTAACAAGCATTTACAAAGTGCCTATTATGTGCCAGGCACTGTGCCAAATGCTAAGTATGCAAAGACAAAAACAAAACAGTACCTGCCTTTAAGGAGTTTGATTTCAATAGAAGGAAATGGCACACACATTTCCCTGTTTATAAAATGAATAAATGAATGAAAAAACACTTATTAAGAGCTTACTATGGGCTAATTCCTGTTCTTAAAGAGGTCATGCTCTAGCAGGGAAGGAAGTGGGGGGGAATAAGGGAATGAGACAACATAAAAAGGAAATCTCAACTATGGGGCCGATGAAAAAGTACCGAAGTCCTAAGTGCGCACCAGGGGACTGATAACAAGACGGAGATCGCCTTAGGTTACGTATAAAAAGACAACAGTGCCAGAGAGAAGGGAATAAAGATTTATTAAGTGCCCCCCACCCCGCATGCTGGGCACTTTAACAACACTTCACAAGAGCCTTTGGGGGCAGGTGCCATTACCCCTAATTTTTTACATTTGAGGAGACTGAGGTGAAGGTTAAATGACTTGCTCAGGGTCACACAGCTCATACGTCCGGCCAAACTCAGGACTTCCTGACTCTTGGTCCAACACTCTATCCACTGAACCACCTAGGAGATGTCAGGATGGACAGAGGCAGGGTAAATGAAAAGGTCTGAAAGCCATCCATCTCATCAGAAGGAATGGGATTGTTAAGTACCGTCTTGTCCAAGCCCACTGAGTGCTACAGTAGCCTGAAGAAACATAGAAGGCAAGATGGGAGGCTGCTCCTGGTAGAATCTATTCCTCTTGCAGCCTGGATAGTCTAGCCCAGGGTATAAGGAGGGAGAAATCAGGGAGAGGGGTTGAAAGGAAGGATGCTCCCATAGTGTCAGTCCTTCTGCCACCTTAACCTGCATGGAATGGATACATACATATATATATATAAATGTTATAATATATAATACATAATACATAAATAAATAAATATAAACAAAATAAATAGTAATGGGGAAGAGGGAGAGGAAAGGCCCCTAGTAATTGGGGGGAACCAATAAAAGCCTGGAATTGGAGGTGGCCTTTGGGTTGCCCTTCCAAGGACACTAAGGATTCTAATGGGTAAAGTAAAAGATGGAGTACATGCAAGATGGGGGGGAAAGCCTATGCATGTGAATCATATGTGAGAAATGGAAGGAAAGGCAAGTTTGGCAGGATTGTGGGGCTCATGAAAAGGAATAATTTTTAATTAACCTGGAAAAGTCTCGATAGCGTGGAAGTAAAAAACAGAAGACTTGGGTCTTCCTACCTTCACTTTCTTCTGTAAGATGGAGACAATAATACTTTCACTACCTACCTCACAGGGCTACTTTGTGGGTCAGATTAAAGTATGTAATACATTTTAATGCACAGAAATGATAACTATGATCGACGGTAACATATTGAATCTAATAAAGTTACGAAACACTAAAGATGTCATTTGGAAGGTGTATATTAGGATTTATAATTCTAACAGGGTTTCCTTTACTCTTTATGACTGATTTCAAATAAGCTACTTTATTTCCCTGAGGTATTTGGCCACATGCAAACATCAATCTTTTGGTTAACTTTCAAATTTACAATTTATTCTTGATAAGAGTGGAGGGATGGTGGCCTTGGGCTTTCCTTTGTATCTTCAGGCTTCCGGGCAGGACTGATAGATCAAATGACTTGCAACTTTCATTGGCCACAAAGAAAGGGTTGTATGGATTTTGAAAGCTTCCTTGGTATAAAAACAGATAATAACCGCACCCTTTGCTGACTCAATGTTCCCATGAACTAGTTTCCTTTACTTTCAGAAATGGCCTAATCTTCATTTTAAATTGCTGAAAGTTTACCCGTACTTTTCTTCATTGAAATGTGGCTAAATGCCATCCAGAATCATTTCCAGAGTAAAATAGATTATTTTTTAGTCTAACACTCCTCTCCCCCTCCCCACCCCAATACAGATACTGATTGGATAATACTTAAAATGAACCCCAAACTTCTTTAACACTTAACCATAGGCTCTCCCCATTCTACATCCTATTTTACTCAGTTACCTTTTGGAATTTTCTTTTTCTATGTTAAAGTTGCCCTGGAGGTTCAACCTCATTTTATTAATATAAAAACACAAAGGGAAGGATTAGTGGTTTCCAATTTTGTTTTTGATTTACCCTTGGGAAAGGTCCTAGGCCCTAAAAGGGTCTAGCCTTATTTTCAGAAACTGAAGGTATGTGGTTGGTGGCCAACTTTGTGAAGAAGACAGGGGAGAGGAAGTTCATTACCCAGCTGGGCTACAATGGAATCTGTGGACTATGAATTACTACAATTAATAAGGACATAATCAAGGTTCTAGCAACCAGAACGATGTCCCCTCGGTGTCATTCTGTGACCTTCAGTTATTGCTCACAGGAAAGGGCTAGGTGCTAAGGGCTCTACAACTGTCCTTCTATAGACTCGGGGTAGTCTTGCCTCATTTTCTGCTTGCTCACCTTTGCTACACCTTATGAAATACTGAATATTTTCACTCCAAAGAAGCCAGTGGAGGTTCAGATGTTAGAAATGAAGACCTAAGAGCTGCAACCTGAGATTTCAGGGCCCCTCTGTGGACAAAGCAAGCCTACCGGTCTGTGACCTTGGGCAAGTCACCTAACTTTCTGGGATCTTTTTATTCCTTTGTGAAACAAAAAGGTTGGATCAGATCCCAAGTTTTAAAATTTACGAACTGGCTGCAGGAAAAATGTGGAAATGGCAAGGTTTTTTGGAATAAAGGTTAAACAAAGGTGAGAGTGCCAAGAGAAGGGGGATTTTATAGACACCAGAGGAAACCCCCCTGCCGTACAAGGATGTTAACTGAGGCTTGGTACCACCTCCTTCGCAGAGTCTTTGTCTCCCTGCCCCCCCTTCCACTACGCAGCCAGGCTCCCAGTCCTAGCCTTGCATTCTTCCTACATTTTAGGGTTCCCGTTGGCGGCCAGAGAAGGAAAAAGGGAGGCACCCTTCGGCGCAGCAGTCAAAAGCACAGGAGCTGGGGGAGGGGGGCGGCCACAGCCCCGGCTTCCGCGGCGTGTCTCCTGCGGAAAACAATGCCCCTAACGATACCCAATTTTTGTACGGCCCTTGGTCATTTCTGGGGTATTTTCCCGCGGCCCCGCGGCGTGGGGCGTTCGGGGCAAACTGAGTCCTCCGCCTCGCTGCGGGGGAGGGGGTGGGGCGGGAGACTGGTCTTTCAGACCACTAAGTAGCAGCCGAGCTGGGCCGTGACTGAAAATTCCTCGGTGACAAAGCTAGGAAAAGCCACTAGCTGCGGGGGGAGGGGACACAGGGTTTTTCCCTTTAACACCATTAAGAGCAGAGCCCAGTCTCTTACGGAAAAGACGGGGTCATGTTCCAGGCCGGCCCACGGCTGCTTCCGCATGGGGGAAAACAGCCAGGGATGGTGAGGGTGGGTGGGAGCCGGTCTGGAAGGATCCGGACTGGATGTAGCCATTAGATCGAAGAGGCGCTCGCTGCGTGCCAGGAGGTCCTCTCCCCTCCCCCTCCCCCTCC
>CM053771.1:228481689-228530283 GCA_028658325.1 Potorous gilbertii | reverse complement strand
GAAGGAAGGAAGGGAAGGAGGAAGGAGGAGAGGGAGGCAAGAATAGAGGGAGAGATTTAAAACAAGAACTCCTGGAGCTTGTTTAGTGCTGGGATCTTAACTCAGTATCTCTCCAAAGATCCTTCCATAATCATAGGAAAAACGAGATGAAGGACACTGATGGGATGTAGGCGGCATTGTACTGGTGAATATTTAATAATTGCTTCTCCAAATTTAAAAAGTGCACACAACACATTTCTAACTTTGATTTGTGTAATTTTCTTAATTATTTTCTTAAGTCTAGAAATCAGCTTTCTTATGTCTAGACATCACTTTCTTGATACATCATTTGTACATCACTTTCTTAAGTCTAGAAATCAACCAGACAATATGTCAAGCCCTGATATGCATCATTTGCTGATTTCTGAGTATAAGTACTCACACTGAAAATTTAGTAATTGGCTTTCATGAGCTGATATGATGGGTAAGGGAAGAATATAGAAATATAGAATAAACAACTACAAATGTTGACCATGAAGAAGATATTAAATTTTAGTTATTAAAGTGGATGGGTGGGGCTTTTACCTATTCCAGGGAAGTAGGGATCCATGAACTTGAGCTTCAAGATCTATTTTTATAATTATATTTCAGTAGTATTGGTTGGCATTATAATTCTATGTATATTATTTTATGTATTTAGAAGCATTATTCTGAAGAGTCCATAAGCTATACAAGAATGGAGCTTAAAAATGTTTGTTTCCTTGATCCTTCCCTCTTTCTTTGCCTCCCTCCCTCCCTATTTTCCTCCCTTCCTCATTCATTCATAGTAATCCTTTTCATTCATTTCTAATTTGCTCCCAACCGCACTCCTCAATGCAGCTGTTCTTCAGAGATCCAAAATCTTCTCACTCCAACTTCATATTCATCCCCTCTCCCTCAGCAGATGACCTGTACTCCCAGACAACATTCCAAACAGATTCCAAACACAAATAATGTAGCAACACCTAAGAGCCAGCATGATTTCATCAAGGGCAGGCCATACCAGATTAACCTTACCTTTCATTTTTATCAGGTTACTAAAGTGGTAGATCAGGGAAATGCTGTACACACATTGTGCCTAGATTTCAGCAGGACACAATATGATGTCTTCTAACTAAAAAACCATTTTTTTCCCCCTTTCCTTATTGGATAATTTTCCTCCTCACTGTAGTCAAGCAGAGACTAACCCTGCCCATTCTCCTCTGTGGAATCTTACTCAGTGGAAGTAGTTCTCCATCCCCATGGGTAAAGTTTACAGTAACCTGGAGATGCCCTTTTTCTATGGCACATAGAACTCAGGCTCAGGATAAAAGTGCCAATTTACCTTGTTATCTTTAATGTGTTAAAATGTTATATTCCCCCAGTAGATAGCATGCTTCCTGAGAGCAGTGACTGTACATACTAAACTTTTAATAAATATTTGTTTCATTGAACTATTTCTATGTATTCAAGATGGAAAGGTTAGTTGGACAATTGTAACTTAGGGGGAATCAAAGCTTGTTGGTCAGCTCAAACTAAAGTCCATGGATGCCATGTTATCCTGGAGGGCTAGTCTCTTAGTGTTATACTTAGAGGTTTTATCAGACTTAGCAGACATGTTTATCTAACGTGCAGATGGCAAAAAGTAGGGAGAGTGAGTAGTTTGGATGATAGAATTAGAATTGAAAAAGATTTTGACAGTTGACAACACTGTGATTGAATCCTGTCTCTCTCACTGTTCCTTCTCTGTTTGCTGGTTCGTTATGTAAATTATGTACCCTAACTGTGAGTGTAGCCCATGATTCTGTCCTAATGAAAAGCAAATCAGTTAGTATCGATTACTTTGATTTATTTTTAGTTTGATAATAGGATTAAACTCCCTTCTTTAGGAAAAACTAAGCCTGTTATCTCATTTGACTTTCATATTGTCTCTCTAATGTAGGTGCTATTATTGTCTAGATTTTAGACACAAATATTCATATATGTATATATATATATACACACATATCTACAAACACACACATATGCATATATAATATATATGTGTGTATGCATACACACCCACACACACACACATATATATATATATATATATATGAAAAATAATTCTATACAGAAACGGAGGAGGAAAGAGGTTAAATGACTTGTCCAGGGTCACACATATAGTGTCTGTATCAGGATTTGAATTCAGATCTTCTAGTGTAATTATTCTGTCTGCTATGCCACTTAGGTGCCCCAACTATCATCTTTATTCATTAAATGATTTACAAATCTATATGCTGAAGCCAAGCATCTCCCTTGATTTTCAATCTTTACCCTTCAGTAGCTTATTGGTAATTTTAATCTTGAAGTAAGTCCTGGAGACACCTCAAACTCAGCCTATCTTTCCTCCCAAATCCTCCCCTCTTCCAGACTTCATTCTTTCTGTCAAAGATACCAGTCACTCTGCTCAATACCCCTACAATCTGTAGGTCTAGAGCCTCAGAAACAGCTGCTGCCACTGCCCCAGCTGATGCTGGGGCTTCAGGCTCCTCCATCCCTTCCATAGCCCTGGGGCTGGGACCAGACCACTCTACCCTCTCACACAAGTCTGACAGGTTTTTTCCAGTGACCTTTCAATTTTTAAATACTAAACAGTAACAGTTTCCCTTTTATCCAGGAACCCTGAGGGTTTTCCCCTTCCAGACTGATTCTTTTTTTTTTTTTTTATTAAATGGGCCATTCCTTGAGTAACTAAGAAGGCTATTCTTTGAATGGGTGTATCTCACTCAAAATGAGAATGTGATAAGACCTTAGTCTAAAATGGCTAGGGTCCCACAGTGCATCCAGGGCCATCTCCAGCCTTCCTGATGAGTGTCAAGCCACTGGACCCAGATGGCTCAGGAGAAGAAAGTGAGGTTGGTGACCTTGCACAGCCCTCCCTCAAGTCAAAGTCAAGTATAAGTCATGTCATCATCTTGATGTTGTGGTCCTCCTTGAGAACGAAGGACAAACACAACACAACTCAACAACAATCAGTCACTCTCCTTTCTTTCTACCCAGGTTAGTAATCTTGGCATGATTCTCCTCTCTTCACTCTTCCTCACTCTACATACACAATCATTTGTCAAATCTTATCATTGCTTCTCTGGCCTCCAGTAGCCAACCCCTTCTCTCTCTACTCACATAGCTACCATTGCAGCTCAGTCTCTCATGGTCATTGTGGCAGTCTCCTCTTTGTCTTCCCTTGCCTCAAGTGACTTGCCCAGGGTCACACAGCTAGCAGTGTCTGAGGTCAAATTTGAATTTGAATTCAACTCCAGGCCTTCTCACACAGCCACCAAAGTGATGTTTCCTTAAAAAAAGATCTGGCCACCTCACTCCCCTACTCACTCGATTCCAGTAGCTCCTTCTTATCCTCTGGGATAACACATAAACGTGTTGGGTTAGCTTTTGAAATCTTTTAAAATTTGTCTCTACTACCTTTCTTGCTTCACTGGTCATTTCTCTGTCTCTTATCTGTGATCCAGTCTGTCTGGTTTTTGCTTTGTTCCTCTCCCATTGTGCCCTTCTGTCATCAGCATGCGTTTGCATTCCTATGCGGATATTCTCCCCACAGTCCCTTGGTACTACCGCCTCTCCCCAGTTCCTTTGTATTTCCTTTGCAAGTGTCCTATAATTATTTATCTGTATTCATTTTCTATCTCCTCACCCAATACAATATAAGTTCCTTGAATCCAGGGACTATTTTGTATATCATTCCTTTTCTATCCCTAACAACTGTCACAATGCTTATACATCGCAGGTACTTTAAAGGCACTTTAAAGGTGAATAGATGAATAAATGTAACCTCTTCTTTTTTTCTTCTTTAAAATTTTATTAATTTATTTGTTTTCAGTTTTCAACATTCACTTCCATACATTTTAAATTTTCTCCCCCTCCTTCCCCAAGATGGCATGCAATCTTATATGAGTTCTACAAATACATTGTTATTAAACATATTTTCACATTAATCATGTCTCATAGAAGAATTAAAATGAGTGGGAGAAACCAAAACATAACACAGAAGAAAATAGTCTGCTTCATTCTGCATTCCACTTCCACAGTTCTTTCTCTGGAAGTGGATGGCATTTTGTCTCAAGGGTCCTTTGGGAATGTTTTAGATCTTTACATTGTTGTGAAGTGTTAAGTCTCTCAGAAATAGGACTTGCACAGTGTGGTTGTTACTGTGTATAATTTTCTCCTGGTTCTGCTCATACCAGTTCATATAAGTCTTTCCAGGTTTTTCTGAAGTCTGCCTATTTGTCATTTCTTATAGCACAATAGAATTCCATTACATTCATATACCACAACTTGTTCAGCCATTCCCCAATGGATTCCCTCAATTTCTAGTTTTTGACCACCACAAAGAGAGTTGCTGTAAATATTTTTGTACATGTGGGTCCTTTTCCCATTTTTATGATCTCTTTGGGATACAGCCCTAGAACTGATATTACTGGGTCAGAGGGCATGCACATTTTTGTGGCCTTTTGGGCACAGTTCCAAATTGTTCTCCAGAATGGTTAGATCAACTCACAGGTCCACCAACAATGAATTAGTGTTCCAGATCTCCCACATCTTCTCTAAAATTTGTCATCTTCCTGTTTTGTCATATTAGCCCATCAGATAGTTGTGATGTGTTACCTCAGAGTTGTTTTGATTTTCATTTCTCTAATCAATAGTGATTTAGAGAATTTTTTCATATGATTAGATAGCTTTAATTTCTTTCTTTGAAAACTGCCTGTTCATGTGCTTTGATCATTTATCAATTGGGGAATGACTTATATTCTGGTAAATTTGACTCAATTCTCTATATATTTTGGAAATGAGGCCTTTATCACAGACACTAGTTGTGAAAATTCTTTCCCAGTTTTCTGCTTCCCTCCTAATCTTGGTTGCATTGAGTTTGTTTGTGTAAAAACTTTTCAAATTTAATGTAATCAAAATTATCCATTTTGCACTTCATAATATTCTCTATCTCTTGTTTGGTCGTAAATTTCTCCATTTTTTATAACTCTGACAAATACACTAATCCCTTGCTCCCCTAATTTGTTGATAGTATCAGTCTTTATACTTAGATCATGTACCCATTTGGACTTTATTCTTGTGTATGGTGCCAGGCATTGGTCTATGACCAATTTCTGCCACACTATTATCCAGTTTTCCCAGTAGTTTTTGTCAAACAAATGAGTTCTTATCCCAGAAGCTGGGGTCCTTGGGTTTATCAAATTTTCCAAAATTTATTGGGTTTATCACAGCTATGATTATTGACTACCATGTCCTGTGTACCTAACCTATTCTCTGATCTACCCCCCACTTCTTTTTTAAAAATGTTTTTTGTTTTGTTTAATGGCCTGCAACCTTTATATGAGTTAAAAGTATCAAGAATAGCCCCTAATGTTCATATAATTACTCGGGCTGCCTTAGTGGGAAGGATGGTGTTCAGAGGCAAGGAGATGGTAGTTCCACTGTGCAACTTTCCTTGTCAGACAGTAGTTAGAAGATTAAATTCCATTCTAGGCACTGTAATTTACTAATGAGGTTAACAATCTTCTCTAGAAAAATAACCAGAAAGATGAAGGACTCCATACCCTGCAAAGAAAGATCAAGTGAGAAATTGGAGCTGTTTAGCTTAAAGCAGGGGTGGGGAACCTGCAGTGTCTTTGAATGCAGCTCTTTGAATGACTCTAAACTTCACAGAACAAATCCCCTTAATAAAAGGATTTGTTCTGTAAAACTTGGACTCAGTCAAAAAGGCTGCACCCAAGGATCTAGAAGGCCACATGTGGCCTCAAAGTCACAGGTTCCCTATCCCTGGCTTACAAAGTCAAACACTTAGATAAAGGAATGATGGCTTTCTTTAAACATTTAATATTTAGATAATGTGGAGATCAAATTTTACCTGTGGTGATTAGTAACTGTATGATTATGGATAACTCATTTCATTTCTCTCTCTATGTGACTTTTGAGATTTCTTTCTTCACCTGTAAAATGGCAACAATAAAAACTATCATAGTAATTTCTACATTAAGTTGTTGAGGTTCTATAAATAGACCTGTGAAAGTAGAGTCAGGAATAACTGAGTTGAAATCCAGTTTAGTTCTCTGACCCTGGTCCAGTTATATAATCTCTGTCTGACTCAGTTTGCTCATCTGTAAAACAAGGAAAACAATAGTGGTCATCTCCCAGGATTGCTGTGAGAATAAAATGAGATAATATTTGTAAAGCACCATGTAAGTACTATTATTATTATTTATATGTATATATATATATATATATATATAGTAACTTGCAAATTATATAGCTATCCATTAGTATATGAAGTGTGGTCATCTGAAAGAGGGATTCAATTTGTTCGATTTGGTCCTAGAGGAACAACGGGTGAAAGTTAGAGCTACTTGTTGTTTGAGTCTACATACTAAAAAACTTCTCCATGATTAGAATTATCCAAAAATAAAAGGGGTTTCACTACTGGAGAAACCCAAGAAGAGGTTTGTCAGGGTTATGATAGAGGGGTTAATGTGACTGACTATTGACGGGAGGGCCTTTAAGGCTCCTCCTACATTCTATGATTCTGGTCTCACCACAGAATCCTATACAGATCCCCGAATAGAGTGGGTAGGTGGGTGCTTGATATAATGATTGTGACCAAGAGGAGTCTAGTCAGGGAGAACAAGTGTCAGCATCAAAGATACTGCTCCAAGGGCAGCACATTTGGGATTTTATTGGCGTTGTGTGGGATATAAATGAGTACTATATTCAGAGGAGCTAACTCAGAACTTTCCTTTCTGGACCACTGAGTCATGAGAACTAAACTGATCCAAGGGAAGCTGGTTTAACTGTCTAATGGCTCAAAGGATAGAACTATATACATCTGAAGGACTACAGAGTTTGCTATGAAAATGGGGCTTACTGGAGAGGGAAGGAAAAGTCACTCGATTATTATGGACTTGGGGTCAAATCCTTCATGTTTTATTTTTTTTGTCTGCTGGAAAAAAATCTTTTATTGGATATGTTGTTAATTGAATTTTTGCATGGGTGACAAGGGCTTCTTTTCTATAGAGTCCTAGACATGAGCTATATTCTGATGTTTCCGGAGGAGACCCTGGATGGGGGTGTGAGCCAAAGGAAGACATCTGTGAAAAGGTCCCACAATATGCTAGAAAATGATACCCCCTCTTATCTCCTTCCAAGAATGAACCCGGGCTGAGTTCTAGGCTGTGAGCTATATGTCTTTCTGACTTACTGATTCACTTGCTGTAATATGAGAAAACAGGATGATGTAAGAGGAAAACAAAACTAAACATTAGATCTGGAGTCAGGGAACCTGGTACTGAATCTTAACTCCATCACTTTGTGGGACCTCAGACATTTACTGTGAGATCCAGGAAAAGTTACTTCACTCCTGTTTGCCTCAGCACCTCATCTGTAAAATGGGGGCACACTGGAGAAGGAAATGACAAGCCCCTCCAGAATCTTTGCTGAGAAAACCCCATGGGGTCACATAGAGTCAAATATGACTGAACAACTGAACAGCAAATGACACAATTTAACATCGACAAAAAGCAAGTGTCTTTTCCCTTGAGAAACTTATATTCTAATAGAAGAAGATAACACACAAAAGGGAATTGGAAAGGGAAGTGGAGTGTGGAGAAAAGTACTACCTGAGGGCACAGTATTAAGTCCAGAAAAACCAAAACATGTCCAGGAGGGAAATGAAAGTTGGCCAGCCATAAAATGGAGGTCCCAGGAAGAACTCACTAACGGGAGTCAAGAAGGCTTGAGTTCAAAACTCACCTCAGACTCTTATTATCATGAGACCATCGACAAATCACTCAACCTCTCTCAGTCTCAGTTTCCTCATTTGTAAAATGGATACCATAATAGCCCGTACTTTCTAGGCTGTGGAGATTAAATGAGATAATATTCATAAAGTGCTTTGAGAATTGTAAAAACATTCTATAAATACGGTCTGTTATTAAGCTCCCTTCCAGATCTCACTCTCACCATCCTGCCTTTAGCTTCCGTCTTTGACCTTTGCCCCTCTCTGGGCATTCACTGAAAGAGGCAGTTCCTTCACCAGAGGTCAGCCGCGCTGACAGTCAGTCATCAACATCTAGAGGGAAGGGGCCATCTTCCTCCAAACCTGACTCATCCTTGAGTTGTTCTTGAAGCAGGAAGCAGTTGGCTGAGCCCCTGAATTCCTATAGACCATGGGGATAATGAAGAACGCTGTGTGGGAGGCAGCCATCAGCAACACAGCTGAATTTGGGGCTTTTGTGACATTTTGGGAGCTGTTAAAATAAGATGCAACACAACTTTAGATAAACTTCCTAATGGCTGCTTTTGTCCCAGTAGTTCTGTGGATTTAATAAATAGAGAAAATCAAATGGTGTCTCATGAATAATATACTGACTCAGCTGTGTGGGTCCTGCTGCCCCTCCTGGTGCGAATGCGTCTGGCGCTTTTAATTTCCTGTAAATTGGTAGGGCGTCTCTCACAGAGTGGGTCAGAGCAGAAACGAATCCCGATCTTGCAGATGAATGACGTCACAGTTTTCCCCACTTCCTAAGCTGCCAAATCAGATGACTCTTTCATTTGGCCTTGAAATTTTCCTCCTTTCCTATAAAACCTCAGGTTAGGATCCACTATTTCCAGACTGGTTAAGGGGACTAGAAGCCCCTGGAGAAAGCAGAATGATTCACCCAAGTAGAGATGGAGAGAAACCCGATGAAGAGTAAGGTTGAATGAACAATACTGGAGTGTTATTATGAGCAAGAAGAGTATTACAAAATCAATTCAGTTCAATTAAATCAACATTTATTAAGTGACTACTATGTGCCAGGCACTGTGCTAAGTTTGAGGATACCAAGGCAAAAATGAAATGGTCGCTGCCTTCAAGGAGTTCATGTTCTACTAAGGCTATATAATATATATTAGGTAACATGAATATAATATGCATTTGTTATTTAGTCGTGTCTGTCTTTGTGACTCTATTTGTGATCTTCTTGGCAAAGATACTGGAGTGGTTTGTCATTTCCTTTCAGAGATGAGTAAACTGAGGCAAACAGATTTAAGTGACTTGCCCAAGGTCACACAGTTAGTAAGTGCCTGAGGCCAGATTTGAACTCAGAAAGATTTTTCCTGACTCCTGGCCCAGTACTTTATTCACTGTAACACCTAACTGCCCTATAATGTGCATTAGGTAAAGTCAAAATCAACATAATCAGAGTATCTCAATTACTTGAGCAGCTTAACTGGATATTGTATCCTTTTAATTACTCACCGATCCTTTGGAAAAGGCAGTAATGCATTTTGGAAAGATTAATTGGTTTAGCACTGGAAGTACCTCCTAGTTCAATGAATGAATCAATGAAAAAAGTATTTATTGAACTCTCACTGTGTGCCAAGCACTATCCTAAGTATCAAGGAGACATGGGAAGCTCACATTCCAGGTAGAAAAACAGCTCCTGTAGAAGGGTTCAGCTGCAGGGTAGATGAAGAAGTCCAGAAGTTTTTAGGTTATAGGGTAGGGCAAGTTATATGACCCAGGAGCCCCTAATATGCACTGGCAGGAGGTTTGGCAAAGTCATCATTCTGGAACTCGTGTGGCAAGATAGAGAGTAAGTTCTGGTGGTCTTCTGTCTTCCCAGAAGGACTATGGTTGGTGATCAGTACTGTGAGCAGCTATGTCTGCCCTGTAGGAGTTGGGTTAGGCTGGAGCAGCCCAGCACTGCTGGGGGAAGGACCAGGGGTTCTGAGGTATAAATTGGAGCATAAACTCTAGATTGGGGGGAGGAAGGGGTCATGTTCCATCTGAAAAGGGGAAAAGGGATAGGGGAACTGACAGGAAAGTAGTGGGGTAGGGCTCACCAGCACTTATTCTACTGGGTCGTCTGATGCCTCCTAGGATTAAAAGTAGCAGGTAGGTTCGTTTGGAAAGGGGAGCACATAGCACCTGGTCTTCTTACCTATCTTTATTTAAGGTATCTTGAAATAAGGTGTATATATATGTAGATTATATATTTATGCATGTATATTTTATATGTGCCTCTATATGTGTACTTATAAATTCATATATCTGTATATATATGTATATGAATATATGCATTTATATAGAGGAATATATGTATATACACACATGTATGTGTATAATAGCATATATAATTATGTGTGTATCTGTATATATAATCACATAATTATATACTGTATGATTCTATAAGTATATGTATCGATAGATATACACATATATAATCACACATATAATTATATACCATGTGATTATATAAACATATGTATATGTGTATATCTATCATATAACCACATTTATAATAATATACTGTGACAGTTACTATAACCGTAACCATATAGAGATAGATGATAGATAGATGTAGAACTGTAAGGTTCCTTAGAGTTCATCTGGTTCAGTCCCCTCTTTTTCACACTCTATATCCATTATTCATTTGATTCTTCTAACACATCTGTGAGGTAGGTGCTATTGTACTGTCTTTTTTATCCCTATTTTCTGTAAGAGGACTCAAGAAGTAATTTTTTCATGGTCATACAATAAGTGAGAGAGTTAGGATTTTGAACTAAGAAATCCATTGCCCTTTTATGACATCCCAGGACCTCATGACTCTAAGTGAGTCACAAGGCTTCCTTGGTCTCAGTTTATACCATGTTCTACAAACATCTCATTTGATTATCATAACAATCCTGTGGGGGCAGGGAGTACTAGTACAAAGTGTCTCCAACATCTGGGGGCTCCTTGCATTGTTATTGTCATGTTCTAGTCATGTTTGAGCTGATTTTGGAAGGAAGGAAGGAAGGAAGGAAAAGGATTTTCAGAGGCGGAGGTAAGGAGGTAGTGTCTTCTAGGCATGGAAGACAGCTTGTACAAAAGCATAGAGACCGTCACGTGAGGAACATGAAGCATGTCTATCTGGATTGACTCCAGAGTGTGGGAAGAAGAACCATGGCTAACACAATTGGGAAAGTTGGTCAGGGCCAGATTGTAAAGGACTTCAAAAGCAAAACAAAGTTTATTCTTGATCCTAAAGGCCTCTGTTGGCATTAACGGCTTTACTTTGGTATCTCTGACCACTATGGTTGGTTATGAGGAATAAAAAGCATAGGACTGGAATGTTCCCCCTCTACTTGAGAACAGCAAACAAAAGGGCCATGGAAAATATTCATTATAATCTCAGGAGCTAAGGGTTCATTTTGGGCCCAGTGAACATATACTTACACAGAATGGGAGAAACTGTCAGTTTGTTTTAGGGATGAAAGCAAAAGAAAGCAAGAAACAATTAAAAACTTTATTGGCATAAAGGAAGTAGTTGATTAAAAGGGGCATGTGCACTCCAGAGAGTTTACCTTGGAATTGACCGGCAAGCTGACGGGAAGATAGGCTGGAGGATTAAAAGGTCTTCCAATGGCAGTACTTGTGGTTTTTTCCCTGGGGGTTAAAATTATGAATGCTAGCTCAGATTCTATGAAGAGAATATATAAATACTCAATACACAAAGATCCTAACATGGGGTGAAAGGCCTGAATTATGAATCTAAATATATATATATACATATGTATATATACATACATATATATCAATATGTATATATTGATATTGTTTGCTAGAAAATATATACATGCATAGTATGAATGTATATATTTTCTAGCAAACAGTATCAATTCATCTTCATTCCCCAGTGGAATGGGCATGTATAAAGTTCCTAGGAGCAAATATATTCCTATGTATGTCAAAAGAAAGGTGATAGAAATCAGGAACCAGATGCTGTGAAATAAATTGTTATCATGTAAAGGCCCAATAACATATTCATTTTAATTAAAAGAGGATAATTGATTGACTCTAATAGAAGAGTTGAGTTGATTGCTGCTTCCAAACTTAGCTGTTTGCCTATGGGCAAGTCATAGAGCTATTCTGAATTTCAGTTTTCTTATCTTTAAAATAGGAAGAATAATAACTATACTGTCCACTCACACAGGACAGGGCGTGAGTATGAAAGGAGATATATATATATATATGTATATAGTACATGAGATGTTTTGTAAACTTTGAAGGCCTGTGAGGCATCTGTTTTCATTATTGATGTTCCCATAGTCATGAAACAACAAGAATCATTCATTAATCGCTTGCTACCATGTTGGACACCGAGATTGTCCATCTGTCACTGGGTGCACAAACACAGGTCTTCTGACTCCAGGCTCGAGACCCCGCCCACCATTGAGGTGATTGATGCTGTAGCAGCTGCTCCTCTGCCATGTGACCCATTTTCCAAGAGTGCAGGTAACTGTCACTCTCTTGCCAAAATCCTTTTGACATCTCATGACAACCAGAAGTTCATTCCTCAGGTCCTCCCCATCTCTAAATATCTGGGACCAGCAGCCTCCACCCCTTCTTCTTTCTCTTTGTCTCCAGTTGCCCCTTGGACTCGGTTTTCTTATGTTATGCAGACCTTTGTCTGATTTAGGTAGCTCATTTGTAGAAGACAATTTGGAGAGAAGATGGAATGAAACAACACTTAACCTCCTTGGACCTCAGTTTCCTCACCTGTAAAAAATGAGCTAATTAGACTAGATCGCCTCTGAGGTACCTAGCAAATTTGAAGCCATGACTCTCTGTCTGGAAGTGTAATTTCATTGTTCTTCCATTCAGTAAAAATTAACTCAGCATCAGCCACATTCATTTTACCATGCTAGTCAATCCATCGATCATTTTAAAGTGGCTTCTGTGTGCCAAAGAGAACCCAGAGAAAAAGAAAACAGATTATATACTCAGGGAGATGCCATTCTATCAGAAGAAAGCATTTTCACAGTTAAGTAAATATGAAATAAAGGATAGTTTTGGAAGGGAAGGGCACTAGGAGGGCACTGGGGGAATCAGGAAAACCCTCCTGTAGGAGATGGCCCTGTGCCTGAGAGGGAACTGGGGATCGTGCACACCGGCGATGAGGAAGCAGTGCATTCCTGGCATGAGAGACAGTCTATACAAAGCATGGAGATACCTGGATGGATTGTTGTGTACAAGGAACAGTGAGCAGGCCAGTTTGGCAATTGCCCTAGGAATGGAAATCATGTCCTTCAGAAAAGGAAACTTGAGGCAAATCATGAAGGGCTTTAAATTCCAGACAGGGGAATCACCGTGGAGGCAATAGAGCAGCATTGAAGCCTTCTGAGTGAAGGAAGGATGTGATTATAGCTAACATTTAGCCGTATCACTTCGGCAACTGTGTGGAAGATGAATGAATCTATTAGGTGACAATAATTTAGAATATTCTCCCATTCAAGTGTGGGCTCCTCAAGGTCAGGGGCTGTCTCTTGACTTTTTTTTTTCCATCCTTAGCTTTTAGTCCAGTTCCTGGCACATAGTAGACACTTAATCATATTGATTGACTGACTCGGAAAGATGACAAGTACCTGATTTAGAGGTGAAGACCTTTATGGATACAAAGAAATGTAAAGCATGATTCATACTGTCCAAGGAGCTGGATAATTAAGTCAATGCCCAGAAATGTTTAAATAAACACAAGAGAAGTATGTAATTAAGATTAGAAAAAGATAAACCATTTATTCAGTGCTTACTCTGTGCAAGGCATTGTTATAAGCACTGAGAATTCAAAAACAAGAAATTACAGATGCTAATGGGGTGAGACAACATGCTTAGGGGAGGGGTGTACTGGTTGGGCAGTGTGGCTTTGGAGTAAACTAGAAAGTGTGCTGGGAAGGAAGCAAGGAAGCAATGTGGTTGAGATTTCTGATGATATGGCAGTTCTAGCCAAGGACTCACCAGTCTTCACCAGGCCTCAGGGTAGTCATTAATTAACAGCCAGAGTGAACAATGCAAATCACAGATGAAGGTTTTGTGGAGAAGATGAGACTTGATCTAGGTGGTGGAGGGTAGGTAGGGTTTGGATCATGGGGACTGAGGGGAGAGGACATAGAAATTGTAATAAATAAGGGACAAAGAGAACATAATATTGGAGTGAATGGCTCATGTGAGGAATACCGGGAGATATTTAGCATGGCCATCATAGTTATCTTTAAGTATTCAAAAGAATATCATAAGAAAGAGGGATAAGACTTGTTCTATTTAGTCTGATACAGTAGAACTTGGAGAAAAGGGTAAAAAAAGGAAAAATTTAGGCTTGATATTGGTAAGGAAAAAAACTATAATTAGAGCTATTCAAAAGGTTTTCTTTCATTGAAAGTCCCTCAATGAAAGGTCAGATGACCACTAATGGAGTATTTTATAATTCTTTTTCAGATATGAATTAATTTAAGTGGTCCTTTCTAACTATGAAGTTGTTTGTCTCTCATTCTGTGATAAGGTTGGAAAGGTCACTTGGAATTAGTTTGTGAAGGACCTTAAATTCCAGAGTGAGAAATCTGGATTTTTTTTCCTGTAGGTAGTGTGGAATCATCAATGGTATTTTAAGAGGGAGTCTCACCCAAATATTAGGAATTTGTTACCTGGAAAGCATGGATACTTAGGCACACAAAGTAGAGAGTGGACATCATTGATCACACAGCGAAAAGTCTTCATTTATTAATCTCTTGAAAGAAGATTTGAGAAATACTATAAGATAGCTTCTAAAATAAGGAAGAGTTGATAGTTGAATGTCTACAGGGTAAATCCCCCACAAAAAAGTTATCTATTAATATATGAATTACTGTAGTTCTCAGATCTATGATAACCCTAAGAATTGCTTCTGTAAACTCTGAAAGATAGCAATTTTCTCAAGTTAAGTTAACTTAGGTTAGGTTAGTTAGGTTAATTAGTTAGGTTAGGTTAATCAGCTATCAGAAAAGATTGGCTTAGATTTCACTATGTTCTTCTGCATTCATCAGCTTTTTAATAATAATTTATCCTTTATAGGATAAAGGAAATCAGCTTACTTATTTGTTCACCTGTTTTATCTTTAAGAAAGAAAGGGCATTGTATTAACCCTAATAATACAATGTATGTAGAGGCAAAAAAGTCACATTAAGTTTCAATATGTGTTTACCTCTTCTCAGACAACTAAAGGAGATCTTTCAAAGTTACCAATTAACACTCAAGAGGAAGTTGGAGTTGGTTCCTGAGTTAAGGAGCTACCAATTAGTCTCAAGAACCTGACAGAGTAGGTTGAAGACTCTTCAACCCAATGTCAGTCCATTGTCCTACCAATAATTACTTCTCACCACAGGGCTCATCATCTTTCAAAAATAATAAGTCTACATTTACATTCATAACAAGGACCAGCCCATGTGGCATGTACTCTGGCTCCATGAGGATAAATGTGTGGTCTAACTGTGCCTTGAAGGACTTGTGTTTTGGGGACGATGAGGACCCTGACCCCTTGATAAAGTAGGGGCATTATCAAAAGATTTTGGCTTGTTTGATCACTGTGGTTCCTGTCTCTGGGGGTCATGTTAGAGATGATTGGCCAGAGAAAAATAAGAGCTTAAAAAGAGAAATACCTTCTGTTCTTGGTCACTCTTCTCTTTTGAAAATATAATATTACCATTCCTGTCATTGTTATTGTCACGCATATCTTGAGATGTTCAGAGTTACTGAGATAGCCATGTCATGCTTTGTTTCACTTCTATTGCTAAGAATGAAAACATACTTTGTCTCAACAAATAAATTCAAATTCAAGCAGCATTTATAAAGTGCTTCCTAGGTACAAAGTACCATGCTTTGTCTGTAACTTTAGTCTTTACTATTAAATTTTTTTCCATTTTAAAATATATTTTATTTCATTAATTTATTTCCCCATTACATTTAAAAAAATTTTTAACATTCATATTTTTTAAGATTTTGAGTTCCAAATTCTTTTCCTTCCTCTCACCCCTCCCTTACCCTCTTGAGAAGTCAAGCAATGTGCTATCAATTGTATGTGTGAAGTCATGCAAAACATTTGTCCATATTAGCTGTGTTGTAAAAGAAAAAACACATACAAATCAAGAAAAATAAAGAAAGTTAAAAAAAAGTGTACTTCACTCGCACTTAGAGTTCATCCTTCTCTTTCTGGAGGTGGGTTCTGCAAAGTAGAGCTGGGGATGCAAGGACAAAACAGAAGTCCTTCCCGTACAAAGGCGGATATAATTTTCCAGTTGATAGCATCCACATGTCAATCAGTTTAGGGCACTGAGGTCATTTCAGTACAAAAGGTGAATTTCTGAACATGCATTATTTCAGGCAACAAAGAAATGTGAGAATACGGAGACATGCTCCTGACGTACTATTTGCCCAAAGAAGTCCAGTATCATTGAAGGAGAGAGCTGTTGGTTGTTCAGGAGGCAAACAGTTTCTTGCTCAGGAAAAGATGAGAAAGCTAGGGGTGGGGGTGATGTTAACAAATTTCTAAGGCATTTAAGCCTCTCAGCTCATTTCCTTTTTTTCTCCACATTTTAATTCACCATTTTAAAGAGCCTCCAGCTAGGGGGTTTGTGACCTGTGAAAATGCTTTTTAACACCCTCTCATGGCAATACATCTTTGCCTGGCAAAAATAAAAACTGCTTTCCCATCTAAGTAATGCACCACATTCTGTTTAGGAGACAATCTTGACTGCCAGTAGTTATTTCACCTCAAAACATGGTCACATAGCTAAAAAATGTTTAAGATGAGATTGAAATCAGGTCTTCCTAACATTAAGTCCAAGGCTCTGCCCTCCAGACTATATGAGTCAATGAAACTTTGCTGGGATAGACTACTTAATATTTGGATGTATAGCCAGCTGATACTGTTTTGAATAAATTGCTTCCTCTGCCTATTTTGCTTTACGATTTTCTTTTGGGCTCTCACCAAAGCATGGTATTGGGGGAAGCGAAAGAGGGCATTATCCCTTTCTATAAACCAGCTGAAGGGCAGCATGAGGTAATAGATGGTTTTGGACTTGGGTTTGGAAAGGCCTGAGTTCAAAGCCTGCCTCCTCAGATACTTACTAACTGGCTGACTCTAGGCAAGTCACTTTATCTCTCTCAATCTCAATGTCCTCATTTGTTAAATGAAGGAGTTATACCTGATGATCTCTCTCTAAAATATGGTCCTAGGAAAGCTAGCCCCCTCTCATCTATACAATATTTGTAGATATGACCAAGGCCTTTGATACTGTTAATTGTGAGGGCTTATGGAAAAATACGTCAAAGGTTAGTTCCTCAGTATTGTACATCAATTTCATGACAGCATGATTGCCCAGGTTCTAGATAGTGGACAATGCTCTTGTGTCTTCCCAGTCACTGATGGAGTGAAACAGGTCTGTGTATTTGCTGCCATGTTGTTTTTTTAGCATGATGTTTTCAGTCATGTGCCCCATAGCAATTTCTGTAGTTTCAATGTACAGATTTTATGCATGGAGTAATTCTTTCAGTCAGAATAAAACAAGATGATTATCTTCTTTCCAGTTCATGTAGTTGCCACAAGAATGAAAACTTCTACATGGAGGGGATTTATGATTTTTCAGTGTTTTCAATTATTTTCCAAGACCTTTGATGTTTGGCTGCAGTAGATCCTCTTCACATCACTCAAGGGCCTAATTTTTTACAACAAAAATAGTAGGGAAAAGAGCTTTGATTTCCAACTTCCAGTGACGAAATTCCTCTTCTGAGGCACGTTAGCCCCCTTTCGGCAACTTAAGTGTTAGAGAGTTACCTCCATCAAGGAGAGGATAAGTGACCTGACCAGGGTCTCACCACCAGTATATGCCAGAGGCAGAACTGAAAGCCAAGTGTTCGTTCTTCTGCGTCCCACCCTCTATCCTCTCTGCCACTCCGTTATATAATAATAGCTAGCATGGTGTTATAAAGTTTGCATAGATATATGTGTACGTGTGTGTGTGTGTAAAATCTCATTTTATTTGATTTTCCTTGTTATTTGTCTTTCATTCTTGAAAAGGACCAATGACATCAGGAAGGTAATATCTTGATTGGCAAGTGATTTGTATTTAAGTGAGTCAGAGCTGTGCAAAGTTATCAGCCTCACCATGTCCTCCAGAGTCACCAGAGTCCAGTGGCAAGATGTACTGGATGCAGGGAGACCTTCTTCATGAGATACCTTTGTTATCCCCATTTTAAAGATGAGAAAACTAAGGCTAAGAGGAATTAATAATAACATTTATATAGTGTTATAAGATTTACAGAGCATTTTACATGTTATCTCGTTGATCCTCATATCCACACTGTAAGGTACTATGATTATTCTCCTTTTAAAGACAAAGATGCTAAGGCTGAGAAAGATTAAACAATAGTCATGAGCATTTATATAATGTTTTAAGGTTTGTAAGGTGCTTTACGTATGTTATCACATTTGATCCTCATACCGACACTAGAAGGTAGGTGCTATTATTAACCCTGTCTTTCAGAAGAGGAAACTGAAGCAGAGAGAAGTTAAGTGACTTGCCTAAGGAAGTTCCTGAATCACAATTTGAACTCTGGTCTTTCTGACCCCAAGCTCAGATCTCAGTCCTTGATGCCACCTGGTTGTCCTACACAACTTGGCATATGGTTGATGAGAGCTTTGCTAAGCTGATCAGGAAACTGGGATACAATTCTCCTGTACTACCTCATGGTAGTGTGGAAGTGGCCCTGTTCACAAAGACTACCAGAGCAAAGCAAACGCAGATCCTACGGAGCCAGGAAAGCTACAACATCCCGTGACAAAATGGATGTATGATTAAAGGTCCAGGAAAGATTCGTCACCATTATTCCTCAGTGTTTAATAAAAGTAGAGTACTCATACAGGGAATTAAAGTCCACCTTGGATGGAACAATGATAGCTCCCATTTCTGTAAACTTGCTATGGTTTGTAAAACCTTTTTCTTACTTCAACTCTTTGAGGCAGCAAGGTGAAAGTAATGTAATTCTCATTTTATAGATGAGAAAGTTATGCTCACAGTCACAGAGTTAACAAATGGAGGTGCTGGGACTGGAATGCATTTCCATGACACCCCCAAGCTTCTCCTAAAGCACCAAAATCCTGGTCCATGTGATAGGCTGCTGTATTTCTGCCAAGGGAAATAGGGGCTTGTCCTTCCTCTCTGTTAACACATGGGAAGGAACCAACCCCAGGAACACTTTCGAAGTTCTGCCACATCATTAGTTTTTTCCCCCTGTCAGCCAGAGCTCTAGAAAGAAAGATTGAGAGAGGAGTGGACCTGAATTCCTTTTGGCTGCTTGTGGTGAGAAATTTTGGGAGGCCTAGGGTTTTTTTTCCACACTGAAAAAAAAACAGATCTGGTGATTGTTGATGGCTAAGCTGCTAGGGAGCTAAACAGGCCCAAGCTTCCCTTGCCAAAACCATGGCCCAGCTTCCCAGTGGAAGTTTTCTGCTGACTCTGTGGAGCTGAGCTTTTTCTTAAACTAGGGCTGTAGTTCCTTTCTCCACTGAGCTGTTGTAGCTCAGTTATCCTCTGCGCACCAAATGTTGGGCTGTAGGGAGGGAGAGGGAAGAGAGTGGACTCACAGGGTTTATATATGTGAGTGGTGGAGTTGTCTCCTTTGATGGTGGTGACCCCCAGGAGACCTCTCTAGGTTTGGGGTCCAAGGCCCCCAGTTTGCTATTAATTAGCCATGTACAAGGCATTTAACACTCAGCATCCTCACTCTTAAAGTGGGAATCATAATACTTTTTTCTTTTTTGGGGGGAGGCCATCAGAGTTAAGTGACTTGCCCAGGGTCACACAGCTAATAAGTATCTGAGGTTTTATTTGAACTCAGGTCCTCCTGACTCCAGGGATAGTGCTGTATCCATTATACTACCCAGCTGCCCCTGGAATCATAATACTTTCAGTACAGGTTGCAAGGGTGGTTTTGAAGAAAGGTCGCATAAACCTGAAAAGCTATAGAAACATTTCTTATTATGTTGGATTTTAGTTGAGAGTCTGTAGTAGGAATATCAGTGGTCCTGAAATCTGAGACACCTTTTCTCTGGTTCTGGTTCTGATACTTAGCAACACTGACTATGGACAAGTTTTTTTTTTTTCTGAGTCTCAATTTTCCAATATGTTCTTATTATTTGGTCATTTCTGAAAATACAGCCTTGCTTCGTACACAAAGAAGTTTGTACTTCCAACATTGAAGTTGAAAGGGTCTTTACTTATCATCCATTGGATATATATGATCCATTTGTTTGCATAGACACCTCACTCCCTCAATATTAGAAATAGAGAAATTATCCAGAATGATTTTCCCAAGGTCATCCATCAGATGGTAAGCGACAGAGCTGGGAAAAACCAGGTTTTCTTACTCCATGTACAATGTTCTTTCTTTTTACAAGAAAAGAATTTAACCTTTCTTAAACATTTCCCTTTTTATTATTATTTTGAACTTGACCAACAGACATGGACATTTCCATATACTAAGAACAGAAAAAGAAGACTGTGTATCAAACTTCAAATCTCTATTGCATAACACTTGTTTTTAAAAAAATTATATAATAAAGTCAACATAGTGATTCCAAAGCTATCTTGTTTATCTGTATCTCCCTCTAAATTTCCTTTTGTTCTACCTTTAAATTTGTTGACACTTCTTTCTTTTCATTTTTTTGGCATCAATATCCCTAAACCTGCATCCATTTCCAATCATTCCCTGCCCCTTCCCCCAAATCCATGCCCTCCCCTGTAGCAAGGAATCGTAGCCAAACAAAACCAATAGTGTTTTCATCGTACCTCATCTTACAAACGGGAAAAGTGAAGTTCAGAGGGATGGTCACTGATAATTTTGTAAAGAGTATCAAGGCAAAAAAAAATCAGAGTAGTAGAGTTGCTGAATGGTGATTAAACAATCTAAGAGAAAATACACTCTTGGTGCCCATTATTAATAATTACAAAATACTATATAATGTTGCAATTATAGTTGGATCAAGTTTGGATAGATTCTGCCCCCTTGTGGCTAATCAGTCTCAATGGGGATGTTATTAACTCAATTGACTTCCATTCAATTTAATGAGCATTTTAGTGCCTGTAGGTGCCAGGCACATGGTGCAGGGGATACAAAGATAAAAACAAAACAGACCCTGCCCTCATGGAACTTACTGTTAGGGAGGGAGAATGTGAGGAGGAGGAAAAAGGGATAAAAAGTTTATAAAATAATTGAGCAAAGAGAAGAGTACCAATCATTGGGATTAATCAATCCATCAACATTTATTGGACCACCGGGCTAAGCACAAAAAGAGACAAAAGGCAGTCCCAGCCCCCAAGGAGATTACAATCACGTAAGACGTAGCATTTGAATTGAGTCTTGAAGGAAGATAGGAATTCCAGGAGGCAAAGATGGAGAAGAGAATTCCAGGCATGGAGAATAAGCCATGCCAAGATGTGGTGGCAGGAAATGAAACATTTTAACCAGGGAACAGACCCGTTTGGCCGGAACACACAGTACATGAAGAGGAGTAATGTGCTATCGGTCTACAGAGAGGTGAAAGCCAGATTGTGAAAGTCTTTAAATGCCAATCAGAGGACTTTGTATTTTATCCTAAAGGCTTTTGGAAATCTCTAAAGCTTCTTGATTAGGAGAATGGCATGGTCAGATCTAAACTTTAGGAATATTAATTTTATAAGGATGTGAAGGATGGAGAAGGGAAAGACGAAATGAAGGGTGACTGATTAGGACTCTATTGTAATAGTCCAATCAAGAATTACCAAGGCTCTCCGTAGCATGGCAGCTGGTCTTTGCTCTGTGATTCATTAATTTACCTTGCCAAAATCTCCTACTAGCATTGGATTAAATGTCTTAGGATCATAGCGTAAAGAACTGGAAGGGATGTTAGAGATAAATTGGTCTGTCTCTCTCATTTTACATGTAAGGACACTGAGGCCCACAGATGTTAAGTGGTAGGGTTCTGCAAATGCTGGGGCTCAGAAGTTTTTGCACTAATTTCTCTTTCCCTGTTGTCTTTTTCTCTCTCCTTAACCCTCTCTCATTGGCTGCTGCTTCTCTAGGAACATGAGAACCAGGAGGCACTGAACCTTTTCTTTAGCTTGGCCGTCCTGAGTTGGATGAAATCACAAATTCATTTGAGTATTTGAAACAGGTAATCTCTAACATCCCTTCGATTGTCAAAATCCTGTCTTGAGATGCTTGACTTTCAAATGTTAATTCAGTGCTGGAATTATAGGTCCTGCCTTGCTCTTAGTTTATATGTATATGTGTGTATGTGTGTATATACATGTATGTATATATACATACACATACATACACATATACATATATATATGGTTTTTTTTCTGATAGAATTGAGAGAGGTCACTCCCTGAAGAGAAAGTACTTTTGATAGCTTTACCAGAGGAGAAACAGGAAAAAAAACCTACCCAGAACCATGGCCTCAACAATTCTAACGGGCATGGAAGAGGAATGTGGAGCCAAGTTTCAATGCTTTTAATGTATGCAGTTTCTTTGCTGTTTTGAGTGAGCTATTTTTTACTCATTTTAGTGGCAAGTTCTTCTCTCTTAGAATACTCAGGCTGACAGGAACTCCAGAGATCCTCTAGTTCTGCTCTTTGGGAAGTCCTGGAACTAATTGCCCCAGTTCAAGAAGATGCTACCCTTCTCTTAAAAGTCCCCCAGGGGTGTAGGGAGGAAAGGGAAGGAGGAGGAGATTTTCAGTACTTCTCATGGTAGTAGATTTCAGTTTCTTACAATGCCTTTAACCAAAAAAGTCATCTCTCCCCCACCTTTTTTATACTCGGGAACATTGACTCATATCATTCTGGTCACTTTATAGAGTGTTACACTATCATAGAGGTACGGGTCAAAAGTCTGGGTTTGCATGGAAACATGGGGTCTCATCTTCCAGGGAGGCAGATAAGGGTGGATATTTGAGTAACCTAAGTCATCACTGAGAACTGGATCTCAGAAGGATCATCTCTGATCTTGAATGTGGAATATCTCCTAAAGCCCATATATATCCTCAATAATGTGAGACCAGAACCCAGAACATGGATTATTCTGGGGTCTACAAGGACCCAAGCACTCTCCTAAAGAACCCCAAACGTGGGGCAACTAGGTGGCACAAGTGAATAGAACACCAGTCCATGAGTCAGGAGAACCTAAGTTCAAATCGGGCCCTAGATACTTACGACCTGTGTGACCTTGGGCAAGTCATTTAACAACAATTGCCTAGCCTCCCCTGCCCACCCCCCCCAACAAAAAAAATAAAGAACTCCAAACAACACAGTTAGATTGTATTTGCTCCTCTGTTTTCTTTCTTTTCTTTCTGTGTGGCCTAGCTCATTCATTTGGACGAAGTTCTTTGAAGTTAGGAGCTATGTCTCCTCTTTCTTTCATATACTTTCCAGAAAGTGCTACAGACATCACTTGACCTTATTTAATAGTAAGGTCTAGGAATTGTCCATCCAAAACTCATCCCAATAGAATGTAAGTTTCTTGAGGGTAGGGACCATTTAATTTTTGTCTTTATATTCCCAGAGTCTAGCATAGTGCCTGATGTATAGTGGTGTTTAATAAATGCTTGCTTACTTGCTACATCCCCACCAGATAGGAACGTGGCCCACCACCAAGGAGGGCTCTTAGAGTAACCACCAAACTTTCTCTGGCTCTCAGAGAGCTGGCTACCTTCCTTTTCTTAGCTCTGCTACTTTTTGACTCAATGACTGGAGTGTTAAACTTGAAGTGAGGAAAACCTGAGTTCAAATCCTGCCTCAGACACTTAACTAGCTGTGTGACCTTAGACAAGTTAGTTAGTCACTCTGTTTTCTCATCTTTAAAATGGAGAAAATAGTAGCCCTCACCTCCCAGGGTGAGCAAGAAACAAATAAAATAACATACATACATAAAGCACTTTGAAAAGTGCCATATAAATGCTCACTCTTATTATAGTAAATATAAGCTATTATTTTTGGGTTGCAAAGCTGATCTCATAAGTTTAAAGATTTAAGGTATGGATTACTGCCTTCATATTTCACATGGCCCTGTCACATACTATTGGCTTCTCCCATTTATTACACCACTGACTGTGTGCGCCATTGATTTGCTTACAAAACATGTATAAAAAACTTTATTTAGAGTATCATGAATGAATAAAATAGCCAATAGTGAAGCAGCTCACATGGGCATCTTTGCCCAACCCGTTTGATCATCTTTGGACCTGACCATAAATGCACTTTTGGCAAGCAAACCAAACAAATTTAGGAGCTCAGTTTCTTTCCCTAGTTGCTCCCATGGGAAAATAAAAAGTCCACTCTAGAGGTTTTTTCTCTCAAGGTAAAACTTCAGTAGGTCAGTTATCTAGTTTGGTGTGATTGATACCTTAGGAACATGGAGCACTTTCAGTGTTCCTCTAACTGGGGATGGCTCTGAGGGCAAGTGGTACCTGGAACTGATCTCTCATTCAAAGATAGCCATTTTAATTTGCTACCACTATTTGCTGATTTGAAATTCTGATCAGTTATAGTCATTTGTATGCCTCTCCAGATGAAAGTAAAAAGGCCTGGGGCATTGCCCCTACGGCTGCCTACCTAGAGATATTCATCTTGTTTCCATAGGATGGGAGAGAGGTAGCAGTTGGCATGATGTCCTCGACATTCTGTCTCTGTCATTTTCACCTTGAAAATATCATACTTGTCCCCCAAGAACATTCCTAGACCTAACTATACTCCCTCCTCTTCTCCCTCTAAATGCAGGGGTTCTTAACCTGGGGTCTGTGAACTGGGGTTTTTTAATTAGTATTTGTATTTGATACAAATATGAAAATATTTGATATTTACATTTCATTATAAATTTATTTCCTTTGTAATCCTATTGTTTGGTGTAATGAGGGTCTGGAATATTATCTCTTCATGCCGAGATACTGGGATGTTGCTTGTAGAAGAGTCATGACTACAAGGAAACTACCTCAGAGATACGTGGAGCACACATAGCATTTTGAAACTCTTTCAATTTGGCTACCTGCATGTGGAAAAGGAAGGGCTTTATTGGATATGGAGGCATTCAAAGAGGCCTTTCAGCTTCAACCATTCTCCTTTGGTCTCTCTCTTTTTCTTCATTAGGCATCCTGTGAAGGGAGTGAGTCCCCCATCTTGAGTGAGTGAGCTACAGAAATCTGGGAGTCAGAGTCCAGACTGGATTTTGTAGCCAGAGCAGCATCATTAGCCTGTAGAGTTAGGAGGGACCTTTGGGTCTCCACCCTTGCAAAAAGAATCACCAGGCAATAATGCCATCTTCAGTTATGATGTTGGTAGGGCCAGTGTGTCAATTCTGTAAATAAATGAGCAAAGACTATCAGACGTTATATAAGAGCTATTAATTCTCAGAATTCCCACACAGATGATCACAACCACAGTTAATTCTGAAAAATAAAATAAAACCAAAGAGCTAACAGTGTTCACAAGCAAAAAGCTGGAGGAGGGAAACTAGACATATATGCCAAAGCCCTCTCTGACGCTGAGAAGACTCACTTTCATGTGGGCAAATCTCAAGACATACTTGTGACTACTCAGTGAGCTGTAGCCCTGACAGTGAGTGGTAACAGAAACGAGATAAGTCTGATTCATAGCAGGACTTCATGACCAGAATATGGATATTGCAGATACTTGTCCAAGTTCAGAGATCACCTGGTGCTAGGTTGAAACAATTCTGGAATTCTGCTGTGACTAAGTTCACTCAGAGGGTGAGCACAAAGGATTGTTGTTATGCCAAGCTCGGGGCCTCCTTTCTGGGCCCTAGTTCTGGAAAACAGGGTGTTTCCTAATAGTAAAAAGAGAGGGGTAGTTTTGGCATGGGGATCCTGACAACTGCTATATAGGAACTAAATTTCAAGCCTGTTTTCCCCAGAGATTGAGGTATTGTGGGAGAGAGTTTGTTGGTGTTTGCCCTGCACTCACTAAGAGAACCAATATCAGATGGTATCTTGACTTGCAAGTGAATTGGATTTAAGTGAGACAGGGTGTACAAAGTCCTCAACCTCCCTCGCTCCTCCAGAATCATTAGGGTAGCAAGATATAGATAAAGATGACTGGCAATGGCCCCAGATTCAGTGGGAGACCTTGGTCTTTTTAAACTAATGCCATTCAGTTTGTCTGAGGCAACACCCATTCAAAGACAGCCTTCCCAAAAGAATCAGTCTGAGCTGAGAAGATCCTCAGAGTTTCTGACCAGAACAGAAACAATTCAGGAAAGAGTATTCCCTTAAGGTATTGGGGAAAATGTTAATATGTTTGTTCTTGTTATATCTATAAAGTTCCTGGGTAAAAGGGAAAAAAAAGCCTTCTTCTCTCAGTTTGATTTTTTTTTTTTTTGATTAAAGGGGCCATCTCTTAAGTAACTACTTAAAGAAGACTATTCATTGAATGGGTGTCTCTCACTCAAAGTGAGAATGCTGTAAGACCTTAGCCTGAAAGGACCAGGGTTTCCCTTTGCATCCTGGGCCACCTCCAGAAATCCTGATGAATATCAGGCCACTGGATCCAGATGGCTCAGGAGAAGAAAGTGAGGTTGGTGACCTTGCACAGCCCTTCCTCACTCGAAGTCAGCTGGGAGTCATGTCATCCTCTTGATGTCATGGTTCTCTTCTAGAGCAAAGGACAAACACAGCAACAACAATCTATGAAGTAAACGTCCCTTTGTAAAACCTAATTGATGCTAAGTGGTTAAATAGAAATGGGGTGCCAGTCACTGGTCTCTTAATATGTGGGAGGCACACAGTTTGTGCAGTAGAGAAGAGACCCTCTACCTACCCTTTAGAGTACCTTAGAACCCTACAGGGGAGTTGTACCCTGTCTGGTTCTGGGAGAGGGGGGCGGAGCATATATGTTATATCTATTTCTTACATTTAAGAACATTATTCTCAGAAGGGATCCATAGGTTTCACCAGACTGCCAAAGCGGTCCATAACAATCAAAGTCTGCTCTAGAGTACCCTCCTCTAGGGTAGATGGCTCCGGGCCCCCTCCTACCCTCTGGGTAGCAATGACAAGGAAGAGAGTGGAAGGAAAAGTTGGCCACTGCACATGTTTCCTGTCAGCACCAAACACCTGACTGCAGGGGCCACTCAGTCAACTCCCCCTCCTCTTCCTCACAGCCTTCCCCCAGGAAAGAAAGACCTACTTATTAGTTGGCCCGGGAATAATCCTATCAGTGAACAGTGTAATAGTTGAGAAGGAAGAGAGTGTACTTAAATTTCTGTTATGTGGTTAACAAGGACATTTTTAGGAACTATTTTTAGGGCATGAAGATCAGGACAGTCTAGAAGAACATGTGCTTTCTTAATCCAGAAACATTAAGGCAGAAATAGCTGATAACTGTGTAATTGTCGGGAACTTCTTTCAAGAGGATAAATGGAGAAAACAATGCTCTTCAAACCATTAACTCTTAAGACTCCCAAGCTGATTTAACTCAATACAATTTAATTCAGCAAACATTTATGAGATGCCTCATGTGTGCATAAGGCTGTGTGGAGTTGGGATGATACAAAATATGATAATATATGCATCTCATAAAACTCGTAAAACTCTCAGTCTTGTGGGGGAGGGTAATGATAACACAAACAATAACATACACAACACATGGTTGTAGAATAACAAAATTCTGGAGTTGGAAGGGCTCTTCTAGGTCATCTAAAGTGATCAATACTAAATATATTAGAGAGTTTTGAAACAAAGTGTACTCTGAGGGCAGAGGGGCAAAGCCGGGCTTTCTGTAGGCAGCAGAGTTAGAGTTAGACTTTAAAGTAACGGGAGGATTTTCACCAATGGTGAAAAAGGAGTGCATGGACATGCCAGACACAAGAAAGAGCTTGAGCAAAGACATAGACTCAGCCAAGTGCAAGGTACATTCATTTGTTGTTGTTTGGTTGGTTGAATCGTGTCTGACTCTTCAGGGCCTTATTTGGGGTTTTCTAAGCAAAGGTACCAAAGGGGTTTTCCATTTCCTTCTCCAACTCATTTTACAGTTAAGGAAACTGAGGCAAACAGGGTTAAGTGACTTGCCTAGGGTCATATAGCTTATAAATGTCTGAGGCCAGATTTGAACTTCCTGATTCCAAGCCCAGTGCTCTGTCCACTTTGCCACCTAGCTGCCCCTAAGGTATATTCAAATGACAGAGAATTTCAGCTTGTCTGGACCATAAAATGAGTGGGGAGAAGTAAAAGTTAAAGATTGGAAGGTGTATAGTACTAGATTGTGGAGGACCTTGAATGTGAGAGAGGAGATACTTTAAAGAAGGGTGTAGATGGTAAAAACTAAATTAGGATATGTGGTATAGCTAGGTCCTGACTATTACAAAAAAAGGAGTTCTTCAAAGTAGTCATGTGTATTTGAATTGCCCTATTTGAAGTTAAAATTGTGTAAAATATAGTAATTGATTCTAGCCCAATGGAAATATTCAGTGTGAATTCAAATAATGCCATCACTTCAGGGAATTTCTAATTTGCACTAATCCAGATTTGTTTGTAGTCCAGAAAATCTGTTTAAGGGTGTTTAGTTTTTCTAGCTGCCTCTATTTTAGACAAGTGCTTTTCTCTGGCTTGGTACTGTCTTTCTTTTTTGGGGTCTTCTGTGCTTGAAACTTCTATCTCCCATTTTACCTCATTACTTGATGCCTCCAAGCCTGTGACACCATTTTAAAGTAGAAATAAGAAGTGGTATGTGCCAACTGGGTCAAATCACCACCACTTTCCATAGAAACACTTCCCATAGAAACAATCCAGGATCTAGTACCCAAGAGTCCTAGGAATAGTAGTGCCTCTATTCCTGCCAACCCAACACCAACCATTAGATAAGTAAAGAGCCTCAGGAACAGCAGCATCCCACAGATGCTAGCCTGGTCTTCACAGTCATGATGCAGGAAAACAACCCTTGTTCTGTAGGTTGCTGCAGCCATACCTACTAAAGATCCCCCCAAAAGGAAGTTCTCACTACCAAGTCCTTGACCCTTTGCAAATAGTTCCATATTATACCAATGGAAATGATATTAAAGAAGATACACTATGGTCGTATGAACTGATGCTGGGTGAAGTGAGCAGAACCAGGAGAACAGTTTACACAAGAACAGTGATATTGTAGAGAAAAACACTTTGGAATGATTTAAGAATTCTGATCATCCCTGTGTCCAACAGACATGATAAAGAATGTTAACCACCTCCTGAAAGTGGGTTTGGACTCACACCGCAGAAAGAGAAGTACATTTGTGGACAAGGCTACCAAATGTGGATTTGTTTTACTTCATTCTGCCTATTTGTTACAAGTATTTTTTCTTCTTTTTCTCAGTTTTTAATGGTGAATAATGGAGATAAAAGAGGTTAGCAATAGTGATTGAAAAAATTAGGGCCATTGAAACTTTTAAAAAAATGCCAGAAAGGAATAGAAAAAAATTCAGAAGGAAGCATAGACAAACAGGATAGTTCTGAAAGTATATTCTTTTTTTAAAAGTGGAGATTAACTATAATGGGCCTGGAGTCAGGAAGGGCTGAGTTCAAATCCAGCCTTAGATACATTCTAGCTGTATGACCCAGGTAAGTCATTTAACCTCTGTCTGCCTTAGTTTCTTTAGCTGTAAAATGGGGATACTAACAGTATCTACCTCCTAGTGTTGTTGTGAGGATTAAATTAAATATTTGTAAAGTACTTAGCACAATGCTTAGTACATACTAGGTACTTTAAAATGCTTGTTTCCTTCTTTCTTTCTTTTTTCTCCCTCCCTCCTTCTCTTCCTTCCTTCCTCCCTCCCTCCCTTCCTCCCTTTCTATACAATCCTCTTTTTCTATTCATTTTTTTTAAAAAAAGATACATTGCTATTTGATTTAATACGCACTTTAAGGACGATGGGGCCTTTCTATCTGACTTGTAGCTGAAAACTCCCCATGCGTTGTCTCCCTCACATTAGAACATAAGCTTCTTGAGAGCAGGACTACCTTTTTCTATTTGTATCCTCAGTATTTAGCACAGTGCTTTACATTATAGTAAGTGCTTAGTAGATGCCTTTTACAGTATTTTTTTCCAATTACAGGTAAAAAATTTTAACATTTGTAAAATTTTTATTTCTAAATTCTCTCCCTCCCTCCTGTCCCTCCCCCCATTGAGAAGCAAGTAATTTCATATAGGTTATATATGTGCAGTCATGCAAAACATATTTCCATATTAGATTGTGAAAGAAAACAGACAAAAAAGCAAAGAAAAATAACGAAAATAAGAAAAAAATAGAATCTGCATTCAAGTTCCATGAGTTCTTTCTTTGGAGGTGGATA
The DNA here is from genome assembly GCA_028658325.1 of Potorous gilbertii. NCBI lineage: Eukaryota > Metazoa > Chordata > Mammalia > Diprotodontia > Potoroidae > Potorous > Potorous gilbertii. The sequence goes on along the minus strand of CM053771.1, from coordinate 228,500,071 downwards.
GCAACTCTCATTGCCAGTCCTTTGGACTTGTCTTGGACCTTTGTATTGCTAAGAATAGCTAAGTCATTAGCTATTGACAATCACTGATCATTATACAACATTGCTGTGACTGTGTACAATGTCCTCCTGGTTCTGCTCTCTCCACTTTTCATCAGTTCATGTAAGTCTTTCTAGGCTTTTCTGAAACCATCCTACTCATCATTTCTTCTAGCACAATAGTATTCCATCATAGTCATATACTGCAACTTGTTTAGCCCTTTCCCAATTTATGGGCATCTCCTCAATTTCTAATTCTTTGCCATCACAAAAAGAGCTGCTGTAAATATTTTTGGATATATTCGTCCTTCCCCCTGCCCCCCCTTTTAATCAATTTGGAATACAGACCTGGTAGTGGTCTTACTGGATCAAAGAGTATGCACAGTTTTGTAGCTCTTCGGGCACAGTTCTAAATTGCTTTCCCAGAAGGGTTGTATCAATAGATGCTATTTCATTCAATTATTAGAAGTGCAAAATGGATTAGATACATCTGAGCAAAATTTCACCCCTTAGTACATGTCTTACTTTTTTTCAGTATCCCTGAGCTGCCCTGCTGAAATGGCCTAGGAGTCTTGCCCATTGAATCTGGGAGGAGTGGTGAGATCTTGATATTGCAATGTTCCAAGTCCAGGGAGGAGTCTCTAACAGGTGCACTGTAGACACCCTCATCTTCCTGTCATGTAATACCAGGTAATACATGTAATACTTCTGACCCAGCTCAGAAGAGATTACTATTAAATTTTCAGTGTGAACATTTACACTTTGTAAATCAGCCAATGCTGAAAAAGACAAGAGTTTGATTTGTTTTGTTGCTTGTCAAGATTTCAGAAAGTGATAGAGAAAATGATTTAATGTTGATTAAATTGAAAAGTGTGTCTTCCATTTTGGGAAGTCAGTTGTTAACATTTACAGGCAAAACTCTGATTGAAGACCATTGTGTTTGAAGCTCTGGAGGCATCTCAGGTACAGCCCTTCCTTGTTGATCTTTTCTTTTGAAAATGGCAGCTGTTGCCCTGGTTTGGGGGATGGGTTCTGCACTAATATCTTTCCCGTGTTGTTACTGCTGTCACCTCTATGCTCTCAGCTGTGAATGTCTCCAGTTAAGTGACATATCCTTCTTCTATATAAATAAAAGACTATTAATTTCAGCACTGAATGACTGGTCTAATCTTTCTTCAAAGCCCCTTTACTCTCCTGGGACTCTCCAATGGATTGGAATCCTTGCTTCCTCTCTTAAGAGGATGCTGATTCTCCCTTTACCTATTTTTGTGCTCCTTTGCTGGCTCACACTTGCTGTCTCCTCTTGGCTCTCTCTTCCTTGTGGAGCTCCCTGTGCATCATCAACTTACCACCTCAGCATGTCCCATCCATTTTATCTCTTCTTGTAATCTCTCCCATGATTTGTCTCTTGTTGGAAGGAGGAAAGGCTGATGGAGCTTAAGATATTCTATTTAGGTGGCCTTGAGTGGGAAAGGTTTAACAACTGTCCTGAGACTAACACTAGCTGTGTTTGGGGAGCTAAATTCAGACTGTAAGGAGGCGAGATCACTCTTCAGTAATTGCTTGTCCTAAATTATATGCTTTTCCATGGATATTATTTTTCCTAGGGCAAAGAAGACTTTTTCCTCACAAATTGAGAAGCACTTTTTAATCTATTTCTGATCAGAAGAGCAAAATTGCTGGCAAGGGGAAAGGTAGGGATGTTGGAATACATGCTGGGAACATGGAGATGAAAATGGAAAACAACAGAATGAGGAGTTGCCTGGATGGTGAAGGAAACTAATAATATAAGTGACAGAAGAGTTGACAGTCTGCACCAGTGGAGAGGGTTTTCAGCCTGAGAGTTCCCCACATCAATGTTATCACAGGTTCAGAGCCCTAACCACCAAATAACAATACTAACAATATTAGCACTAGTTCAAAGTACTTTAAGATGTGCAAAGTGCTTTTCCCATAACAACTCTGTGGAGTAGATAGATAGAAAAGGTGTTATTGTCAGCATTTTCAAGATGAAGAAACTGAAATCGAAATAGTGAAGTGGTTTCATGGTTGATCCTTTCACTTTGTAGAGTTCCAAACTGAAGCTCACTAAAATTAGTACCAAAACAGAGCTCTAGCCAAGTGAACCACTCTGTGCTAGGTGTCCTTTTTTTCCCCTCCATCTTCTTTTCTTTAAAAAAAAAATTACCTTTCTCTCTCATTTGCCTTCAGGAGAATTTCTGGACCACTTTCTTTTTCTATCTTTTCCAATTTTCTAATTTATCTACAAGCAGAGGTTTCCAAACTCACTTGGCCTACTGCCCCTTTAAAAAATAATTATGCAACACCCCCCTGAAAATTTAGTTTTTTTAACCTTTTAACTTTTTGTAAACTCACATCATTTAAAAAAAAAAATACCGCCCCTTTGGATTGTACCAGGGCCCCCCAGGGGGCGGTATCATCTGCTTTGGGAAGCTATGGTCTACAGGATGATGCTATCTCAGACCTGAACTACTTTGAGGCATTATTATGGCTCTCCCCTGAGTTAGCTCAGGATAATCACTATAATTGTATAGCTCTGAAGTTAGACCCTTAAATTAGCTGCATCTCTCTAGGGTAGCTGGGTGGAGGACCCACCAATTTCTACAGTCACCATGGCAACATGAAACAGTCCAAAATCTTCCTCTGCCTCTGACTAAAACTTCTTAACTTTAGAGCTATTGAGCCCAGACCACTAGGTATAATTGTAGTCTGTAAAGTAGACACATGAGTTATGAGCAGGGTTGCCAAAATAAAAAGAAAATAATAAAAGAATGAAAAAGAAATAAAAAAGAATACAACAGCAAAAAAAACCCCCAAAAAAACCAACCCAAAAAACCTAGCCACAATGTGACACATTGGTAAGAAGGAAGTAGCTTTTGTGATAAGATACCAGCCAATTTGGTCAAATACCAACGTTTTGGTAGCTCTAATTATGGAAGACCAAGGGAAGGATTTTCAGTCCAGGATGGATCCAGGTAAGCTTTACTTACAAGCAACAATATTTGATCGTTGGGATAGTCTGATAGTTATTTGCTTTCTCAAAGTGAGTTTTATGAAAAGGAGTTTTATTTCCATTCAAATTTCTCCTATTTAGGTGAACTGAAGTGTACTGGACTGAAACAAGGATGGAATGGCATGGGAGTTTCATTAACAATGATCTCACCTTGCTGTATCATACACATTATAATCTGACCTCGAACATCTACTCGGTGTAGGACCTTGTGCAAGTCACTTAAACTCTGTCTGCCTCAGTTCCCTCATCTGCAAAAATAGAGATAATAGATAATAGTACCTACCTTCCAGAATTCTTGTGAGGATTAAATGAGGCAATATTGGCAAAGTGTTTTGCAAACTTTAAAGCACTGTAGAAACACTAGTAATTATTGTTGTACTGCCACATCTGAAGGTAAATGAGGAAAGAAGGGAAAGGGAAATTAGACATCTAGTAAAGTGGCTCACTTGGTCAGAGTTCCATTTTGGTAATGATTCTAGTGAATTTCAGTTTGGGACCCTACGAAATGAGAGGAAGCACGCCTTAAACTCAACATGTCCAAAACTGATCTTATTATCTCTCCACCCAAGCCCTTCTTTCTTCTGACTTCTCTTACTGTGGAGGGCACTACCATCCTTCCAGCCACCCAGGTTCCTATGTTAGGTGCCTTCCTTGACTCCTCACTCTCTCTCATCCCCATAGTCAATCATTTTCCAAGTCCTATTATTTCTGTTTTCACACCTCTCATATATGTACCTTTCTCTCCTCTGACACTTCCACCACCCTAGTTTAGTCCCTTATTACTCTTTTCTTAGACACTGCAGTAATTTGCTGGTTGGTCTTTCTGCCTCAAGTCTCACTCTGCTCTTGTCTTTTCTTCACTCAGTCATCAAATTCATCTTTCTAAAGCACAGGTATGACCATGTCACTACCCTACTCAGATAGCTCCAGTGGATTTCCTGTTGCCTCCAGGAAAATATAAAAAAAAAATTAATCCATCCATAACCTTGCCCCTTTGTAACACACATACATACACTAGCCTCTTTTCTATTCCTGGAACTAGACACTTCATCTCCTAACTCTCAGCATTTTACCTGGCTGCCCTTCATGCCTGGAACTCTCTACTTTCTCTTCTCCACCTTGTAATTTCACTGAATTCCTTTCAGTCTCAGATAAAGTCTCATCTTTTGCAAGAAACATTTTCTGATCCTATTAATGATAGTGCCTTCCTTCTATTCATTCTTTCCAATTTATCTTTGTGTATGTGTATACATAATTTGCACGTTGTGTCCCCATTAGACTGTGAGTTGTTTGAGAACAGACTGTCATTCCTTTATTTGTATCACCAGCTCCTTAGCACAATGCCTGGTTCATAGCAGGTGCTTAATAAATGCTTTTTGATCAAATGAGATAATATTTGTAAACTGCTTTGCAAACTTTAAAGCACTATGAAATGCTATTAGTACTGTTGTTGACTGACTAAAATAAGAATGCATATCATATATATAGCATATAATAATAATATGCATTCTTTATATATATAAAGTAAGTTGTATATGTTGCCAACCATTTACCAGAAGTTTGGTCCAAAGAACAAACAGAACCAGTTTCCCCCTCAACTGAAGTTTTGTCCTAATAACAGATAGAATGAGGTCCCCCTTAACTGAGGTTTTGTCAAAAGAACAACAGAAAGGTTTGTTCAAGAACAAACCGAATGGGGTTCACCTTACCAAAGCTTTGCCTAAGGAACAAACAAAATCAGACTAGACATGTACTATAATGTGCTTATTTATCCTCATTAAGTCAGAGAATCATGCATGATGGAGTCAGAAAATAATTCTGAACTCAGAGGTAAACAAGCTGAAGGAGACCCTTTTATACACTTAGAGCAATTCCAACTCAGGATGCCTGTATCAACCAAAATTCTAACCTCCATGTTGTTAACCTTGATATGAGAAAGGAATTTCTTAACAGGATAGGTTGTAAATGCAATAAGATAATGTCAAGGTGTCAATTGAAATTATAGATCCAGGATGTCTGTATGTGTGTGTATGTATAAACATATATGTACATATATTCACACATACATAACATATATGCATACTATATACATACACACATATATGTATCTCTATCTATCATCTGTCTATCTATCTATCTATCTATAAATGTAGCATAACATAAGAAAAGTCCTATTATTCAAGTTAGTGTCCAGTTCAAGGTGCTTGTCCTTGGTGCTCATAAACAGAAGAATGCTCTTGGTCAGTTTCATCTGACTTCGTAGTTGTTGACACAGGAAGGGGCATTTTGGGTTCACTCAGAGACCAAAGCAAAGCATGTTTTTTATGCCATTGCATGCAAGGCATTATGGTAGGTTAAACTCAGAGTGGGCCAAAAATATCTTTCTCCTGATTGGCCAATCCAGATTTTAGGCCTTTCTCAGGTGATGGGAGCCTCAGACTGGTTCACAATGTATATGTTTTTTGAACTGTCTGTGTAAAGTCAGATGATCAGCTTGTTACAATAAAGATCACAGCCAATTCTAAGTAAAAGAATGATCAAAAATGGGAAGATATAAAATATGGAATTAAAATAACTCCACTCTAAATTATTGAAGCAAATCAATGATACCAAAAAATTAGAAATTGTATAAAAGAAAAGACATCAACCCAGATTATCAGCACTTTGCCATAAGATGGAGACTAACAGAGTCTAGAAACTATCTGATACCCTTGGCAAGCAGACACATATAGTAGTCAAAAGCAATGCTGATTTAGAATAAACTCATTTATAAAATCTCACAGGAGGGGATAGTAGGAGATTGTGGGTAGTGTCATTTCATAAGACAGTGAGAAGAGGTGGAGAGAAAACAAGTTTAGTGATAGACCCAATTAAAGCAATTTATTTAGAAAGCATTTAAGGAAGAAACTAGGACAATAAATAACTGAAGCAATGGAAAAAATCCGTTGAGATTACTCTACAAGTAATTTTATTAAAAAATGACAGTGAAGCCACCATATTTAAACTCTGACGTCACAGTCATTTACATGCTACAAGAAGAAGTAGAATATCACTAAGGAAAATTAAACCAAAGGACTATTAGACTAGAACTAGAGGAGATTCATATTGGAGGCAACATGACTTTGAGGACCCTGAGTGATTTGTTTTCTAGATATCTGAAAGAGAGAAGGACCTTAAATGCTTGGGAAAAAATAATAGTTATTGTTACTACAGTAAAAAGTTGATTTTTTAAAATGAATGCATTTAGTATTTTATTTTTTCCTACTTATATGTAAAAACAATTCTTAACATTCGTTTTTAAAATTTTGAGTTCCAAATTCCTCTCCCTTCCTCTCCAATCCTGCATTGAGAAGGCAGGCAATTTGATATGGGATATACATAGTTATGAAAAACATATTTCCATATTATTCATATTGTAAAAGAATACATAGACCAACACCCCCCCAAGAAAAATAACGAAAGTTTAGAAAGCATGTTTCGATCTGTATTCAGACTCTATCAGTTCTTTCTCTGTGTATGGATAACATCTTTTATCCTAAGTCTTTCAGAGTTGTCTTGGATCATTATATTGCTGAGAATGGTTAAGTCACTCACACTTGATCACCTTACAGTGTTGCTGTTACTGTGTACAATGTTCTGCTGGTTCTACTCATTTCACTTGGTATCAGCTCATGTAAGTCTTTCCAGAATTTTTCTGAGAGCAGCCTGCTCATCATTTCTTATAGCACAATAAAAAAGATTAAGAAAACGTCATATACCCCATATACCTACTTCCCAATCTCTGCAAAATCTTTGTAAGCATAAACCTATTTGTTAAGAGAAGAGCATCCTTGACTAAGACTTGAGAAGGTAACAGGGAGACTTTTGCCAGAGATATTCTATAGCAGAGTGGATAGACTTGAGGAACTTAAAGTTACTTCCACACCACAATGAAGCACCAGCAGATGACTTGAAGTGACACATAATATGTATGCATGAAGATGATAGAACAATAACACGAGACAAAGTCAAGATGAGTATGGAGCAGAAGAAATCAAAAGTCGAGGTGGCACCATGTCATCGTGAAGCTGAGAACCTAACAGGGTGATAAAGCAGCCAAAATATTCAGTCCCTAGGGACCTAGCTACTGGTGATGCTCTTTCTGTACTCTGGGTAGCCTGGACCTCAGAGAAGTGACATAGCTTGTCAGCAGAGATGCCCATGAAGTTCTGATTGCTTCTTAGACCTTGTCAGTGTTGGTGGTCCACTGTGATTATAGCCTTAGAAAATCTGAGTCACTTCTGTGCTATGATGAGACAATAAAGTAGCATTTGGTGTGTGTGTGTGGGGGGGTGTTTGCATTTTTTCTTTTTCTTTTAATTTTCAATTTATTGAATAAAACAAGCATTTCCATAACATAGTACAATAAAAAAAAGATGATTGCATATGAAACTGCAAATCCACTATGCACGACTGGCCATTTCTTCTATATATGCAGTAGTTAACATGAATTTTTTTCTTTTGTTCTTCCCTCTCCCTACTCCATTCCTCCCCACTAGACATAAATATTATATACATGTAAAATTATTTTATAATACTTCCATTTATCGGTATTTTCTCTGGTTACTGACAGTGTCTTTCTTCATCTGTCCTTTATTTTTAATTGTGTATTTATAAGAGTCAAAATGATTTAGTCACTTACTACAATATTGTTATTACTATACACAATGTTCTCTTGGTTCTGCTTACTTCAGTCTTCACCATTTCATTGAAGTCTTTCCAAGCCTTTCTGAGATCACTAAACTCATCCTTTCTTATAACACAGTAGTATTCCATCACAACCATACATCACAACTTGTTCAGCCATTCCTCAATTGATGGGAATAAAGTAAATTATTATTTTTATAAGGGATTTCTGGGATATCCTGGACAAGAACTACATAGGACCAGAAGGCAGGGGTGAATGACAGTCCTTGCTGTCAGATGTAGAACCCACATCATGGAAATCTACTGAAATGTCAAAGTAAATGCATTAAGTGGCTGCAAAACAAAGTCCTACATGAAGATTAAGGAAAGTAGTAGTTACTGACTGGGAGAATCAGTAGGAGATTATTTAGAACAATATGAGCAAAGGAACAGAAGAAGGAGAGTTTCATATATGCTCTAGGCCCCATTTGGACTGGGGTATAAAGTCTAGGTAGGTAAGTAGTATAAGAGAAGGTTGGAAAGGAACGGTGGTGTCCAGTTATGGAGAATGAATTTTATTTAAAGGAATAACGGACCACTGAAAACTTTTGAACAAAGGAGTGATGTGACTAGCTGTGTGTATAAGAAGGGTTATTCTGGTAGTGGAATTTCAAGGGTTGAATGGGGTGGGAGTAGAGGGGGAGGGGCACTGAAGAATCATTTGTCTAATGCAATAGCCCAGGCAAGTAGTCATGAGAATCTTTATGAGGTTGGCAGCTATAGGAACAGACAGAGATTAATAAAAGTAAGAGATGTTGAAAGGTAAATCAATAAATTTCCTTAACTGATTGGTTTTAAGAGATAAGAGAGACATACTATTCAAATATCACCTCAAGATCATAAACTAGAGAGATGGATTTAATGGTTGCATCACATACAGGAAGAGTCAAGTCAGGAAAAGGGAGATTTATGGTGAAAGGGAATCTTAGTTTGACATATTGAGTCTGGATGGCATTGGAATATCAAGTTAGAAGATGTGGATCTGTTTTTCAGAGGAGAAGAAAGGGCACAGAATATATTTTGGGGAAGGTCATCTGCAAAGAGGCAATAGATGAAGCTATAAGAATGGTTGGTCTTATCAAGGTATATTAAAAAGGAAGGCCAAGATTCGAACACTAGTGAACTCTCATGTTTAGGAGTAGGAAGATAAAGATATGGTGAAAGAGAAAGAGAAGCAGTGGTTAGAGCTAGAGAGTGTGGTGTCTCTGAAGCCAAGAGAGTAGTTTCTAGTAACATGAGGTTATCAACAGAATCCAAAGAGACCAAGACATGAAGGAAGCTGAGGAATTAGACAAAACAAAACAATGTTTAGCAATCAGGAAGTTATTGGTGTAGTAGTTGGTGTAGTAGTTTCAGTGGAATGGTTGGAGAAGGCAAATTGAAAGTGGTTGGGAAGAAAGATGAGAAAAATGTAGAGACAACTTATCTTGGCACTTTAGAGGAGGAGAATGTTGAGCTCTGGAGCAGGAATCAGGAAATCATATTTGATGGCTTTGAGGATGAGAATCTTCAGGTTGAGAACTGTGTCAGTGGGCAGGGTAGCCTAGCAGAGAAACATTCAAGTGTTTAACTGTAGGATCAAGCCTTGGCATGGAAACCAGTGAAGCTCAGATTAAAGAAATGAAATGAGAAACAATAAAGATGAATGAAGGGATCAAAGATAAGTGCTAAGAACAGGTTTGGGATCTGTGTTAGAAGGGAAAAGGAAGAAGGATAAAGGGTTGAGATTGAAGACTGAATTCCAGTCTTCTAAATCTTTAACATGGCACAATTTTGAGATATGTTGAGGTCTAAAGTATGACCATGACAGTGTTCATCCTGTAGTGGAATATTTTAGGGACCCACGAGGGTCATCACTTATCAGTCTATGTTCTTGCAGTCATACCTGTAAGGAGTCAATTAAAAATGAAACAATTAGCCATTTATTCTGGCTGGCCTGGCAGATTTCAAGATGGACAGCAATCTACCCTGAGCAAGCGTTGGAGTCTCTCTCTCTCTCTCTCCCCATATATCTATATCTATATCTATCTATATATGTATATATATATACACATATGGAGGGAGATACATAAATAGATTTAGATATAGCTATTTAAGGCAGTATTCATAAATGAAACATTATTCAAAATAACATGTGAAACAAAGAAAAGAAAAATGACTATTCATAAAACACAGGTGGTTATACAAAAACGACAGTATACTTATTGGAGAAAAATATATATTCTTAGCTATAGAAGATAGAAAAGGAGTTTTCATCAGAGTATAGCTGTTCTTACTTAAATCAAAGAAATCTGCCCATCATACTAGACAGAGAACATTCCCAGAATTCTGGAATCCTTCACTTTCAGAAGCTAAGTCTTTTGGTTCTAATACAATAATAATGAGAGACTGAAGGACACTAGCTGCTGCAGCTCTAGTTCACTTATGATAAAATAACTGAAGTCAGTGTTTGGGATTCTTTTGCGGGGAGGGCTTTGTTCATAATCTGAAGTAGGATAGAGAATGAAGTCATTGAGGAGGCTGAGGAATTTAGAGGTCTGGCTCTTATAATGGTTACCAACATGAATACTGGAACCCCCTTGAATGATGACAAGGTTACAGATGAAAAGGAAGACTGAGAAGTACCTATTAAAGTCAATGAGAAAATTAGGTGACTGAATGGGAATCCAGACAATAATGAAATGGACAAGGTGATAAAAATGATTACATGGAACTTGAGAGAGGAAAATTCATTGAGGGGTCATGGTAGGAAAATGGTGAAAATCATATAGTTAACTCCCATCCTAGTCATGAAAGTTCGGGAAAAGGAAAGAAAAAAAAATCATACCCAGGAGAGAGAAAAGCAATAGATGAGGTATCCTCAGGAAAAGTGGTAGATTTAGAACTGGAAAAGACTGTAGAGACTATAGTGTCCAATCTTTTTATTTTGTAAATGAGTTATAGAGAGGTTAAGTGACTTGTTCAGATCTCACAGCTAGCAAAGATCTGAGGCAGGATACAAACCCAAGTTGTCCTCACTCCAAAGTTGAGCCCACTGCACCACAATGCATGGAGACCCTGTTTATCAGTTAAATTGAGGGGTTGAGAGGATGGGCAGTTAAAAATTTTCAGGATATAGGGAAGTTTGTGAAGATAGAGCAGTCATTCCAGAGGACACAACAGAATAAGTGAGGAGGTGGGTAAACCAGATAGGAATAGAGTTGAGGAGGAACATGGCTGATCAGAATACAGATAAGACTTCTAGGGGAGGAGGTATGGGAATACTGCCTATACTGGAAATGGAGAGACTGGCTATGGTGATCCAGGGACTTAGACCAAATGCAACTTTTTGCATGATGTCTTTCCTGATTTCCTCAGTGGCTAGTACTTTACTTCCCCCTCCTCCATTAACTTATATCTATTTTATCTATATTTTGCCTATACTCATATATGTAAATATTTTCTCCTGTGATAAAATGTAAGCTTTTCAGGAACTGGTTCACTTTAGTTTTTGTATCCTCAGCACCTAGTGCAATTCATAGTGGTGGTTAATAAATGCTCATTGTTTATTTGATTAATTGATTAATGTTCTGTCAGCCAAATTTAGCCAAGAAAGCATTTATAGTTAATCCTTTACAGATTTCAAAATAGAATTTGGATCACTGATGCTCACAAACTGTTTCTTTAATAATTCATTTTCAAATTTAATCAGTAATCACTGTCAAGTATATCACTAGTATATAATTTGAAGTATTCATCTTCTTCCCTCTTTTGAAAGTGGGGACAACATTCATCTGTCTTTCAGTCCCAGGGCTCTGTTCTCACGCTCCATGTCTCCTCAAAAATGCAACCACAGTTAAGCAATCATGTCTGCATGTTCTGTTTTCCTCCCCTCTGATCTCAGAGAATAAACTGGTCTTCTTTGTACAGACTATTACTTCCCTTCTGTACTCCAGGCAGAGCCTTAACTAGCAATTCTAAGGGCCATACATTGTCACAAAATGGGCCAAATCTGAGCTGGTGTGGTGGCGGTGTGTGATGGGGGCATTGTGAAATCTTAGGGAAAGATGTTAACTCTTTGGACATAGAACTCTCTCTCTCTCTCTCTCTCTCTCTCTCTCTCTCTCTCTCTGTGTGTGTGTGTGTGTGTGTGTGTGTGTGTGTGTGTGTGTTTAGGAGAGAGAGAAAGAACCCAGGTTACCATGAGACCTCTCCTGCATGGGGGAAAAGGCACAAGGTTAGGGGGATCCCATAAGGATGTCTCTTGAGGTACAGTCACCAAAAAAAGAGTAGAGAAAACATAGCACCTTTAAGTTTGGTGGCTTAGTTTATAACTACTTCCACTAATTGTGTACGTAATTAAGCTTGATTGTTTCTAGAGGAATACAAATGCTTTCAGGACCCTCAAAATTTTGATTCCCAGAGGCGAAGGACCAATTATCTTCTACTTGAGTTAGAGCTCTTCCTTGATGCTATATATTTCCATCTGCTTGGGGATTTTTCTGGCTTTAAAATTCTTTCCTGTTCTGCCCTCCCTCTCCTCTCTCACCCCCTTTCATGTATCTCCATGCCTTGCTCACGACATCTGTCATTCTTGGAATGGACTACTCTGTGCCTCTCATCTCTGCTTGTTCATATTCTCTCCTCTCTTAAAGCTCAATTCAGGTGATGTCTTCTTTAAGAAATTTTCTCTGTTCTCCCCAAACAGAAATGATTCTTCCTTCAGTGGATCTCTCAGACCATTAAATTTTTTTTAACTTTTAATTTTTTTAAAATTACATATAAAAACAATTTTAACCTTTTTTTTTTTTTTTTTACAATTTTAGCCATTTTTTTTTAAAGTTTTGAGTTTCAAATTCTTTCCTCCTCTTTCTCTCTTGTCCCCCCTTCACAGAGAGGGTAAAAATTTGATCAAAGTTATACATGTGCAGTCATGCAAAATATATTTCCATATTAGTCATGTTGTGAAAGAAAACATAGACCAAAAATAACCAAAAATATAGAGAAAGAAAAAAAAAGGATGCTTTGATCTACATTCAGATTCCATCAGTTTTTTCTCTGGAGGCAGACAGCGTTTTTGATCAGGTCCTTCCTGACTCCTTTAGAATTATCTTGGATCTTTGTATCGCTGCGAAGAGCCAAGTCATTCACATTTGTTCATCATACAATATTACTATTACTATATATTGTGTTCTCCTGGTTCTGCTCACTTCATTTTATATCAGTTCATGTAAGCTTTTCTAGGTTTTTCTGAGAGCATCCTGCTTGTCATTTTTTATAGCACAATAGTATTTTATCACAATCATATGCCACAACTTGTTCAGTCATTCCAGTTGATGGACATTCCTTCAATGGAATTCCTTCATGGAATCAGACATTCTGATTCGTTGCCACCACAAAAAGAGCTGGATAGGTCCCTTTCCTTTTCTGTTTTTCTCAAGTCATTAAAAAAAACTTCTATGTACTTAAACATATTCTGTATTGTATCATATCATAGTTTTTTGCATAGACAACCCACCCTAAATCACTAGGTTATAAACTCCTTGAGGAGTTAGAAATACAGTGATTAAAAAATTCCCTATTGTATTTCTAACTTGGAGAAATGCCTTTGCACATAGATGCTGCTTAATATTTGGTGAATTGAATTGAGCTACCCTGAACTGAATTCCTTCAAAATTCTGATAGTTTGTCCAGGGTTAAGTAACTTGAATTTATCAAAGGCAGCAGGTACCCTCATCATCTTTTCACTTATCTTTGACTCCAATTTCCTATTCCTATGAATAGTCTTATACAGAGAGCATTAGAGTGGAAAGACCTGTGTTCAAATCCTACTTCTAATTATTTCTTATTACCTGTGGGGCTTTGGGCAAGTCACTGAAAGGACCAGGACTTCATGTTGTTCATCTGTAAAGTGAGGGGTTTTTCTAGGCAGCATCTGAGATCTCTTCCAGTTGTAAATATATGGTTCTAAGACAAATCCTACATATATATGGTGGCAAAGGAGGCAGCTAGGTGGTACAATGGATAGAGCATTGGACCTGGCGTCAGGAAGACCTGAATTAAAAAAAAAGTCCAACCTCAGACACATGCTAGCTGTGCAACCTTGGGCCAGTCATTTGAGCTTTGTTTGCCTCGGTTTCCTCGTCTGTAAGATGGGGACAACAATAGTACCTACCTTTCAGGGTTATTGTAGGGACTAAATGAGGTAATAATTGTAAAGTGCCAAGCACAAAGTAAGCTCTGCATAAAGGTGAGCGATTATTAATAATTATTTTTAGTAAAAATCTAAAGCTTATTCTCAATAGAATGAAAAAATGTCAGAGATGAGAAATTTGGTGTTTCTATCATCTGTGATCACACTGCCATCTACAAGTCAGTGCTTGACTTATTTTATTGTCTAGATTTAAGAAGGTAATGGAGAAAATGTTAATGATCTAAATGAAACTTAAAATTGTATCTTGTCCATCCAGAGTTGATTTTTAAATATTTGCCAGCAAACCCCTGGATCCTACTCTCGAACAGCTTAATAGGGGAAGATAAAACATGCTATAGGGAGCCGAAAGGCAGAGATGGGACGGGAATGGGATGGGATAGGAAGAGAATATCTGTGAGGGATAAGCACTTATTGAGGACTGAGACTGGGAAGTGAAGTGAGCATGACTGGGGCCCCTCATGAGATGGAGATCTTAGCTGGGAATTCACCAACTGGGCAAGCCCAAAGGGGGAGGCAGGCATCGTAAGGTGGACAAGGCTGGTGGTAAATAGGTAAAGTCCAGAGAGAGTTGAGCTGGGAGTGTAGGGGTTCCAGTTTTTCTTCTTCCTCTTGCCTCCAAAATAGCGAAAGAAGACTCTTTTTTATCATCTTTAGAAATGATCACTAGCCAGAGGGTTTCATTCTGGTTTTGAACTTTCTTGACACTATTCATACAGGACTTTGCTACTCTTTTTCATACATTGTGGGGAAAATGATTATATTGCTAGGAATAATTATTATTTTGTTTAAATCCAACATCATGTGATAAAACGGTGTCCATATCCAAAATGTTGCCTGACTTCAGTAACTCTCTAGGCATGCTGGAATTGGCTATAAGATCCTGAATTCACCCAAAGCATTTTTATTTTGAATTGAGACCCCCAGGACTTGCAATGTGTCCACCCAATCTTGTGTTTTGGAGTCCCCTGAATATTATTAAATATTTATGATTACTCATATCTATCTCAATCTACCTTGCTTTTAAGTTGCTTTTTTGGCAGCTTTGCTTAACATGTTTTGTCCATGGAGCTTGTTACAATATAATGTAAACCTTTCAGAGCCTACACAAGAAGGAACCACACCTCCTTTTCAATTTACTTTCCTCTCCCAAATGCCCTAATGAATTTCTTTCTAAGACTATTTCAGATTTTGAAGTCTGTCCTTGTGAACAACCTTCTCAGTTATAAACCCTCAATCCTTTCTCCTGTACATGTCCCCTAAAAGTCTGTCTCTCCTTATATGTCTCTGTAGATATCAGGTGAAATGGAGTTAGTAGAGACTGACATCCCATAAGCATGAAAATATGGAATTTGTCCTAGCATTCTTCACAGCCATATTCCATCCATTAATTTTACCCACCCTGAATTTATCTTGTGACTCAAGTTCCTGTTTCCATCTCTTCAACATAGACCCTGGTGAGATTCAGAACTCTTGAAGCCCTGGCTTTGAACCATCCTTCCTCCCCCTCTGCCTATTGAATTCTCTCCAGCCTTTTAAAACCTAACTCAAACAAATCTTCTCTATGAATGTGCCCAATCCTCTGTCCGGGATATCTCACAATCCACTTTTGTTTCGTTACCACTTTCTAGTGTTCCATCATGCAAAGCTGTTGTACTACAGCTATTTTTGTTTGTGTCCTAGTCTCCTACTTGGTTGCAAGTTGCATGAGGGCAGGGATTGTAGGACCATGATTTGTCTAAATGTCATTTCTCCTCCCCTTCTACCTCCTCAATTCTGTTTAATAAAGCATGATTGAATAGAAATCCCAATTTAGAACCTCAGCAGAGCTATCACCTCCCGGCAAACTGTGTAGGAGGGGGCTGGTACAGACTGTGTTTGTAATGGTCTGAATTTGTCCTTAAATTTGCATTTCAAACAAAAAATCTTCCATCCCACACATCCTTTGGCGTGGGTGGCCTTATTTTTCCACATCTCAGGAGCCCAAATAGAAAGGGGGAATGTGGCTGGATAGCCTCTCAAAGAAATAAAACCTGGACCAAGTACGAGATTTAGTCACAGAAAAGGCAGGAACAAGAGCAAGGCATCTAGCCAGCATCAGTGGTTCAGATGATCCAAGATCCATGGTGGGCTCCATCCTCCTGTTCTGCTGAGGTTAATTATAAAAGTTAGTTTCCTGCACCTCCTTAAACATTTCACTATTTAATTCCACTCAAATCAATGGGTGAGGAAAGCTCTGTGTGTGCTGGGCTCTAGGAATGTAAGAACGCTCTTTCCCAGCAGAAGGACACTATCATTACCGGACTTTGGCTTTTAAGGGTGACTGGTAATGTAATAATATTAACTGAGATTTGTATAATGCTTGAGGGTTTACAAAATAACTTTACAAGTATCATCTCATTTAATTCTCAGTTGAAACAACCTTGTGAGGAAGGTGTTATTATTGAGACTAAGAGAGATAAAGTGACCTGTTTGTGGCCACACAGCTAGTATGTGTCTGAGGCAGGATTCAGCCCTGTTTTGGCCTGGCTCCTGGTTGAGCCTTCTGTCACAACAGTGGCCCTGGCTTTACCACTGTCTCAATAATTGTGTTACCTGGTCATTTCACCTCTAGCAACCTGAGGGTCTTCATCTATAAGGACTATATAGACTAGATTGCCACCAAAGTCCTTTCTACCTTTAGCATTCTACAGATCTATGATGCAGTTCATTAACTGTGTCTGGCAAAGAGGGACCAATCCCTGTATTGTTTTAGTGCTAATGCCACCCAGTGGATTAAATATATATCTGCAGAATACTCATCCTGTATTCAAGGTTCAAGGGTTACAGATAGTCAGTGTGTAGGGGGCAAGTATCACTAGTGGTCTTAGGATAACTGCCCCATGTAATCATCCAACACAATTTATATATATTAAGCTCATCTTCCCTTGAGTTTTCAAATGACCATTGGCTGAGGGTCAGAGTTTGAGTAGATGTTTGTTGATCTTTATTTCTGAGATTTCTGCAAATGGATGTAGAAATGGAGCCTTTGAAGGTCCTTATCATTTTCTAACTCCTCAAGTCTGAATTTTCAGTGCTCCAAAAGGACAACTGAAAGGTGAAAAAATCAGCATTGAACTGATATTCTTTGATCTATGTGATGTCAAACAACTGATTTATCTGCGTTGTTTCCCTCAGCCACCAGAAAACCAATTCCTTAAAAAAATTGTTGGATTCTCTTTTGATTTGTTTGGGCACTATATAGATACAATCCAAGAAACATCAGCTTTCTTTTTTGCTCCCCAGGAATCATCTGTTATTCCTCAGGAACTTTTAGATGAAATTTTAGATGAAAAAAAACAGAGATAATCTTTTGCTTCTCCAGCTTGTTTTAAAGATGAGGAAACAAAGGCAAACAGGGCTAACTGACTTGCCCAGGGTCACACAACTATGTATCTGAGGCTGGATTTGAACTCAGATGTTCCTGACTCTAGGTTCCATACTCTACCTACTGTGACACCCAGCTGTCCCTCTGTACAACGCCACCCAGAGGCAAAATGTGGTCTGGCATTTGAATTTTAGCCCACTTGATTACAAACAATTCTGTCGTTGTATACTTTGGAATCAGTTGAGTGACTGATGACATTTCCCCTTCCATTTTCATCCAACCACATGGTGTTGTTGAATAGAGATACTTAATATAAGCCAAACTTACTATTTTCAAATGATGATAAGGTGATTGAAGGAAGAAGGAAAGATAAAACAGAGATGGAAAAGAGGATTTGGAGACAGAGTAGTAGTAGTAAAAATAATGCTATACTGAAGTCAGGAAAGACCTAAGTTTGAAACCTACCTTTGGTACGTACAAGCTGTGACCATAAGTTAATTCTAGTCTCAGAACAAGACAAGTCATGCATTTCAGCCCCTTTTTCTGAAGTTCAGTGATATTTCTTCAGTGAAATCCCCTGAAAAAAATTGAGAAAAGAGCCTAATACACCCAGATCTCCTGCATCTGAAACCCCAAGTTTCCTCATCCAAAGTGGGAGCAGGAACAGCATGGTATGGGAGAATTCTGCTTATCAGTGATGTCCAGTCTACAAGAACCTGGGGATCATCATACCTTGGGGAAATAAAACAACTTTTTCTTTCTAAATGACCTCAGTTCTCATATCAAAACAGACACCAATTGTGATTTCAAAAGACTGCTGATGAAATATAGCCCCCATATCTTGACAGAGATACAAAATGAGACATTTGTTCTCAGATTTGACTGGTGAGTTGATTTGACTATGCAAAATTGTTTCAAAGAAGCGCTTCTATGGAAGGGAGTTAGGTATGCAAAGAAAACAAGCATTTTGTTGCAAAAACGATTTTTTTTAATGTGTGGAAAAAACCAAATCTTCAGAAAGGGACACAAA
>CM053771.1:228440203-228481189 GCA_028658325.1 Potorous gilbertii | reverse complement strand
TGTCTTGTATATTTATGGTCACAGCCAATAAGTCAGGATATATAAGTACAGGTTTGAACTCAGGTCTCCAAATGCATGATACTATTTCCATCACACTATGCTGCCTCAAGAAAGTCAGTGCTGGGAACACACTTTCTAGGCTAATCTACTCAGACCCAAAGTATTTGACCACATTGACATGTTGTTAAAATATGCCTTGCTGCTTATATTAATTGTAAGATGGTTCAAAAATTCAATCTCCATCTTTTTGTTTATCATTGTACAGATATAGCTGGTCAGACGGCCAATCACTCAGTTGGTCAGCTAGACTTCTTTAGCTCCTCCCCCTCTTACTATTTTTAAACAGGACAGATTGTCAGTCAGTTGACAAGAGAACCAGTCCATCAATCAGTCAAATAGACACATCCTGCCAGTCAGTCAGCCAGTCAGTCACTCAATCAGTCAAACGGACAGTCAACCAGTCAGACTAACAGAGAGCCAGTTTATTGGTCAGTAAGTCAAACAGGGTCAGTCAGCCAACTGGCCAGTCAACCAGCCAGGCAGTCAGTCAGACACACAGACAGAGAGACAGCGGGCAGGCATTCAGTCATTCAGATAAGACTTGAATGGGTGAAGCAATTTGTTCTACTGACTCAGGCACCACCATCACCACCACTATGACAGTCCTGTCATCAGAGTCTTATATGCTCAAAGTCCAAACATCAAACCTTTTTTGCTCTTAAAAGCTAATTGGCTGCCTCTTCCCAGCCTCTGCGGGGCCTGAGCCTCAGGAATATGTGCTGCAAAGCGAGTGAGCTGTCTTTTCATTTCACTTGAAGAGGCTGGCTTGGCAGCCAGCAGCGAAGTCTCAAATTGGGCTTAAAAGGAAGCAGCGATATTCTGCTTCCCCTCCCCCACCTCTTCCTCCTTTTCTTACTATTTTTAAACAGGAGGACAACACTGAACAGCTTTGTCAAACAGTAATTGATAACGAGGCTGGGTAACGAGGCTGTAGTCCCTTTTCTGCTCCTGGTATCATATCTAAAAATATCATATGATCCTAATAAAAAATAAGTCAGTGACAATTGAGATGAAATTGTGAGAGTGGAAAGGAAGTATGTCAATTTCCTCTGTCTGTATCCACAGTGACCACTGATACACTGGAGAGAGACCACAGAACACACTGTGGTAGGGGATGCTTTTGTCATGACTTTAGGTTATTATATCTCATGATAGATAGGCAGGGGAAAATGAAGGGACTGATATTTGAGTGGTAACTTGGTACTCCAAGGAATAACATTCTGAGACCCATGGCTTCTTGGCAATTTGTTTTCTTCTCATGGAAATCCTGGCTGTATAGGTTCATTTTTCAACCCCAGTCCTCAGTCTCACAGTTATTCCAGCAGACATGGGCACTGCCAACAGGTCTTCATATTTTTCTTCATGGTCTTTTCCCAATTATTCTCAACCTAGTGTAGCTACAGTGGGTTTTATCTCTGCTTGGCAAAAAACAGAAAGTAGGTATAGTATAGGTGATTATTTTAAAAAGTGATCTTTTTAAAAAGTAATTTATGATGTTGGCTTCTAATGCACCAAATGCTGGTGAAGTCAAAACTTTTTCTTTCATTTTTCATTATTTGGACTGGGATCTGTGCCAGTAAGATAGACTTAGGTTACACTTTGGAAAGTTTCTTCCTTTAGAAGACTTTGGAAACATCAGTCCCAATGAATGAAAATAATGAATCCCCAAAACTGATTGATTATATTTCAATTCATACTTTTTGAAGTTATAATTATATAAAATATGGTCATTGGTTCCAGCCTAGTGGAAATATGCAGTACAAACCTGAATAATGGGACCGTATTAGGGAATTCATTATTCATACTAATTAGAACCTAACTGAACTGTATGTTTGTATTTCAGTATTGTTAGAGCTACTATATCAATATACTATGTGTAAGGCTGCAGGAAGCAGTTGGTGCACTCTTTTTTAGAGAACTCTATAATTGCTCCAAGAGATTTTCATCTCTTTAGGATCTTAATTTGCTTTTGCTTAGAAATAAAGGGTAGAATGAAATGATCTGAGTTCTTGGATTCTAGGATTTATTTCAACTATTTCCAAGTCAATTCTTTAATAAACATTTATTAAGCACCTACCATGTGCTAGGCCAAGGGTGGGGAACCTGCAGCCTTGGGGCCACATATGGCCTTCTAGGTCCTTGGGTGTGGCCTTTTGATTGAGTCCAAGCTTTTCAGAACTTTTATTAAGGGGATTTGTTCTATGAAGTCTGGATTCAGTCAAAGGGCTGCACTTGAGGACCTAGGGGGCCACATGTGGCCTCGAGGCTGCAGGCTCCCTACCCTTGTACTAGGCACTGTGCTTAGTACTGGAAATAAAAGAAAAAAAAAGAAGCAACAGACAGCCACTGCCCTCAAGGAGCTTATTGTCAATATAATGGATGAAACAACAGGCAAACAAATACGTACAAGCAAGCTTTAAGGAGAAATAGGAAATACTAAACAGATAGAAGGCATTGGAATTAAGAGGCATTGGGAAGTCCTCATGTAGAAGGTATAGTTTTAATTGGAACTTTAAAGAAGTCAGGGAGGTCAGGAGTCTGAGTTGAGGAGGGAGAGTATTCTCTCCTCATAGGATACAAGGGTACAACAAGAGAAAATGCCCAGAACCAAGAGATAGAGAGTCTTGTTCATGTAACAGCCAGGAGGTGCATGTCACTGGATTGGAGGGTACCTAGTGGGGGAGTAGGGTATATGAAGACTAGAAAGATTGGAGGAGGCTAGGTTACAAAAGGCTTTGAAAGCCAAACAGAACATTTTGTATTTGTTCCTGGGTGCAACAGGAAGCCACCAGAGCTAATTGAGTAGGGGGCTGACATGGTAGGACCTATGTTTCAGGAAAATCACTTTAGTGGTTGGATGGAGCAAGGATTGCAATGGAGAGAGACTTGCAGCAGGCAGACCCATCAGTAAGCTATTGCAGTAAGGTCTAGGTGTAAGGTGATGAGGGTCTACATCAGTGTATCAGAGGAGAGAAGAGGGTATATTCAAGAGATATTACAGGGGGTGAAATCGGCATGTCTTGGCAATAGATTGGATATGGGGGGTAAGAGATAGTGAGAAGTCCAGGAAGATTCCTAGGTTGTGAGCCTGGGTAACTGGAAGGATGGTGTTGACTTTTATAGTATTAGGGAAAGTTTAGGGGAAAAATAATGAGTTCCAGTTTGGGCATATTGACTTTAAGATGTCTACTGGATATCAGTTTGAGATGTCTGAAAGATGATTGAAAATGAGAGCTTGGAGCTCAACAGAGAGATTGAGACAGAAAAGGTAGATTTGAGAATCATTAGCTTAGAGATGGTAATGAAATCCATGGGAGCTGATGAGATCACCACGTGAAGTGCCACAGAAGGAGAAAAAAGGTATACCTATGACAAAACACCGAGGGACACCTACATACAAGGCCCTATTTAAGTGTTGGGTAAATAAAGATGAAGGACAATATTATCTTTCCCCTTGAAGAGTTTATAATCTATTGAGAAAATAGGATATATCCTCAAATAAGTAATATCACAGCCTATAGAATCTTGGAGTTGAAAGAGACAATTTGGTATAACCATGAAACAAATTGTGGATCCCGTCCACAACAGCTCCAGTGAGGGATCAGCCAGCCTCAGTATGAAAATCTCCAGGTCTAGGGGATTCACTGCCGACTGTCCATTCTACTTTTGATCTACCCTAATCATTAGAAATTTTTTCTCTATGAAAAACTAGAAATTTGCCTCCATGTTATTTTATTTTCTTTGTCCATATTCTTCTTTCCAGATCAAGAGGAATAAATCCATTCCTCTGCCATAGACACTCTTCAAATATTTGAAGACAAATACTATGTTCTTCCTACCTAAGGAGTTGCATCTCCAAGACAAATACTGCCTTACCTTTAACTATTACTCACATGGTATATAGTTCATTCACTCTCTTGGTCATTCTTCAGTTTGTCAATGTCCCTTTGACTGACTATCCACATGTAGTCTTACTAGAGCATAGTATAGCCCATACCTGTGTAATTCTTGGCACTAGTCTTCTGCAGTATCCTGCTACCACACTCAAGGTCCTAGAATCTATTTGGATTAATGATCATAGGCTCATATTTTTAGAACTAGAAAAAAACTTAAAGGTTATTTACTTCAACCCTCTAGTTTTATGGATAAAATAAATCAGGAACACAAGTTAAATGGCTTGCTCAAGGTCACACAGAGGCATCCATAAGAGTTAGAGCTGGGATATGAACTCAGGTCCTGTGACTTTAAGTTATCACTCTTTCCATGATACCATGCTACCTTATTCAACCATTGCTAATGAGTCTCTATTTTTCCATCTGAACTTCCCATAACCACTTAGAATTCATCATGTGATAGAGTCACATAAAAGCTTTTGCTTAAAATAGCAGGCAAGATAAAAACATATATATATATTGATTTTAATACACATGTATGTATATATACTTACATATTAAAAATCAAGCAATAAACACTCTAACTACCCATTTCACAAATTACAACTTCCAAAATTTCCAGAGTGTTTGGGTTGTGAGTTCATTCACTTCTGATCCTTATAATGTCTAATCATGAGATAATAGGGCAGCAAAATTAGATTTACAAGTTAATTTTTTTGGAAACTCTCAGAGCTGCTATATCAGCATGCTGAAAGATCTAGAAGAAAGTGAAAGAGGTCTTAGCAGCATCTAAAAAATGAACCCAAGATGCTCAGAGTCTAAAAAAAATTGCACCAGAAATGAATGAGATTGCTAAGGAAGAGAGCTAAAGAGAGAAGAAACGGTTTGGGGAAATTCATACCATTAGAGGGCTCACACACAATGATCCAGCAAAGGAGACTGGAGAAGGAAATATTGGACACAGTGTTGGAGAATGAGAGTAAAATATTCCAGAGTGTACGAGCAATAGCTGGCAATGTCAAAAACGTCACAAAGAAGATGAAAAATTAAGATCATTGGATTTGATCAGTATAAGGTCACTAGTAACCTTAGAAGTAAAATAGCAGTTTCACTGGAATGGTGGGGGTCAGAAGTCAGATGAATCTTTCATTTTAATTATTTATTTCACCTGTGAAAGCCTTTGAGAAGAGGGAATGTTAATAGAGGATAAGAAATTGGTTCAATAGTTATAAAAACATTCTTTTTGGGATAAAGCAGAAAAAAAATTAACTTTGCTCCTGGAAACTTGAATCTCTCTGCTACACTCAAGTGCTCAGGAAGTGGTGACATTTAGAATGATAAATGACAATTGTTTGTTGAACCATGCCTCTAATGTATCTGGCCAAGCAGGCACAGAGAATGAAAAACTCCAGGTAATCATTTGACATGCAGTGCAAAAGTCCCACAGCTGTCATCCAAATTGTTTATAATTTTCTATCAAAAAGGAGAAAGTTACTATCAGAGTCAAAGAGCTTTAAATGAACCCCCATTCTGACAGCAGTCTCCTGAACTGTCTTGGAACTCAAAATTACAATTGGGCTTCTATAACTATAGACTCACGGAGTCTTAATGTGCGTAAGGGTTTTAATAGGCATCTCCTTTCTCTATGAAGCCTTCTCTGACCACTTTAGCTCACTGTGAACACTCCTTCCTCTGAAATCCTACAGCCCTTACTGGGCAGACACATCCCAGACTCTTACTTATAAATGTCACTTACATATAAAAAGATACCTGGGAATATAGCAGAGTAGTCCGAACCGATAGCTATAGACATCACCTCTTGACAGTCGCAATGCCCCCTAGGATTTCCCTCCCCCTTGACCCTAAGAGGGCTCTGTTTTGATTCCCCCTCAACCTTTTAGCTACTTCTCAGCTTACATTGGGACCACTTTAAGGCTGCTTCTAAGGGACAAAGATCAAAGAGCAGGATCACGATGTTATAGAATTTAGATATTAGGGACCTTAGAGGTTATCTAGTCCAACTCCATCATTTTACAGATAATAAACTGGGAGAATAAGAGACTTGCCCAAGGGCACACTGGGAGCAAGTTAAAGAGAAGGAATGGGGAAGAATAAACCTACTTGACTAGTTGTAATCTTTCTACCACGGTTGCTCTCCCAGTTCTACTTCCTGTCTCATCATTGGCATCCCTAACTCCCTATCCTCATCACCCTCTATCCTCTCCAGAGAACCAACTGAGGTCAAGAATTATTCTTAAGGTCTTGAGGACCCATCCCCTCCAACTCCTTACCAAGAACCCTGAGAGTTCCTATCCTTAATCTCTATCCCATGCCACAGTTCCTATTCATACCCTTGCTCCAGAGATCCAGTGTTTCTATCTCTCCTCTTTATTACCAAGAACCCAAGCTCTGCCATTTAATCCACATTTGTCCAATTCTATCTTGTCTCATGTCACAAGAACCACCGTAGGATCATACACCCAGAGCTGGAAGAGACCTCTGGAAATATCTAGTCCAAATCTCTCATTTTACAGATAAAGAAATGGAAGATTCAAAGAGACAGAAGAATCAGGGGGCAGGATTTGAACCAAGGTCTCCCCAGCAATGTCAAACTGAGCTAGGGGAGGACAGAGGAAAGGGGAAGTCCTTGTTTTGGAATCAGGTGGGTGAAAGAGGTGGGGAAGAGAGCTGGACTTTCTACTCCTTTCAGTTCCACATCGGAATTTTCTCTTGAATCATGATTATACATGGCTGGTTGGCTAAGTCAAAGGGAAAGGAGAATTGAGGGAAAGGGGAGGGAAGAAGAGGGGAAAAGAAAGAAGAAAGTCAAAAAGATTGAGAAGGTTAAAGAAGGAAAGGGATGCGAGCTGGAGATGTGGCGAAGAGGGAGGTTTCATGCAAACATCCACACCACGATTTACCCCACCCTCTCTCCCCTATTCATTTATTTCTTTTCAACAGTCAATTTGCACAGAGATTAGCTACAATTTTATTTCTATTTCTTTTTAGGTTCTAGTACCAGGGAATGTAATGTCTGATTATACTTCTCAAAAACAAAACAAAGCAGAGGCCTTTTGGAGTTCATTATAATTTTTTTTCCTACATGGAATTGAACAACAGTAAACTATGTGAATGCTTCACTTAAAGAAAGCAAAATATACAAAAATTCAAATTTTCCAGATTAATTGGAAGATAATTACTTGCACTGCAAAATATCTTCACAAATGGATTAATCAAAGAAAGAGCTCCTAATAAGAAATGTTTTTCTTCTCCAGGTCATTAACTACATGATGAAAATGGGTAGAGAAAGAAACTAGATGATCCAATGTTACGAATCATTTCTGGCTGCAGATTAATTTTGTTGTTGTGGTGCAGTTGTTTCAGTCATGTCTGACTCTTTGTGACCCCATTTAGGGTCTTCTTGGCAAAGATACTGTTGTGGTTTGCCACTTCTATCTCCAGCTCATTTTACAGATGAGGAAACTGAGTCAAACAGGGTTCAGTGACTTGCTCAGGGTCACAGTTACTTTCTGAGGGTAGATTTGAACTCAAGTTTTCCTGACTCTTGACCCAGTATTCTATCCACTGTGCCATCAAGCTGCCCCCTGAAGATTAATTAGGACATAAGAAAGCCTCTCTGAAACAGGGAGAGTCCTTATAATTTGAAACAATAAAAAAGTGACTCAGTTTTGACAAAAATGCACTCTGGTCTCCCTCAGTGTCTAATACCGCCCTCCAACCCACTCCGGTGGAATCCATTCTCCTTACTAAGACATTGCGCTCTCCAGCATATTGTCTAGCTGAAATTCCTTCACTGGCTCCCTATTCTCTATAGGATATAGATAAAAGCCTTAAACTGTAATTCAAGGCTCTCTAAAATTTTGCCCCTATCAATCTTTTTTTAGCCTTCTCTTCATTCCTTCTCTGGATGAAACCTTCCCTTCAATGTAATGTTGTCTATTGATTTTCTCTTCAAACCCTCCCTTTGCTCTGTTTATCTAAATATAAACCTAGTTAGGTGGCACAGGAAATAGAGCCCTGGACCTGGAGTAAGAGTCCTCTTCTCCAATTCAGATCTGGCCATGTTCAGACAATTCCTAGCTGTGTGACCTTGGACAAGTCACTTAACCCTGTTTGCCTCAGTTTCCTCAGTTGTAAAATGAAATGGAGAAGGAAATGGCAAACCACTCCAGTGTCTTTGCCAAGAAAACCCAAAATGGAGTCATGGGGGGGGGGAGGGGTTGGGGAGGTGGGAGGGTGGAGGTTCAAACACTACTGGAAAATGACTGACCAATGGGAGGGCTGAGAGGTCCAATGAGAGCTTAGGTTTGCCCTTTCTGGTGGAATACGCGGAGCATATGCAGATATCTCCCAGTCTGCTTTTAATTTTGAAAAAAACTCGTGCAACTAAATTGGAACACAAACAAATTAATAAACTTCATCGTTTTTATCCTCAGCTTTAGCCAGGGGGCAGTGATAGCTTCAGGGATCTGATAGAGAGACACACCACAACCACTGAACCCTCAGGGGAGCTTCGTGAGGATTCCAAAAAGAGAGAAAAGCTCTTCCCTGGCCAGGTGTTTAGAGATACCTTTTGGTCCAATGTACTACCTTCATACTTTTAGTCTGAACTCATTCTCACTAAGGACTTTATGTGATTGGAAGGAAAGAGTGCACTCCCAATTTGGGGGGGCGTGGTATGGGGAGAAATTATTGTACACCTACTATTCTTAATAAGTAACATTTTGCAGAAGTTAATTGATGCCAACTGATTGATTGACCTTAGGGGGCACACCACATGGGGGCTTGTGAACAAAATAGAAACCCCAACTCCTTAGAGTTATCCCTAGAACTTGAGTTACTTTTTCAGGGTGTGTGTGTGTGTGTGTGTGTGTGTGTGTGTGTGTGTGTGTGTACTTCTTTTACCATGCTATTAATTCTCTATTTGTATTTAAAAAAAATCATAGCTCTCATTTCTTTCCTCAATTTTTCCTCTTCTTACTGTCATTCAGTCAGTTTTTTAGTTGTGTCCAACTCTTTGTGATCCCATTTGGGATTTTCTTGGCAAAGATACTGGAGTGGGTTGCCGTTTCCTTCTTCAGTTTATTTTACAGATGAGGAAGCTGAGGCAAACAGGGGTAAGTGACCTGCCCAGGATCACACAGCTAGGAAGTATCTGAGGCCAGTTCAAATTCAGGTTTTTTTTGGACTCAAGGCCCAGTGCTCTATCCACTGCCCCACCACATAGGAGGATGTCCATCAAGGATACCACCGGTTGCATCAGCTGAGTAAAACTCATATTTCTGAGCTGGCCATGGCTGTCTTCCAGCTAGTTATCAGAAAGCACTTGGAGCTCAACTTGTTTTTTTGCACTCAGAAAACAATCCAAGCCTTTAGTCCTTTGCAGCAATGAAGCCTTGAAGATAATTTCAAGACAAAACTAGTTCAACCAGTATTTGCTGAGGCAGGTGGTTAGGAGGATACAAGAGTAAAATCATCAGATTCTAAGTTAGAAAAAGACCTGGACTTGAATCTTGACTTTGCCATTCATTTTGGACAAGTCACATAGCTTCTCAAGGTCTGTCTGCAAAAATGACAAGAGTAATATTTGCATTAAAAGCCACCTTTTTTTGTCAAGAAGACTTAGACATCCCAGCTGTGTGACTCTGGGCTGAGTCACTTAACCTTCTGAGGACAATGCTCTAAGACTATCAGTTGCAAATGAGCAGCTGATCTATTTTGGTCATGGAGGTTTCCACACCAGGAGTTCCTTGCCAGGATCAGGTCTTGATCAAACAAATTATTTTTTTCAACTAGCTCGTAATGTTTTGAGGAGAATGTTTTAGCACTACATAGAGATATGAACTATTATTAGGAAATGCTGGCTTGATTCAATCCAATAAGAATTTATAAGGTACCTACTTTGTTCCAAGCACTATGTTAGGTGGTCAGGGACACAAAGACAAAAACAAAACATCTCCTGTCCTCAAGAAACTTAGGGGAGATGATGACTTTTACACATATAAGTAAATAAAAAATAAATAGGAAGTGTTTGGGAGAGAGTGGGGCAGTGGGCCCCAAGACCTGGGAGAATCAGGACAAACCTAAATTCTTATAGCGACTTGGAAAGAGAGCAATCAATCAGGAACTATTTACTAAGCACCTACTATGTGCCACACTGTGCTAAGCACCGAAGCAACATGCATTTTCTCATTATTCTTGGAAGTCTAACAGCATAAAATGATTTTTCTTGCCTCTAAAAATAAAGATTGATGCTATTAAACTGAAAAGTGTATTTTTCCTTCTTTGGATTTTTTAAAAAATCTTTTTAGGATAGGGAGGGTTCAGAAACACAGCAGCTTGCTGGTGATAATAGCAACCCTTGGTGCTAAGAGAGTGCTTATATCTCTATAACATTTCTATGAGGAACTATTTCCCCCCATTTTACAGATGGGGAAACTGAGGCCCAGGGCAATTCAATGACTTGCTCAAAATCATAAAGTGAACTAATGGTGTTGCTGAGGTTTGCCCTAGAATCTAGGTTTTCAAGTTTCTGACCAGAGCTCTTTTCCTTAGACTGCAATAAAACTCATTCCCTCTAGATCTCTCAGACATAGAAGCAAGGAGAAATAAACTGGGAAGAGTGTAGTTGTGTGAATGTCTGGGAAGGGGGAGGAGGAATGAAGACTTGCTTATATGGTCTTATGTTGTTGTGTATTCTTTTATGTAGCTGTTCCATCTCCCCAACTAGTATTGTGTCTATACATAAAAAAACACAAAAAGACTTCATGTTTATGTAATATTTTTAGCGGTAGACAAAATTACTTTCTTCACAAAAACCTTGTAGGGTAGATAGTACATAGGGAAAACTCCATAAATATTTGTTGAATGAATTCATTGTATTCCTCTGAAAATTTGGGACCACATCACATACCTTAGTAAATCTACCACTTGACCTTGCACAGTAACTTTCATACACATTGAAAATAAAAATAAACTCACATTTATGTAGTACTTTAAGGCTTACAAAATGTTCAACAATCCCATTGGGCAGATAGTGCAAATACAGCTATCTTCAAATCCAGGTCTCTCTTGACTCCAGATCCACTGCGCTATGCTTAGCGGTCACTATACATGGGACACAAATACTGGTTAAATGCTTGTCAACAGTGGCTACAGATGTTAGAATACTCTATCTAGAAGCAACATTAGCAATCATATAGTCCCACCTCCATTTTGCAAAGAAGGAAATTAATGATATTCCTTATTTAGGTTCCTACTTGCTGGGGCATTGGTTATTTTAGGAGTCCAGCAGGCATCTCATGATGTTCCTGGGCCTCTTAGAGTCTCACTGTCATGTCCTGTTGAGCATGAACAACCCTGAGTGTACCTTTCCTCTCCATTCTTTTCCAACTACAACCTATGAGATCCTCTCTGGGTCTTTCTCTGCCGCTGGTGACCTGCCTGAGGTAAGAGTTTTGAATCAAATTAATGTAAAATGTAACCTTATTTCTGTAGTCATGCTTTGACCTTTAAGGAAAGAGTCTAATGCAACCGAATCTGGGCTTTACAACTGGTCATTGGGAGAGACGTTTTTATTTAAAGGGTCTTTTGACATCCCTCATCCTTCACAGAAAACGCATCAGCTTTTGTCTTCTCCTAAAGCAGGGGTTCTTAACCTGAGTTCTATGAATTAAAAAAATAGATTATAATTATTTCAATACATTGGTTTCCTTTATAATTCTATGTATTTTATTTTTATTCAATGAAAATATTGTTCTGAGAAGGGGCTATAGGCTTCACCAGACTGCCAAAAGTTTCAAAAAAAGTTAAGAATCCCTGTGCTAAGATATTAGTAGCTAGGTGGCACAATGGGTAGAATACCATGTTTGGTGTCAACAAGATCTGAGTTCAAAACCAATCTCAGACAGTAGTCGTGTAACCCTGGGCAAGACACACAAGCACCATTTGCCTCAGTTTCCTTATCTGTAAAATAGGGATATTAATGCAGGGTTGTTTTGAGGATCAAGTGAGTGAATAATTGTAAAGCACTTAGCCCAGTACCTGGCACATAATAAAGAAGCTCTATATAATTATATATTATTATATAATTGGCTATTATTATTTATTAAAGGTATGGTTGGATTGACCTTTCTGGAGAGTGAGGCCCAGAGATGGTGACTTGACCAAGATCACTACGTAGTAATATGACTGATCAAATCACAGCTTCTCTAAATTTAATTAAAAGGGTAAGGAATAGCTAATTTCCAGGGTCTCTCTCTCTTTGAAAACATGTGATGAGTCTATGATTCTAAGGCCCAGGATAGTAGTTGATACTGCCTGTATGACCTGCCAAAAGTCATTCCACATGGCCTGGCCTTAGTTGTCTCTACCTCTACCTAAAACGAGACCGTTAAGGTAAATGATCCATAATCCTGTTTTCTTGATGGAAGGACTGGTGGCAAAATTCTTCTTGCCTTGGAGACTGCAGATTCAGGTCCTGCCAGGAGATGGTGCAATTGCCCAATCCCAAGCAGCCCCCAAGCCATGGCAGAAGTGGGTCAGGCAGGGTCTACCACCTGCCCTCATTCTTCCTACAGTAGAAACTCTTGCTGTGGTTTCCCCAAGTAATGGGCAGTACATTGCCTGGGCGTGTTGCCCTGAACTGTGGGAAGCAGGTGAAAAAGATTGGACCAGCTGGTGTGGGGGAGGTAGATAAAGCTTTCCCTGCCCCAATATCTCTTCACCATTGGCTTCCTCTCAAGAGACCCCTCCAGAGTTTTTAAGTATTGATGCCAGTGGGGGAATTTTGGAATCTGAAACAGATCCGGAGGAAATATCCCATTGTGTAGATGATAGAATATCCGAGTTTCAATCAGGGGTGTGCTAGTAAATGTTTAATAACGACTCTCTGAAAAAGCTTGACACACTGTTAAATATAATATGCATTATTAATATTTTCTCTATCTCTTAAGTCTAGATAATCAACAAAAAAGTAAATCAAGCTTGGCTTTGTGGCATTAGCTGATTTGTGAGGTAAATGTTTTACAATGAAAATTTTTTAAATTTGCAAGAGGGCTTGAGCTGGCTCCAGTATACTCCTGGATTCTTCTGGGGTCCTTTAGTCATCTTCTCAAGCAACAGAAATCATTTCTATAGTATCACTGAGAAAGGATCATGCAAGAAGACTGCTTGAAGATTTCCAGGTGTGGGGAATCAACTGTCTCCCAGTACAGTCCTTTCCATTTTTGGACAGCTCTAGTGGTTAGGAAGGGCAGCTAGGTGGTGCCATGGATATAGTGTTGGGCTTGGAGTCAGGAAGACTTGAGTTCAAATCCACCCTCAAATACTTACTAGCTATGTGACCCTGAGTGAGTCACTTACCCATGTTTGCTTCAGTTTTCTCATCTTTAAAATGAATTGGAGAAGTAAATAGCAAACCACTCCAATACCTCTGTCAAGAAAATTCCAAATGAGGTCGTGAAGTCAGACATTATTGAAAAACAGCAATGATAATACATCCAAATCTACCTCTCTGCAATTCCTACCTAGTGTGCATCCATAGACATAGATCATAGATTTAGAGGCCATCTTCTACAATCCTTTTATTCCGCAGATGAGGAAACAGAGATTAAGGGACGGTAAGTGACTTGGCAGCCAGGAGCAGAACCAGGATTTAACCTAGGTCTTCTGACTCAGAATTAAGTGACCTTTCCACAGCACCATCCTGAGCACCATGAGTACCATGCTCTTTGAGGTTGTGCAGAGCAAATCCTACCCTTTTTCTACCTGACAGGCTTTCCAATATTTGAAGGTAACTATCTTGCTTCCCATTTTATCTACTCCTGTCATTTTAACTGATCTTAATATAGCACAATTGCTTGTACTCTCAATCATCCTGATCACCTTCTGGTTGTGCCCTAATTTGTCACAGTATCCTTTCTAAATGTGGGAGTACATTATAGAGTACACATGTGGTCTCTGACCAGGGCAGAGTACAGGGGGTCTATCACTTCCCTCATTCTGAAAACTCTTAACTCCACCTAAGATTGAAGCTACTAAAAATTTTTATCACATCATATGTTCATACATACTTTGCAGTCTATAAAAAGCCATTTATTTGTTTTTTAAAGAACAAGTCTCTGTTTCTTGCCCTGTTTGGCAGGGATGACTCCCAGACCAATGCTGATACTGACCAGCATAGAAGCTTTGACATGCTTTTTTGTGATCTGGTGCTCCCCAGACACTCACCATATTGATGCAAGACAGAGTGATATCACAGGTCACTGAAGTTCAGAGCTCAAGAGATCTCCCAGCCTTAGCCTCCAGATAGGGCCACCATGCTCAGCCTTGTGGTTGACTAAAACTCCCAGCACTTTTCACATAAACTGTCTATTTTATTCGCTCTAATGACATTATCATTCCCACTTCAATAAGCTATCTACTGAGTGTCAGATACTTAGTATATGTAAAAAATAAAATAAATATGTAAATATTTAATAAAATAAAATATGTTAAAAAATTTAAATACTTCCTGTCCTCAAGGGGCTTACATTCTATTTAAAAAAACAACATATACACCTAAGAAGAAATACAAAATATATGCAAAGTAAATGGGAAAGTTCTGTTTGTTTTGTTTTTGTTTTTGGTGGGAGGAATCTCTGACAAGAGGGAGGATCAAGGAAAACCTCCTGGAGGAGGTGACTTTTGAACTAAGCCTTAAATTGAGCTAGAAAGTCCAAGAGGTAGACGTTAGAGGATATTACACTCCATGCATTGGAGGACAACCTGTGTAAAGGAAGAGAAAAAAAATGGGATATTATATATGGGAAGGAGCAAACAGCCCAGTTTGCCTGGAATATAGAATGAGGGAGGAAGCAAATGTAAAGCCTGCCTTTAGGGAAAAGATTATACTGTATGACCTTTCTGGGCTCTCCATAAAATTTCTACCCTGACACCTCATCCTACTATGGAAACGACCTTGGGTCCTTTGAAGTGTGTTGTAATATCAAGCTGATGTTAGAGGTTTTTCTCTTTCTAGCTAGTCAGAAGAAAGCACACACCTATGTTGCTTGAGATTTTGCTCTGTCCTCTTATAAATCACTATAAAAGACACTGTCAGACTTTACTTGCAGTTTCTGGTCACTGAGTGACCATATGCTCTTAGACATGCTAATAAATGGTTCTTGTGGAACTTTGTCTTTCATTATTTCTCTCATGACAGTAGGCTATGACTTCCAAGCAGGTTGTATTAAGTGGGATAGACTTAGTGAGGGAGGGTTTTTGCTCTCCAACAACAAGTCTAAGGAAGTACAGTCTTATCCCCAGCACTTTCACCATTAGGTGATGAATTATTTGGCCATGGCAACTGGTCAAATGGATAAAAATACAAAAAGGTCCTTAGTTTTGTGTGGCACCCTCCGGCTTCTGCAGCAACAGGGGCAAAAGTACAGTGACCACCTGGATGGAACAGTGGGTAAGAGCACTGGACTAGAAATGAGAAAAAACTAAGCTTAAATTCTTTCTCAGATAGTAAGTGTTAATAAGCTTTATAATTGTGGACAATTCATTTAACCTCTCTCTGACTCAATTTTCTCATCTGCAAAAATGGGGATCCAAGAGTAAGGTGGAGGGGTAGTCAGTGCATGATTATTTATTCACAGATGATTGTGCACTCAATGCAACCTCTGAAGCTGAAATGTAAGAGTATGGATTGATTGTCTGCTGCTTGTACTAATTTTGATCTACCAACACCAAGAAAACACAGATTCTCCACCAGCCAAACACCACACTAGAATATGGAACCATTAGTTATAGCAAATGGAGAGATTTCTAATATTGTGAATAAATTCACTTACCTTAGCAGTATACTTTCCAGGGATGTACATATGGATGATGAGGTTGATGAAAGCATTGCCAGAAATACGTCAGCATTTGGGAAGCTTCAAAGGCAAGTATGGGAAAATAGAGATATTAGACTGACTGCCAAACTGAACTTCAGAATCATAGTGCTGACTTCATTGTATGACTGTAAAACCTAGACATTCTTCCAGCACTATGCCAGGAAATGGAATTGCTTTGAATTGTCTTCGGAAGATTCTGAATTTTTCACCTGGCAAGATAAGATACCAGACTCTAAAGTCCTTTCTAGAGCTAAGCTGCCAAGCATTCAAATTCTACCACAGAGAACACAACTCTGATGGGCTGGCCATGTTCAACTGCCAAATGTATGCTTGCATAAAAGACTGTTTTATGGAGAACTCACGCAAGGCAGGTGCTTACATGGAGGTCAGAAGAAGCAATACAAGGACACTCTCAAGGTCTCTCTGAAAAACTTTGGAATCAATTGTATGACATGGGAGACACTGACACAGTACCGCTCAGGACTCCATGCCCTCATGAGAGAAGGCCCTGTGCTCTATGAGCAAAACAGAATTGCAATGGCTTAAAAGAAAGGCAAGATGCACACATTTAGAGACATTTCTTCACCAAATGTTAATGTTGATTATTTGTGCCCCACCTGTGGTAGAGCCTTCTAAGCTCACATCTGTCTGATCAACCACAGTCAGGCATACTGTACCTTGACTCCAACACAGTGATGTCATTTTGATCCTCTATGAGAACAAAGGACAACAACCGACCAAGCTCAAATGGTTGTTTTGAAGCTCAGATGACATAATACATAGTGCTTTACAAATCTTAAATTTCTAGATCTAAATATATAAATATAAATGCTAGATACTAGCTAAAATGGAAAAGGAGGTAGAAGGTGCCAAGAAACCGTTTTTAGATCATCTTCATATATTACTTCAAATTTTTTAATGTATTTTGTTTTAATACCACAGACAACAAATATCTAAACAAACACTTTACAAAGTATGTTCCCCTCCCTAAAGGTTGTTAAGAGAAGGGTGACATGTCCTTAAATTAGACAATATAAAGCATCTACTATTGTAACTGACCAGAATTTTGCTGAATTCTCTTGTTGGCTTTAGCTATATTATACAAACATTGATTTAACTGTGGATACTTTAAATGAAACAAAAACAAAAACACTGAAATGATACATTCCTGGAGAAATTGTACCTCTTCCTTATTGACTTTCTTGCTATAAATAATAATTTAATGCTTTAAGGTTTTCAGATAAGATGACATAAGGACTGCAGCTAAGCAGATGGTTCATAGCTTCTCAGAAAAGTGAATTGAGGAGTTGGTAGAGTTAATTTAATTCAATTCAAAAAGTATTCAATTCAATAAAGTACACAGTAATTTTTTGGAGGGATACTAACAAATATAGACCGAACCTTCATAGTCAAGCATCTAATTAAGTCATGTAGACAATACAAATCCCACTGTATTTAT
Source organism: Potorous gilbertii (assembly GCA_028658325.1). Lineage (NCBI taxonomy): Eukaryota > Metazoa > Chordata > Mammalia > Diprotodontia > Potoroidae > Potorous > Potorous gilbertii. Next base: position 228,463,874 of record CM053771.1, on the reverse strand, counting down.
TGTTAGTTAATTAACAAAAAACATTGAACAAAGCAAAACATTGCATTAAAGATTCTTGTCCAGCAAGGTGTTTCCAATATGTACCCATGTCCCAGGGCTCCCCAAGTTCTGGAATCACATAGATTAGGTCTGATTTGTGAAAGGACTCTAAAAGATCATATTAACTTTGGACTGTATGTCTCCAACTATAATTTACTCTGGAAGGTTTTCAAATACAGTCTTTTCTAGGTTTCCACAAATGTAGGTAATAGTCCCTAAGACTGATACAAGCACTGAAGCAAATAAATATGTATTTCATAAGAGACAGCCTTTATTTTTCTCTACAAAAAATATGGAAGGTACAAAGGATAGAAGAGAACCCATAAACTAGGGGTTCTTAACCTGGGGTCCATGAACTTTTATTTAAATTTTGATTACTGTATTTCAATACAATTGGTTACCTTTGTAATTTTATGTATCAATTTTATGCATTTAAAACATGATTCTGAGAAGGGATCCACAGGCTACACCAGGCTATCCAAGGTTCATGACCCAAAAAACATTTAGCAACCCTGCCATAGACAGATTGTCACAATAGTTCATAAGCTCCTTTCAGGAGAAAATTGAACTTGCAGTTACCTGCAGGGCAATGCTCCAACATTCAATGAATCTTTCTTAAAGGTTGTTTCACAGTTCCCCCTTCCCCCAAGACCCATAAAGCTTTCTTTGTACTGCCCCTGGAAGGCAAACACACTTTGGAGCTGCTGGAAGGCAGCTCCCTTTCTTTCCATCAGATGTATACTGTCCATTAAATGCACTGGAATTTGCACTGAGTGGAAAGATCCTCATCTTTTTGCTCTCCATGTGTCATAACTCTAATTTCTTTTTAATTGTTACTCCAGGAACAGGGACTCAGGAGACTTCTTGCTCCAAGAAACACTGTTTAGGAACCTTGTTTCTCTGTCTAAAAGAGTAAATCTCTCAACTACTGATTTTTGGTTACTCTTAGAGTAACTCTCAAAGTTGTCCCTACCACAGAAATTTCCCCTCTTTTCTAGATGACTAGTGTCCATTATCCTGCTATGCAAGAGATTTATCTGTTGTTCTACACAGGAAGTAGGAGTTTAAGAACATTGTATGTGAACTCCTCTCTAGGTACATGTGAGCAATTACATGTAGCTCTCAAATGCTCCCAACTTTTGTTGTTCTTCAGTCATGTTCAACTTTTCATGATCCCTTTTTCTTGGCAAAGATACTGGAGTGGTTTGTCATGTCCTTCTCCTCCTCCAGCTCATTTTATAGATGAGGAACCATAACAAACAGGGTTAAGTGATTTGCCCAGGCTCACACAATTCATACACAGTATCTGAGGCTAGATTTGAACTCAGGAAGATGAGTCTTCCTGACTTCAGGCACAGCACTCTACTGTGTCACATAGTTACCTGCTTCTATTCTATAACACAGTTCATTGCTCCTCATGGTGGAGAGGGAGAAACATCCTGTTCCCACCTCTTGAACTCCAGGAAAAAAACAACAACATGAAAAGGCAAAAAAAGGCATGCGTGTGGTCTATTGGCTCTCTTTTATAGACCAACGTAAAAGAAAAACTCCCCTGACATGAGTCTGTCCTCTTCAGAGTCTTAGCTGACCAAATTAACTCATGTATAGCTCCAGGCATTGGAATTCATCCCTCAGGTGGTACCACAGTGGGCTAAAAATCTGCCGATTCATCTTGGGGGCGTCCCAGTCACCGAGACCTATCTAAGAGCTGTCTTTGTCATCTTAACAAGGTCCTGATGGGCATCTTCATACTCTATGGGAAAAGCTGCTTTCAAAGGTCTCACACTGTCTTGTAAACTTATCAAAGTGATTGGAAACTTCCCTGTGTATTCCCATCTCTCTGTGTCTCTGTCTCTATCTCTCTGTCTGTCTCTGTCTCTCTGTCTGTCTCTCCTTCCCTCTCTCCTCCCTCCCCCTCTCCTATTGACTTTTATCTTCTGTTTCTAGCACAAAAAAATGTCACAGGTATGAGCTGTATCAAACTGCTGTTTTTGTTTTATTAAAAGTGCCTCATATTGAATGTGATTAAAGAAGATTTTTCCCACCCATTGATGGGCCTGCCCATTGTAGGAAGCTTGATTAGAGGAGGGGTTTTATTGAAGAGTTCCAAGTGCCTTTTGTTTTTTCTATTGAGTCACTAGGTCAGAGGGTTATTATGCCCTCTGGCTCTAAAAAGTGTATAGATACTCTGAGGGTTTTTACCTTGGGGCTTAGTTTTTGTAAGAAGGTTTGAGTGCCAGATGAACACTCTGGAAAGCCAGTTTACAAGGCGCCCCCCAGCTTTGAAAACCCAGATGTCAGTGCTTCCCTCTCTGGTAACTGTGGTCAGACAGTTGGGGTCCAACTGTCTGTTGAATTTAGGCAGAGGAAGTCATGTCTGTTGATCTTTAGTTTCTCTGTATTTTCTTTGAAGTTCAGGGTGCTGACTCTCCTGAACTAGGTGAATGATATATGCCCTTGGCTAAAGGAATGATACATGTGCTTAATTAAAGTGATTGTTAACCCCTCAAAAGTTGCCTTTCCTTTTATGAATGCAAATCTAGGTACTTGTGATAGCAAGCCCCACTGTGTATATTGGAGTGCTTACTATTATACTGTCTACCATTTTCAGAAAGGAAGGAGGGAGGGAGAAACATTTAGAACTCAAAATCTTGTAACAATGAATGCTAAAAATTTTCTTCACATGTAACTGGGAGGGGGAGAATTCTATATTTTGAAAAAGAGGATATACCATATGTCCTTTGTTTCTTTTGGGGTTTTGGTTTTTTGAGCAGGCCAATTAGAAACACAGAGCTGTGGTGGTCAGAGTGGCACACATAATTAACCCTCCTTTTATACAAGATTGCTTAACAGATGCAACCACAGATATAACTTTGTTCAATGATCCTCTGAGAATTAGCTCAATTTCACCAAACATTTATTAAGCACCTACTACATGCAAACCACTCTGTTATAGTTTCTGTGCATGCAAAGACAAAAGAAATAGTCCTTGCTCTTTAGGAATATACTTTCTACTAGGGGAATATAACATGCACACCGAAAAGTAAATACAAGTTGATTCGAGGAAGAAGGAAAAAAGGAATAGAGGGAGAGAAAGACAGAGATATAGAGACAAAGAGAGACACAGAGGGAGAGATAGACAGGGAAAGAAAGACAGACAGATACAGAATGTGATGTCCTCTTAACTGAGCCTTGAAAAAAAGAGAAGGATTATGAAAGGGAAAGAAGAAGGAGTTCTTTCCAGGGAAGGGGAATTTGCTTGTGCAAATGTATGGGGGAAGGAGATAGAATGTGAAGATCAGGGAACAGATAGAAATTATGAAATGGAATGACATGAGATAAAACTGGTAAACAAAAAAGGTATGTTGGAACCAGATTGTAGAGAGTCTTAAGTTCCAGACTGTGTCATTTAGTCTTGAGGCAGTTGGAGACACTGAAAGTTTTTGATAAGGTGAGTGTCATGGTTAGTCCTGTGCTTTGGAAAGATTTTCTTGACAACTATTTGGAAGATAAACTAGAGAGGACAAAGAATGGAAGTAGGGAGACCAATTTAAAGGTTATTACATTACTCTAGATGAGAGAAAATTGTGAATGGGGGGAATGGAAAAAAGGAAGTGACTGCACAGAGATAGAATTGATAAAACTTGTCAACTGAGTGTGAAGGGCAAAGAAACAGAAGAACAAAGAATGATTATAGAGTAATAAGCTGGGTAATTGGGATTGTAATGCTGTTGGCAAAAATAGGAAAGTTTAGAAGAGAAGGGTTGGGGTTAGATGGAAAGATAAAAGTTCAGTATTGGATAGGTTGTATTCAAGATATTGATTAAACATCCATGTAGAAATGTATAGAATATACTTGTCAAAGTGGTAAAGGAGTTCATAGGAGATATATTAGGCCTGAATAAGGGAGAAATAGAGGAAAAAAAAGAAATGTGCAGGATAGGATAACAAGACTTAGAGGATGCAACATACAGGACAAATGAGCAAATTAGACCAAAAATGAGAAAACATAGGGTAGGAGAAACAAGGGAGGAGAGAATATCCAGGAAGAGACTGTATTCAACAGTGTCAAAAGCTTCAGACAAGGCAAGGATAGTGAGATCTGAGAACAGGCCATTGGACTTAGTAGAGAGCGTTGGTGACCTTGGATAGAGTAGTTTTAGTAGAATGGTTAGAGGAAATGAGATGGGGGTGGGGGGCGGGAAGGGAAGGAGGGAGGAAAAGGGAGAGAAGAAAGGAGAAAGGGAAGGAGAGAATGAGAGACAGAGAAAAAGAAGCTGTGATTAGAAGGGTAAATTTCAGAGTTCAAGATCATGAAAGTGGCACAATTACAGGTGATAATATTATATAAAATATGACCATATTGTGTATAACTGAAGTACAACGAAGATATAGATCATGGGAATTGATGCAGTTGATTACCTGGGAGACTGGAGGGTTTAATGGGACATCAACATATTTATGGAAATTTCCACATCTGAGAGCAAGGTTAATGATGGCGAGAGAGGCACTGAGCTGTTTGAGAAAGAGGGCAGGTTGACCTGGAGGCCAGTACATCATGACACATATCTAAGGATTATAGAAATAGATGGATAGATAGCAAGCAAAGAACAAGGCAAGAAATTGTATGTTTGATCCTATTGTTGGCAATTATCATGGAGAATGCCGTTTGCAAAGCCCAATGGCAGATGGATTTTTGTTACAGATGTTTTTATTTCCAAAAAGCATTATGATAATTGCAACAAGTTCTAGATCACAGTGTACCTCCTAAATGACATTCATGGTCATTCAAAAGAGATTGGGAAAAAAATGGGTGAAAATTAATATTGTCCAGATCACAACTTATAGCTGGCTAATACGCACTTGAATCAGCCCATCACACCATATACCTTGGAGAGATTCTGTAAAAGCAAGCACCCAGATATACACAGGAGGGTCTGCTGTGTTGGTTCTTAGATCTGCTTTTCTGAAAGGAAAGCAACTTTTGAGGGGGCAACAACCACTTTAATCAAGTACATATTTCATTCACTTAGTTCAGGGGAAAAAGTCAGCACCCTGAACATCAGAAAAAATACAAAGAAATAATAATCAAAAGATAGAGCTTCCAGCGGTCTGATCATGAGCAATACATATATCACAGATCAACAGACAGATCCAACTGTCTGACCATAACATACAAACATAGACACCAGAAAGAGAAGCACCAATATCTGGGTTTTCAAAGCTGGGAGGCTGTTAGCTGCTGCCCAGAGTCTGGTCTGGCCAAACAAATATTTACAGTGAGTAAGCTGCAAAGTAAAACCTCAGCTCAGAGTATTTATACATTTTTCAGAGCCAGAAGGCATCACAACCCTAGAAAACCAGTGCATTAGAAATTATTAAAAGGTGTGGGCCTCTCCTAATCAAGCTTCCCTTAATGAGCAGGTCCATTAAAGGGTGGGGAAGATCTTTAATCTTATTAGCATTACAGATGCATAAGGACAATGGCCTGGTCTTAGAACTGAATAGAAGATTGGGCTGGATTGCATTTGAGAAACTCTACCCCACTTTCAATGCTCCCAAACTGCTCATGTCTCAAAAGCCTATCTTTTAATCCCACTCTGCTCCTGTTCATGCTACATCACTACAAGTTACTGAGTGCCATAGTCATAGAAGGATCAGAATTTCAGGTGACCCCCAAGTGTCAAGGTGAGCATGAATAGCATATCTCCAATGCTGATTTGTGCATAAAAAATAACATTTGTGGTAGGAAAAGGAGGTGGGCCACTACAGCAAGAGTGAAGGATAACAGATGGGAAGTTCAAATACTGCTCTGGCATTCCTGAGGTATTAAAGGAGCCAGAGAAGGACCCTCAAATGCACCGGGGTGATTCTCATTAGGAGCTTTACTGAAGGACTCGGACAAAAATTCCACAAGATGAGAAAGTGTGGAGGGGTTGCTATCAGTACCACTGGATGGATTACCCAAATCAATGAGGTCATAAATCCATTGAAGTTTTGAAGCACTACTTTATAGAGCAGCTCTAAAAGACTTCTTTGCACATATAGATTTTTCTTCCTTGGCTCACCATTTGACAGGTGAGTAAAGAAGCTCAGAGATGTGAGATATTTTGACCAATTTTGAACAGTTAGTTATCATCGGAGCCAATCAATATCTGACTCAATACCTGAATCAATACCATCAACACCTGACTCCTACTCTAGTGCCCTCTAATAGACGGTTAAGTAGTCCGTTCTCACTTGAATAATAACCGGTATTTACATTGACATAGTACTTTAAGCTTTGTAAACTTCTTTATACATATTCACTTCATTTAATCCTTAGAACAACTCTGTGAGGGAAGTACTCAAATGAATCTACGATCTATTTATTCAAGAGATGCCTCAGTGAGGTCAATTTAAACTCATCTCTTACCTGTCCACCTTGTCCACGTCCTCTCATGTTAGTAATAAGGGGTCCACCCAGCTGGAGTGATCATGGGTACTCATACCACCATTAAATAAAAAAAAAATTAAATTATTTTTGTTTTAACATTCTAGTCATTTTGAAATGTAACTCCGGCTTTTATAATTACTCAGAGTGAGACTTTCAAGATAAGTAGGATTGGAACCTAGCCTCGTCATGACTCCAATTTGGGCATTCTTCCCATAAAACCACACAAAGAACAGCTCCTGACTTCTCAAATGACTCCTCAAATATGCTCTTTTTCTATGTCAGTCCTTACTCCCACTATTTCCTTTCCACCCACTCCACTCCACTTCACTTACAAGTATCTCTTTTTGCCCCCAAGGATCTATGCAGGGTAAAATGAACTCCGTTCAAGCCTCCCACTTTTAAAATCTTTGAGGAACTAACCCTCTCAGTATATGTGTGTGTGTGTGTGTGTGTGTGTGTGTGTGTGTGTGTGTGTGTGTGTGTGCGTGTGCGTGTGTGTGCGTGTGCGTGTGTGTGTAGCCAGTTACATTGATTTGGAGTTTTTCTCAGGATATTTTACAATTCAGTAACATTTTCTTTTCTAAAAGCATTGTATTTCACATCCTTATTCTGTCATTTCAAGATGGAGGGTGAAAGGACAAGCGTTATAGTCATTATTTTAATTTTAAAACATTTTTACCCAGTCTAGGATTTCATTGGCATAAGGGGCTCCCACTTAGAACTCTCTCTGGCCATGTATATGTGCACCTGCTCTGTTATTTATAGCCTTCAAGAGCAGTGGTGGTAAGTGCCTAGGGTCATGAAGCTGGTATGTCTTGGAGGACGGACTTTCCACCTCTGAAGTCTGCTCTCTATCTACCATGACAGTCATCTCCAAAGTGGGGAGTAGCACGCCCTGGGGAACCATAGCTTGACTACAAGGTATATGGGATCAATCATTTGGAAAGTGAGAAAATGGACCTTATTCCACCCTCCCCAAAAGAGTTTGCCTTGAATACCATCACACCTAGTCTTCACTTACTACTCCTCTCTACTCCCTCTCCAAGCTGGACAAGTTCCTAGCCTTACCCCTTCTGAGTTAGACATCTGTCCCTCAGAGATGGTATCCATTAACCACAACCACAACTGTTTAACAGGTACCACTGGAAAAATCACATTCCCTCCCCCCACAACCTCCCAGTATACCTCCCAGGAAAAATACTGTTTTGCAGATATGAAGCACATGATCCAAAATTTTAGAGATCAGTGAATTATACTATGCTGTCTCTAATTCCTGTCTTGTAGATAGAGAAAAGGAGGACCAAGGACCAGCTACCATGTCTTCTTTTGCATTAGAGTTATTTGTGTATATGTTGAGGGGGTGGGGGAAGATAGGAAAATCTGAAACATGTGGCACAGAACTTACAGATTCTACAATCAGTCCACATTGATTGTGGAATGGGTATTCACATCAAATTTATGCCTCAGGGACAACCCCCAAATTAACCTAGGCATTTATTCTCCAAGTCATTGTCTTTACCGTGCCCAAAGTTAATAAACAAGCAAAAATTAGAACCCAGAATCTCTAGCTCAGTCTTCTTTCTTTCAGATTGCCTTTCCCAAGTTGGAAAATCATCATTCATCTCTCCCACTTTAACACTCCATTTTTGTGCCACACAGGACTTAAAATTACCCTACTCATAGGGTTTGTAATCAAACTTTTGAGTGTGTGGGTACATGTATATACAAAGAAGCTGTGAAAGTAGCATCAGCATTATTCAAAGACAACACTGGATTCAGAAGGAGACTTGGATTTGAATTCCAGTGTTGAGGGACTTTGGAAAAATTGCTTCATCTCTATGGGCCTCTGTTTTTTCATCTGTAAAATGAAAGAATTAGACTATCGCAGTGTGGAACCTGTGACCTTAAGGCCATACATGACCCTTTAGGTCCTCAAGTGTGGCCATTTGTCCAAATCCCAACTTCATAGAACAAATCCTCTTAATAAAAGGATTTATTATCAGAACAACTCTGAGGTACCGCATCACACCTATCAGATTAACTAACATGACAAAACAGGAAGATAATAAATGTTGGAGAAAATATGGGAGAGTTGGAACACTAATTCATTGCTGGTGGAACTGTGAGCTGATCCAACAATTCTGGAGAGCAATTTGGAACTATGCCCAAAGGGCTACCAAATTGTGCGTACCCTTTGACCCAGCAATACCAATTCTAGGGTTGTATCCCTAAGAGAGCTTAAAAATGGGAAAAGGACCCACATGTACGAAAGTATTTATAGCAGCTCTTTTTGTGGTGACCAAGAACTGGAAATCAGGGAAATGCCCATCAACTGGGCAATGACTGAACAAGTTGTGGTATATGAATGTAATGGAATACTGTTGTGCTATAAGAAGTAACAAATAGGCGGATTTCAGAAATACCTGGATGGACTTACACAAACTGATGCTGAGTGAAGTGAGCAGAACCAGGAGAACATTATACACAGTAACATCTACAGTGTGTGATGACGGATCTTGATAGATTTGGCCCTTCTCAGCAATGCAAGGACCTAAAAGAATTCCAAAGGACTCATAGTGGAAAATGCCATCCACATCCAGAGAAAGAATTGTGGAGTCTGAATGCAGAGCGAAGCAGACTATTTTCTCTTTTGTTATGTTTGGTTTTGTTTAGTTTTATTCATGCTTTCTTCCATTTGTTTTAATTCTTCTATGCAACATGACTAATGTGCAAATGTGTTTAAAAAGAATGTATGTAAAAGATTACATGCCATCTTGGAGAGGGAGGAGGGAAGGAGGGGGAGAAATTTTAAACTTATGGAAGTGATTGTTAAAAACTGAAAATAAATAAATCAGTCTGGAGGGGAAAAAATTAAAAAAGGATTTGTAAAACTTGGACTCAGCCAAAAGGCTGCACCCAAGGACCTAGAAGGCTGCAGGTTTTCCATCAGTCGTGATAGTTTCTAAGGTCCGTGCCAGTTTTAGAGATTTCCAAAGGGTTTTATTGTAAAGATGAAAAGAGATAAAAACATATGAAAGTGTTTTGTCAACTGAAAATCTCCACACAAATGTAAGCTATTACTAGACCAGTCTTATCAATGGTAGGCCTTTGGACAGATGGCAACAAATGACTTCTTGGTCAGTATCTGCTCTGGGGGCTCAGATCCCATACCTTAAAGTATTGAAACTGCTTTAGCATATTGCTTGTGGAAAGAATATTTTCATCAAATTTGCTCCTCAGTGGAAAGTCCCACAGTTCTCCTGCTAGCGATAGTCTTTGTCTGCTTGGCCTAGAACTTAGTATTAGAAATCACAGCTCAGCAACTACCTGGTACTCACCTCCACAAAAACTGCCATGATGTTCAGGAGGCCTCTGATTGGATATGAAGGAGAAGAAAAAGAAATCTCCCAATTGGATTCTCTGTTCTTGACAGCAAACTTGCCCATTGTACATGTTCTTGTTCAAAGTCTTTTCCCCATATTATATGTTTCTGCCTTGAAGCCTAACCCCACAACCATTCCTTTAGCCTTCCTGGACTCCCATTGAACAGCCCTTCTCCTTCTTCAAATCTTGCTCAGAATTGAATTCCACCATGATTTCATTCCTGGTTAAACTCATCCAGCTCTGATCACTGTGAAGATAAAATGAGATGTTGGAAGTATTTTTACAAACCTTAAAATGGCATGTAAATAGCAACTATTTTTGTGGATATTACTGTTGGAGAACAATACTTTCTTTTTATTTCCACTGTTCCTATCCTAGTGGGGCCCTCATTCCCACTTACCTGGACTCTTGATATAGTTTCTTGTCTCTACTCTTTCCCTCTTTAATCCACCCTTCACAACAATGACAAATAAATCTCCTTTAAGCAGAGATCTGGTCATTTTAAATGATCAAAACTTTTCATGGCTCCCAGTCACCTCCTGAATAAAGATTGAACTCATTTTGGCTTTTAGGGTCCTTCACAATGTGATGACATCTTGCTTTTCCTGTCTTAGCTCATAGAACTTCTTTTCATAGGTTATGTTTCAACCAAACTTACTATTCATTATATCTCTTTCCTCCATCCACATCCCTGTGGGTTCCTATCTCTGTGCCATTACTTACCCTATTTCTTATGCCTGAAATATTCCTCCCTTTACTCCCATTTTAGCCTGTTGGAACCCTGTCCATTCTTTAAGGCTCAAATGAAAATATACCTTTTCCATGAAACCTTCTCTGATCCTACTTCCCCCTGCTTAGACCACCCAAAATTTCTTTGTATTTGGTGTGTCTCCCTATAAAATTTGAATTTTCTGAGGGCAGAGACTTCCATTTTCGTCTTTGTATTCCTAGCATCTCCGAGGCAATCTGGAGAGAAAGCCAGCCTCACAGTGAGGAAGGCATAGGTCCAAATCTCACTTCTGATGCATACTGGATGTATGACTGTGGGCAAGTCACTTAACTTTTCTGTTGTAGATAACATTCCCAGACTGTAAGTTGCAGGCAATGTGAAGAGTTGAATTGCTAAAGAAAATTACTCACCAGGGAACTCCTTCTTTTCACCAATGAAATCACTAGATTAGTCACTATCTCCTATAATTAACAGTGCCTTGTTGCGTGCCTGATCTTTCTCATCCACTTGCTGGATCTTATTTTGTGTAACAGTTATTTGGATATGTGTCACATCTCATTCAGAGTTGAGGGACAGTGGGTTTCCCAAAGAAGTGGGAAAAATTTGGAGCATATGGTTAGAGTTTGTTAGTCCTACAGAGCAGCCAGGTGGCAGCATGAAATCACTTGGCTACTCTGGATGGGACTTTGTACTCCAATGGAAAGGGGAGGGAAGGAAAATGTGGAAAACAATTTAATCTACTTAACAATTTTGGTCTGGGCAGGGCTCCCATTTTCTTCCATAAAGAAGTATCCCATAGAAATGGAGATACCTGGAAGCTATAGGAACAAGATCTCTATCTTCAGACTTGAAGTTTGCTTTGGCCCTAGAAGCCAAGGCTAGAATGCTTACATAAAACATAAATATTTATTTCAGAAGTCCTACTTTGGGGCTTCATCATGATGTATGGGCAATCCAAGGTTATCCAAAGTCAAGACAGTAGAATCCATGATCTGGCAGCTCCTACTAAGCTAGGAAGTTGTCAAGTATGAGCCGGTGACAGGATGCTTACTGGTATCCTATGGGATAGCTCAGACAGCCTCTTCACTAGGTTGACTGGAGTATGATGAACATTACATTCCTAGCAACTCTCAAAGACTATTGATGAAGTCTTAGAGAGGTTGGGAATCTATCCTAGTAGAGGAAGAAAATAGCAGCTCTTTGAAGCATTTCAGATTTACAAAGAACTCCTGGGCCATCACCAGTCACCTTGACTTTTGTCTTACCGCTGGACTCTGGAGGAGAAAGTGAGACTGATAACTTTGCCCAGCCTTGCCTCACTTAAGTCTAATTTATGTGCAAGTCAAGACATCAATCTCCAGAAGTCATTGCTCCTCTTTGAGAATAAAAGACAGACAATAACAAGGGTAGAGCAAATAGCACTACCTAATTTTACAGATGAATAAACAAATGAAAAATTTCACCGTCTGATCATGTTTACACAGTAAAATCCAAGCCAGCACTTGAACACAAGTCTCCTTTTTCTATACCAGTGGTGTCAAATAGAAACAGAGGTCACTCATGCGTACGTAAGGATTCCTATAGTTGCCTTAGTTTTCAAATGTAATATTATCCATGTTTTATTATATTTTTTACTAATTTTGTAAAATGTTTCCCAAATATATTTTAATCTGGTTCAGCCACACCTGGGAATATTGTGGGCTGCAAGGGGCCAGAGGTTGTGTGTTTGACATCTGTTCTGCACCATGTTATCAGAAAGCAGAGCTCAGTCCAAAATAAAGAATGCCCTAAAAATTCAAGAGAATGGGGATTGGATTTGTGACTTCATTGGTATAAGAACTCCTGGATGGGAAAAGTTCCTTTACCAATGCTAGCCATTTCCTTCCTACTCAGTTTATAGTCCCTACTATAGTTTATAGTCCCTACTTGCCTAGAGCACTGAGAGGTTTAAATGACCTGCCCTGGGTCACTTGGCCAGTATGTGTCAGAGGTGGGATCTGACCTAGGTCTTCCTGGCTCTGAAGCCATGATTCACTGACATGCTGTCTCAGAACAATTCAACCTCTGTTAAAAAAAAAAAAATCAAACCCACTGTTCCATGAAGAGTTGCTATTTAGTCAGTTACTCATGCCTAACTCTTCATGGCCCTAGTTAGGGTTTTCTTGATAAATATACTGGAGTAGATAGCTATTTCCTTCTCCAATTCATTTTACAGATGAGGAAACTGAGGCAAATAGGGTTAAATGACTTGGCCAGAGTCACACAGCTAGTGTCTAAGGCCAGATTTAAACTGAGGTCCTGCTGACTCCAGGGCCAATTCTGTATCCATTGCTCCACCTGGCAGCCCATTCATGAAGTAGTGAGCCCCTTTACTGAAAGTTTTCAAGCAGATACTGCAGAAGTTTTGGAAGACTTTCATCCATTGGGCAGTGGGTTTAGAGATGAACTCTAAAGTTTCTTCTAGTTCTGTGAATCCATGACAAACCTTTAGTAGAATGTTAAACCTGGAATCATTTTATAGATGGGCAAACTGAGACCCAAGAAGTTACATGACTAGTCTAAGGTCACACAACTATCTCATTAGTAGTGGAGCCCGGACTCAGGTCTCGTGACTCCTAGTCTACTAATTTGCTTTTCCCCTCCCTGCTTCCTCAATGGAATTCATAATGTGCACATATTTAGCAAGAGAGAGAATGGAGAGCTGAAGAGGAAGGCACTGATTAAAAGGAGCTAATTAAACCCTGTGTCTGGTTGTATGGTGTCTATTTATATTTCCTTTCAGATGATTATCCAAAGCTACCATTGCTTTCCCATGGTGCCCACCCAAATAACAGGAGGTTTACCCAGATTTTGAGGCCTTGAGTCTTCCCAGGACTGGCCCAACTGGAAAGGGAAGCAGCTCTTTCTAGCCACTGGGCAAAAGGAGTTGGCTGCAGATTTGTTCGGAGTTTGCGTTTACACCGGCATGAACTGGGTAAAGGGCATGACTAGGTAAGTCTGATATTAATAATAAGGAAAGCCCCAGAGCTGAACTTTATCAGCCATCCCATTATATGCTTTTTGAGATGAAGGAAGAAATGGACCCCAGGATTCTTTCCCAGCTGGGTAATTCTATTTCTGAGAAGCAATGATGGATTAACCAAGATCCAGACCTTCCAACAGTCCCCAACCTTCAGCGATTGTATGGAAGGCTTCTACTCTGCCCCTTCAGAAACAATCCTTTCCCTCTGCTGTACCCAAGCTGTTCAGGATTCAGCCTGACCAAACCTGATTTTCCTTGCTGCTGATGCCAAATTTTACTCTCAGTACATCTTGAGATAATAAAACTGAAACCATGGAATTCAATCAAAGTGAAGCCTTCACCCCAGTAGGCCCCAGAGGTATTTAATGAGTGTGTGCAGAGACAAAAATAGATTGTGAGACGATTGATAAGAACAACATTTTCTGCCAAGAGAACCCTTATACAAAAAAAAGAGAATGGCAAATAGAAAACATTCATAGCAATAATACTGGCTGAATGTAGGTCTTCCTTTTCAAAGTTCATCGATTTAGCACTGGAAGAGAACTTCGAGGTCATCTAGTCTAACCTCCTCATTTTACAGATGATGAAACTGAGAGCCTAGAATAGTGAAGTTTGGCCAAAGTTTCCCAGGTTATAAATGGCAAAGTCAGGCTTCAACTTGTATCATCTGGCACCAAATCCAGTGTTCTCTTTGCCGTGTAATGCTGCTTTCCCCCTGCTTACTTTCTTCATCCCCACTTTGGGACCCAGGGATTCAAGGGGCCTAGAACAGGGACTGGGGGGAAATTCAAATCTGTGGCAGCCTTGGAAATATTCACAATCCATGATAAGTAAGTACGAAAACCTGCCGGTGTCCTGAGCTGCAGATGCATGGAACATGATGCCTGCTCTCAGGAACCTCATATAACTGGGGAGACAGAGATACATGAACTGAGGACAACTGAGTGCCAAGTTGTGCTGTACTGGTTAGAAGTGCAGAAGGAATTCCAAAAAAGCTCAGTTCAATCTCAGGGGAGGCACGATCTGGGGGGAGGACTAGGGAAATATGACAACTATGCTTACATGTTTAAAGGTCTATTGGGAAGAAGAGGAATTGGATCTAGTCTGCTTGGCTCTAACAGGTAGCAGTAGAAGCCATGGGTGGAAGTTAGAGACAGGAAGATTTAGGATTGATAGAAGGGAAAACTTCTTAATAAGTGAGGTTGCCCCAAAGCCTCTGTTTCAGAAGAAAACATCTTAGTCCTCACTTAAGGTCTTCAAGCAAAGCCTATATGATCACTTATTGGGAATATTGTAACAGAAATTCTTTTTCAGGTACAGATTGATCTACATAATTGTTTCACAGATAACACAGGAGGCATTGGAGTTTCTCAATCTCCAGTTTCTAATGGATTTACTCTAGATCTGGTGAGACAGACAAATAGCTTTGGAGGGATTAATAATTAGCTTTATTCTAGTCTAATCTTCTCAAATGATTTCTGGGAGAACCAGCTCCTACAGCATTCCCTAATCATCCTTCTCACAGGGGCTGGCAAGATAGGAGGGGAGGGCAACTGTCTTGATAGGGTCAATGAAGACAAGCACACTTGTGCATTCCTCTAAATACCCTCAAGCCTCAGTGGAGCAGTTGAGGCAGGTACATGCATTCCTCTATGCCTTACCGTGGTTTCTCCCCATATGGATTTTCCTCCCATAGATTCCTTGTGGTCTTCCTCCCCCTGCCAATTGATCAATGCTCACTTGCTTTTATAGGGTAACAGACAAAAAAGACATCTTGCCAACATTAAGCTCACAGGTTAACTTTAGCAATATCATCACTCTGCACAATCATGGTAAATGTCAGTTATGTCACCCCATATCTCACAGTGCAGCCTCAGTAGGACTGTCTGTCACTATGATTCTATGAACTACCATCTAGAATCCTGGGAACCATTCTGGGAGTTATTATCTTACACCTGGAAACTAGACCTTCCTGTAGCCATGGGTCCTGAGAAACTAACTTTAAGAAGGATAACAAAATCCTCCTTACATACAATGATCCTGGAGTTTCCTTCCAGTTCACAGATTCTATGATTTTGAGCCAGAATAGTTAAGAAAAGCTTTATGGAAGAGATGGCATTCAAGGTAGGAAATTAGTAGAACTATTTGTCTGTCCTCAGGGATGTTTGCTATCTTGGTATCCAAGGTTACACTTTTCCCTGAGTATACTTGAGGACATGATCACCACCACCGCTACCACCACCACCATTATCAAAAATTATGATGGAGGAGGAATATAGTGGAAAGAATCAGTCAAAACTTGATTTTGAATTCCACATTTGACATTTAGTCCTTGTGTGACCTCAAGGAAATCCCCCTACCTCCCTAAGCTTCAATTTCTTCATTTATAAAATTGAGATAATGATACTTTTGATTCCTGACTCATAAGACTGTTGTGATCGAAGTGTTTTGAGAGACCTAAGCATTATATAGATGTGACTTACTTTTTTAAAGGCATTATTTATTTGTGGTGACTGCCTTGGGCATAGCTTGGTTCAAGTCAGACAGATGAAGTAGTATGTGAGTCACTCAGATAAGGTCATACCAGGTTCAGTATACTAAAACCATTGCTCATGAGCCCCCGCTAATGTAATTGCTTTACTAGACACATTTAGTCCAAAGGAAAGGTATTTAATAGAGCATAGTTTTAAAAAAAAACCAACAAAATAATTTTCCTTTGCTTAACTTTCATTGAATTCTCCCACAAAAATGCACTACATCGAGGGGAAGAGTGATCATAGCCAAAACATATGTGCGTACAGATCCATATATAGGAAACACTGTGGAGGTGGCAGAGAGTTGGAGGGCTTCCTTTGTCTTCTGATGATGTCATAATGCTGTTCCCATTAGGCTTGCTCTCCACTACCTCTCACAGGACAAGCACTTTGCATCAGACATCTGTTCCCTGATGGGCATTGCTTCCTTCTGGTGCCCTAGATCTTGTGATTATCACCAGGTGCACCTCCTGCACAGAGGTCTTTTGCTACAACTTTTAGAAAGGCAATCCACCCCACCTCCCCCATCATCACTGAGCCTTTAGGGAAGAATCTCTCAATGGCTTTTCTCCCCACAGAAACAGTTCATCAGTTTATAGAGACTTGGCTAGAACAGGTGTTTCCTTTCTAGAAGGCAGTTCCTTGCCCCAGAAGTCAGGCTTTTTGGATACACAATAAAAGGTAACTAACTAGTACTTTCAGGGTTAAATCTATCTTTTAAATCTCCACTTCCTGCTGACTGAGGGCAGTCTTTCGGTCTTCACTCTGATTTAGGATTAGAAATTACTTAAGTCTCATTATTTAGATTCTTGTGCTACCGGAGGTGGGGAACCTGTGGCCTTGAGGTCACTTGTGGCCCTCTAGGCTCTCACATATGGCCTTTTGACTGAAACCAAAAGAAGGTTCCCCACCCCTGTGCTAAACCATATCAAAATCAACATCAGTTTAGAGATTCCTTCAAACTGCCAAGGGCTCTTTGGGTCAAGGGCCTCCTAGTTCCTCAATGTCAAAACTCCCTTGGTCTTCCATGAAAATGAAAAGAAAGGGAGAAAAGTAGAGGAACAATGTTAAACTCAAGGGGCAAGGTTATTGTCCTCCTCTTGCTTAGCCCATTTATACCCTTAACATGTATGTGTGGTCAGCAGTACTTTAACCAGGCTCTAACTCCACACCTTGCATCTAAAAATAAAAATTCTTGGAAGTAAGTTCCTTTTGAGATGGCAAGGAAAATACAGCAAAATTGGAGATATCAGTACAAAGTTAAGCACTGCACCAATTTCACTTGGCTTTGAATAATGTAATGAGTGAAACCAATCTTCCTCCCCCAGGCAAGGTTTTTTCTGGTTTGTCTTTATGTAAACAGTGGTCCCTTCCATGGTTGACCTGACGGACAAGGTCAAGGGAAAGGGATCTGAAATAGTAGATGAAAGCAGTCAGTCCCCTGAATTCAGTGATGATTTTTCCATTATCCTATTCTTATGTGTATACCCATCTCCTTCTTTAGTTCTTTACCCCAGCTAATGCTCATGAGCAATTTTAGAAGAGACAATGGATGCTGAAAATCTAAATGACAAATTGTAAAATGTGGATAGCTGTGGCATTCTCTCTTTCAGGTGAGGTGTCATTCTGACTAAAAGTAAGAATATCTAGCAGGGGATTGAGTGGTTCAGGATGACCTACTGCTTCTGCACCAAGTAGAAGCATAGAATTTTTCAGATCCCTTACAGGTCAGTAGTTACCTTTGATTGTCCTGAGTTTTCCCTGCAATGGTCTGGTTCTGACCCATAACACTTGCATTTTTATGCAGATCTACACTGCAACTACAATGCTCTGAACTCTTTGCCACAGTGTTTTATTTTTTCAGGTGGAGAAATGGAACCCTGGGAGGGTTAGTTATATAAATGTACAATGCCTATGCAAGTCCATTTCTGAACAAAAATTATTTTAATCAACAAATATTTATTCAGCATTTGTTAAAGACACTGTGCCAAGTGCTGAGGCAAATCCAAAAAATCCCAAGACATAGTACTCCTGAAACATATAGCTTAGTTGAGAAGATAAGATAAACACATTTCACAGTCAGTTCCTACATACTACTCCCACCCATAAAAAAAAAAAGAGAAAGATATTATCTGAGATCTAGTTGTATGAGAGAACGTTCTGTAATGACTACCTTAGTACAAAATTACTGTCCACCCTTCCCATCTACCTGTAAGTGCCGTTGTAGAACAGTAGGTCCCACAGGGGTTTTACTTTTCAATGAACATGGAAAAGTTACGTTTGTCTTAAGCCAGTGAATTAAAACATTGTTTCAGGGTAAGGCACGCAAAGCAATATTTTTGTCAATGGCACAACCTTTCACCCAGTCTTATGTGTTTCCAGAGAAGACATCACCTTACATCCTTTGCAGGGTGATTTAAGTTTTTATATTTATTCCACAGTTCATTCCTACCCCAAACTGTGCATATTCCATCTCAAAACTGCATTTCTTTACAACTTTTTAGCAATTTTTATTAAACCAATATTTAATACTCCTTCCTACTTCAAGGAACCAAACTATCTACCTGTGGAAGATGCATTACTTCACATTTTTTTTTTGCCAGTTTAATTTTCTTTATTTACCCCAAAATACCTTTTCTACTCCTTTTAGCACCAAAATGCTGCACATGAAAGGGCAGTATCTTATAATTTTCTTTTATTCTTTCTCCCTCTTTCTTTCTCTCTTTTCTTCTTTCTGTAAGTTTCATGAGGTCAAGGGATACATATTATTTGAATTTTGTTTTCCCCATATCCATCAACTGATGAATGAATGAGCAAGTTGTGGCATATGATTGTGATAGAATACTATTGTGCTATAAGAAATGACAAAGTTGATGGTTTAAGAAAAACCTGGGAAGACTTATATAAACTGATACAAAGTGAAGCAAGAAGAATCAGGAAAACATTATACCTGGGAGTGGCAAAATTGAATAACGATGATCAACTGTGAAGTACTTAGCTACTCTGATTAAGACAAACACTCATGATCATTCCAAAGAACTCATGAAAAATGCTATCCACCTACAGAAAAAGAACTGATGAACTCTGAGGGCAGATGTAAATGTGTTTTTTTTTACTTTCTTTATTTTTCCTTTTTTTATTTCTTTTACAACATGACTAATATTGAGAGAGAGGGGCAGGAAATGTATTTTTCCCAAAGCCTAGGATTATACTTGCCTGTCATATGGATATGCTTTGATCTAGACCTTAAAATGTGTTGGATAGAATGTATAGAGTTTAGGTGGTTCTCTGAGTAGTGGACTCTGTGGCTTATATTTGGTCTGCCAGACTGTAGGATCAGAAAATGTGAAACAGAAAAAAGAAACTTCCCTTTTCAAGTCCAAAGGGTCAGTGAAATGAAGTGATGCTAATGAATCAAGTCCTTTGTATACTTGAAAGTTGAGGGGGGTGCATGAGATGTGCTGATAAAAGCTTACCATCTTTTTTTTTTCCTATTTTTCCAACAAAAAAAAATGTACCAATGCTATACTTTTTTAAATGTTCTAAAAAATATTTTAACATTCATTTTTAAACTTTGAGTTCCAAATTGTCTCTCTCCCTCCAGCCTCTCCCCCACTCATTGAGAAGGCAAGCAATATGATATCTATTATACAGGTGGAGTCATGCAAAACATATTTCCATAATAGTCATGTTGCAATAAAAAAACCCAGAAAAATAAAGTGGGAAAAAAATGCTTCGATTGGCACTGAAAGTTTTCTCCCTGGGGGTGGATAGTATTTTTTGTCATGAGTTCTTTGGAATTATTGTGAATCATTGCTTTGATGAGAGTAGACGTCTTTCACAGCGGATCATTGTTACAATATTACTGTTACTAGGTATTTTGGTTAATTGGTTCTACTTATTGCACTTTGCATCAGTTTATATAAATCTTCCCAAGTTTTTCTAGAACTATCCTGCTCATCATTTCTTTTTTTTATAAGTTTATTTATTTTTAGTTTTCAGCATTCATGTCCTTAAGTTTTACATTTTTTCTCCCTCCATCCACTCCCCCTCCCCAAGACAATCAGATATAGGCTCTACATATACATTCCTATTAAACATATTTTCACATTAGTCATATTGTATAGAAGAACTGGAATTAATGGGAGGAACCACGAGAAAGAAAAACCAAAACAAAACAAAAATGAGAAGAAAATAGTCTGCTTCTCTCTGTATTCAGACTCCATAGTTCTTTCTCTGGATGTGGATGGCATCTTCCATCATGAGTCCTTTGGAATTGTTTTAGGTCCTTGCACTGCTCAGAAGGGCTAAGTCTATCAAAGTCAATCATCACACACTGTGGCTGTTGCTGTGTACAATGTTCTCTTGGTTCTGCTTATTTC
Source organism: Potorous gilbertii (assembly GCA_028658325.1). Classification (NCBI taxonomy): domain Eukaryota; kingdom Metazoa; phylum Chordata; class Mammalia; order Diprotodontia; family Potoroidae; genus Potorous; species Potorous gilbertii. The sequence goes on along the minus strand of CM053771.1, from coordinate 228,443,347 downwards.
ACTCAGCCTCAGTTCGTATAAGTCTTTCCAGGTTTTTCTGAAATCTGCCTGTTCATCATTTCTTATAGGACAATAGTATTCCATCAAAATCATATACCCCAGCTTGTTCAGCCATTCCCCAATTGATGGACATCCCCTCAATTTCCAATTCTTTTCCATCACAAAAAGGGTTGCTATAAATATTTTTGTATATTTAGGTCCCTTTTCTTTGATCTTTGGGATATAGACCTAGTGGTGGCCAAAGAATATACACAGTTTTATTGCCATTTGGGCATAGTTCCAAATTATTCTCTAGAATGGTTGAACCAGTTCACACCTCCACCAGCAGTGTATTAGTGCCTCAGTTTTTCCACATCCTTTCTAGCATTTGTCATTTGCCTTCTAGTAGGTATAAGGTGGTCTCTCAGAATTATTTTAATTTGCATTTATGTAATTATTAGTAATTTAGAGCATTTTTATATAACTATTGATAACTTTGATTTTTTCTTTGGGAAACTGTCTTCATATCCTTCAACATTTATCAATTGGGGAATTGCTCTTATTTTTTTTTTTATAAATTTGGCTCAGTTCCCTATATATGTGAGAAATTAGGCCTTTACCACTCAATATACTTCTAAGTTTAATCTGCATTGTTAATATTTTATCCATCATTTTTTAAAGCCTAAACAATTAACAAAACAATGAAGCAAATCCTGACTTGTAGTTTGCCTAGTTCTGTGGCATAAGTGCCCATACTAAAAATTCAACTTTTGAAGGGGGCCCCAGCAAACCCCTGGTTAAGTTAGAGCAGCAGGTACTGTCCATAGTAAACTAGACAGCATCCAGAGGAGGGTAACCAAAATGGTCAGGGGGCTCAAGATGATGCTCTTTGAGGAACTGTGGAAGAAACTGATGATATTTAGGCTAAAGAAGACTGTGCATATGACAGCCATCTTCAAGCATCTGTAGGGCTAAATGTAGAAGAAATATTCTTCTATCTGACTCCTGAAGACATAACAAGAAGAAACAGAAGGAAATTGCAGACAGGCCAACTTCAACCTGATAACAAAATTTCAGAACACCTTTGAACAATTAATTAAATCTGTCTTAAAATATAATAGACCTTGGAAGTCAGTGGGTTGCTCCTTTCTTAAGGGTCTTCCAACAGACTGCATAAGCCTTTTTGGTGACAGTTCTTGGCCAGGTAAGAGTAGGGTAGCTTTTGACATCTCTTATAATTCAGTTTATGTAATTATGGAGATATTTTGAAATACATTGAAAAGAAAATTTTGTCCTCATGGATCTACCTTAATGTGCTGGGGTAATGGTTATGACAAACACCTCACTTTCTATCAAATAACATTTTTGCCAATACTCAGTCCACAGGTATTAGTGTAGGTTGTTTGGTTTCTGTCTATTGCTGGCAGGGAGAACAATGACTGGCAAATAGCGAGTAGGGAAAATACAAGGTTTATTTAATTATTTGGCTAGGAGTAAGGGCAAGCCCAGAAGCTAGTCTTCTGTCTCCGAGTGCCAGACTATGCTTATTCCCCAGCAGTTTGCTGGAAAATTCCATGTGTTTGTTTTTTCTAAGGAAGCCACTTGAATGCTATTGACTTCTACTTATCATTACCCAGAAAATGCTGGCACCTCAGCCTACAGCTGTGGGATTTTTTTTTTGAACTTTTAAAAACATTTTTATTTAAAGTTTTGAGTTCCAAATTCTATCCCTCCCTTCCTCCCTCTCTTCTCCTCTCCATGAGACGGTAAGCAATTGGATATAGGTTATCCGTGTGCAGTTATGTAAAACATTTCCATATTAGTCATTTTGTACAAGAAGACTTGAATAAAAGAAAAAAATGAAAGAAGGAAAGTAAAAAATAGCATACTTCAGTCTATATTCAGTCAATATCAGCTTTTCTCTGAAGGTGGATGGTGTGCTTCATCATTAGTTTGTGGAGTTGTCTTGGAACATTGTATTTACAACTGTGCTTTTAAGACATATCTAGGATCATTAAAAAGTAGTTCTTTTCAGTTGCTGGGGAAGAAGGTTTTCTATGACCTTCCATTGCTTCTGCAGGAGCTCTTTTCAGAGACTTCAGAGCATTCTGCCATCCTAAAGGGAGGGTTGGGGAGGGACAGGCACTTACCAGGAGATCTTTGAAGGGATAGTCTCAACAGGTTCCCTTAAACTAACTCCCTTACCATCTATTGAAATGGACCCAGCAGATTCCAAAAGCAGACCTGTTGGAAAGGGGACCAGAAAGCAACCTTACTCATTCTGCTGGGCAGCCTTTTTGATACTAGATAGTTGAAAATGTTTCCTGATTGAGCTATATACTCATTACCCCAAGTCCCTCAGTCCTTACCTATTGTGTTTGTACTTTTTAAAAAATGTCACTTCTATATGCATCTATGGGTCTTTGTTCAAGGTCCTCCACATACTTCTGTGCATGACTCCTGTCCTCTGTCATATGTTCCTTATTTGACGAAACTCCTCAAAGTCTTTCCTTTATCCTCCTTTTATTCAAAGTCCTCCCAGTGCCCAAGACTGACCACTGTGGGTGAGGTGATCAGACAAAAGAAGGAAGGAAACAAGCATATATTATGCACCTACTATGTGCCAGCAGAGATAGGGCATATGGGAGAAGGAGGAGGTGGAGAGCCCCTTGAGTCTTTTAGCCCCCACTGGTCTTTCTTCAGTTTGGGTTAGGTATCTCTGCTCACTTAAAGGAAAGGAAGAGGGCAAGCCCAAGCAACATATAATCCAAAATAGTTTCCTAGGCAGATATGGCCTGATTTTCCGTTGAGCTTCTGTAGACACTTTTGTTGTGCTAAGGAAGACCCTAGCCTGGGATCCCTTGATTGTGTAAACAAGTATTTTGGGGAATGCTATGGAATGCAATGACATATGCTATGTGTCATATGGAATACTGAGTGTTATGATTGATATATATATATATATGTATATATATATATATATGCCAATATATATTTAATGATACATTTTGCTTAAGGATGTTGCTATGAATGTTATGCTTTACTTTATCAAACAATGTTTAGTTTACTTCTAAATAAATAGAGAGTTCATTATACTATTCAATTAGACCCTTGAAATCATTCACAGCAGCAGTCTGCAAGTATGCTGCCATGATTGATGATACA
>CM053771.1:228343622-228439703 GCA_028658325.1 Potorous gilbertii | reverse complement strand
TATATATATATATATATGCCAATATATATTTAATGATACATTTTGCTTAAGGATGTTGCTATGAATGTTATGCTTTACTTTATCAAACAATGTTTAGTTTACTTCTAAATAAATAGAGAGTTCATTATACTATTCAATTAGACCCTTGAAATCATTCACAGCAGCAGTCTGCAAGTATGCTGCCATGATTGATGATACAAATGGAAATGAGGATGGGATTACAAAGTATAGTACCTCTATTTGTTCCAGGATCCATGGTCATTTAGATTTTAAGGTCAACGATCATGGAGGGGTGTAATTTAATAGCAAGCAAAGTAGGATCTTTTGCTGCTTTTTCAGATTGAGTTTTAGTCAATCAGACATGTAAGTGGGCTCTAACCAATCAGATATGTGGATGTGGGCTCTAGCCAATCAGATACCACGTAGAACTGTATATAAAGAGAGCTGGTGTTGAGAAAGCAGACACTGAAGAGAGCCAGTGTTAAAGGGCTGAGCCAGCATTGAGAAGAAGAGAGCCGAGGGGAGACCTCTGAGACCTGGGAGATCTCTGATGGCAGAGACTTACTGAAGGATCCTCTGAATTTTGAGCTGTAGGGAAGAAACCTGCCCAGGCTTGGTTTAAGCCCTTTTTGAAAGCTATTAAAGTGAACTGAGTTGTCATCCCAGAGCCTCTGGACTTTGGAAGTGAACTGAGATGATGGTGCTGGTAGTGTGCGTCACTATTGTTGTTGCCCTGTTGAGCTTTGTTCTCCCAGAGGCAGAAGCTGTGGGCAGGTGCCAGGAGAGCTTGGAGTGGAGCAGTCCCCATGAGCTGAAACATGGAGCAGAAGCAGAGAGCTTCCTATGTGTGAATCCAAGTGAGAGTCAGGAGTAGTCAGCCAACAAAGGAAGAGCCATAGGACTTGCAAATCAACCTCGAGTTAAGGTGAAAGAGGACTTTACTTGAACAATTAGTTTTGACTGGGGAGATTGTTCTTACTGTGACCCAGGGGTGGATGGTGTGGTATTTTCTGCTTGTGTTGCACAAGGGAAGACCTTAACCTAGGACACCTAGGACATTTTGCTTAAGGATGTTGCTATGAATGTTATGCTTTACTTTATCAAACAATGTTTAATTTATTGCTGAATAAGCAGAGAGTTCATTATACTATGCAATTAGACCCTTGAAATCATTCATAGCAGCAGTCCTTAGATGTGCTGCTGTGATTGGCAATACAACTTTGTACAGAGGTTTTAAGACTCTTTCTTCAGAGTACTCAGTAACACTCATCTGAGTTTTCATCTGAGGCTGGAAGTTAATGATTCATGAAAATATTTTATTCTCTTTTGGATTTCTCTTCTTGAAAACTAAAAAAACCCAAGTGCTAAATTTGAAGACTGGCTAAATGCCATTTTTTGATTATAAACATTTAAAATATATTTGCTAATATTTTATTTCATGCTTTTGAACTGATATTCTTAAATGATATTGACAAATAGTTCTTTTTCTCTGCCTTATCTTTAGGAGGACTAGGGAATCAGAAGCCATATGCCTTACAAAAAGAATTAGGTAAATATTCTCTCTCTTTCGAAAAAAGTTTATATAATATCAGGAATATTTGTCCTTTGAATATTTAACATCACTCCCTTGCAAATCCATGTGAATCTAAAGCTTTTGATGTAGTAGCTTATTGATGGTCTGTTTATTTTCTCCTTCTGAAATTGATTTGCTCAGATTATCTGTTTCACGTGTTGTTCATTTGACTATTTTATATTTCTGTAAACATCCATCTATTTCTTTTATAGTCTGTTTTGTTGGCATGTAGCAGCACATAATAATGTTTGATAATTTCCTTTATTTCTTCTTCATTTTCTGTGAGCTCCCCTTTCTTGTTTTTATTTTGACAATTTCATTTTTCTCTTTTTTCCCAAAGCAAATTTGTAAAACCCAGGAGACGACATAGTGGAAACTGTTCGTAGCACTGAAATAAAGTGGAGGATGACAAAACCTAGTAGCAATGTTAAAGGCTGTCTGCGCACTATCAGGACTCGATTGGAGGCAGCTATTACACTGAGATTGTAGGGTCATGATTTGACCATAAAATTCAGAATAATAATAAATAGCGTTTTAATAGAGCCTTGAGGTTTGCAAAGCACTTTACATGTGTTATCTCATTTGTTCTTCCCAGTAACCCTATGAGGTATGTGCTATTGTTACACCCATTTTGTAGATGGGGAAATTGAGACAGAGAGGCTAAATGACTTGCCCAGGATCAGACTGTTGGTATCTGAGGTAGGATTCCAATTCAGGTATTCCTGACTCTAAATCTAGTACCCTATCCATTGGATATAGTTGCACCTGTATCTGTGTGTCAAAGGAATTATGAATCTTTCTCTCCCTGGTGAATGGAAGGTACCAGAATAGGTTGCCTCCTTCCTCCATCCTCCCATATTTTCTAGATATTTTGAGAAAAGGGTAATTGGAATAATCCCACCCATCTTCTTAGAGGGAAGTATGGAGGATAGAGGGACAATTGGAGAGGAAACAGGGTATTCCCTAAGCCCCAGACACAAGAGGAAGTACTAATGCTAATGACTGACACGTTACCCAGATTCTGGGGGAGAGAGAGGTTGCAAAAGGCAACAAGTCACTCTGAGCCTACAAGGAATTGTAGGAAGCTATCTGTTTATAAGGTGCAAGGAGAGACATTTACTCTAGCTCTTCAGAGATCTCTGAAGTCTAGGGTTATATAAGGGAAGGTTGAAGAGGCACTCCAATTTGAAGGTATATCTTTGAACTATAAGCATGCTATAGGAATGTTCTTCGTCAAAGGGCCAGACATCAGAGAGATGGTCTCCTGGGAAAAGGAAAAAGCACCATCTTTGGGAGGCTGAGGAGAAGTGCAGGGTGATCTAGGACAGCCAGAAATGATATTATAACAATCACCACCTGCTCAGAGTTGAGGAGAGTTGCAGAAATTGGAGCTGCTTAGGATATCATTAGGAACAAGGAAGCAATTATGCCTACTGAGAGATAGTGGATGCAAAAGCTCTTTGAATTAAGCAATGCTAAGCAAAATAGCAGAGAGTCTGGAAAGGGGAATACTGGTATGGAAGAGAAAACCATACTCTTTCCCTATTGGAGCCCAATCCAGGTCTGTGAGGCAGCCAGACTGTACAGATCTCTGATGGGAGGGTTGTTCAATCGTGTGATTGGTTATTTTCTATGGGCCATTATACAAGACCTGTTTCTATGAACTTACATATAAAACTTCATATTTTAAGCCTTGAAAGCCTGCATGCTTATACAGGGAGTTGGTGACTATAACCTGGGGGGTATGGGAGGGGAAGGGGGTTTGAGGGAGTCAGATTCTATCTTTGAAGATAATCTGGATGGGATGAGTGAATCAGAAAAGTGAGGAATCCCCTAACATGTATGCAGGCTTTTTGTATCATGAGAGAACCCATGACCCAAAGAGAAGAGCCATGGTCACAGAAGTGACAAAGGTCACTTGTGTGATGGTAAGTTTGTGTTTTTCAGGGTTCTGCTGAATTTTTGTGCTAATCCTGTCATCTCTGCAGGGGGAAGCACTATCACTATCACCTTTGCAATGTTGTTATTTTTTTTGAATCGTTTCAGTGGCATCCAATTCTTCATGACCCCATTTGGGTATTTTTTTGGTAAAGATACTTGAGTGGATCATCTTTCCTTCTATAGCTCATTTTACAGATGAGGAACTGAGGCAAACAGGGGTAAGTGACTTGCACAGGGTCACACAGCTCCTAGGCGTCTGAGGTCAGATTTGAATCCTTCTGACTTCAGGGCTGGCACTCTACTGCACCACCTAGCAGTCCCTAACATCACCTTAATAACAATTCTTATACCCTTTGAAGACTGAGTGCACACCTCTTCTCACCTCCCTAAGGGCCTCCTCTGTTTGAGTTTTAACCATCCATTTCATGAGATCATAGGACTTAGAGCTAGAAGCCTAATTTTAAAGAGAAGGGAACAGAGACCCAGAGAATTTACTCATGGTCACACAGGTAAGTAACAGAGATGTCATTCAAATCCAGGTCTAAAGAGTTTTTAAGTCATTGTCCTTTCTACCATTAGTAAGACAATATGGTAGCCTGGGCATGATATTAGGCCACCTGGAGATCAAGAGACCTACTTTGAATCTCACTTCACACACTCAATATATAACCACAAGAAAGTCACTCACTCAACCTCTAAGAACTTCAGTTCTTAGAAGTTCTAAGAAGCTCATCCAGGTGTTGCAATGAATGGCCCCCGAGTTAGAAAATCTGAATTCAAGTCTAATCTCAGACACTTACTAGCTATGTGACCCCAGGTGAGTCACTTAACTTTTGTCTGCCTCAGTTTCCTCAACTCTAAAATGGGGATAAGAGTAGTGTCTACCTCCCATGGTGGTTGTGAGAGTCAAATGAGATAATATTTATAAAACATTTAGCACAGTGCCTGGCACATAGCAGGCACTTTAAAAAATCTATGTTGCCTTCCTCCCTCCCTCCTTCCTTCCTTGATTCCTTCCGTCTCTTTTTAAATTGAAGGAAACAAAATTCATACAACTTAACCCTACTGGTTTGTTTTGAACAAGACATTTTGCAAAACTTAAAGTGATATGCAATTTATTACTATTACACCAGTCAGTTAAAAAGAACATAGTGCCAGGCACTGTGCTAATCACTTGAGATACAAAGAAAGACAAAAGACTATCCCTGCTCTCAAGGTCTCACAGTCTAATGGGAGACAATATGAAAACAAGTGTGCACAAGCAAGCTATTTAATGGTTATGTTGGAGATAATCCTTAGAAGGCCAACACTAACATTTAAGGGGGTAGGAAAAGTCTTCTTGAGATTTTAGTTAGTACTAGAAGGGAGCCAGAGGATGAAAATTTGGAAGGAAAGAATTCCAGGCATGGGAAATAGTCAATGAAAATGCCCAGTCAGGAGATGGAGGGTGTCTTGTTTGTGGAATAGTAATGAGGCCAGGGTTACTGGACACCATAACGCCAGTCATTTTTAGGGAGTTACCTCTCTCTGAACCCTCTCAGGGTGCCAGCACGTATAGCACCTTCTTGTCCACTTTATTACCTTTTGGGCATCAATGAAAATATCATTCCCAGTGTGGTTTCCTGGAAGGATTTTTCTTTCCTCAGAAAGAAGTATATAATTGGGTTATAGGAATAACTTCTTTTTGCTAGTAATTTGAGGAGCTGGTTTTTAAATGAAGAGCCTAGAATTTGTGGAGCCCCAGACAAAATATTCCCAGAGAGACAAGGAATTTGGGGGTTCCATCTCCCATTCACCTTGCTATAATGGACGTATTTCTATTGATTGATTATGTTGTCTTTCAGATGAATGTCTTGCAGGTGACCAGGTGCTTGGGTCTCAGCAAGAAAGAAGCCAGAGCAAGGACAGGCCTTCCTTGAGCAAGAGCCAAGGACAGGAGCAGGGACAGAAAATGAGAGGAAGTGGGGGAGGCTAGAGCTCTCCAGAGAGCCTTGCATGGTTCCCTGCCAATTACTGGGGACATTGGTTTCCCAATAATTCTAGCAAACAGGCCATTTAATTTTGCTGACTCCCCTTTCCTGGCATCTCAGTTAATAGTTTCTTTACCTGCTCCTTTCCTCCAGCTCCTTGCCTTTCCTCATTCTACTTTTCTCCTCCCCACCCACTTCTCCCTGATCAAGTTACTGTCATTATCTTTTCCCAAAGGATACTAGCCATGTCTGTCCTCCCTCCAGACTACTGGTCCTGTCACGTCAGCAGACTCTTCAGTTTCCCCTGTCTCTTGAGCACTATGTCGGACATCCTGATACATCTGGCCTTATGTCTAGACGAGGAAGGCCACTGCTTTTGTGATGTGTTTTCAGGGATATCAGAAAGGCCTGATGCCCCCATTTATGTCGCCTGTATCACATGTGGGCTGAAATTTTACAGTCAGAATTTCAGTCCTTCAGCTCAAGGTTTTGTGACCTCTTAAAATGTAAATGCTTCTGGGATGCGTGGCTTTAATCTCTTATCTGTTACTTATGTCTTAATATGTATGCATTTTAGAACTTTTTGTCAGAGCACAATTTAATAAAGTGCTGAGGGTGAGGGGAAGACCTAAGGGAACAATGCAGGAGACAAACAGGAAAAAAAGAATTGGGAAACACATTCAATTCAACACATATTCACTGGTTAACTCCATAGATAATTATTAAGCACCTACTATGTGAAAAACACTATGCCGGGCTCTGAGGGACATGCCAAATTTAGGTAAGACGTCAACTCTGCCTTTATGGAGCCTAGCAGGGCATAAGTCATAAACACAAATAGTGGTAATAATGCCCTAAACATAGCAATCAATCAATCAATAAACATCTATTAGGCATTGTGGTAAGTGAAGTAAGCATTTAATAAATGTTGAAGTCAATTTGTTAGAAGCCAAAGATAAGCTTCTCCTACTTCACACTTTTAAAGGAGAATACCTTCAGTGGACAAATCTGTCCCCCAAGATCACAGAGGCTTGTCATATAGCTGATTTACTTAATGAGAAAAGCAATTGAAGCAAGTAGACAGGTCGAGACTTCACTCTACCGCTTACCAATCAGATGACTTTGGATAAGTCATGGCTTATTCCTCCCTGAGCCTCAATTTCCTCTACGTACAAGGTGAGATTTATTGGAAGACTAGATGGCCTCTTTTGTCTGTTCCAATTCTAATGTTCTATGATTTTGAATTATACCAAGCCTCCCAATCTTATTTCCTAACTGGAGAAAAAAAAGGTAGCTTTCTACCATAAGCTAATTAAATGTTCAAATCTAGACCTTCTCGGGCAAGGGTTGGGAAAAATTAGGCTTAAATTTAGTCCAAGATAGCCAAGCATGGTTACTGTGTATCTTGAACTTAATGGAACTTATCTGCTCTCAAGAGATTATATTAATTGGTTATTGTAAGCTTCTGGCAAACCCTTTAAAAAATGTTTCCTTCCCATTAACTAGTCCCCACCTGTCTTTGAAAGAAGTCAGAACCTTCCTCATTTTTCTCTGAGGAATATATGAGGTTAGGATGGATTCAAAACCACAGGGGGAGAACATCAGACTCTACCTTGTTTGCGCTGTTGCAACCATCAGCTCAAGCTACCATTACATGATGTGGAAATATGTTACAGTACTATTATCTATCCTAGGGTTCTTTTGATTGCTCTTGAGCCTCTACATGAAGATCAGAGGCTTGTCCTACCGCTTTACTTTTTCTTTTTAAATTTATTTAATTATTTTTAGTTTGCAACATTCAGTTCCTCAAGTTTTTGAGTTTTAAATTTTCTCCCCCTTTGTCCCCTCCCTCCTCCCCAAGACAGCATGCAATCTGATATAGGCTCTACATATGCATTCATATTAAACGTATTTTCACATTAGTCATGTTGTAAAGAATTATAACCCAAAGTATCATGCCCAATACCACTCTATTTTCTCCACTTCCTAGTAGTGCCCACAGGATAAATACATCTACTAGTTGGTAGTCCATAGTCCAGGGTGCAAAGAACTCTTTATAAAGCAATGTAGGTAGGATGATATAGGGACAGTCAGACAGCAAGCATTTATCAAGTGCCTACTATGTGCCAGGAGAGGGGTTCAACTTGTGATTTCATTGATTTTGGGAACTCCCAGATGAGGAAATTCCCTCTGCCACTGTAAGTCTGTACCTTCTCCAAAACTTATATAATGTGGTCCAAAGACTGAGAGATTTAATGTCTTGCTCAATATCAATCGACGTGTATTGGAGGGGTAGGATTTAAATCTAGTTCTTGGATCAAGGCCAGTTCTCTACTCCCTATACCATGTTGTCTCACTAAAGATATGCTATGAAGGGGGAAAGAAAGCTAAAATTGCTGTTCCAAAGGAGCTGATAGTTTAAAGGGAAGCAGGAATTCATTTGAAATCTTTTCAGTAATACAAATAGCTAGCATCTATAGAGTACTTTAACGATTGCACAGAACTGTACAAATATTTCATTTGATCCTCACAATAATTCTGGGAAATAGGGGATATTATCCCCATTTTACAGTTGAGGAAACTGACTTGCCCAGGGTCACACAGCTAGGAAATGTCCGAGGCCTCTACACACTGAGCTGCCTTGTAAAATACAAATCAAAAGACACAAACAAATTCACATTAATGGAATAGAAGGTGTACTTGAGAGGCAGTGTGGAACAGAGGTCAGAATTCAATGGGTTTAGGCCAGGTAGACTTCCTGGAAGAAGAAAGCCATCATGAGCAGGAATGATTGGTCTGCTATACCCTTGGGTTGGTCATAGTCATGCCTCCTCAACCTAAGCTCTTTCCTCTTCCTTTCCCTTTTCTCCCAAGTCCTCAGTCTCTCTTCTCTTCTTAGCATCATCTGAACCAGGAATTGAGAGACACACTGAAAGAGGGCAACCTCAGGATTCTACAATGCTCTTTGGCTCCATGGTTTCTCTACACCTAAGATGATGACTAAAGTACCTTCAAACTCCAAAAATCTTCTGACCTTAGGATCTTGTGGAAAGTCCATAGGATTTGTCAATCAGATAGTAACAAAGGAGAAGAAGAAGTACAAGGTAACTTTGGGTTTTCAGAAGTCAGAGGAAGCTGTCATCATGGAAATCAAGTATTCATGGGTGAGAATTGGGAGGAAATGGAATTCTAAATGCTTGACTCCATTGCCAGGGATCTCCCCCCGCCCCGTCTTCAGTTCCTTGCAATATAAATGCTCCCTCATGCTCAGAAGATGTGCAAACAGGAAGGTTTTGTATCCGTATCATGGTCCCTGAATACTAAGCATGCATTGCACCTGGGTAACTGAATAAGTCTGTGTGCAAAATGACCTGAATTGTATCAAAGGAAGAAAGACAAGAGAAAATCCAAAAACCTCCTCAAAGCCTCATCCTAAGGCTTGGCATTTTTAGGGAGTGTTGAAGTGTTCCTGATGTTTTCCTGGAATGAATCACTGAAAAATGCATAATTTATTTCACATGAGAACTGAGCTACCTTTGCTGCTGGCAACTAACTCTCACTCCCACCCACACTTCCCCATCCTATCTTCCGCTCTTAATGGGGGGACAGACTTGGACTAAATGTTGATATTAGACTCCAAAGAATGACTGGCCATCTGCCCTGTTCAGTCTTGGGCCCTTGGTATGAATTCCAGGGTACCCTTTTTCCTTTCTCAGGGTCTAATTTTAAAGATCAATCAGTAAATAAATATTGATAAAGCATTTATTATTTGCTCAACATTGGGCTCAAATATATGTGGTAGAGAAAAGAAGCAGTAGGTGTGGGGTGGGGGGGGGAGGCTGTTGGAAACAATATCCTATATGGGGAGGTAGACTTCCTTACGTGAAATAACAGAGAGCTTGGGAGACACAATGTAATTTAGGACCAAATGAAATGCCACAGACAATCATAAGAGATTCCTTGATGGATGTTACCACAGATATTCCCCACAATCTTCTGATTATCATTCAATCTAGTTATAAAACAGATGTATTCTCACCAAAGGTATTTTCCTACTGTTGTGAGAGATATCCTACACAGAGTCCCAAATGGCAAAGGGATTCTCTATTGCTGGCAGGATCCTGCAGATGCTTTCCTTGGTAGATGGCTTCATCTAACTTGCAACAAGTTCCAGTATATTCCACAGCTTCCTTCATGGTGTAAATAACCACTTAAAAGAGATCAGCCTGATAACCTATACAAAAAAATCCAATAGATGAAAAATAGCAATTTTCCAACCCTCTGATCCTACAGCTTCATTGAATTAGCCCATCAATACATATATCTATAACAGGCACTGCAGGTGAACAATGAGCAATTGAATGGGAAGAAGAGAGCATTTGGGAGATTTGGCAGTGTTTTCACTTATTGCAAATCCTCAGTCTCTCTTCTCTCCCTGACATACTCACTCACAGATACACAATCATCCTTTTATGATCAATATTTCCCCAGAGCCTTAAAGGCCCTCTTCTATGTTTCCCATACAAATATCAAAGTTATTTAGGATTCCTAGAAAGAGATAGATGAATATGACCTTGTTCCATAAACCTCTGGTGATAAATATCAATGGAGGTATACAACAGATTGCTTGCCGATGGTGTTCACCACTAAGATAGAGGAGCCCCGGCACAGATTTCAAGTTAAAGAAGCATTCCCTGGGGTTGGTGAGGTCTTTCAGATAATTGTTCCTGTTTGTAAATGGCATAGTGCTGGTGCCAGCCTTCTTCCTGTTCCTCACATTGAACATACCAGCTCCCATCTTCATACCATTGCAAAGGCTGTTTCTCATGCTTGGAATGCCCTCCTTCCTCACTTCCCCCTCATATCTCAAATGCCACCACCTACATGAAGTCTTTCCTGATTCCTCCCCTAACTGTTAGTGCCTTCTCCCAAAATGAAGTGCATTTATATTGTATATATTTCATACATATTTATATGGACTCTTGTTGTGTCCCCTAGAGTAGAAAAATTCTTTTTTCAGTTAAAGACAAGTTTTATTAGAACACCAATCAGGATGGGTATGATTCTAAAAATCTGCCATATTAGCCAAACTCTTAAGGAATCTTAACAGGCAAATTCTTTGAGGGCAGGGGCTATTTAATTTTTCCTTTGTAACCCCAGTCCCTGTAGGTGTTTAATCAATGCTTGTTGATAGTTGCAGTTGTTCATCCTTCCATCTGGAAAAGGACCAATGATATCACAAGGGTATTGTTTTAATTTGCCCATGAATAGGATTTAAGTGAGGCAGAGCTGCCCAAAGTTGTTAACCTCACTTTCTCCTCTCTACATGTGGTACTTTTCATCACTTGGGCACCATATCCTTACATGTGGGTTGTTCTGTCAGAATGAATGTAATTTTTGGCTTCTTGTTGACTAATTGATTGATTAAGCCCTGGAATATTACAGAGACTTCTGAAAAAATAATGATAACCAGTCAAAAGTCTGGCCTGTTTATGCAAGAAAAGCCAAGTGGATAAAGTGTCAATTTCCCTGATTGTGTCATGGGATTCTATGGATAACCTATTGAGCTTGTTCATCTCTCTGAACATAACATAAAAACAAACAGCAAGTTGATCCCAAATTTAAATAAGAGGAGAGAGCAGGTCGAATTGTCTTCATGAATTTGCAAAGCTCCTTTAATTCCCAAAAAAACCCCCTTATCTTTAATATATGGTAGCTAGGTGGTACAATGGGATAGGGTTCCAGGTCTGAAGTGAAAAAGATATCTTCCTAAGTTCAAATTTGGCTTCAGACACTTACTAGCTATCTGACCCTGAGCATGTCACTTAACCCTGTTTGCCTCAGCTTCCCCATCTGTAAAATAAGCTGGAGAAGGAAATGGCAAACTACTCCAGTATCTTTACCAAGAAAACCCAAAATGGGGTCATGAAAAGTCAGATACTAGTCATCAACCAACCATGGAACACTATAGTCTCTGAGGAATTAAAAATTATTGCAAGGAGAACAATAAAGAGGTACGTGGTGAGCACAAGTAGACTGCAATACATAATACATAAGGAATTTTGGGAAAGAACTGGGATACAGTAAGCCATTAGGGAAATATATAGATAGAAAAGAAGCTGAGCTAAGCATGTTGCACGTGGAAAAGATAACAGATGGATGCTCTGGGAGCTCCACTGGTATCCTCAAAATATCAGGAAAAAGCAAGAAAGACCCTTCTGTGGTGAGCTTTATGGAGGACATGGACAAGACTTGACCAGATCAGCAAACAGGGAGGGAGTGCAATCTGGATTATTATTAGACAGTAGATTTAAATTGATGAGATCACATATCCATTTGAGGACTCAGGCAACAAGCAAAGAATATAAATTAGTTTACTCAAAGAGTAATGGAAAGATACTTTATGCATATAAATAGATTGTAGTATATTAATAATGATAATTTTTTCTCAAAATCAATTTATTTATTTTTAGTTTTCAACTTTCACTTTCATAAGATTTTGAGTTCTAAATTTTTTCCTCTTCTCTCCCTTCCCTCTTCCCCAAGATGGCATATAATCTGATATAGGGTATGCATATACATTCATAGTAAACATTTTCACATTAGTCATAAAGAAGAATTAGAACCAATGAGAGAAACCATGAGAAAGAAGAAACAAGCAAAAAAACAAGAAGGTAAATAGTAAGCTTTGATTTGCATTCAGACTCCAAAGTTCTTTATCTGGATGTGGATGGCATTTTCCATCATAAGTCTTTTGGAGTTGTCTTAGATCCTGACACTGCTGAGAAGAGCTAAGTCTATCAGAGTTAGTCATCGAACAATGTTGCTGTTACTGTGTGCAATGTTCTTGTTCTGCTCACTTCACCCAGCATCAGTTCATGTGAGTCTTTCTGAATTTTTCCAAAGTCTGCCTGCTCATCATTTCTTATAGAACAATAGTATTCCATTGCAATAAAAAATGGCATATAGGAAATGGATGATTTGAAAAAGAAGTGGCCTTAGTCATGCAGTGGCAGCAAGGGTAACTCAGCTGTTGGCTTGGGAATCATGAAATGGTTAAAGACCTATTGGTCATCTACCTAAAGATCTAAAACATTTTCTGCACAATGGGTAAATTCTCCGTGGAGCACTTAAGGAAGAAAGTAGATAGGAATTGTAAAGAATGAGAAGGCATGGATGGGTTGCTAACTGTCCCATTGGAGGTTATAACCACAGTGATCTTAGATCCATTGGAATATTGCAGTTAAGTGCAACACTATAGATTGTAAATGCTGTAGAAATTTGGAAGATAGGGAGATAATGTGAGATCTGGAAATATTGAGCAGGTGGGATTTCAGCTGGACCTTGAAGAACACAAAGAGGAGAAGGAATTTCTGGAAGAGGGCATAACACGAAGGAAAGAAAAAAGTGGACCTAAGCATAACATATTCATGAATTGGTCTGGGAACAAGATCAATTAGAAGGAAAAGTCTATTGGAGAAGAGTGGGAAATAAAGTTGACTAAGAAAGGTGGGGCCAGATTATAGAGGATTCTAGTCACAAAGAGTCACCATATAGGGGCAAAAGAGTTTGCATGAAACATGGTATGGCATGATTGGGACATAAGAAAGGTGTATGAATGGAGAATGATGGGAAGAAAGCATTCTCTCTCACACATGAAAACTGAGATAACATCTCTACTGATAGCCCACTTCTTTCTCCAACTTGAGGATCCCAGTTCCAATGCATCCCAGTTCTTAAATATGCTTCCTGGCTCTGTTGACCTCTTAGTCACTAGAATAGGCATTATGGTAAACGGCAGTCCTTTTAAAGTTTCTTTATAGGTGTTTTTGTATGTTTTTATTGATATCCTTTGTTTTTGCATAACCTGGAATACTCTGTATTCCACCACCTCCCCTCCACCCTTTTACTTCCAGAAAGTCATACCTTGAAACAAAGACATTCTTTATTGGCATTTTAGCTGTGTTTTCCTATATACACATCTAGTTTCCTCCATTAGAGTGTGAATAAACTGAAAACAGATTGTCTCCCTCTCCTCTTTATCAACACTTTTTTTTTTACCTCTCTTCCTCTCCCCATAGTTTTTGCTTATAGGATTACCTTCTCCCCCTCATAGATTGTAATCTCCATGTATTGAGGGACTATGTCTTATCTAAACTTTGTCTCCATCCTAGTATCTAGTAATGTGCTCTGCACCCAGCAGGTATTTGCTGAATAAAAGGGGTTGACTAACTTCACCTAAAAATGGAGTCTCTCCTTATAGGATAATAAGCTAATAGATTTAGAGCTGGCATGAAATTGTAATGACCAAACTTGGCCTCAAATAAGAGATATGAGAGGGCATCTCCTTCAAATTCTTTGCAGAAATAGGACATCATGAGGACAGAATACTGCATATATTATCTATTTTGATTACTAAGCTGTTTCTTTTCCCATCTTTTTTATTCTTTATTATAAGAAATGATGTTCTGGGAGGAAGGAGAGAAATATTGGGAAATGTAAGTAATGTAAAAAAAATCAATTTAAATTTATATTAAAATGAATAGGACAAATTATGCCAAGAATGAACTTGTTAATGTTCTCTTCAGAAAAGGCAGAGGGCTTTTAAAATCTTTGTCTGCTTAGTGTTCTTTTTCATTAAAAGATAAATTTGAATTCATTAAAAGAACTACATCTCTTCCATTCCTCCTTCCCCACTCCCCACCCCTGCCCTCAAAGATTTAGAACTGGAAAGTGACCTTAGAAGCCAGTAAGTCCAATTTCTCACTTGGGAGGTGAGGAAATTTGGTCCTAGAGAGATAAAGTGATTTATCTAAGATAATACAGCACAAATTGGTGGTACATCAAGATTTGGACCTAAGTTGATCTCATGGATTATTACTGGATTCACACAACTACAAGCACAAAAATGTTAATTATATGGTTCTATGTAGGTCTTGAATATTTATTCAATTATTTATCTGGTGGAAAGATAAAAACTTCATCTGACTGTTTAAGAAGATGCATGACAGAGTTACTTAACTAATGACTAGAAAGTATCTCAGCTCTGAAAGGACGTTTTTTCCTATTCTGTATGCCATTGTGAATATTGTTGCTATGAAGAAATTAATATTATAAATCCTAAAATAGATAAATGTGCATGACCTATATGTGTGAGTGCTTCTCATCTTCAAAGACATCACATCATTAAGTTATGTAATTTATGCCACTGAGTTGCTTTGGAGCCAGAAAACATGAGTTTGAGCTTAAAGTCTTAATAGTTTGGAAAAAGCATTATACTTGGTATTAGGAGATCTGGATTCAAATCTTAACACTGAAACATATTAGCTGTGTGTCCAAGAACAAATCATTTACCATCTCTCATTGTCAGTTTCCTCATCTGGAAAATTAAAATGATAATACATGGGTTTTGTAAACTACAAAGCATTATAGGAATATGAGTTATAATTGCCCACTGTCATATTCTTTAACCATTTATTTATTGAGGAATAGCTCTTGCTCTGATAAATTTAAATCATTTCCTTATATATCTTGGATATGATGCCTTTATCAGAGGAATTTGCTGCAATGATTTGTTTCCAGGTTACCTGTTTCTCTTATAATTTTAATTGCATTGGTTTAGTTTGTGGAAAAACTCTTCAAATTTTATGTAACCAAGGTTGTCAAAATAGTTGAAATTCTATCTTGTATGATCTTCTCTATCCCATTTCTGGTCATACACTCTTTCCTTTTCTATAGTAAAAGATTTATCTACCATTATACTTAAATTTTATTTTCAAAGGTAACCTGCAAATCCTATAACTGTCTCATTCTTAATTTTCCTTAGTATTGGATACTGTTGACCACTTTCATCTCCTTTCAACTCTTTTCTCTTATGGCTTTGGTGATTCTATACTATCTTGATTCCTATTTTTGACTTTTCCTTCTCTGCCTCCTTCACTGGCTTGTTGAACCCTTAGCCCTTCTTAGTTTTTCACTTAAATTTTATCCTCTTATTTAAAATTTTTCTTGATGTCTTTTGTTGTAAATTATAATTTATTTCTAAATATATACATTTTCATTCTCCCCAACCATCTTGGAGTTGCAGCAAATCCTTCCCTTAATATAGAATATAAACAGGCAGTTTTCAATGTAAGAAATCCAAGCTGTTAACAATCATATGAAAAAATTTTCTGTCACTAATAATTAGAGAATTGTAACTCTGAAGTTCCACCTGACACTCATTAGATTGGCAAAGTTGACAAAAAAATGAAAAATGTTGGAGGTGCTGCTTGAAAATAGGTCCATTGACACTCTATTTGTGGAGCTATGAATTGGTTCAATCATTCTGGAAAGCAGTATGGAACCGTGCCCTAAAAGTCACTAAAACTCTAACCCAATAATACCATTGCTAGGAATGTACCCTAAAGAGATCAAAGAAAGAGGCAAAGGATAGATGGGTACAAAGATATTAATAGCAGTTCTTTTTGTGGTGGCAAAGAACTGGAAACTGGCCATTAATTGGGGAGTAGTTGAGCAATTATGATATGTGAATGTAATAGAATATTATTGTGCCATAAGAAATGCTGAAAGGGATGATTTCATAGAAACATGGGAAGACTTGCACGAATTGGTGTCGGTCAAATAAGAAGAACCAGAAAAACAACTAATACAATAGGATACAAAAACATTATAAAGACAAACAACTTTGAAAGACACATTAATTTTGATCAATGCAATGACCAACCACAATTCCAGAGGGCTGGCAATGAAACATCCCCACACCTCAAATAAGAGATAGAATCATAGACAAGCAATATAGTTTTGAAAGCTACTTGTTGAAGTTATTATATATTTAAAAAGAAAAGCAAGCTCTATTAACAGATTTATAGTTTCACATACAATCTTTCCTTCTGTTCTACAACATCTATGGAAATGCTCATTTTATTTGTGTTTCTTCCATTCAAAATTTTAAAAATAAATAAATAACAAAGAGAAACAGCTAAGCAAAAAACAACCACTGGGGGAGACATTCTATGTCACTTCTTAAAAATTTACTTTTTCAGGGCAGCTAGGTGGCTCGATGGATAGAGCACTGGAGTCAGGACTTTGGACACTTGACATTTACTGGCTGCGTGACCCTGGACAAATCACTTAAACCCGATGGCCTCACCAATAAATACATAAAAAAATAAATTTTAAAAATTTCCTCTTTCATTGCTGCCTTTTGTTTTTACATTTACTTTGGAATTTTTCTCATTCACTTCTACAACATCAACTTTGACTTTTGTGTGACTGAGTCGCAACTCAATATTTTCAGCATGACCTCTTTTCCAAGTTCCAATTCAATTCAATTAAAAATAAGGAGAATATTAAGCACCGACTATGTCAAGCATTGTGTTAGCATTAGGAAGACAAAAACCAAATTGTCTCTGCCCTTTAAGTTCATGCACTCAATTGGGGGTAAATAGCACACATATGTAATTTTGGAATTAGAGAGGGGAACCTAATAACCAGGGAAATCAGGAAAGTCCTCTTTTAGGAAATAACACTAGACCTGAACCTTGAATGAAGTTAGGGATTCCCAGAAGTGAAGAGGAGAAGTATTCTAGTCATGGGTGACAGCCTGTGCAAAGGCTTGGAGATGGCATGCCATGCACAGTGAATGGCAAATATACCAGTTTGGCTGGAATATGGAACATATGTAGGGAAGTATCATGTTAGATTCAAAGGATAAGTTGGAACCATGTTGCGAAGGGCTTTGTTTGGCAAAAAGAGGATTATATCCTAGACACGATAAGGAAGCCCCGTACATTGCTTGTTAGGCAAAAAAATGCTATCATCACACCTAAGCACTGAGAATGTTGATTTGGCAAATATGTGGAGTAGAAAAAAGGGAAAGAAGAGAGGTTGGAGACAGGAAGGCCATTTGGGAAACTGTTGGTCCAAGGGGGAGGTGATGAGGGCATGAATTCTGGGGATCATAGTGGAAGGGAGGAAAAGACAATAGATACTCAAAGTGTTCTAAAAGTGGAATTGACAAATTATAACTGATTAAATATACAGGACAAATGAGAGGGAAAAGTCAAGGATTACTGCAAAACTGTGAGCCTCGGAGGCTGGAGAATCCATGGTGGCACCATACCTACCAGACATAGGAGGAGGAGTGGATTTAGGGGAGAGATAATGAGTTCTGTTTTGAATATGTTTAATTGGAGCAGCCTGTGGGACATCCCAGAGGAAGATCAGCTCTCAAGCTGCAGAGGGTGCTAAAGAATAGTAGAGACAAACCTGGACAGTTCTACCCGCAGCAGAATTCTTTTTTCTCCAATCAGCTCCAAGGAGCTCCTTGCAGCAACTTCAGGGACTGGCTTCCATCGTTTCTCTGTTAGACTTAGTTTTTGATTTTCTTCTGTTCTGCTCCTTTGGCAGCAAGGGGCGGTCTTCACTGCTTCTGTCTCCCATGTTTCTTTTATCTTCCAGGCCCAGGGATGGGCAAGCAATCTCCGCCAACGACCATGGAGTTGCATTGATGGTGGGTAAGAGCACTGTAATGATGAGAGCATGACAGATAGAAATTTCCATTTTCCCCAGAATAACACTGTATATTCCTACCTTTGCTGTCATCATCCCCCAAACAGAATCTTGCCTCACTTTACCTACGTCAGTTCTACTCATCTAATCAGCTCAAGTCAGATTTTCTTTGTGTAGCCTTCCTCGATGACCAAAGTGATCTCTCCCTCCTCTGAGTCCTCATCAATTACAAAATTAATAGTTGACATTCACATAGTGCTTTGCAATATTGAAATCAAATTGTTGTGTTTGTCCTCTTTAACAACCTTTGGGAGAAAAACAAATATCATCATGCCCATATTACAGATAAAGAAACTGAGGCTTAGAGAGGTTAAATGCCTTGCTCGATGTCACACAACTAGAAGGTGGCATAGCCAGTTCTTGAGTCCAAGACCTTCTGACTCTAAAATCTTTTTTATATCACTTCACTTGATCAATTATGTTTTTAGTTAAATCTTTCCTCAACTAGTCTACAAGCTCTTTTAAGGGCTAATGCTTCTCTTATGTTGCTTCATATTCCCTATGACATCAATCAAGGTGTCACTCAATAAATATTTGTTGATTAATTAAAAGTAACTGGTTAGTCATCTTGTTGGCATAACACAAAAGATTCTAAATTCTTGTGCCATGCTAATTGGAGCATTGTGGGAGTTGCAATGTTGCAATTCATCCTACCTTACTAAAGTAAGTATGAGATGAAAATACATCAGAAAGGATGATCTCAGTTCTACAAGGACTTACAAGGCTGTCATCCATAGGACAGTGACTCTGACATGGACCCATACACAAACTCTTACACTTAGACACTAGCTTCCTCATGGAAGAGGAACAAGATGTAGAAACTACTGGGAACCCAGACTTATTCAAGTCCAGGACCAGACATCTGCCATGATCTCATCTTTATATCATCATCCCAGCTCCCCAAATATGAATAGCACTCCACAGCGATTGGCATGCAGAACTCAGAACCTGAAATTTCTCTGGTTAACCCTACAGGTGGGGATTACCTGTCTCTGTTTCACCCTAGAACTTATTGCCCACATACTCAGCACCTGAACTGACCCCAAGATTCCCCATGCATACATTCTTTCTACCCCAAACATTCTGTAAGGAGCAGGTTGTTCTTCAGTATTAAACACATGCTCCACAGTCAATCAATAGCCATTTTGAGTAGCATTCTCTTTCTTGCTTGCTTGTCATTTTACTCCATCACAAACACATCCTGTGGCTAGATCTTGCTGGTCTAACAAACCATATTTGATACTTTTATAATGAGTGTGCAAATACAACATTTTTCCTGTACTATATTGTATACCCAAAGTTTCCTTCGGGTTCTCAACCTTTATAAACCCTTTCTTTGCTATGTCTTAAGATGTGAATTGCTGTGATAAAGGAGAGAAGGAATAGTAATTAACTATTTTGTTTACTGATCCCTTTTCACTAGCCTACAAGCTGCTAGAAGATAAGAATTGTGTTTTATTCATTTTTTTTTGT
Source organism: Potorous gilbertii (assembly GCA_028658325.1). Taxonomy (NCBI): domain Eukaryota; kingdom Metazoa; phylum Chordata; class Mammalia; order Diprotodontia; family Potoroidae; genus Potorous; species Potorous gilbertii. The sequence goes on along the minus strand of CM053771.1, from coordinate 228,420,173 downwards.
ATTTCACTTGGCTTCAGTTTATATTATATAGCACATACTTGGTAAAAAAAAATATTTTAGGTTGGGTTGAGGGTTATTTAAATAACTTTTCTTTCTCCTCCCCAACCCACCCTTTTTCATTGCTTTCTTTGCTCCTTACTAAAAGATAAAACAAATAAAAGTATCCAAAATGTTGGTTAATATTGACTAACCCTAGAGAGAGGAGTGATTAAGATTTCATGATTTGAGAATAAATCATTTTCATGTCACAGTGCTATTCAAAAGTAGAATGAGATGCCTTTGGAGATAAGAGGTTCCCCTTTTATTGGAAATTTTCAGATTGACCACAGAGGAATTCCTGTTTGCAAGATTATAGAAAAAATTCATGTTGATTCATGAGCTGTATTATATAGTGTCTAAGATCCATCCACACTGAAATTGTTTGACCTTAATAACCTTTCATCCCAACTGGCAAGGAGGAGAGTGTAGACTTGGCTCAGTGCTCTGTCTTCTCTCATTCTAGTATGGAATGTAAGTTCCATGAGGGCAGGGATGATTTTGTTTTGACTTTGTATCCCAAGGGCCTTGTATGCTGCCTTATACATGGTAGGTGCCCAGTAAATGATTATTGCATTGAAAGGGAAGTTGAGTGGTGGTACTACCCAGAACTTGTAAGGAGAGATTTGGGAAAAAAGATCAGACAGAATTATATAAACATCTCCATGCCTTTGTACACTCAACCCCTGTGAGAGTCTCATTATTTTATTTTTCCCCCTAATTCCCTAGTAGAGCTTTATAACTCAGTAGAATGACTCAAAGATTAGGAGGGTTGCTGTTGTCCTTTACGTATATGTGTGTGTGTGTGTATGTGTGTGTGTGTGTGTGTGTATATATACACATATATATTTATATATACACACACATACATATAAGTGTGTCTGTATTCATGTATCGCCCCCTCTTCCAATTCACAGCAGAATAGCAGGTTAGTGTTTCCAGAAGAAAATGACAACTGCTGTCCTTGGGGCTCTAAGGGTAACTTTGAGGGGTTGGAGTTTCTAGTGTAACATGCTCATGGGGACCTATTTGCCATGTTCCTTAATATTGATTAGCCAGTTGATATCTGTTGCCTTTTACAAAAGGCAAAAACAGTAGTTACAAATCAATCTCCCTAAATCAGGAGTTATATTCTCTCCTTGCTCACACACATACACACACACATACATGCACGCACACACACACATACACACAGGCACATACACATACACACACATGCATGCACACACACATACATACACACACATACACACGCACAACTGTGAAGTTAAGTGGTACACCATTATTCCTGGCCCTGGGAGTCTTCTCTCCTCAAGGGGTCCCTGCTAGTTTCACTTCAGGGTAAGCATTCTTTCCTGGCTCAGCCGGACTGGTTCTTTTTTGGATTCAGTGTCTCAATTAGTTAAATTGTTTGTTTGCTGCACACCTCCATGCTAAGAGTGGAGCTCCCAACGCAGCCTCCATGCTAGAGGCTAGAGTTGTTGGTGGGACCTTTTTGATGGCTCTGATGGATCTTTGAGTCTCTCCTATTTCCCAGGTACTGCCCCCTCAAAGTTCACCTAACATCAGGAAAGAATAAACATAAACGAAACAACGATGCCATACATTCATGGACTTGGAGTATCTTGGGGGATGGCAATAAGTCAGCTTCCCCTTAGAGAAGCTCACAGTAACTCACAGCAGTCTTTCTCACTCAAGGCAACCAGGAAAGACAGTGAAAGATTATCTCCTCAAAACTTCTGTGGGCACACAATTCCATACTATCAGTTACAGCAGAGCTCTCATCCTGAGCCATCACGGTCAAAACCAGCATCCAAAGTTCCATGTATTAGATTAGCAGCAGAAAGATAATATTAGACCTGCTTTGTATAACCTATCAAGAATACATGAGGAAAAGTGCATGCATGCACAGAAGAGTGAAGGAAGTTAAAATCCTCATATCCACACCAATGAAAAAATTCCACCAATATATTAAAATAAAAGTGTTCCTTTAAATCTTTGACCAAAGTACGACAATCTGAAAGCCAGAGAATGGACTAGGTAAACTTTCAAGGGTCTTTTCATTTGAAGCATCTACAGCTTTAAGTTATGCCCAATCAGAAAGAAAAACATGGCTTGGTAGAGGAAAAAACATAAATTGTTCCAAGCCTATAAAATGGTTGGTATATTTTGTAATGCCCTACGTCCAAAGATTTATAGGACATGAAAATTGAGCCTTGCTCTGTTGACTGAGTTAAAAGCTCAGTATCTTCTCTCTTTCCATTAATTCCCTCTGAAATAGAACAAATTGATTTGGTAACAGTGATCAAAGAGAAGACATCCTTTTCTTTCCCTACAGTCCCTGTAACTCGAGGGTTCAAAGGAGAAGGCCAGGGAAAATGGATTTTAAAATCATGCTCTCAGAGTGGCCTATACTGCATCTTAATTTAATTGGTCAGAATTTCACCTTTTCCCTTTGTTGGTCCAGTGACATGATATCTGGGAATCTATTTTCAACTGATGATTTAATTCAGCCTTTTGAAACAAGTCAAATGTATTCTCAGGGCCACTGTCTATCTGCAAGTGACTCCTGGTTCACAAAGTGAGCTTCTGAGTACCACTGATCCAGACTTGGGCAATATTTTTTTGGGGGGGGGGAGTGTAGTTTATTTAATGGCAAAAGTAGACCACCTTGAAAGGGGTTTCTGGGTTACCCAAATGAAAATATTTGAAATGGGACTATTATACAGTACCTTCAGCAGATCATCAGAATCTTAGAATGGGTAGGACTTGAAAAAGTCATCTAGTTTAGTTTCTCATACAAGTCTCTCTCTTGTTCTTTGTATATTGAAGTATTTAAGTTTGTTGATGATTAAGATCCAATAAAAAAAAGTAAATTTTTTGAAAAGTCACCTAGTCTAGCCTTATACCCAATATAGTATTGCCTCCTCAAACATCAGATAAGGCTGTCACCCAGTCTTGAATATATCCAATGATAGAGAGATCACTACTGTAGAAGGTAGCTTGTCTCAGAGTTGAACAACTCAAGTGTTAGAAAGTTCTCCTTTACACTGAGCCAAAACCTTCTGTAATGGCCACCCAACTGTCCTATTGCAAAGGCTTGTAGGGATGCTAGCACAGTTCCTGGTATATAATTCTACTTTCCTCTTTGCCTATTCTGCCCTCTGGTTACTCTCTCTTCTATATAACAGCCTTTCTCTTTTCTAATGGTCTCTTTTCCAGAATAAATGCTACCATCCCCTTAGTCTACTGTACACCTTTAACCTCTCTCTTTCCTTCCCTTGGCTATTCCTACTAAACACTGTAATTCATTGGTACCCCTCTTGCAAGGTGATACCCAGAATTACACATCCAATTCAATAGAACTCAAATTCTACAATTCTATAGTCTGACCAGGGCAGAGCATGGCAGGACTGTTGCCTACCAGAATCTGGACACTGTGTTTTTATTAAGCTTCCTTTCCCTCCAAGATTAGCTTTATTAGCAGTCACCCCCACATTTTTCATGTGCAGGTAGTTTTTTCCTAGGACATTCTATTAGGCCCTCTGTTCATTTTCTTTTTCTAGAGGACCTTTTAGGATCATTTAGATAGCCGTATCTGGCTATTTACTATCTGCCTGCCTTAAATGAAAGAGGTCAGCAAGTGGAGAGGGTGAACTGGATATTTGAGCAATTCAATTTTCGAGCAATAGAATGTTTAAGATGAAAATTACCTTAGCCCTCCTCTTCCCTGTCCTTAAGGATCTTACATTCTGTAAGAAGGATGCAACATGCACACAGATAAGAAAATGTGAATTAAAAAAAAATACATAAAGGGTAATTTGTGAGTGAGAGAATATTCTATAACCTCTTCCAGAAGAAAGAAAAGGGAAACCCAAAGCAGAGTTTAGGATGCAGAAAGGGTGGGAAAGAAAAAGGTGAAAGAGAAAGGGACCTGGGGATTGGGAAACATCAAGAACCCAGAGAAAGGAAATTGTATTTCTGGCCTCAGCAAAGAGTTGTGCTCCGAGCAGACACTAGCAGCATGCTAAATGATTCAAATAAAGCCAGGCTAGACACTTTCACTCTGACACCTGTAACTAAAGGCCTGTCTGTCTCTGCTCCTGCTTGCTGTGGAATCATATTAGCACTGTATTCATTATTAAGCAGCTGGCCCATGAGACATGCCCCTGGGTTATACTTTTCCTTATGATCTTTGAACAAGGATATTTATTATTGTTTTCTCCTTCCACTTATCTTCTAGGATTATCATCATAAACAAATCTGTGCTTCCACCAAGGGAAATGCTTGCAAAATGATTCTAAGGCTGCTTTGCACTAAGGGCACTCAGCAGCTGCCAGTGGAGACAAAGAGCCTGGATTCCGATATGGAAGGAGAGTTGGGAGGTGTTTTCCTTCTATTTTTCCTTTCTTCCTTAAGTGACCATAAGGAAAAAGAATATCCCCTCATTCCCTTTCTACATCTTTCAGGATTGTCCTACTATCCTCTCTAATGATAAGGAAAATGACTATTGACATGCAGATTTTCCATCCCTAGCCATGATGGGTAGAGGAAGTGGGAGACTGTAAAACAGGGAATTACAAGAAATATCCCAGGCACAAACTCTCATATTTGGGAAAGGCTTCATATACTGGGGAGTCCAATCCCTAGTGAACCAAGAATCTCCTCTGTAACATGGAGGTGGGGGTGAGGAGAAGGATGTTCAATCAGTCTCTACTTGAAAGGTCTCCAATAAGAAGTAACCCATAACCTACAGAGGCTGCCCATCCCACCTCTGGACACCTCAGATTGCAGGGAAGTTTTCTTGATGTCGAGAATAAATTTGCAGCTTTCATCCATTTTCAAAGTTTTCTCCTCTGGAGCCAAGCAGAACAAATCTAATGGAACAAATCTAATCATTGTTCCAGTTCTTTAGACACTTGAAGAAAGATGCCATGGACCTTTAAGGTCCTTTCTCCAGGCTAGTCATTCCCGTTTCTCTCATTTGATTCTTTTTGGTCCCATCTCCAGTCTCTTCATCATCTTAGTCAGTTTCCTATGAATGAGATCTGGTTCATCAATGTCCTTCCTCCAATGTGGTATTCAGAACTAAACACACTATTACTTCAGAAGTAGTCTGACCAAGGCAGAAGACAATGGAACTATTACCTTGCTTTTTTTGGACACCATGCCTCATTTAATGGAGCATAGCTAGAACATCCATCCATGATTTGTGAGCAATATGGTGAGAAATTGGGTGCCAACTGTTCAGAGCTCCATCCAAGCCAGCGACTCCATGTTAAGGGTATTGCTGTCATCACAGCCCAACCCTAGGTATGCGTGCAGTGGATTTTTTTAACCTAAGTGTAAAACTTTCCATTGATCTCTATTCAATTTCATTTTGTTAGTTTCTGTCCAGCATTCTAGTCTATGAACCTATTTGGGAACTCTAATTTTGTCCATCAGATAACCTTCCCAACTTCGTTTTCATCTTCAAATTTGATCTACTGTATTGGGTCATTGATTAGAATGTACAATGGGACAGGGTCAGAGATAGACCCTCTGGGACAGCATAGTACTAACAATAACAATAGTTAACGTGTCAGACACTGTGGTAAGTCCAGTTAGTACTTCATTCGATGATTACAACAACCCTGGGAGATCCATACTCATAAGAATATGGACTCATATCCCTCATACTCATATCCCTATTTTGTGGAAGAGGAAACTGAGGCAAACAAAGTTTGAGTGACTAGTGCAGGGTCACACAGCTATTCAGTGTCAGAGGCCAGATTTGAACTTAGGTCTTCCTCACTGGTACTCTGTGCCACTTAGCTCTCTGAAATTTCTTACACCAGAGATCTCTTTCCAGGTTTATTCTTTCAATAAATAGTTATGTATTTTATATGAGACTGTATGTATGGGACCAACCCTCTGTTAGGCTATCAGGCATTTGGTTGTCATTCATCTCTTAGATAAGAGGTTCTTAACATAGGGTCTGTGAACCATTTTTTAATATTTAATAACTTTGCTATGCTATAATTTGTTTCCTTTGTAATTTTACATATTTTATTTTATGCATTTAAAAACATTATTCTGCCATGGGGTCAGTCTTTATCAGACAGATAAGGGGGTCCATAACACACGCACAATGCTCAAGCATAATTACCTTAAAACCTGTTTATATAGTTCTAGGTTCCAAGTCTGTCTAAGTGTATATTTGTTTCTCCACCAATCAAATCACTACACTATGGGTTCATAACTACTTAGCCACTGTCATTCTTCCCTTCAGAAATGTGCCTCCCTGAATCACCTCTACCAAGATCGTTACTCTATAAAAGCAATTTAATCAAAGTGGAAACATATACATCAAAGCAATGGTTTCTTATAAACTGAGATTTTTAATCAATTCTTCCTTCATACTCCCAAGCAAGAATAATCTATTATGGGAAGAATCCACATTCCTACTCACTCCACTCTCTTTCCTGTCCCTCCCCTCAGTCTTAGCCTGCTACACCTTTATGCTTGTGTCCTGGGGATCAGTGTTAGATTAGATTTTGGCGTAAGGAAGAAGAAAATGCCCCCTTCATTTTTTACAGCATCATTCTAATTTACAGAACAATAGTATAGTACATTATCCTATACTATAATTTGTTCAGTCACCCCTCATTTGATGGGCCCCTACTTAGTTTCTGTTTTTTTATCACCACAAAAACTATTCCTATGAATATTTTTGTACATATAGGACCAAAAAGTCTATTCTTCAGCTGATTTTCACCTACAAGGAGGAACTGATTTCTGGGATTGAAATCAGGGAAACCTTAGAGGGAAATGACTTTATGGTAGAAGAGAGAAGATCTGGGCAACATCTGACATACATCCTTCATTTAGGGGAAAACATGTTTCAAAGGGTACAAATGACACATAGCTGGAATCCCATGATATATTATTCTACAGAATGAGTCAGCCCAGGTGAAATGGGAAACCCTCAAGAATAACATCATGATGATGCAAAAGGAAACAATTCTGAAACAGAAGAAAGAGGAGAGCTGTCTGAAGAGACCCATTTGGAGGCCCAGGGAATTCATTAACAGATTTTTAAAAATACCTTCAGAATATGGAAACAAGGGCAAATAGCAGAGGATGAATGTAAATGTATCATACAATGCTGAAAGAAGTGTATCAAAAGTAGTAGAGCTCAAAATGAGCTAAGGCTGGCCAAGAAAGAGAAGGACAAAAAATGGTGGGGAGACTTTATGCTAAATTGGAGAAAAGAAAATAATCCAAACAAGGACAAGAAAGCTATTTCTGGGAGCGAATGGGATGATGACAATGGACAACAGAGAAGGCAAAGATGTTAAATTCTTATTTTGCTTCTGTTTTCTCTGACAAGATCATCTTTGAAAAGGAAAAGACAGAACAAAAATTACTAACAGGGAATTGATAACCAATATTAATAAAGAGGGCCCCTCAAGGGAAGCTCGATGGTACAGCTGTTGTTTTTTGTTCTTGGTTCTCAAAGAGGACCATGATATTCAAGTGAATTAGATTTAGATACAGTGCCAGGCCTGGGGTCAGGAAGATTCATCTTCCTTAGTTCAAATCTGGCCTTAGACACTTACTAGCTATGTGACTCGGGGCATGTCACTTAGCCCTGGTGGCCTCAGTTTCCTCAACTGTAAAAGGAGCAGGAGAAGGAAATGGATAATCACTCTAGCATCTTTGGCAAGAAAACCCCAAATGGAGAGTCGGACATGACAAACAACTAAACAATAGCTGTCCTTAATCAATTTAAGTTAGTGGCCTAGATGAACCACATCCTAGATTACCAAGAGAAAAAAATGAGTGAATTTGATTGCTGAGTCTATGATATTTGAAGATTGTAGAGAACAAGAGAGGCACCACAGGGTTGGAGAAAGTTAGGTATTGTTCTGGCCTTCAAAAAAGTGAAGAAAACACAATCTGTTTACTACAGGCCAAAGAGTATAGCTTTGGCCCCAGGGGGAAATTCTGTAATGGGTTATTAAAGCTATGGTTATTAAACATCTGTAAGGAGAAGTGATAAAAAAAATGTACCTGCATGGTTTTAGCAACAACAGGCCATGGCAAGCTAATATTATTTCCCTTTCTGACAGAGTTATTAAACCAGTCGATGGGGAGAATGTATTAGGTTTCATTTACTTGGGTTTCAGCAAAACGTTTCATAAAATATCTCAAGCTACTCTCATGGAAAATGTGGACAGATGTGAGGTAGATATCGATCTTTTTTGAGACAATACAATTAGATGGAGTTTGAACTCATTTGGACTCAATGGATATTCATTAATGGTTCAGATGTCATTGTGGAAGGATTGTGGAATCATTGGAAGGAAGGAAGAAGGAAAGAAAGAAATGAGGATTTATTAAGTACCTATTGTGTACCAAGTTCTGTGCTAAAAGCTTTATAATTATCAGTTCATTTGATCCTCCCAACAGCCCTGGAATGTAGCTGCTATTATTACCTCCGTTGTACAGATGAGGAAACTGAGGCAGAGTGAGGTTAAGTGACTTGGCCAGAGTCACATAGCTAGGAAATGTCTGAGATCAAATTTGAACTCAGTTTTTCTGGACTGTAGGCCCAGAATCTAGCCACTGTGCCGCCAGTTGCCCCTCATTGTATCATAGATCTGGAGACAGAGAGGACCTCAGAGGCTCTCTAGTCAGATCTTTCATTTTATAGAAGAGGAAACTGAAGTCCAAGGAAATAGTGACTTGTCCAAAGGCACACAGTGAGCAAGCATTCTAGGTGGAATTTGAACCCAGGTCCTCTGCTGGTAGAACCTTTGCCCTTTCTACTGTATCATGCTGAGTGACCCAGAAATCTGAGCTTCAGCCTGTATTGTTTATCATGTTTATAAGTGATTTGGATAAAGGTATAGATAAGAGTGTTCATCAGTTCCACACATGATGTCAAAGCTAAGAACAATGACAGACATGGCCCATAAAATACCTGTGAGAAATGACTCTAGATGAGTTCTGGAGCAGTGGAAGCCACAGAGCCACAAAGTGGAGGAGATTTCCAGCCTGGGGCAGCCTGGAGGACCTACAGGGGGCTCTGTCGCACTGGGCGGGTGCGGAGCAGAGTGCAGTCCAGCCTTGCTGTGCAGTGGTGGGATGGGACTGGGGTGGGCTCCAGGGTGCTGGCAGAGGTGGCTGTGGGTCCTAGATTCCTCAACTCTTGGACACAGGGGACAGCTATAGGGGTTGGTGGGAGGGCTCTTTCACTTGGGTGAGGGAGAAGCACAGTGGTCTGGCTGCTGGCAGTGGTGGCTTCCATTGTTGGAGCCCTGGCCTAAAGACTCTGGGGAAATTGAGCAGCTGATCTGGACTTCAGCCCTGAATGGCAGCCCTGGGATGAGGAGAAGTGCTAGTGTGGTGGAGCTGGTGGAGGCTCTGGAGAGGAAATCCTGCTCACAGACCAGAGAGCAGGCCAGGAGAGAAGTAAACTCCTCTCCCTTGATTATGCCACCCTGGAGGAACTGAGAACTTACAGGGCCCCAGAGTATACCCTATTCTTGAAAAAGAACTCAAAAGTCAAGTAACTGACTGGGAAAATGCTCAAAAAAGGGAAAAAAATAAGAATAGAAGGTTACTTTCTTGGTGAGCAGGTATTTTCTTCCATCCTTTTGGATGAGGAGGAACAATGTATACTGTCAGAGGAAGACCTAAAGGTCAAGGTTTCTGCATTCAAAACCTCCAAAATAATTATGCAATGATCTCAGGCCATGGAAGAGCTCAAAAAGGATTTTGAAAATCAAGTAAGAGAGGTAGAGGAAAAATTGGGAAGAGAAATGAGAGCAATGCAAGAAAATCATGAAAAGCAAGCCAACAGCTTGCTAAAGGAGACCCAAAAAATGTAAAGAAATTAATACCTTTAAAAATAGACTAACTCAAATGGCAAAAGAGGCCCAAAAAGCCAATGAGGAGAAGAATGCTTTAAAAAGTAGAATGAGCCAAATGGAAAAGGAGGTTCAAAAGCCCACTGAAGAAAGTAGTTTTTTTAAAAATTAGAATGGAGCATATAGAAGCTAATGACTTTATGAGAAATCAAGAAAATAAAAAACAAAACCAAAAGAATGAAAAAAATAAGAACAATGACAAACACACTATGTGACAGGATCAGTAGTTCAAAATGTTCTGGTGAACTTGAACATTGGGTTTAATAGAATGCAGGAAATTTAATAGGGATAGACACAAGATCTTGGACTCAAGTTGAAAAAATTTCAACTTTTGAAGTATGAAATGGGAATACATGGTTAGGGAACAGTTAAAAGATTTGGGGATTTTTGTGGACCACAGATTCAATATAAATAACCAAGTTGCCATGGTGACCAAAAAAGCTCATGCAAATTTTGGCTGAATTAAGAGGCTGAATAATTTCTAGATATAAGGAGTTAGCCCTCCTGACCCCTCCCCTGGGCAGACCACATTGAGGGTATTGTGTTTAGTTCTGGGTAGCACGGTTTAGGAAGGACATTGATTGGCTGAAGAACAACCAGGCCAGGACAATCAGAATGGTGAAAGGCCTTGGTTTCTTATCATATAAAGATTCACTGACTATGGAGATGTTTAGCTTGGAAAAGAGGAGACTTGGGGGCAGTTGGTAGCCATTTCCAGGGATTTAAAGGATATTATGAGGAAGAGAGAGGAGAACTGATTTCTTAGGAGTTTCAAAGAAGCAAATTTAGGGTTGGTCTAATGGGGGAAAAAAATTATCAAAGAGTGAGAAGTCTCCTTCATTAGAGAACTTTATGTAGAGTCCAGATATATTATGATATATTTTGGTGGGGATTTTTTACAAGTGAAATGACCACTGGGGTTCCTCTCAACTCTGATAGTCTATATAATGAAAGGCTTTGACAGATTCATAAAAAATTCTGGCAGAGGGAGTCAGAATTTAATGGTGTCACCTACTTTGTCATGAGTGAAGGAATGAGGAAAAGGCTATATGATTTCTGTGTAGCTTCATTTCAGTGGATTTGACAAAAACTGGATGGAGACATGAGAAATGCAATGAGGAATCTGACGTACCAGGAGATACCACCTATTGTCATGGCCCTGCCTATTTCTAGACAGGCATACAGAGAACATCATTAGGGAAATATGCCATCCTGTGAAATAAACAAGGGTCCCAATTAGTGTGAATTATATATCCTTTGGAGGGGTCACATTATTTCACTTTGCACTCTATATTTCCTTTGAACTGGAACCAATGACCATATTTTATGTAATTATAACTTCAGATAGTGCAAATTTGAATACATATGACCATTTCAGCAGATTCATTATTCTCAGTAATTGGGACCTAGCTGCATAAAAATAGTCCCACTGCAATTAGTGATGAGTAAGTCCAAGAGGCTAGGTACCCTAAGTTAAGTCAATGTAGAATTAGGCATCAATACAACAAACACAGAGCAATAGAATTTTGAGGGATTTGTTTTTTAAAGGACATTGACTGAATTTAGTTAGAGTCAATTATCTTGAATTAGTCAGTTAGAAATCTGTTACCAAACAGCTTATATGTGAGAGTTTTAGGGGACTTCAAATTCAATATGAATTAAAAGTATGATATGGTAGCTAAGAAACCAATCAACAAACATCTATGAAATATATACGATATGTCAGGCACCATGCCAAGCACCAGCGATACAAAGACAAAAATAAAATAACCTTTGTCCTCCAGGACCCTACATTTTTTTTTGAGCCTACATCCTATTGGAGGAAGACAATATGTATCTATACAGGTATATACAAAATGATTTCAAGGTAAATTTTTTATTAAATATTTCTGAATTTTTATTTTATTTTTAACCTTAGAAAAATGTGGAAAGACTTACAAAACAGGCAGAACCAAGCAGAATCAAGAACCATAGTAACAGTAATATTGTTCGAAGAACAACTTTGATTGAATAAGTCATTTTGACTATTATAAATACCCAAATTAACTACAAAAGACTTATGAAGAAAGATGCTACCTGCATCCAGAGAAAGAACAAAGGAATAGAAGCACACATAGAGTAATGTTATATATATATAATATATATATACATACATATGTATGTATACACTTGCACACATATATACACCTATTTGTTTCTAATGGTAGCCATTGCTGATCCACTAACCACTATTCTTGAATTCAGTTCAACTAACTGTGAATCTACCTGTCTACTATTCTCCAGCATGGGAGGTAGAGAGCAAAGGAAAAAAAGAACAAAAAGAAAGTTATTATATATATTTTATGTATATAAATTTATTATATGTAAATGGAATAGCAAATTGTACATAATAGATTAATGGAACAAGATAAAATTTAGGATGGGGAGAGTGTTAGAAAACTGGAAGCAGGGATTGGGAAAATCTTCATGAGAGGTGGGGTAAGGGGAGTTGAGCAACATTTTGAAGGAAATAATGGATTCTAAGAGGTGAAAGTGAGGAAGAAGAGCATTCTGGGTGGGGAAACCTGGTGAAAAGGCATCGAGATGGAAGCTGGAGCATCAAGGGCTTAGGTGGATTATAGAAAAGAAAGGCAATCCAATCTTAGGCTCTGTTAAGAGAGGTACATAATAAAAGACTAAGTCCACACCTGGAGAACGGGGCTCAGTTCCAGAAAACAGGCTTTTTAAAAGGACATTGACAAGCCTGAATAGGTCTAGAAAAGGGTTAACAGGATGATAGACAACCTTGAGATGAGGTTCTGTGAGGATGGCTTGAAGGATGTGGGAAAAAGACAATTTAGGGGCAACTTGGTAGTTGCCTTCAAGCACTTACAGGGCTGTTGTGAAAAAGGGATCAGAATTATCCCACTTGGCCCCAGAGGAAGACAGATCTAGGAGAAGTTCTATTTAAAAGGAATAGCAAGTTGTACCTAATAGATTTGCAGTTTCATGCACAATGATCTTTTTAAAAAATTATACTATGTTATGGAAATGCTTGTTTTATTCCATAAATTAAAAATAAAATAAAAACAAAAAGTTCAGAAGAATCCATTTAAGCTTAACATAAGGGCAAACATAAAAATTAGTGCTATTAGAAAATTTAAAATGTATTTCCTCGGGAAATAGGGGTTTATCCTACATTGGAAGCAAAAGCCAAAGGTTGTAGAAGGAATGAATTCCTTTTCAGACATGAAGATCTCTTCCAACTCTGAAATGCTGTGACAGTGGTGTGGAGACTAGTTTGAAGGTCGGGGCAAGGGTGAGATGGAGGAGATGATAAAAGAGAGAAGGTTACTACAATAGTCTAGACAAGTGTTTATGAGGGTCTGAGCTAGATGACAGGAATAGAATACAGCATGAGGAGGGAATAGGAAATGAGAAAGATATTGCAGATGTGAAACTGACACAACTTGGTAATTAATTGAATTGAGGGAAAGGGAAGTATCCCAGTAGTTATGCATATGAAATACAGGGTACATGGTGGTGCCACAGACAGAAATCGAGATGTCAAGAGGAGGAAGAACAGGCTTTAGGTTTCAGTTTTGAAATCAAGCTCAATTTTGAACACACTGAGCTTAAAGAGTCAGTGGAACATCCAGGCAGAAATGTGCTATAAGCACAGATCTGGAGTTGAGAAGAAAAGTCAAAGCTTAAGAGACAGATCTGGGATTTATCTGCATTAGAGGTGATAGTTGAAGTCACAGGAGTGAATAAGATTGCCAAATTATAGAATTTAGAGAGAGAAGGGAATTGAGAATAATGAACCAACTAAGAAGCATCAGAACCACTGAATTTTCTAATTAGAAATTGGAGACCATTGAATGATTGGTAGAGGTGGAACCCATGGGCTGTTGTTGAAAAGGGTAGAGAAAAACGGTTTTTAAGTAGCAGCAAGGACCCAGATGAAGTCATGTCACATAAATTTTTAGAGGAATGAAGCCAGCTGAATGGTTTTTCTCCAGTGACACTCACTAGCTCTGGAAGAAGAAGAAAAAAAATCACTGATGATGCTGATCCACTAACCACAATTCTTGAATTCAGTTCAACTAATTGTGAATCTACCTGTCTACTATTCTCCAGCATTTATTTATCCATTTTACTAAATGCATTACTAATATTCACTCTCTACAGTTTGCTCTTGGTATGCCAACCTAACTACGTGAAAAGAAAACCGAGTGTGGTATGACTTATTCTTAGTTAACTCAAGTTGTTGTTGTGCAGTCATTTCAGTCATATTCCACTCTTCATTACCCCATTTGAGGTTTTCTTGGCAAAGATACTAAAGTGGTTTGCCATTTCCTTCTCTAGCTCATTTTACAGATAAGGAAACTGAGGCAAACAGTGTTAAGTGACTTGCCCAGGATCACACAGCCACTAAGTGTCTGAGGCCAGATTTGAACTCAGGAAGATGAATTTTCCTGATTTCAGGCCCAGTATTTTATCTACTGCACCATCATAGATTAGCTTCTAATGATTACTACTCTCTATAACTCTTCACAAAGCAATTTGTTCTAAAAGTCTGCCAACAATTGATGTTTTTAGTTTGCACATCAGTTTATAGTTTATGAAACTCATGTCTTTCCCACTTTGAAAACTGTCTTTTTAATAATTGGCTCTGAGATAATATCTGCAAGTTACTTAAACTCTCTAGGATATATTTATTAACCACACCAAAAATGGCTAGATGCTTGTTTGATACACCTCCACCTATCTTGAAGTGCAATCTCTTTGGTGATATTTGTTCCATATCTCCTAGATTTAGGGTATCCCTTTAGAAAACTTTAATACTGGGCTCTGGACTTAGATTCAGTGATTAATCATCAACAGGCATTTCCTCCAGCCTGTACCTAACATTAGATCTCTTGGCTGGAAGCCAACACCCAGAGCCTAAGAATTGATTCATCATTAGTCATCACCATAAAAAAAAAACCCAACCTTTATTTAGTTCCTTTGGGCTTGTGTTGCTATTTTCTGTGCTTTATGAGGTCATTAAGAAAGACTTAGTCTCCATGCTCTAGGGCAGTTGGTGTCAAAAAGAAACAAGACCACTCATCTGTATATAAGGATCTCTCCTGACCATATATTAACTTATTTTTAAAATGTAATCTTATCTATGTTTTATTTTATTTTTATTTATTTTGTTAAATATTTTCTAATTATATTTTAATTTGCTTTAGAATGCACTATGGAGTATTGTGGCCCACATACAGCCCTGTGTTTGACATCTCTGCTCTAGGGCATTACAATCTAGGAAACTGTGCTCCAGTTTATGTTTATTTAACTGATACCCCTACATTTCAACAACGACGAAAATCAGTTCTGGACTCGTACTGACCAATGTTCAATCTTGGAAGCTTCCCAATATTATATCTTTGACTTATGAACTCACTCGTGGTTTTTCCTAGAAACATGGGAATTTGGTCCATGTCTAAAATGACACCAGTTCCATTGTAAGCATTCTAATAAAACATTAAATGTAGGTCCAACAGAAAACATAAAGGATTCACATATGAGCTCATGGAGTCAAGACAGCTACCCTTCCTTTTAAGCTTGGTTCCTACTTTTCTCAGGCATCTACATAGTTCCCCTGGGCAGCTAGGTGGTATAGTGGATAGAGCACCAGTGCAGGAGTCAGGAGGATCTGAGTTCAAATTTCACCTCAGACACTTGACACTCAGTAGTTGTGTGACCTTGGGCAAGTCACTTAACCCTAATTGTCTCATCCTGAGTCATCTCCAATCATCCTGATGGAATCATGACTGGATTCAGATGGCTCTGGAGGAGAAGTGAGGCTGGTGACCTGCACAGCCCTCCTTCACTCAAAACAAAGTCAAGTGCAAGTCATGTCATTATTTCTCTGATAGCATGGTCTTCTTCGGCAACAAAGGATGAACACACACACACACACACATAGTTCCCCTAGCTTATAAAAATGTCTTGAAGGGTAAGGTCCCCTTTCAAGGGAAAATAATTCAGGGTTTCTGGGAAATTAAATGACTGTCCTCTCTGGAGGGTCCTACCTTTCCTTGTTACCTAAACAGTCCACTTGACTTAGAAAATCAATGCGGGGATAAGTACCAGTTACTCTTTTGTATCATGATTCCTTGTGGTTTGGATGATGGCTGCTTCTTTCCTTTCTTATCTACAGTTCTCCATTCATCTGTTTGTCCACTGCAGTGTCCTAAGGACTGTCTCCCCTTAATGGGAGGGCCCAATATGCTGAATTTTTCTGATACCCCTCATCAGGTTAGAAGGATTGAAGGAACAGCAGGGTAAAAGAAAGAAAGGTGGATAGGAAGAGCAGAACCACACAATTTCTAATGGGTTTTTATTTATTTTATTTATTAGAGTTAATAAGAAAAACAACATGTGCCAATTCAATCTTGGGGGTTGCTAGGTGACACAGTGGCTAGAGTGCTAGACCTGGAGTGAAGAGGACCTGAATGTAAATCTGATTTCAGATACTTCATAATTGGGTGACTCTTGGCAAATCATTTAACTCCGTCTGCCTCAGTTTCCTGAACTGTAAAATGGGAATAATTATAGCACCCGCCTTATAAGGTTGTCATAAGTATCAAATGGTTTAGTAACACAGTGTTGGACACATAGTAGGCACTTAATAAATAAATATTGACTGACAATACTATAAGCCAGGAACACCGGGCTCCTCACATTCAGGGTTAGATTGGTGGCAATGGGAGAGGAAGGAGCTCTGTCTGGGCTCAAGGTTCAGGGGTGCGGTGGATTCATTTCTCCAAGACCCTACCTTGCTTGTTTCAGGCTGGGGAAAAGCCTGAATCACGGAGAATCCTTTCATTGAGAGTGAAGTCTCTGTCGTCTCAGTAGCAAGTTCTCACTGGCCACTAAGAATGCCGGGGTTGAAGAGAGAAATGATTACTCTCCATGAGACTTTTTTTGTTGCAAAACATTTTAAAATAATTTCCTCTTGGCTTCCCTGCCAAGAACCCCAGATGGGTAAGTCAGCGTTAATCTTCCAGCTGCCCATAAAAGGGGAAAGTGAGTCACACAACATTAAGTAAAGGGCTTTCCTTTGGGTCGGAGTCAAATGAAAATAAGCTGGAAGAAGCAGGACAGTGCATACCAGGGGTGCATAGAGGGAGGACCTCTAGGTCCTCAACTGTGACCAGTAATAAGATCAAAGGATTCTGAACAGAATGGGACTTAAGTGATTGTCTCATTCAATTCTATTTTACAGATAAGGAAAGTGAAACCAAAAGAGATATAGTGACTTTCTCAAGTTCATACAAGGAATATCTAGCAGCACAGGAATCTGACCCCAAATTCAGGGTTCTTATACAGTTGACTTCAACTAATTTTATGGAGTGCCTCCTATGTTCATGTGTTTGAGCGTTTGCAAAGGTAGATTTGGAACATCATCTCTCAGACTTGGAAAAATTTTTTGCCAGCTTACTTCTTTGCCTGATGTGAAATCTACTGTATGACCTACTATGTGGTGGGGTAGCCTCCTGTGAATGACTGCCTGGATCTTTAAAACAGGTTAGAACTTCTCACTTTTCCCCAATCTGTTCTACCTAACTGGTGAGAGCAGAGAGGACGTGTCTTACCCTATTTACAAATCTTCTGCCTCAGCCCAAGAAATGTGTCTGGAATGATTGCTCCTGTTCTCCGTTGTTTTTACTGTCTTCAGTTTTCAGCTGCTGGAGATGATCTCCATGGAGCCAAGAGTTCAAACCACAGCTTACCCATGATGACCTTGTAGTCAGGGGTGGTTACAGCAGCTTGGGCTTCATCAGGTTTAAAGCCTCAGACAATTCATCAAAGGAAGCTATCCCACCTGTGAGATAGGAGATGAGGGATCCATGTTAGGCAAATTGAGCATGCTTAAAGTCCACTTATATGTCAATGGTTCTAGAATTTCGTCTGTGTGACTACTCCCTCCAGTGATCCAGATCCTGGTGAGAATGGCCTTTACCAGTGAGAGGGATCTCATTCCATAAACTTAGATTCTGAGAATTACTTGGAGTTCTGAGAAGTTAGCTGACTTGTCCAGGGTCATACAGCCAGTGGGGGGCCAATACAGAATTTAGAACTCTGAGGTCAGCTTTCCGACCATTATACATTTAATCATTCAAGGTCCTGAGTGTTTCATTTCAGACTTCTTCCTGGGTAATGGGAGAGTTTGATCAGAGGACCCCTGATTCATCCAAGTCCCATCACCACCAAGTAATGAAATGACAGGATTTAAAGGGGCAAGGTACTATTAAAGTCTTAGAGACAATGTAAAGAAGTATTGACTTATTTTTTATTCCATTCAGGAGTAAAAATCATTTTCTTGATGTAAGTATCAGATATTTATCCACTGACCAGCTGAAGGATCTGTCATCTCCTGATGGCCTTTAAAAAGCAAAACATACACACACACACACACTAAGGAGGTGTTCTGATGGTTGAAGAGTCCAGATGTGAAGCTGTTGAGTTACGCAAAGGAACAAGCTCAGAATACAGTCTGAGCCCACAGAGAGAAGTACAAAGATGTCATGAAAAAAAGCAAAGCAGTGGGGTCCAGCAGCACCAGAGATTTGACCTTTCTTTTAAAAAACATTTTATTGATGCTTTTTTTTGCATTACTATCACCTCGAAATGACACCACTCCAAACTCTCTAAAAGGATCTTCAATTATGACAAATATAGCTCAGAAAAACAAATCAAAACATTGGCAGCCAGGCTGGCCAAGTGGGCCATTCCTGTTTCCTACCTCTATGATTCTCTATTACTGTATTGTCTCAGTGTATCCAATCTTGCACATTGACATTGTGTGTATTGTGGGAGAGAATACCCCAGGTTAATAGGGGGATTCTTGTTAATAGGGGGATTCTTGTTAACTACAGTTCATACTAGTCTTTTCAGCAAACGCCTTTGCTTCACTGGCTGACTCCTGAAGGTAAACATACTGGTAGGCTCTCACACAGAGTGACGGTCTACTGCAGGGAAAGAATGAGAAGGCTATTTTCAAACCTGGCTGCCAACGTTTTGATTTGTTTTTCTGAGCTATATTTGTCACAATAGAAGATCCTTTTAGAGAGTTTGGAATGGTGTCATTTCGAGGAGATAGTATAGCAAAAAAAAGCATCAATAAAACGTTTTTTAAAAGAAAGGTACCGGTCACTGGATAGACATTGAAATTCTAGCTGGGAGAAATAAATGTCTTTAGAGCTATATAATTTTATAGCTGGAAGAGACCTTGGATATGATCTAGTCTAGGTCCTTTATTTTGTTTATGAAATTGAAGCCCAGAGAGCAAAATGATTTGTCTGAGAACATTCAGTTAATATCAGAATATTTCTGATATTAAGGCTATTTCTTCTGATTTCTAGACTCAACTATTTTCCCTAGAGTAGGTAGCTAGGTGAAAGGGTTAATTGAATACTAGCACTCCTAAGTTCAAATCTGGCCTCACACACATCCTAGATGTGTGACCCTGGACAAGTAATTTAACATCAGTTTGCCTCAATTTCCTTAAATGTAAAATGGGGATCATAATGGTACCTACTTTCCAGGGTTACTGTGAGGATAAAATGAGATCACATTTGTAAAGTGCTTATCACAGTGCCTGGCACATAGCAATAAATTTATTTAATAAATGCTTCTTTCTGTTCTTTTTTCAGCATATTATTTAATAGAATCATAGAGCGAGAAAAGTCCAACTCTTTCTTTTTACAGATAAGGAAAGCCAGATTTATGGAGGTTCAGTGACTTGCTTAAGAGCCTGGTATATAACAGAGACAAACATTGTCTCCCCCTACCCCCATAAGTGTCAGAGACTATCTGGCAACCCACCCAAATCCTTTTTTTAGCTCCTGTATCAATAAGCCACAAGACTTGACAGTGGGAAGGGGAGTAAACAGGTCACTCAAGGGAACATGAATTGAATAAAATGTAATCCTTGTGTCAGAGTCCCAGACACTTCTTGGAAATCCCTTCCTTATCTGATTCATTTGTTCTCATTCAGGTGGAACCCTGGACCTTTCATATCTGGCATTCTCCCAATGATAGCATCAGCTCCTCCAATGAGCACTCAGGTTCATGAGGAATCAAACACAAAGTGGGTTTTACTTACATAGAAAGGATTTGCACATGAGCTCCAAAAGAGCCAAGAAAATCTCTTTTTTCTCTTCTAGTTATCTCCCCTTCTCCCTATCCCATGAACCTAGAAAGTTCACATAACTTACAGTGCTACACAAGGCTCCTATAAGTGGACAAGTCAGGATTTGCCAATCTTTCCTCATTGCCACTGCTCTCAGCAAGTAGCTACTGTCTATGTTCTTTTTGGCAAGGTGGGGACCATGGTCCCTTCTTGGAAGAGTCACTGCTTCTCATGAAAGCTAGTACTAATAGTAACTCTCCTTCCTAACTCTTTAAAGCAGACCAACAGAATGATTATGTGGGAGCCTATGGGAGCTGTTAGAGTTCTTGGAGCCTTGGATGTGTGTATGCATGTATGTGTACAAATGCCTCTGTGTGTGTGTGTGTGTGTGTGCACAGCATGTCCCCCTGGTATTTGAGAATTTTTGTTCTTTACACTTGAATTTCACCATTCAACCATATACACAAAGGGTTTTCTCAGGTGTTGGCTTCAACACTTTCTGCTTGTTTTGCTCAGCCAAGTTTCTTTTTCCCACTCAAATAGCTTGAGATGAATCTCTCCTGTTTTTCTCTTTACTATACCAATGACACTTATACCAGGAATTCTTAATCTATTTAGTGTCATGGATCCCTTTAACAGACCCCTTTTTGGAAAAAATGTTTTTAAATGTAGAAAATAAAATAAAGAGGATTACAAAGGAAACTCATTATAATGAAATTCATTTATCAAAATACAAAAAAGATCTCAGTCCTAGGCAGTGTACCTCCCCCACCCTTGTTTAGCAACCTTCTAGGGTCTTTGGAAAAATATCAGGACTCTCACCCTCCTGATGTTATCGGTGCTCTTCCAGAATGAATGATGAACAGCAACAGCAACCTAAAAATTGATCAGGGCTCTTTATTTGCCTTTCTTCTTCAAGTCCATTGGGTAGAGTGAATGGATGATGCGAATTGCTCAAAGCTGCTCCTCTAAGAAAGGAGAGAGAGTTGGAAGCTCCTGCTGCCATCAATTATTGTGACTCAGAAGGGAAAGTGTGACCCTGTCCAAATATCAAAGATTCATTCAGTTGTAATTTTAGGAACCAGAAAGTCTCTTCTGGCTCCAAATTTGATGATTCTGTGCCCTCTGAATACCCACATCTATCTTCCAAGGAAAGTCCTGTGTGTTCCTTTCATGGGATTTGCTCTCTTGCTTCTTGAGTCCCAGAGTCTGCAGATTCTGGTATTTTGGGGTAAAGTCCATAGGTATGGAATAGGCCCTCTATTGAATTTAAATATAAGTGACAGTCTGACATGAGTCAATAGGGTTGAGGTCTGAGACTTTTCAATGCACAAATAAATAGGGAATATAGGCCAGATGGGAGATCTCAGGAGATGGGAAGGGAGAGAGAGAAAGTCTGGCAGGGTAGGAGAGGACAGAGCAGTACCCACTTCTGTTGTCCCCCTCCTACTCCAGTCAAGCTGACTTATTTTTTTCTTATGCTGGACCAGAGGCAGCTGGTGAGACTGGCAGCAGGATGGGCAGATGGTCTTGGCCAAATGCCTATGGGCAGAGGGCCAGTTCTGTGTGTGTGTGTGTTGGGGCAATAGGAAGAAGATGACAGAGGGTCCTCTCCCTTAAATGTTGTCACCTGCAAATATTTTGATAAAGTGACATGTGGAGGACCCTTCACCCAAGAGCTGATTTCCCCAGATGGCAACCATGCATTTACCTACTTTTCTAGAGTTGATTCAGGAGGGAAGATCAGTGATCTGAGTCCCCAGAATTCCTATTTCAAGAATTGTTTTGGCCCAAGTTTATTATGATCTCTAGGGATGGGGAATCTGTGGACCTCTAGGTCCTCAAATGCAGCCCCTTGACTGAATTCAAACTTCACAAAACAAATCCCCTTAATAAAAGGATTTGTTCTATGAAACATGGACTCAGTCAAAAGTGACACCCAAGAAATTGGAAGGCCACATGTGGCCTTGTGGCGGCAGGTTCCCACTTCGGAAGCCTCTTTCCCTTTCAGTGATTGTTTTAGCTGTGGGTCCTTTAAGCAGAAATCTTCCTGAGTCTGTCAACAGTATACGTGCAACTAGGTAGTGCAGTGGATAGAGTGCTAAGCCTGGAGGCAGGAAGTCCTGAATTCAAATCTGGCCTCAGACATGTAGTAGCTACATGACTCTGGGCAAGTCATTTAACCTCTTCCTGTCTCAGTTTCCTCAATAATTAAAATGGGGATAATAGCACCCACCCCCCAGGACAGTTGTGAGGATCAAATGAGACTTGTAAAGTGCTTAGCATCATGCCTGGAATGTAGTAAGTGCATGGCAAATGCTTTTCTTCTTCCCTTCCCCTGTGAGTCATAGGTCATCTGCTCTGGATCATACTCGAATATGCTACATTTCCATGGCCCATGCACATTCCCTATAGGCTCAGTTTGAAACTCAAATACTGAATTTAATTTATCCATGCTCCTGGCGTGGCTGATGCAGTAGAGAGAACATTGAAGTGGGAGCCAAGAGACCTGGCTTGGAGCCCAGGCCCTGCTGTGTGAACTTAAACAAGTCCCTTAACTTCTTGGGACCTCAATGATTTTCCTGACCAAAACAGAAGCAATAAAAGTTGCCCCATTTATCTCAGAGGTATATGAGAGAATACAAGAGATTCATCTGTAATCTGGCAACATAGGGGTTAAGTAACTTGCTGATTAGTGTGAATAATCAGTTCCCTGAGGTGGTGGTCACAATGTTTTTGAATTCACACAAGTCCAAGTTATAATTATGTAAAAAATGGTCATTGGTTCCACTCTGTTGGAAATATGCAATATGAATTCAAATGTAGATAGTAAGATTGTGGCTATAGAAGCTGAAAGGACTTTAGATGTCATCACAGGGGTGGAGAACCTGTGGTCTGGAGCCTACTCTAGGTCCTCAAGTGCACTCTAGGACCTAGAGGGCCACATGTGACCTGGAGGCTGAAGGTTCCCCACCCCTGAGATCAATTCCTTCATTTTAGAGATGATGAAATAAAGGCTCAGGGGAAGTGATTTGTGTCAGTAGGAGGACGTCAACATTCCAAAATCCATTATATGAACCTACTTTTGATAATAATGGCTTACATTTACATAAAGTTACAAAACACTTTCCTTTCAACTTTTCATTATGGCTGACCAGTTAAGACTATCTCCATTTTACAGGAGAGGAAACTGGGACTTAAATATGTAAAGTGATTTTCCCAAGGTCGCATAACTGGTATGCATCATTTCTGTCATGCTTGGTATCCTCTCCCTCCTCCTCTCCACTTACTGACTTCCCTGGCTTCCTTTCAGTCCCCCCAAAATCTTTTACTATAAGCCTTACCCAATGCCTCTTAACTTCATCTGTTATTTCTTATTTATCCTGTATATAGCTTGCTTTTTATTTAAGCCTTACCCAATGCTTCTTAACTTCATCTGTTATTTCTTATTTATCCTGTATATAGCTTGCTTTTTATATATTTGTTTGCATGTTGTTTCTACCATTAGATTTTAAGCTCGTGTATCAGCAAGGACCCCGACATACACAGTAGAGTCTGCTATAGAGGTTCTTAGATCGGCTTTTCTAAAAGAGAAGCAACTTTTGAGTGGTCAACCATCACTTTGATGAAGTGCATGTATCATTCACTTAGTTCAGGGGAAAAAGTCAGTACCCTGAACTTCAGAGAAAATACAAAGAAATAAAAATCAGCAGACAGAGCTTCCAGCTGCCTGACCATAATCAATACATATATCACAGATCAACAGACAGATCTGTCTGGCCATACATACCAGAGAGAGAAGCACCAACATCTGGGTTTTCAAAGCTGGGGGGGAGCCCCTTGGCTGCTCCCCAGAGTCTTATCTGGCCAAAAAACACTTCCATTGAGTAAGTCCCAAAGTAAAATCACACTTCAGTGTATTCATACAATTTTCAGAGCCAAAGGGCACCACAACTCTCATTAGAGTAGTGCCTCATTAGAAATTATCTAAAAGTGTGGGCCTCCCCTAATCAAGTTTCCTATAATGGGCAGGCCCATTAATAGGTGGGGAAGATCTTTAACTCTCATCACCATTACAGCTTCTTGAAGGCAGGGACCATCTTTTGTTTCTTTGTGTATCCCTGGTGTTTAACATGGTGTCTGACAAATAGTAGGGACTTAATAAGTGTTTTTTGATTGATATCAAAGTCACAAACTGAGGTTCAGTGTTCTTTCCACCATACCACACTGCTTTTCATTATCATTATTTACTCCCATCAGAAAGTTCTAGGAAAAGAAATCATCCTCTCTCCACGCTGAAAGAGCATGAGCAGTATGGTAATGTTGTCCGCACCAATCTCAGCTGCCTATGAAATAAACAGGCTTCTCTTCCTCTCCTCCCCCTGCCTACCCTCTCTTTGGTTTGATTCCTTTCCAAATCACCTTGGAAAAGTAGCCCAGTTGTGGTTGGTGTCAGGAGTGGGAGTCAGCCACAGCTGCCTTTGGGATTCTGTTCTTTTCTTGAACAGGACTAAGAAAAAAGTACCAACCATAGCTCCTTTCTCACAAACTGCCACACCAGTAGTGAACTATTAGGGGGTAATCAAACCCAATTTGGAAGGACTACACCAAGAGGAACTAACCAGTGCTAGGATGATTGAGCCTGGATGGAGCTTGCATCTCAGCTGTCTTGGGGGCTGGGGTGGGACAGGAAGTTTATGAGATATAGGTTTTTCCACTGGAAAGGACCTCATTGCTTTTGTTCAGTCCTTCTGATGTTCATGACACTATTTGGGATTTTTTTTTTAAATTTTTATTTTATTTATTTATAAATGTTCTACAATCACTTCCTTAAAATTAAGATTTTGGGATTTTCTTGACAGAGATGCTGAAATAGTTTGCCATTGCCTTCCTCAGCTCCTTTTACGTATGAGGAATTAGAGGCAAACACAGTTAGGTGACTTGCCCAGGGTCACACAGAGCTAGGAAGTGTCTGAGGCCAGATATGAACTCAGGAAGATGAGTTTTCTTGGTTCTAGGCTCAGCACTCTGCCAAATAGCTGCTCCAGAAAAGGCCTCGTCAGTTATCTAATCCCATGTAAGTCCAAAGGAAGATAAATGACCTAGCCTAGGTCAGCTAGATGGTGCAGTGAGTAGAGGGCCTGGAGGCAGGAATCGATGACAATCATTATGTCATAATATTAAAACATTATGATACTGTAACTATTATTCATATTACCCTTATTATTTGGGTGAACCTAAGCAAGCTGCTTAGCTCAGTTCGCCTTCGTTCCCTCACCCGTAAAGTGAGCTGGAAAAGGAAACGCCAAACCATTCCAGTATCCTTGCCAAGAAAACCCCAAATACGGTCATGAAGGGTTGGACATGACAAAAAAACCAGATGGTCAGTTTTTCCCTTTATGCCACGTGCAGCTTTCTTTTTGTGGGGTAATAAATTACATTTGTATATAGTTTTATAAGGTATCTTCTACACATTCTCTCCTTTCATACTCACAATTCTGTTTTCATTGGGCATACAGTGACAAAAGTGCCCCCAAGGAGCTTGCTCTACTGAGGCAGATCATACGCACCTATGTATCAGTATATACAAATTATATATAAAATATAGATACATGGCGATTTGGAAGGAGCAGGATAGTAGCAGTTAAGAAAGGCTTCATGGAGAATGTGGCTCAAAGGGTGATTCTTGAAGGAAACAAGGGATTCTCTGTGGCAGAGGGGAGGAGAGAGTGAATCCCAGGCATCTTCAGTAGCCATTGAAAAGGCACATTAAGAAGACCAGTTGGATCATACAGGGGAGGAATATGTAACAAACTGGAAATGTAGGATAGAGTCAGGTTGTGAAGGGAACAGAAATGATATTTGCTACTGGAGAGAATAGGAAGCCACTAGAGTTTATGGAGTAAGAGAATGGCAAAAATTCACCTGGTAGTAGAATGAATGTAAGAGTGTTACAGACTTAAAACATAGCATCTGAATTTGTGATCACTGCTTGGAGAATGAGATAGGATCAAAATAAAGTGGGAATCTCGAGCTTCCTCCCTAGTTGATTTTTGCCACTTATCTCTTTCCCCCAGTCCTAGTCCTATGGGATATAGTTCAATCCAATTCAAACAACATTGATTAAACCTGTGCAAGGAACTATTATGATACTCCTTGAAATATATAACAGCAGAGACAGCTTGGTTTGACCCTCTGAGTATTACTCTTCAAAGAGGAGAATTCATGTTGAAAAATGCTATCTACCTTCAGATATAGAATAGACAGGCTCAGAGTACAGACTGAAGCATATTTTTTTCTCTTTTATTTCTTCAGAACATAGCTCATGTAGAAATATGTTTTGCATGACTTCATACATGTAACGAGTATTAAATTTCTTGTCTTAATGGGTGCGGGGAGGAGGTGGAGAGAGGGGGAGAATTTGGAACTGGCAATAAAATAAAATAACTTTAAAAAGTGATGGGGTGCTGAAAATGAAGAATCATAATACTAAAATGAGGTCACTATATTGCTAATTTTACTCAATTGTCTTACTTTGCTATACAAGATCCCTTGTTGAAAGGGATTAATCTGTAAATTACTGAAATGTAAAAGCAAAATAGATCAATAAAACTTTTTAAAAATCACCGGTCCAATACCAATTAAAAAAAAAAAAGAATTGCTATGAATCTCTAGGGTATAGGATCTGCCATTTGGCTACCATGTATCCACCAACCCATGGCACTTCTGTTTCTTTTGTAACTTTTTTTTTTCTGAGCTTAGGCAAATTAGTATTCCAACAGCAGATGGTTATCAGTGAGATCAGGAGATCTTTCAAAGCCATAAGAAATCCAACTGGCAATTAGAACTAAGAGCAGTAGCAGCCAAGTCCAGTCAGTAAGATAGCCAGCCAAGTGATCTGCTTAACTTTGCATGGCAGTGGACTGATCCATTGGCTGAGGCACCATGTCTTGTAAGGAGTCATCTCAACTGAGCAAGGGGAGTGACTTCAAAAACTAATACCATGCCCAGAAGCAAACTTGGTGGGGAGTCATCAAAGGGAGAAAATGGCTCCCAGGGTTCAAAGTCATGACAAAGTCCTCTACTCCATATGTTTTCTACATGTATGTGTTATTCCTGTTATGCTTCCAGTTTGAGATTACTCACCCCAAGAATTGTGTGTGTGTGCGTGTGTGTGCGTGTGTGTGTGTGTGTGTGTGTGTGTGTGTGTGTAAGGGGAGAGTGTGCCTCCTGATTTGGGAGGATTACTTTGTGACTAATTTTCTTTTCACACCTTCTCAAGAAATACATTTTTGTAAAAACTAAAACCAAACCAAACCATATCAAGTAAGGAATAAAACAGAAAGAAGTATGCTTTCAAAACATGTTTGCCACCATCATGAAGGATTGCTGTGGCCAGCACAGTCCAGCAGTTTCCGGGGCGGTTACAGGCTCACAGAGTGAGGATGAAGAGACAGGCGGGACACAGCTGTCTGAACAAGCTAAGTTTATTCAGGACATACTGAGCTAATAATTCAGGGAATCGGGAGGCTTAAATAGTAAAAAATCATAAAGGTAGTGATTGAAGCATGAAACAGAGCAGATGGTGATAAGTAGAAAGGGAGGCTCAAGGCCTCTATATTGGAATGTTATCCTGTATAGCAGGAGCCCTGATTCCTGGAACTTCAACACCCAAATTCAAGGACATGCACCTGAGAACAATATATCCCTTAACTTCTCAAGCCAGCTACTCTTCTCCCTTGGAGGAGGGGAACTCTTGATCAGGGGCTCTTTCAAACCCTCAAGGTTCTCTACAGAGGATATTCAATCCATTGGCTGTATCGAAGAAGGATTCCCTCCTGATAGTAAATTCCTTCAGATACTTCTTTTCGCAGATAATATTGTGAGAATTACAATAAGCCCCCTAAGATTGCAGAGCCTCCTAAATGAGATCCATAATCACTCTACAGAGGTCTAACTATGTATCTAGGAAAAATTATGCAGATGAAGAATGCCTATTGTCCAGACAATTACATGACATTGTATAGGTAACCCATAGAACTGGGCCATCAGTACATACATCTTGAACCGATATTGCAAATAGTGAACTAGGTATAGAACTAAACAGGAGGAGGAAAATGAACTACACTGCTTTAGGGAAACTTTTAGCTTCTTTTTGGATCCCAAGCTTCTCCCCCCCTTCTAAACATCAATGATCTTCTAAGGATGCTATAGGGCTGTACTACATTCACTAATGATTTAAGGTTACAGGTCACACAAAGGGCAGTGAAGAGGTGTATGGTGGGTGTGAATCAGCTTTAGGATATTAGCAATAAAGAAATATGCAAGAGAAGCAATATAAAGAATTTTGTGACCAGAACAAGATATAGAACTATAATGGAGTGAGAGTGAAGTCTAACCAAATGATGGCCTGCATGTTGCATTAGTATCCATGCAACACTGAGAGATATGAAAGAAGGATCATAGTATGTTGGGTGGAACTCCCTGTGGACCATTTATGTGAGGCCATGGGTCAGAGTCACATAGTATGAAAGGGTGTGGATGGTTGAAATTTGCACTAGAGGGAGTACCTGTATTGAGAAAATCATCATTCCATGGAAGTGATGAAACTCTAATCATGTGCAAGACATGCAGATAAAAAGATGTTAAGTCAATAAGAATTTATCAAGGACTTATTACAGGCCAACAATTGTGCTAAGTTCAATGTCAAAGAGATAGTCCTTGTCCTCAAGGATCATACATTCTGTTGGGGGAAGATAACATGTAAATAATTAAGTGGATATATATGGAATGGATAGAAAGCATTCTTGGAGGGAAAGGCATTAATAGCTAGGAAAACTAGGAAAGCCCTCCTATACTGGGTGGGAGAAGGCGCAGAGCATTCTTAGCATGGGACACTGTCAATGCAAAGGTCCAGAGACAGGAGATAGAGAAGCTGTTCAGTGATTTTGAAATGTAGAATGTGTGGAGGAAAGTAAGATAAGAGAAGACTGAAAAGGTAGGAAGGAGTTAGATTATGAAGAACATTTAGTGCAAAACAAAGGAGTTTATGTGCGACCCTGAAGGCAATAGGGAGCCACTGGACATGTTTAGCCTAATGCTTTAGAGCATACTTTGGCAGCTGAGTAGAGGATGGATTAAAGAAGCAGGGAGTCCAGGAAAACAATTAGAAGGTCATTGTAATAGTACAAGAGGATCTGAACTGGGACTGTGGTTATGTAAGTGGAGAGAAAGGGGTATATAATAAGAAATGTTGTGAAGGTAGAAGTGACAAGATTTGGCAATAAACGGGATGCATAGGGTGAATGCAAAAGTGGAGCTGAGGATGACCTTGCAGTTGTCAGTCTGGAGGTAGTGCCCTTAACTGCAATGGACAAATTTGAAAAAGGAGGAGGATTTGGGAGAAAGTATACTTTCAGAGATGTTAAGTTTGAGATGCCTACAGGATGTCAAAAGGCAGGTAATGACAGGGAGCTGCAGCTCAGAAGAGAGGTTCAGGTAGGATATATAGATTTATATAGCAATGATAAGAGAACTCATAAAAGTTTATGAGATCAGCAAGCAAAATAATATAGAGGGAGAAGAAAAGAGGTCCCAGACTGAGAGATATCTACAGTTAGTGAGAATAACCTAGATAAAGCATCAACAAAGAAGACTGAGAAGGAGCATTTGGACGCATGGGAGGCAAACCAGGAGAGAGTAGTGTCATAAGCACCAAGTGAGGTAAAAGTAACCAGGTAAGAGTAACCAGAAGGTCATCAACTTTGTCAAATGCAGCAGAAAAGCCAAGAAGGATCAAGATTTTTAAAAAGGACCTTAGACCTGGTAATTAGGTGACCGCTGGCAACTTTGGAGAGGGCATTTTTGACTGAATGATGAAGTCTGCAGAGGTTCGAAATTAGTGAGAAGAGAGAAAGCAGAAGCATCTCATGTCTCTCAAGAAGTTTAGCTAAGAAGGGAAAGAGAGACCTTGGACAGTAACTAATAGTGGTGATAGGATCAAATATGTGTTTCAAGGGTGAGGAAGACACAAGCAGCAGGGAAGAAGCTGTTACGTAGGGAGAGATCGAAGATAAGGAAGAGTGAGGAGAATAATGGTCAATCTGTTGGAGAGGTTGGGAGGGGATGGGAAAAGGGATACCTGGAGAGGGGTTGGCTTTGATAGACAGCCCATCTCTTCATGTGAGACTGGAGTGAAAGAAGAGATAGAGGGGAAAAGATCAGGAAAAGAGGAGGAAGAGGGGGAGCGGAGCTCTCTATGCAGTTTCATTTTATTCAGTGAAATATATAATAGGTGAGTCCTTGACTAAGAGGGTAAAAGTAGTTTTGAGTAGAGATGAGAAGGTTTGGAATTGTCACTATGGGGAGCAGAACAGCAAATTGTTCAGAGAGGAATAGAATACTTGCCTTGCTGCAGTGAAGGCCCAATTGTTATTATACAACACATTTGTAGAGGACCCAAACAAAGTTGTTTTGGGATTTTTCTCTAATTCCACCTAACAGTGTGTGAACAGGAACAAAGGAAGCAGATGGTGGGAGGTAAGCCAAGGTTGGGACTTGGCAAAGCATGATAGTAATAGCTGCTGTGATCAGTGATAAGGCCAAGGACCAAAGGATTTGAGAGTGGAGGAAAGTATAGAGTTGAGTTGGTTCATCAAGGGTAGAGAGAGGGAAGGGAGGAAGGGGTAGCTAATGTAGGAGTGATAGCTTAGGAAAGAACTGAGGGGTGGAGGGATGAAAGTCTGAAAGGAATGGTGAATGTAAAGAACCAGGTTAGAGCTATAAGGCAGAAAGAAAATTAGAATCACAAAAGATTATGATCAGATAAAGAGATTTCATAATTTGTGAATAAGAATTTGCTGACTTATGGGTCAAGGTAAAATCCAAGATATGACCATTTCTGGTCAGTGTTTAGTTGAGGTGAAGTACATGAGGAACTGGAAAGCTAGAGTATTTGAGTAGGCATGTATAGATAAACATACATATGTATATACATACATATTTGTATATGCATGAGTGTACATGTACAGACATGTGTAAGTATATATGCATATGTGTATATACATATGTATGGGTATTTCCTCCAATATGAGGGCACAAGTTGGTGAGATTCAGGCACTGAACTCTTGGAGGAAGGAAGGAGAATGCTCTGGGGGTGGGATGGGGTGGGGAATCAATAGATAACAGTCTCTAGGATCTGGATTGAGTGCTAAATTTTAATAGTGTGTGTGGTCCTCAAAGGAGGAGAGGTGAGAGAAATGACATTCCCTCAAGGAGCTTTACAATATAGCTGGGGAGTTAAGATATGCAAACGTCACTATAATACAAATCAGAAAACGGAGTACAAAGAAATCCAAATAAAACACTGTAAGAGATTCCTAGAAGAAGAACTCATTTGACCTGTGGGAAATGAAGAAGGATTCACGGAAAGGGGAGCACCCTGCCTCTTAGATTCCTTAGCTTCCTCCAGAGCACAACTCAGGTGCTACCTCCTATGTGAAACCTTTCTTGATCCCCAGGAGAACCCCCTCCCCACCCTCAAATGGGTCAAGATTCTTTCTCTCTTCAAATGATCTCATTTGCTTACCTCATTTTGTATTCTCCCTCATAGAATCTCGCCTTAAGGACAGGAACTGTTTGTCTAGTCTTTGCATAGTTAGTACCTAAGGGGCAGCTAGGTGGTACAGTGGATAGAGCACCAGTGCAGGAGTCAGGAGGACCTGAGTTCAAATCTCATCTCAGACACTTGACACTCATTACTTGTGTGACCTTGGGCAAGTCACTTAATCCTAATTGCCTCATCCTGGGTCATCCCCAGTCATCCTGATAAATATCTGGTCACTCGATTCAGACGGCTCTGGAGGATAAGTGAGGCTGGTGATCTGCACAACCCTCCCTCACTCAAAAAGTAAAGTCAAGTGCAAGTCATGTCATTATTTCTCTGATGGCATGGTTTTCTTTGGCAATAAAGGGTGGAGAATACACGCAGTTAGTATCTAGCATGGTGCTTAGCACACAGTAGACAATTAATAAGGGCTTGTTGATTTGAGTTCCAAGAGGGAATGGATTTCAGAGGATGAAGGATGGTGAGTCTATTCCGGATGTGTATGAGCAAAAAAGTAATGAAGGCAAAAATGAGAAGGGAAGTTGATGCCTAGGCAAGCGTGCCTGGAATCAGCAGTATAGGATGATAAGTAGTGTGAGATAAACCTGGAAAGCTAGGTAGGCACCAGATTGTGGAGACCTTCAAGAGCTAATCGAAAGGGTTTATGCCTTATTCAGTAGGTAATAGGGACCCACTAAAGGGTTTTAAGCTGAGAAGTGGTATGATCAAATTGGACCCCAAGTTCCATTCAACCCAGAAGAACCTTATACTCAATTGAATGCCATGGTGAGGGAGTGGGCTGCTATTAGGATGTCTTTTATAAGCTTCTGTAACTTACTCCTGCTCCTCACAGTGTTAAGTACTGTCTTTTTGTAGTGCTCGGTTCAATGGAATTCTCTGTCAACAGCTAATGGAAAACTGGAAAAGGAATATGCCTAGGGAGAGAAGAAGGGAAAACTTCATGTGTGTAGCTGTGATAGTTCTGTCATCTAGCAGTTAGTGCTAAGATTGGGAAACTACTTCCCCTTGCTCTCGGGATGGGTCATAATGAATACCTTGCCAAGCCTGCACATATCAGTGATTGAGCCTATTTGAGATGGATTTATGCCAAACATCTCTGTGGAAACCATTGAGAAGTGTGCACTTGTAAAATGTAGGGGTTAAACTAGGTGGACTCTCTAGTTGCTTCCAACTCTAAATCTATGATGCCAGGGAGATGTCTGCCATAAGTCTGTGAATACCTCCCCTGGCAGAACAGGCAGACAAGAACAATTTGTTCCAACGGCCATGAAAGCAGCTAAATCAGGCACTGTGGAGCACTCAGAGCTTGGTCAGACATTGAAGACACCAAGGTCATCCATTGCATCCAGGTCCTTCTCCATCTGTCCTGACTTTTGTCTTGCCACTGGACTTTGATGATTCTGGAAGAGACAGTGAGGCTGGCAACTTTGTGCAGCTCTGCCTCACTTAAATCCAATTTATGAGCAAGTTAAGACATCATCCTGTGATGTCATTGGTCTTCTTCAAAATGAAGGATGAACAACAAATCTATGATGCTAGGATCCTATGCACCATAGAAAAGAAGCAACAGAAGACTGTCGATCGTGTCTACTGTCCAGTGTCCAGAGTTTTAAATGAAGTCATAGGTCACAAGATTTGGACCTGGAAAGGATATTCTCAGGGACTAGCTTTTGCCTTTCTTCAGATCTCCAGAACTCAGTCCTGTGCCTGGCACATTACAGAGACTCAATAAATGTTTATTACTTGGCTGACTATAATTCTCTCTTTTTAAAAAGTGAAGAGAAAGAGACCCAAAGAGACCTCCATGGTTTGTCCCAGGTCATGCAGAAAGTAAGTGGTAGAGCCAGGTATGAACCCAGATCTTTGACTGTAAGTATAGATACAAAATGAAAGGAAAATCTGCCATTAGACTCACAGAATCCTATAGTTGGAAATGACCAACTGTAGAGAATCATTTAGTTGAACCCTTTTCACATGAATGCTTTTTTACAGTACAGAGTAGAAGCATGAGTGTCTTACATTGCAGACAACAAGCATGACTCAGTGGAGAGTGTGCTGGATATAAAGCTCTGGATTCTAATCTTACCTTTGACAATGACTGACTTTTCAAATCTCTTCAAATTTCAGTTTCTTTTGTAAAATGGTAGATAAGAATACCTATAATCAAAGATATATTGTTAAATGTTAACAAGTTCTCTTAAAAGTTAACAAAAAGCATAGCAATTTTAAAGTTTAATCTGCATGATTAATATTTTCTCCATCACTTTCTTAAGTCTAGACAATCAGCAAAACAGTAAGTTAAACCTTGATTTGTAGTTGTTGCTATTTCTGAGGTGTAAATCTAACATTATACTGTCTATAATTTACTCAAAGAATTGTGAGATTTAAATGAGATAAATATATATCAAACACTTTGCAAATCTCAAAGCCCCATATAAATGTTAGCTTATTATATGGCAGACCATTTGGCCTCAATTTGGACATCTCTAGTGATGGCAACACACTACCTTAAAAAGAAATTTATTGCATTTTTCAATGGCTTTAATTATTAGAATGTTCTTCACTAAATTGAGCTAAAATCTTCCTGAAATTTCTACCCATCACCCTCACTTTATTGTCTAGAACAGTATAGTATAGAGGAAAGAGCATGGGACTTGAAGTCAGAAGACCTGAGTTAGAACCTGGACCTAGAGTGGAGAAGACTTGAGCTCAAATCCCATCTCAGATACCTTGTAAGATATAGGTAGCAATAGTTCTTTGATCCTGGGCAAGTCCACTTAACCTTTGTCTGCCTCAGTTCCCTCAACTGTAAAGTAGAGATAACAATTACACCTACCTCCCAGGGCTGTTGTGAGGATAAAATAAGAGAACTGAAAAGCTTTTAGAACATAGCCTAGCATATCTTAGTGAGTGCTTACAAAATGCCTGTTTTCTTCCTTCAAGCACCCACTGTGATCATGGACATGTCATTCAACTCTCTGAACTTTAGCTCCTTCGTCTGTAAAACAAGGGTAGTAAGACTTTTACTACCTGCCTCACCAGATTGTTGTGAGGGAAAGACTTTGTAAACTGTAGAGAACTGTACAAAGGAGTCT
This sequence comes from Potorous gilbertii, assembly GCA_028658325.1. Taxonomy (NCBI): domain Eukaryota; kingdom Metazoa; phylum Chordata; class Mammalia; order Diprotodontia; family Potoroidae; genus Potorous; species Potorous gilbertii. The sequence continues at coordinate 228,385,334 of CM053771.1, read as the reverse complement.
GTATGACAGCTTTTCAGATATTTGAAGACAGCTATAATTTCCCCTCTAAATCTTCTCTTCTCCAGACTCTCATCTCCATTTTCTTTAGTTATTCTCATAGGATACCTCTAAGTCTCCTAACGACACAGTTCCTCCTCTGAGAGTGCTTCAGTTTGTCAATGTCCCTGCCTTTGGGGAAACTTATGATCTAATAAAGGAGATAATGTACACTCAGGAAAGACATAAAGACATTTACAGGAAGTAAAGAATTTGGGTACAAATGAATCTAAAGTAAACTATGGATGAGACACAATAAAGAGGGAATAGAATTTTAATTCTTGGTTGCTTTTTGAAGAAGTCCAAAATCCAGTCAAATTTGGAAGAAAGTAAGGGCCTTCCTGATTCACTGTCTAACTTCAGGGAAGGTGCTTTGGTTATCTCAATCTACCCTCTTGTAGAATGGGATATAAATCATTCCCAAGGGTAGAAGCAGGTTTAATAGTTGCTTTGCAAATCATTGGACTCCATGTAGTTACAGGGAGGGAATTTATTGATAGTGCCAAAATCAATTACCCAAAGGAACAGTTGGAAGAAGAACAGTTGTTGGGGTTATGGAATGCCTAAGGGAATGGTATTTATAAATGAAATGGGGCTGCTTCTGAGAAAGGAAAATTAATGCTAAGACCCCATAGGCTGTTTTCCAGGAAGAAAACATTTTTGATTTAGGTAGAAACTTCCAGGTAGCATTTTATTTTAAGAATAAGAAGAATAAGTCTGGGATTCTCTCTGGTTGGTAGTATTAAGGTATCTGGGTCTGAAAACAGCCAGATGGATGTAAGCTGTGGAGAGGAGGGTGGAAAAAACGCTAAGCTGAAAATGGGAGCTTTATAAAGCAGATCTTGTTAGCTGGGTCTCTGGAAGACAGCCGTGAAAGAGGATGTCATTTTACCCTTTCTTAGCTTTAGAATGGTGCCTCACAAACCACACAGCTCCACTTGAGCCTCTTTTCATTTGTCAGTGCTCTTTCCAGAAGGAAACCTGGTGGGCTATAGAAGCAGCTCTGGAGAACTAGGGCCAAAACCTTTAAATGGAAGGCTTGGTGGAAGTGACTACAGTACATTAGCCAAGTCCGAGAATGGAGCTATTTGAAAACCCTGTCTTTCTTGGGACATCTGAGTGAAACAGATTCTTTTGCCCAGTTCTTTTCGGCATCCAGGGCCAGGATCCCTGGGCTGGAGTTAGATGTGGGCTCTTGCCCTCCTTGCTCTGCTGCCAGCGAACTGGCTTTGGGGGAGTTAACACCTTTGGACCCCATTTTCGCAAAATGAGATAGTGGGACTGGATGAGCCTTAAGGATTCTCTCTCCTCTGAAAGTCTATGATTCCAGCAAGTCAGTCAAGTCGACAAGCCTTACCTTACTAAAGAACCCCTGGGCTAACACTATCCTGCTGAAGACTGCCTTATTAGCTGAAGTCCTGCTCTCACCCCCATTATCCCGGGGAGCCAGCAGATCACCATGTTGGCTAGTATGACATTTGCTTCCACTCTCTTTATCTCCCTATTTTATTGTGCGAGATAAAATACGAGACTCCAGCTTCCAGATGGGTCGTTGTTTCCCTGCCACACATACACAGCAGCTTCCCTTCTGCAAGTTTTCCTACCGCAGCTGATTGATTGTGAAGGAACCTGTGCCTACGCCGAGGCTCTCGGTGTCTACGCCGAGGCTCCCGGTGTCTACACCGAGGCTCTGGGTGGCCCCGAGTTACACCGCAGTGCTGAATATTCCAGTGGAAGGAGTGAAGGCTACACTGGGAGGTTCCAAGTGCCGGGGTCTGGGTCCCATTCAGTGAAGCAGAGAGACACAGAAATAAAGGCAGGAAGGGATACAGGCGATGGTGCAAGAAACGGGCAGAGATAAAGAGGGCAGAGACTGAAACCCAGAGGAAGGACGGGAGGAGGGGAGAGGGATACAAAGGACCAGGGACACAGACGAGGGGTGCAAGAAGAGGGGGGGAAGCGGGGGCAGAGGAAGGGAGGTGGAGGCACAGACCTAGAGACACAGAGACAAGCAGACAGGCGGAGAGGAGGGCCGTTTCCTCCCGCCCGCCCCGCAGCCCAGCCAGGGTTGCCGCCCAGCCTGTGCAGAGCAGTCTCCGGCAGTGAGGGGTGGGTTGCGTGCCTCTCCGGGGGCCGGGGCCAGGTCGCCCCTCCTTCCTCTTCTGCCCTGCTCGTCCCCCACTCTGGCGTTCGGAGCCCTGAGCGCCGGCGGCTCCCCCTTCCCCGGGTTCTGAGCGTGCTCTGTCGTCTTCCTCCTCCTCCCCCTCCAGATGGGACCGCTTCTCCCTCCCGTACCAGGCTCAGCTGCGGGGATGTTGCGGTGAACGGAAGCCGGCCGCGGCGGGTGTGGACGGGACACCACCGGTCGGGGCTCCCGCCGGGACCATCGGACCGCATGAGTTCCTCTCCCAGAAGAGCCAGGTAACAACTTCCCAGGATTGTGCCCCAGCTCCTCCCCCTAACCTCCCCCCACCCCCCGGGGAAACACCATGGGACCCAGCGAGGTCCAGTGCCAGGGACTGGAGGGTGATGGATGAGACTGGTGGGTCTGGGGGCATGACTGCCGAGACGATGGCATGGCTGCTGCTTCCAAGTTTTCTCCTTTCATCATTAAAGTTGACCGAGGGCATTGTAAAACTATTAACATGGATTGTTGCCTGGACTGTGTCAGAAGGGACCTGGTAACTGGTGCCCCGGGAAAATCAGGGGTGAGAGCAGGCAGTCCCCGCTGAAAACCGGGCATCTTTCGGCTGTTGTAAAGGAGTGTTGAGGGCAGCAGGATGATGGTCAGGGACTTAAAATACACTTCCTTCTCTAGTTTTCTGGCAAAGGTTTGAACTTGAGGGAAAGGTCTTTTCCTTTCCTGGAGAGTCTATCAGGAAGGCTTAAGCACTTGGGTGTTCGTGGGTAGGGAAAAACCTTGCTTTCTCATCCCTCGTTCTTGGCCAGGTGGTACAAAATCCTTTCTTCCCAGATGGCTTTAGTTTGAATCCCCCCTCATGGGGGTTCTCAATGGGAGAAACCCAGGGAACAGGATGAGGCGGTGAGACCCACTCCGGTGGAAGGAGGGAACTTTAGGGAAGGGGTTATTTAAGGTCACTGAACAGCTAAAACAGGGATTCCTAGCTTTAGATTGTGTGGTCCTCTCCTTCGGCAGCTCATTGAAACCTGTAGTCCCCTTCTCTGAATAATGCTTTTAAATGCATACGATGTAACACATAGGATTACAAAGGAAACCGATTATATTGGAGCACAGTTACCAAAATACTTTTTAAAAATGTTCATCTATCCCAGGGTAAGAGCCCCAGAGCGAAAGGAAAGAACACCTGTAACCATTTTATTGGTTCATTCCTGGAGAAGCTTCATGTTCTTGGCGGTCCTTACCTGGTAGGCTATGAACTCTTCTGGAGAGGACCCAGAATCTCAGTGTAATGTCTAAAGAACAACTTGATTGCATGTGCCTGGGTCTTGGTTCCCATGTGTCTGGGCCAGATAGAGGAGACTTCCCACTTGAGTGGGTTGTATGCTGAATCTCTAGTCTGTGTTTGGCAGCCAGGGTGGGATTGCATACAGTGTGTAGCGTGTACAAACCTTGGCAGGGATCTGGATTTTCCCAAGGAAATATAAAGACTTTGCAAAAAATAAAATGTTTTCATGGCAGCAGCAGATGCAGAACTCCCACCACCTTGGGTGAAGACAAAGAAACTTGTGCAAAGGGCTGAGCCACAGCCTCTGCCAGCTCACACCAGGAAATTTCACCTATGGGAGATGAACATAACAGTGGGTGGTGTTTCCAGAGTCCAATGGATGATGAACCCAGTACTTAGGAGATCCCTTAGGAGGGCCATGTTTCATCAGAAGGATATTTCTGCGAGTTTTAGGGATCTAGTTGATCTCTAGATAAGGTAAAAAAAAAAATGTGACTCTGTACATATTTCTCTCTGCTTCCCCCGGCCACCCCTCCCATCTTGCTGTCTTATCAACTTCATTTAAGAACTTGTCCAAAGAAAGGCAATTCTAGTGTGCACTGGTCCACCTTTTTGTATGTGTGTTTTTCATTTGAAGAACATTTAGGAGACTAGAGGGATAAAATTAAAGATTCACAGACTCCTTCATGTCCCATTCACCTTTGTACTCCGGATGAAGTTTCCTGGGATTCCATGTAGACAACTTCCCTTCTACCTCATCTTCTCTCTTGTTCTTGCCTCCCTACCCTCCCTGTTTCTTTCTTTCAGGCTACATCTTGAACACACTGGCTGTTTCTTCCACTGTTACTTTCACGACCTCAATGAACATCATGCTGGTGCCCTTGATGTTGCTCCGGTTAAGGTCATCCTGACCTTCCTCTTTCCCCATTCCACACCCCCTTCTTGCCCCTTTGTCCAATTTTACATTGTCATTCGCCCAGGGGACTTTGTCCTCAGTTTGCCTCTTAGAGGGAGGGCTTGGCCTGAAGACTGAGTTCAAGGCATTGGCGTTTCAATAAAGTAAAATCAAATTGCTGACTGATTCTGAGCTCTTTTGCCCCTTTCTTCATTCAGGTTGGTTTTGCTTTGGAAACTTAAGCAAATAAATTGGCAGTAGGTTCTCCAGCCAAAAATGTTCATAGTTGATTGTACCTCTTATCTCAGATTTATATGAAATGAAATCTAGGCTCCCAATGCAGGTTTATGCTCAATTATATTCTATAACAGGCATTAAATATTATTACATATTTAACTGGACACCACATAGGTCACTGCTGCTATTTTCTAGCCTTTGCCTACTAACAGTAATAATAGTTATTTGCTGTCCTTGGAGTTCAGCTTGCTGTTCTCCTCCCACTTAAGTTACCCCCATTAAGTACATCCACTAGAATGTGTCCAGCATTATCAACAGTCATCAAACCAAGTTCCCATGGTGTATTTTCAATATTCTGCTCCCACACCATGGTATTTATTGGTGACTGTTGGCGTCTTCACTACTGCTTATCATGATTGTCACTTCTTTCTTGTGGCACTGTGGAATTTTTTTTTCGTTGGGTTGGTGACTGGAAGCCTGTTTTCCTTCTACTTGGAAGTCCCTCCTTTTCTACTAAGACCTTTCCTCCTCTTCTGTTTTTTTCTTCCCTTTCTCTCATCCATAGCATGGCACATAGTGGAGCACCTTTAACTTTCTGCTTGGCTTTTCAAGTCAGAAGATGTGAACTCTGCCCTTTGTTTTCTCTAGAGGACTGACCCTTTATTTTTATTCTTTTTACATGTCACCATAGGAACACTTTGACATGTGAGTGCTATATCTGAGTGTTAAAGAGGCTTTCACCCTGGCTTTCACAGAGAGGAACTCATATTTTGGCTCAATGATTGAATGGGTGAACATTCCCTAAAGGAAGCTGGTTGGTAGAAGTGTTTAAGGCATAGATATAAAAAAATTACTAAGTAACTCTTGTGTGCCTGATACTGTGGGTACAGATATCAGGGATACAGATGTGAAAAATGAAAAAAATCCCAATGACAGGGAGCAAAAGGGGAAAAAAGCAAGAAGTCCAGCAGTACTTGAGGGTGATTTGGGAGTTGGGGGCCTACACAACTTTAGCCTAATATTAGAGGTGTACTGTAATTTTGGCAGGGGAAAATGAACATTATTACCAAATCTATTGCATGTGAAAGTACTCTACTTTTGACAGCAATGGGGAGAATATAGCAACATCTCTCTTCCAGTTCAGGTCAGCTCTGCTATTTACTACCTGCTTGACCTTAGAGAGGTTACTTTTCTTTCTCAGAACTTAATCAATCTGTAAAATAGGGGGTTTGGATTAGATGAAGGAGAGAGGGAATAAGCATTTTTTAAGTACCTACTATTGCCAGGTTTCTGTGCTAAGCACTTAATAAATATCATCTCCTTTAATCCTCACAACAACCCTAGGAGGTTGGGGTTTTAATCCTATTTTTTCATAGTTGAGGAAACTTAGGCAAACAGAGGTTACATGTCCAGGCTCCCACAGCTAGTGTCAGAGGACAGATTTAAACTCCCTTCCACCTCTTAATCTTATGAACTTTGCTCTATAGACAGAGAGAACAAGAGAAAAGTTTCTTTCTTTTTTTTTTTTAATTTTACTTACAGGGAAGGCTGGCACCACTGGGTCTGTAATTCACAGCATTGCTGACTAGCTCTTTCCTTGGGTATATTGCAAAGCAACAGTGGAATTTATTGGTAAGGCAGAAATTCCAGTGATCCAAATTAGGAGAGAGATTTTTTTCTTTTATTCATAGAGATTGACTGTGGTTTGCAGACACAGACATATCTGGGAGCCCACTCTGGGCAGGGTGAAGGAATTGCATGAGATTAGGTTGATTTCACCAGTCACAATCTTTAAGGAGTTTAAAACAACCCACTCATTTCTGTGTCCAACTAGGTCAAGCAGTTGAACCACTCTGAGCCCTTGGCAGGCCTGGTGTTGGCTGCATGCCTCTAGCTCTAGCAGCACTCCCTCAGGCCCAGGGCAGGGCCTTTCTTTCTATTGGCTAAGCCCTGAAGCCTCTGGGAAGGAAGGTAAGGCTACTCCTGGAGGCTAGACTGTAACAAAGTTGATTTGATGGTGTCATCAAATCAAAGTTGATGTGAACTGTATTGGAGACTGTCTCTTGGTAGTGACAACTTGAACATTTAGAATTAAAATTGATTTGTCCATGAGGTAGGATTGATGCTGTTTCCCCAGTTACCGAAAATCAGGAATAAAATAACCCCAAGGTTTGGGTGGGCTTTTATCCCATGGGATAGGACCAAGAAGGTCTCTCTCCTTGCTTCCTTTGTCAGAAGGTCTTCATGATTCCTACCGATTTTGTCTCCTGATTTTGGAACATCTTCAGCATCTGGAAGGAGCACTGGTTTGGGAGTTAAAAGACCTAGATTCAGATACCAGTTCTATTATTTCTCACCCAGTTGACTTTGGGTGAGTCACTGCCTATGAATATCAGTTTATAAAAAGAGAGGCTTGAACTAAGTAATTTCTAAAGTCTTTGTGAGCTTTTAATCTATAATCCTGTGATCTTGGTAATACTAATAAAGAAGACGATGATGATAACATTCCCATAGCATTTTAAGTTAGCAGAGAGCTTTCCCTATGTTATATCCCTGTATCCTCAAAATGATCCCATAAGATCGAGAGGACAGGTATTATTACAGATGAGAATGAGGAAGAGGAACAGTCCTAAGAGTGCTATGTTGTCTACGGAGAGGCCAGAGAAAGCTGAGCTCCAGAGAGCCTCAAAAGATGTCCAAGGCATGGGCCTAAGGCAAGAAGGGAAGAGAAGCAGGAGGGAGGGAACGAGAGAGCGACAGCAAGAGAGAGACAGAGACAGAAGGAGAGAGAAAGAGACAAAGAGACATACACAGAGAGAGACAGAGACAGACAGATGGAGAGAGAGAGAAAGAAAAAGAGACACACAGAGAGAAATGAAGGAGGCAAAGGGGTAGTGGGAATAGAAAATGAGAGTACAAGGGAAAGAGAGAAAACACAAAGAAAGAAGAAGATGCAGAAACCAAGAGAGGAAAGTCAAAGAAAGGAGAATGAAGAGAATAGGAGAGAAAATGAAAACATCACCTTGTTTCCCAGCTCCCTTCCTCCTCCCTTTCTTCCTTGGCAGCAGGAGAGAACAGGGGAGCCAGAGCAGCAGTAGCATGGTTATTGTGCAGCTGGAACTTTCTTAGTGAATCTCTCCAGCCTTTTCCCTACTGGCAGCTTGTTCTATTTTTACATTTTGCAGAATTGAGATTAAACAAATGACCCTGTAATGGTGTCTTCAGAAGATTATATCCAGCACACCCCCTCGCTGAATCACGAGGGTGGTTGAATATTTAGCATAATATCCTATTTAATCCAATAAGAAGGCATCCTCAGGAAGGTGGTATGCAAATTTAGACTGATAACATTCTGTAAAGAACTTCTCTCTGGAGCGGTGCAGGGTTTTGGAAAGAGCTTGGGACGTGGAATTAACAAGACCTGGGTTCAGGTTCTGACTGTGATAGTCACCGAATGTATGACATTAGGGCAAGTTTTTTAACAGTTTTTTCATCCATAAAATGGGAATAATACTACTCCTACTCATATGGTTATTATGAGGAAGGTATTTTCCAGACTTTAAGGGCTGTAGTGACGTGAGTGACTTACTGTGGTTATTGGAATGTTACTCTCTGGATTCTTTGGACTACAGAGCAGAGAGGCAGATTTCTGCGTCGACTTCTGCTTAAGTATCCTGGAAGAATTCAGGGCTCAGTGGAAGCAGAACTCCAGCAGGGCGTCTTCTTAACTTGAGGGGGCTAGGTGCTCAGTGGTGCAGCCATGGTGGCCTTGGCAGGAAGGATCTCCTTTTACTTAAGTTTGCCTGTGGGAGCCCTAAAATCTGCATTCAACCTTTTCGTTGATGGTGAGGGTTGCTTTGACATGGTTGGGGGAATGCCTGTATGTGCCTTGTCACTAACTAATTTATTACCTACAAAGGATGGTGTGCACATTGTGCTTGGTGAGCCACAGGTATGGTAGTTTAGATGTAGCTTTGTTTGAACCCAGGGAAGTTGAACAGGAATTACTTTTGCAAGAAAATCTTCAACTTAATGGACCAGTTACTAAGACTCAGGAAATCCAAAATGCCAGCCATTCTTATGCAGGTATGTGGTTATATGTAATCAGGTGCTGGCATGCATGTCAAATGTTAACCATTTTGGTGCTAATTTTTGCAAGTCAGAGGCTATCTTTGCATTTTTGATCCTGGAAAGAGCGATAGAGAAGTCTGGGAACCTGAGAAAGTTCCTTTGCCAGCTAACTAGACTTGCTTCTAGAGACTGTTTGCTACTAAAATATTATTGGCCTGCTGGCTAGAGAATGTTCTCCAAAGGGACTTTGCAAAGGTAACTTCAACTCTGGGCCAGAGGGAATTTTGGAATATTAATGTGGACCATCTGTAAATTCTCCTCCTGTATGTTCAAAGACCTGTTGAAATATAGGTCTGGCAATCCATTAAGGAGAAAACAGAAGACAATTTCCTTAAAGAACAACTAAAAGCCTTCCAAAACTTAATCAGATATCCATATGTGTTTTCTCTTGGCCTTTTCTTCTTTCCCTTTCCTGCTTTCTGGGCACAGAGTTCATCTGCCTCAGTTTTGTAAAAGAAAAAAAAGCATCTAAATCAGTTGAGAAACATTTAAGTCCCCGCTGTCTGCCAGGTACTGGGCTCGATGCTAGGGATTCAAATACAGAAATGAAACAGATCATTCCTTTAAGAAGCTAATGTTCTGTCCAGGGAAAACAGCAGATCCATAAATAAACATATGCAGAATAAATATTAGGTAATTTTGGTGGAGAGAGAGAACACTAGCAGCTTGGGGCTAATGGTGATGGAGTGGATCAGAAAAAGCCTCAGGTATAAAGTGGTTCCTGAGTAGAATTTCAAAGGAATTCAGAGGAGATTCTAAGAGGTATAAGTGAGGTGAGATGAATTATAGGATGAATCAAAGTGGAGAGAGAATAGAGACCCGAAGACCAATTAGGAGGTTAATGAAGCAATCCAAGAGAGAGATGATGGGGGCAGACATGAGAAATGTTGCAAAGACAGAAATGACAAAATGTGGCAACTGAGTTGATATATAGAGTGAGAGTGAGGTATCCTGAGGATATAAACCAAAGTGACTGCAAGGATAGCTGGTGTCTTGACAGAAATGGAGAAGTTGGGAAGAGGAATGAGTTTGGGGGAAGAAAGATAATGAGCTCTATTTTGGACATGTGGAATTTGAGTTACCTGTGGGACATCCAGTTGGAAATTTCTCATAGACAGTTGGAGAATCATGATTGGAGCCCAACAGAGCACCTAGGATCGGATATATAGGTTTGGTAATCACTTGAATAGAAATGAGTGAGAAAGTATGAAAAAGAATAGAAGTGAATTCCAAGATAGAGCCCTGGGCTTCTCCTAGTTAAGAAGTATGATATGAATGATGGAGCAGCAGGGGAGAGTGAGAAGTGATCTGCCAGGTAAGAGGAGAACCAAGGAAAGGCTAATTCACAAAAACCCAGAGAGGAGGCATACCCTGGAAGAGTATACTCTCAATACTGTTAATTGCTATTGTAGGGTCAAGAAGGATGAGGATTGAGAAAGGTGATCAGATTTAGCAATTAAGAGATCACTGATAACTTTGGAAAGAATGGTTTCAATTAGTGACATATTTATAAGCAGAGGGTTGAGAAATGAGTGAAAGAAGTGAGGCCAGTGAATAGAGGTAGCTTTTTTTTTAAGTCTGATAGTGAAAGGGAGGAGGATAAAGGATGTTAGTTTGCAGGGATGGCAGGGTCTTGTGAAGTGCTGGGGAGATGGGCATATTTGTAAGCTCCTGGGATGTAACCAGTCAATAGGAAGAGACTGAAGATTAGGTATAAATAGATGATGATAGTGGGCATAATTTTCTAGAGAAGACAGAAGAGGGTAGGATCAGTAGTAGACTCTGTAGAAAGATTGACTTTGGCCATGGGAAGAATCACCTCTTCTTCAGATGCTAAAGAATGAAAGAATGTAGAAAAGATGAATCAGTCTTATTGTCTCAATAAAGTATGAAGTGATCTCTGTTGTGAGAGCTTGGGAAAAGAGTTGGGAAAAGCTGAGGAGAGGAGAGAAGATTTAGAAGACTGTCAGGAGTGGGATAGAGAATCAGTTACAGAGAAGTAAAAACATTGTGTGGCTGCAGTGAGAGCCCAGTTGAGATTAGATGACAGAAATTTTTAGGGGGCCGTTTGGCTCAGTTGCTTATGATTCTCCCAGCTACAATAAATGGGTACAGTGGAGGAGGCAGATGGTGGGAGTTAAGACTTTTTGCTCTGATCATATTCAAAACTATCAGCTATCAGTTTTAGAGTCTCTGTTGGGTAAACCTGAGAAATAAGAGGAGCAAAGACTCCAATGACTTTAGAGTATCCTCATAGGACTTTAGATAGAAATTGACGTCCAGAGAAATTGTGATTTATTCAAGGTCACATAGGCAACAAGTGCAAGGACAAGATATGAACTTGGGGTCTGTATACTCCAAATCTAGAACTTTTTCTACTATATCTCTCTCCAAATTGACTGTGATTTTGCAAAGGCAATCCAGCATGCCATTGGGTGCATTATAGCCATCTCTTGGACTTATTTAGTTGTGATACTTCCCCAGAATTTTTTTCAGAAAATATTATACTTTTGAGCTATACCAGTTGATTTTAAGGTAATCATTTTTCTTGGGGGTGGAAATCCCTTTCAAATTTATTTTACTTTAACAAACATTTATTAAATATCTACTGTGCTCAAGATAGTATGATAGGAATTGGAGAAACAGAGATGAGACACACTAACTGCTCTCAAGAAGTTTATATATTAATAGAGAGGATATGATATGAACATAGATAAGTATTAAAATAATAGGTGGTTAGGCAGAGTGGCACAGTGGATTGGCTGCTGGACCTGGAGTTAGGAAGACCTGACTTTGAATCCAGCCTCAAACAATTACTGTGTGATCGTTGGCAAGTTTTAACCTCCTATCTGCCTCGGTTTACTCATCTGTAAAGTAGGTATAATAAAAATACCTACCTCCCAGGGTTGTGGTGAGGATCAAATGAGATAATATTTGTTAAGTGTTTTGTGTTGCTATCATTGTCACTACTACTACTACAACTACTATGAAAGAGAGATCTATACATGGAGGACTCCAGGAAATTTTGAGGAGGGAGGGATAATTTTCATTTGTAGGGCTCATGGAAGGTTTAACAGAGGGAGGTAAATCTTGAAAGAAGAAAAAGATTCTTCATGGTGGGAATGGAGAAGGAGTGTGAAAGAAGTGCTATGTAAGGCGGTGAAAAATAGAGAATAACCTTGAAGAGTGAATATTAGTCTGATTTGTCTGAACCATATAATCCACAAAGGGGAGTTGTGTGAAATAAAATAGGAAAAGTAGGATAGAGTCTGCCAATAGAGAGCCCTAAATGACAGGCCAAGGAAGGAAAAAAGCATTTACTTATTAAGTACTTATTATATTCCAGACACTGCGTTAAGTGCTCTACAAATATTGTATCATTTGTTCCTCACCATAGCCCTGGGATGTAGGTGCTATTATTATTGCAGTTGAGGAAGTGACTTGCCCAGGCTAAGATAAGTAGTGTCTGAGACTGTATTTGAATTCGTTTCCCTGACTCCAAGTACAACCTTTAATCCTCTAGGGAGCAAATTTTTGAGCAGGAGCATCCCATGGTAGCATCTATGAATTATACTGTAGTATTTCAAGGACCCATAATTTTCTTAGGTGTGAATAATTAGTTACTCTACTAATTTAGATCACAATGCTTCTGTGACTTATTAGATGGTCTCTGAGAAGTGTTTTGCCTGAAAAATCTATCCCTCTGTAGTCAACCTGATGATGAGCCAGAACTGTGCATTAGGAAGAATATTTTGGCAGTTATTAAAGAGAAGAGATTTAAGGTTTAAAGAGGAAAGAGACTGAAGGCCAGGAGACCAGTTAGGACTAGGAAGCAAAGGGGAGGATAAAGACCTGAAGTCTCCTGGAGAGTATATCTAGGAAGAAGGTAGAGCAGGAAGGTGGATCAGTGGTGTCAGATGCTACAGGCAAGATCAAGATGGATGAAGACTGAGAAAAGAGGTTAGTTTTTTGCAACTAAGAGGATATGGGTAAATTGTGGGAGAATGTAACAAGGTGGCTGGATTGTGGAACCAGATGCTTCTCAGGATAAATGGGTTTAGGAAGAAGAAGCCAGTGGAGAAGTGAAAGGACAGCCCTTATGACTAGAGATGGGTCATTTTAGAATTCAAGAACTTGAAGACTGGACAATTTTGAGCGATGACAGAGTCCAGGGAATGATAATCTCTTCAGTAGAATGGAGGTAGACTGCAGTTAGAAGTCATAGAAATTAAGCAGGTTGAGGACCTGGAAGCCAGGGTGTTAGAATGGTCATCAATAGGAATACTTATTTAAGTCACTAAGAATTAAGGCAGAGGTTTGGGGTAAAAAACAGAGATTGTAGACCACTTCCTGAAATTACTGAGAAGGGTGTGAGAGAGTGACCTGGAGTTGGGGTAGATGGCTGCACCAAGGTTGTTATCTGGGTGGCATGCTTGAATTACTAGAGATGACAGTGGTAGAAATTTATGGAATGTTTGTTTTATTTGCAGCCTTTTGTGGTAAGTACTAAAGGTATTGTCATCCCCATTCTCTAGATGAGGCCTCAGAGATTCAGTGAAGATATACTTCAGGATCACACCTACCTAGTCAGTGGGAAAGACAGAATTTGATACTGTTTTCTTGACTACAGGTCCAACATTCTTTGATCTGCACAAACCTCAAAGAAGGGATTTCTGAGTAATAAAGCAAAGGAAAGATCTGAAAATAGCATCCGAAGAGGTCAAGGGGTGTGCTGCTTCCTTTTCCTGCCTTGGTGCATCAGGAAATGTAAGAGAAGGCTCAATCAGCATGGGAGAGATGGATATAGTATCTATGAGAAAGCCAGAAAAGGGAAGGCTTGTGAGAAGAGGCTGAGGATGACTTTCCTTGTTGAATTCCAATTGTGTGTTTTCTCAGTAAGGTTAGCTCTACTGGTTCATTGCGTATGGATGATCTGTGAATGAAATCAGCCTATCAGAGACTTTTCTTTCAGCCTCTGAAATCTGCCTTGGCCCTATCCTTATTTCTCAGTCACCTCGATTTTCTAATCTTTATTACCTCCTTTCATTGACTCCCTCCAAGGAGGAAAAGCATCCTTGGGTTAGTATATACATTCTCCAATAAACAGAGATGATCTTGAAAACTCTACTAAAAAGGATTACTGATACAAGAATAGCTTATAGTACTTTAAGGTTGGTAAGGTACTTCCCTTAGGAACCTTCTGAGGTAGGTACTATCTTATTTCCATTTTAGATCTGAGAAAACAGAGGCTCAGAAGTTTTAAGTGTAACTTCTGGGATCATGAGATTTTTTAGAGATGAAAGGGATCTTCCTGGTTATTTATCTCATCCAACTTCCTTATTATCTAAGACTCAGGAAGATCTGCTGAGATCCAGGAAGATCTGAGACTTAGGGAGATAAAATAACACAAAACTCCTAAGTGACAAAGTAAGGATTTGAATTGAGGTCTTTTGATCCCAATCCAGTGCTTTTCTATCTGGATCATAGCTGACTTGCCAGTGGTCATATGCTCAGTAAATATCATAACCAGGACTTGAACCCTAGACTTTTAGACTCCAAATTATATTACGCTACACCTAAAAAGAAGAGAAATACGTTAAATTTCCTTGAGTCCTGGTGGATAATTCTCTGCTTTGTTAAAAAAAAATTTTAGGAGTCTATTAAATTGGATTTTTTTTCAGGCTCAGATATGTGGGTCACTGACAGTTTTCATGACTAAATTAACCATGTAAATACCTGTAAAGAATTCATTTGAGAGAAGATGATGATGAAGTAGGACAGTGAAACCACTGCTAAGCTATGCCTACATTATGCAAGTCTTTCTCTTAAAGATTTCATGGAAAGGAAGTAGAGACAGTCAGAAAAGGCTGTGTAGTCTAAAGGGTACTGGTAGAAAGTACCAAGCAGGAGTGGCAAGGAGAGAAAGAAACCACAAGGAAGAAGAAAAGAGAAGAGCTGGGAGAATGGTGGATATAGATAGTCCCTAGGGCAAATAGTTTAGCTTTCTATGGTAAGTGTTTGTCTCTAGGGGCTCCTGAGTCAAGTCAAGATCTGCAGGGACTATGCTTCAATGACAGCCTTAATGAACATAAGTAGTTGTAGCAGGCAGGATCCACAGGGACCTGACCAGAGTGACAGTGGGCTGGAATGACTGCACATGGATGGAACAGCAGGGGAAGATGGGGATGAAAACCCATGACTGCCACAGGGCAGTGGAGGTGATGCAGTGGAAGGAAGACCTCACTAGGGATCATGAGACCTTTGTTCCAAGTCCGGCTCTGCCATTTGTTCCTTATGGGAAACTGGGCAAGTCACCCTCATTCCTAATCTATGAAATGAGTGGGTTTTACTCAGTGACAGGTGAAGTCCTTTCTATGTCAGAATCCCTGGTCCTTTGAAGTCATAGGTTCTTGGCCTATGGATACCAAAGGGGAGGGTCACACTTCTGGTGGGGACGGGTCTCAATGACCCAACATCCCTTTTAACTCTAACTCAATGGTTCTATAATGAATGAATCACAAATTCCTGCTTCCTCATGTTGGGAACAGTGAAACTGCAAATAGCAAGTTAATAAGTCAATGAGAATTTATTAAACACATACTCCAGACACTGGGCTAAACACTGTGAACACATATGCAAGCAGAAGGAAGACAGGCCCTACCCTCAAAGAACTTACATTCTGAAGGGGGCAAACAGCACATAAAAAGGAAACTGAAAAATAGGTCAGAAGGAGAATGGTAGAGAAAATCTAGAGAGTCAGGAATGAAGATATGGCTGGTCTCAATACTTTCCTTAAAATGGAGGTTTGGGGAGTAATTAGTCAATCTGAGGAAGGGGTCACCGAGGCAGGATGAGTGTCCAGGGTGAGAAGGCTTCTGTGGCATGGTAGAGTAAGTCCAGAGCATTGGGATAGAGCCTGGAGAGGATCATGGCAGCCTGCTTATTTGTCTTTCAGCCCAAGTGTGTTCCAGTGGTTCTTTATTTTCTCCTTGAAGCCTTTCTCCAGAGCCACAATCCTGAATTCTTTCAGTGTGTTTCACTTTTTTGGGGCCTACAACCTCAGTGGCTGTTCAGTAGTATGCTTTGTTTACCGGTTCGACCATTTTTCTCCCTTCCCTAGACTGGTTCTTGGGTGGGCAGAGAAATTACAGGTCCGTTTTCTGTGTGACAGAGAGGTCCAGGTTACCACATCCAAGCAGAGGGCAGAGAAGACCTTTAGAGAAGACTGCCAGTTTCAAGGATTAATTCCCTTCAGAAGACCTAGAGTGAAAGCCATTTAAGGGTTTCCTCCAATCTGACTATTACCATTCTCTCTATTCCTGAACAGCCAGGAAAAATCAATAGAGAATATTAGCTTCTGATTATTGTTGGTAATTTGCATGCATGAGTGTCCTGTCTTTTGCCTGAGAAGGCACTAAGCCAGGTAAATAAGACGGGGTTGGTAGCTTTATTTAGCATCGTCCAACATAGACTCTGAATGATTAATTTTGGCTTTGTCAGATTGGAAAGGTTAGTGGGAGCATTGGGGCTGCTTTTCCAGAGCATTTGCCCAGCTATAAAGTGACAAGACACTGATATCATTGCAATGATAGGACATGGTTTGGAAAATAATTTCCTGCATTCCTTCTCTCTCTTCCTATGGTTTATGCTCTTCACATGTCTAAAATCAGGCATCTGCACATGTATTGTAGCTGACTTTACAAAGTGAAGCTTAGTGTGAATTTATTTGGACTCCTGAACGTACTGGCTAACTTATGTCATTGCATTTAGATGGATCCTATTCACAGTTTTGGGATAAGACCTTGTAAGAAGGAATAGTGAATGGTATGAGTTAGCTGTAAGGAGATAAAGGAATATAGACAAGGATACTTACAATCATCCTCTCAATCAAGGCTGCAGTTTGAGTGAGATAAAGGATTACTATCAGAGATTTTCTTTTTTTTTTTTCAACAATTAATGTATTTGTTTTCAGTTTTCAACAACCACTTCCATAAGTTTTAAATTTTCTCCCCCTCCTTCCCCAAGACAGCATGCAGTCTTATATGGGTTCTGCACATACATTCTTATTAAACACATTTTCACATTAATCATGTTGCATAGAATTAAAATAAATGGGAGAAACCATGAGAAAAAACAAACCAAAACAAAACATAATGCAAGAGAAAATAGTCTGCTTCTTTCTGAGTTCTGACTGTATAGTTCTTTCTCTGGATGTGGTTGGCATTTTGCATCCTGAGTCCTTTGGAAATGTTTTAGGTCCTTGCCTTGCTGTAGAGGACTAAATCTACTGTGTATAATGTTTTCCTGGTTCTGCTCATTTCACTCAGCATCAGTTCATAAAAGTCTTTCCAGGATTCTCTGAAGTCCTCCTGTTCATCATTTTTTATAGCACAATAGTATTCCGTTACATTCATATACCACAACTTGTTCAGCCATTCACGAATTGATGGAATCCCCTCAATTTCCGGCTCTTGGCAACCACAAAGAGAGTTGCTATAAACATTTTCATACATGTGGGTCCTTTTCCCATTTTTATGATCTCTTTGGAATACAGCCCTGGAAGTGGTACATTCAAAGATTTTCAAAGCCTGAATACAATAACCATATCTCAAACTTTTTCTTTTCAAAATGGGGATGTCCTATCCCACTGTTGCCAGTTCTGAATAAGAGAGAGGAAGGAAATAAGCATTCATATAGTGCCTGCTATGTGCCAGGCATTGTGCTAAGTGCCTTACAAATATTACCTTGTTTTATCCCTACAACAACTCTGCAAGGTGCTTTTATCGTCTTCATTTTACAGTTGGAGAAACTGAGGAAAATAGACAGTAATGACTTGCCCTGTATCACACAAGTACTAAGTGCCTGAGGCCAGATTTGAAGCTGTTTCTGCCTAACTCCAAGTCTAATGCTTCCTGAATTGTATCCTGTTTTTGGTTGTTTCTGTCATCCAATCATATATCATCTCTTCTGGTTGTGAGGCATCCAGGAAGCTACATGGGGCTCGCCATCTAGAGAGAAGATAGCTTCAACAGAGCATACGTTAGAGGACTAGAGGTCCTTGGTGGGTGAAAAGACCAGTCAGTTACAGTCTTTGAGTCTCATTCATAGCTATACTGCTGAATTGCTCTGTGGCCATTGGCAAGTTAGTGGTATTCCTGCCAGAGTAGTGTAACATCAGCTACTCTGAGTCACCCATATATACAGTATGTTGCCAAATATTGTCATTTGTTTCTATCTCTACAACATCCTTCACACATAGTGCCTTCTTTCCACTCATGGAACTGTCATCCTAATGCAGACCCTCATCACATCTCATCTGACCACTGAGTAGGACTAACCTGGTCTTCCTGCTTCAAATGGCTCCCCATTCTAATCCATACTCTGTATCAGTGAAGTCAAATTCAAATGGAAAGGGAGCTATAAACATAAAGTTTCTGTTGACTTAGAAAACCACATAGTAACATTATCTATATTCTATTGTATTTTTATCTTGTTTAGTATTTCCCAATTACATTTTAATCTGGTTCAGAGCCATTTAGGTTTCCAATTGTGTGTGTGTGTGTGTGTATGTGTGTTGACATCTCTGCTCTGTATAATTATCAAGGTGACTTTCCTAAGCTCTGTCTGAACATGTTACTCTCCTGCTCATAAACTCTAGTGATTCCTTATTGCCTTTAAGATCAAATATAGACTCCTGTATTTGGTACTTAGAGCTCTTCACAACATGGGTCCTTACAGTTTATCTTTGTTGTATAGGTGATACGTATATTACTTGCTCAAGGTGACAAGGTTATTAAGTAACAGAGACCATTTTTGAGCCCAGATCCTTTGCCTGACAGTCCAGTGTTCTTTCTATTGTCCCACACGTGTCTAGTCTTTCAGTGTAACAAATTATATTTGCTTTTTTGGTCTAGTTTGTAGATTCCTCATCAATCCCTTGGCACTTAATTCTCACCAATGAAAGCCTTCCTTTTTTCATTTCCTTCTCAGATCTCATGAATCAGATTCTGAGCTTCCTTCTGCGTCTGATGCTGCTTTGTCTGTTCCTTTCCAGCACGTCTGATTTGCCACCCAGCTCTTTGGTGTGGGTTTTTCTCTTTTTTTTTTTTGCCTGCCTGTCTTATTCTATATGAGCGCTTCTTTATCCCCCACATTCATTGACTGTAGCTTTTAACCTTCCACCAAGAGACTCTATGGCAGCAGTGTTAGCCTGCATCAGAGGATGTTGAGAAGAGCAGTGCATACAAGTGATTGTGAGCCCACATAAGTGGTGTGACACATTGTCAGTGCCGAGTGAATAGCTGGAGCGGACAAGGTCTATGCCATATCTCTGCTTTTAAAATATGGCTCTTTGTTTTCTTTTCATAAAGATGATCTTGAAAATAACTGTGTGCCTTCCCAGAGAACACCTCCCAACTGTGCCTTTTATGATACTTTTCATTCTTTCATTGAGTTTTCTAGGCCATTCTCTATGCCTCCTTCCTGGCAAGGTAGCAGAACGATTTCCATTTTCCTCCAGTTTTAGCAGAGTTTGTGACGTCGATTCTCTTTGAGGAATTGTCTCAGTCCAATAAGAGCCTTATCGCTTTTTCTTGTGCCTGTCACTGGGGCCAGGAGTGTGACGGTGATGATCACCTCTTCGTCCAAATGAATGATCCTTCAGGGGAAGAATCCACAGGGTTTCAAGTGTTAGCTCTCCCTGAGCCCTCCTTGCTTCAGTTCTTTTGATGGTCACTACACTTTTTCTGTTCTTGCTCTATTGCTTCTCTAGGTGAGGCACATGGGTAGTGGTTACTTGCTGGGCCTTCAGTGCCTTTCTGAAGCCTATGTAGTACTTTTATTCTGTCTCTGCCCTACATCCACACACCAAAAGAGACTCAAGTCCCTTGGCATCCGTGATTGCTTTGGAAATGGGAGCTAGTTTACAGTTGCGTTTTATCTGCCTCTTTATTTGTTCAGCTTCATGGCCAGAACCCGAGAAAAGGCTTGAGATGTCCTTCCTGTGTCATTCTGCTGTCCTTTTTTGCACTTGGCTCTTTTTGCCCTTGTTACTCTTATTATGGTTGGAGCCTAAATGTAATTACCTGGGGTTGCAATTTAGACATCAAACACAATTATTCTGGAAACAGATCATTGGAGAGTGGCCTTCTACTGTCTGGGATGTGCTCTCTGGTGCAGGACTAGAATTTTGTTAAAGCAGTGTTAAAGGAGAGCTCTCTGAGTGCTGCTGTTACGTGACTTTTATTCAAACTTGGTCATAGAGTCTTCTAAAATGACCAGATCCTTGAAGTTTAGAACCAGCAGGGGCCGTAGAGATCTTTAGTCTGAGCCCCTCATTCTACAAATAAGAAAACTGAGGTTCAGTTAATTAAGCAGACATGAAATATCTACTAAGTATAAGGCTTCGTGTTAGGAACCAAGGCATTTCAAAGAAGAAAGTGGATAAAGTCCCTGCCCCCAAGGAAATGACAGTTTAGTAGGAGATTAAGATGAAGATAATGAGAATACAAGTTAAAACAAGATAAATGTATACAATTAAAACAGAGCAGCATAAAATCATAAGATCGTACACTTGGATCAGTAAGGGACTCTTGAGACCATCTTTTTCATCTCTTTTTGTGTTTACAGATAAAGAAACTAAGACCCAGAGAGTTTTTGACTTACCCAAGGTCACACAGGTAGAACGACTAGGTGGAACAGAGTATAGGATGCTGAGCCTAGAGTCAAAAGTTCAAATCCTGTCTCAAACTCTTAATAGTTATATGACCCTGGGCAAGTCACCTAACCTCTGTTTGCCGCAGTAAAATTTTGCACCTATATAATGGGGATCCTAATAACACCTCCTGCCTAGGGTTTTTGTGAGAACCAAGTGAGGTAATCATTGTAAAGCACTCAGTCCAGTGTCTGGAACATAGTTGATACTATGTAAATGTTAGTAATTAATACTATCATTAATAGTAATTCTTATTAGTGATCTAGACCCTCTGATTTCTAATCCACCGTTCTTTTTCCTGCATCCCTTAGGGAAGGATAAGGAAAGGCTACATGGAGAAGATGTCTTATAAGCAGAGCCTCTAAGAAAACAAAGGACATCCCAAGATTTTATAGAATTTGGTATTGAAAGGGATCAAGCCACTGATTTTACAGATGAAGAAGTCAGTTCCAGGGTTGGGGTGTTGGGGGTATGGAAAATTATGGTTTGAGGAAACTGGATAAGCCAGGGAATACTTCTAGTCCAATTTGTCTGTAACAAAGTACATGAAGAATGGTGGATATGGATTCATGATCGTTTGGATTTAGACTCTGCTTGTAAAACATCCACACTCTGTGTCCTAGGGCAAATTGCTTAATCTCTGAAACTTAATTTCCTCATTTGAAAAGTGGGATGACAGTATTTAGCTCATAGGAAGGTGGTGATCAAATGAAATAATGTTTTATAAAGTTCTTCACAAAACTTAGAGCAGTACAAAAATGTTAGCTGTTACCAACGATATAACAATGACCATAGCTGGAGAGGTAGGTTGACACCAGATCTTATGGGACCTTGAATGCTAAAGTAGAGAGTTAGTATTTTATCCTATAGGCAATGGGAAACCACTTAATGTTTTTGAGTAGAGGTAAATGAAATTATTAGAATTGTGGCAGCTAGGTGGCTCAGTAGATAAAGTTCTAGGCCTGAAGTCAGGAGGATTCATTATTTTGAGAAGAACACTTTTAATTTATTTGCTTTTAGTTTTTAACATTCGCTTTTATAAGATTTTGATTTTTAAATATTTCCCACTCCCTCCACACCTTGCTCCTCAAGACAGCATGCCATCTGATATAGGCTATACATGTTTCTTAAACATATTTTCACATTAGTCATGTTGTGAAAGAAGAATCAGAACAAAAGGGAAAAATAATGAGAAAGGAAAAACAAAAAACAACAGCAAAAAAGGAGAAAATTGTATGCTTTGATCTGCATTGAGACTCCATAGTTCTTTTTTCGGATGTGGATAGCATTTTCCATCATGAGGAAGACTCATCTTTGTGAATTCAAATCCGGCCTCAGACACTTACTAGCTGTGTGACCCTGGACAATTCACTTAATCCTGTTTGCCTCAGTTTCTCATCTGTAAAATAAGCTGGAGAAGGAAATGGGAAATCATTCTAGTATCTTTGCTATGAAAACCCCAAATGGAGTTTCAGAGAGTTGGATGGCTTGGTAGCAACAACAGCAAAATGACTTTGGCAGTGGTGGGGAGAAGCTGGAGGGAAAGAGGCTAAGTTAGAGGCTATTAACCTAGTCCAGGTGAGATATAATGAAGGTCTACACTCTGGTTGTGGCTGTGGAGAGAGATTGTGGTGATAGAATCAACTACTTTTTTTTCAACCAATCTTTGTTGGACAGGGGATGAGTGAAAGGGAAGAATGAGAATGACTGGGAAGGTGATAATGCCTTCAGCAGAACTAGAGAAATTTGAAGGATTTTTGAGAAAAAAAAAGAGTTTTATTTTGGGTGTGTTGAGTTTGAGGGTTTGGCTGGACATCTAGGAGATGTTTAGAGGGAATTGGGAATCTGAGACTGGAGTTCAGGGAAGAGATCAGAGCTAGAAAAAACAAATTTGGAGTATTTTGGATAGAAGTGATAATTGAAGCCATGGGCAAGGAAAGGCACATAAAAAGACATAGAAGAACAATAGGTACAGAGCCTAGGAAGACATTCACAGTTAGAAGGGCAGATGGAGAAAGAAAAGGCAGCAAAGGAGACTGAGGCTAAATCAGTCTGATAGAAGAATCAGGGCCACGGGAGCCAAGAGAGGAATGAGGTGTTGGGTGCCATGTTATACAGCTGTTCTCCCTGCTCTTGGTAGATTGCTTGAGTTTGGGAGATCTGAACTGCAGTAGGGTTAAAAGTTATTTGATATGCATACTAAGTGTGGCACCAATATGGTGAGCCTCCAGGAGCAAGGGGGTACCACATTGTCTAAGGAATGGCAAAGTGACTTAGGTCAGAAGCTGAGAAGGTCAAAAGTTATGTGCTGATAAATAGTGGGATGGGGTCCTTGAATGGAAGCTGTATTTGTAGCCTGGTGGAAATAGGGAGACCCTGTATCAGGAGAGAGAGAGAGAGAGAGAGAGAGAGAGAGAGAGAGAGAGAGAGAGAGAGAGAGAGAAGTAGAAGTAGAGGAAGAAGAGGAAGAAAAGAGAAAATAATAAAAGAAGAAAAAAAGAGGCAGGAGAGGCAATGGTCAGCATTTTCTGGAGTACAGAATGCTAAAGAAAGATACAGACTGAGAAAATATCATAGGATTTGACATTTGGTGAGATCAATTTTTTTGTAGTTTTAGGCAGAAGTCAAATTGCAAAGAATTGAGGGAGTGAGCAGTGAGGAAGGAGAAAGAGTAAATTACTTTTTAGAAATTTAACTTCAAGGGTGAGAAAGGAGAAGAACTTTTGGGGCTCTTGAAAGGTAATGAATTTTTTTAAGCATAGAAGAGATTTGAGCATGTCTACAGACAGTCATCCAACAAACATTTTATTAAGTGCCTCCTATATGCCAGGTACCTGGCTAGATGCTAAGAATCTAAAGACAGAAAGGAATCTGTTGCTACTCTCAAGGAACCTATGTTGTACTGAGACAATACGTAAGTGTAAAACTATATAAAGAATAAATGCAAAGTAAGTACAAGGTGGTTTGAGGAGAAGCACATGGTGTAGGGAAAGGGTCAAGAATGTTCTCCTGTAGAAGGCAGTGCTTGAGCTGTCTTAAAAGAAACCAGGGATTCCATGAAGTGTTGATGATAAGGGAGAACATTCTAGGAATCAGAAAGGGAAGATGGAGGGACACCTTTGAGGAACAGAAAGAACACTGTTTTGCTTAGACCAGGCAAGGTGGGGAACTGTGGCCTTGAGGCCACATGTAGTCATCTAGGTCCTCAAGTGCAGCCCTTTGACTGAATCCAGACTTCACAGAACAAATCCCCTTAATAAAAGGATTTGTTCCATAAAACTTGAACTCGATCCAAAGGCCACACCCAAGGTCCTAGAAGACCACATGAGGCCTCGAGGCCACAGATTCCCCACCCCTGGCCTAGACCGCAGTACACAGGAAGGATAGTAATCATGAGGCTGGAAAGGTAAATTGGGGCCATGTTGTGAAAGGCTTTAAAAAATGAATCGAGGAGTTTATGTTTGATGCTAGAGGCAATAGGTAGTGACTGGAATTCATTTGAGTAGGGAAGTGTCATGGTAAGAGTGGTGGTTTAGAAAAATCACTTTGGCAGTTATGTGTGGGATGAACTGGAGTAGAGAGATTGTAGAGAAAGCAGGAGCAATTATAACAGTCCAGGCAAGAGATTATGGGGGCGGTAGCTGTACAGATAGAGAGAAGGGATGTATGCAGGAGGTATTGTGGAGGGAAATAAGGCAATATCTTACAATTGATTGGACATATGGAGAGGAGAGAGGGAGAGAGAGAAAGACAGAGGGAGACAGAGAAGGAGGAGGAGATGGTGGTGATGGTGGTAAAGGTAACACTAATGAGACGAATATGGGAGACCATAAGAATGGTCATGCCCTTGACAGAAATAGGGAAATTCTGAAGCTAGGTGAGTTTTTGGGGAAAGTTAATGAGTTCTGCTTTGTCCATGTTGAGTTTGAGATTTCTATCTAGCTTAACATGTCCAATATGTAAGTCTGAAGTTCAGGAGAGAGTCTGGAGCCCTGAAGGTATGTGTGTGTGTGTGTGTGTGTGTGTGTGTGTGTGTGTATGTGGACATAATCTGGGTATCAGCTATATAGAGATAATAACTGAACTCATAGGTACTGATGAAATCACCAAATGAGAAAGCACGGAGAGAGAAGAGGACCCAAAATACAACTTTGGGGTTCACTCACAGTTACGGGATGTGACATGAATGAAGAGCTAGCAAACGAGACTAAAGAGTTGTCTGACGATGTGGACAAGAATCAAGAGAGAGACTTGTGCCACAGAAACTCAGAATAGTATCCAGGAAGAGAAGAGTGGTCAGCACTGTCAGTGACTGTAAATAGGTTAAAGATGGTTGGTGACTAAGAAATGACCATGAAGATATGTCAATTAAGAAATCGTGATGTTTGAAGTGAGCAGTTTCAGTTGAATGATGAGGTTGGTGACCATATTGCAGAAGATTGAGAAGTGAATGAAAGAACTGGAGACAAAGATAGACAATGCTGGTTTTTTGTTTGTTTTGTTTTGAGTAGTTTGGCTGAGAAAGGGAGGAAAGATGTAAGGAGATAATCAAATTGAGTGAAAATTTTTAAACTGATAGAGGATTAAGAACTTAGTATAGAGGGAAAAACTGAAGATGAAAGAGGTTAGGTGACTTGATAGAATTCACATAGTTAGAGAATGAATGGCAGAACCATAGCTAGATCTCATTATGTCTTTGGATTGAGTCCGATGCTTTGTGTCTTAGCAGGAGGACCAAAAACTCTATATAGTCTTTAGGGAAGGATAGCCTACTTGGCCTGAACTCCAGTGTTCTGCTCTCTCCTGGGTCACCCATTTGTGAGGGGAACCATGGGAAAACTACTCTGGGTCTTAGTTCAACCATTATCTTAATTTTACCCTCTTATTTATCTGTGAAAAAATATTCATTCAGAAACTATCCCCACATATTTCTGCTCTGAACTCTCCTTCTACCTTCTCGGCATCTTGCTGATATGTACTCAAGGAATAAAAATTAATTTTAATATTAGACTGAGCAAGTATATCTGTGGCTCCCCCAAAACTGAACCAAAAATAAATTACTTTTGGAATATCTATACCATGCCTCTATATCTACACCAACCCTCCATTCATACAAATTTTATTGGAATTTGTACTAATAAACCAACCAATCTGTACTCTTTCTAATGTTCAGCAATTCAGACTACAGTGCGACTGACTGGCCAAGAGTTGTTCTGGTTCTGTGCAGAGGAGATCTGGTATGGCAAGTGGAATTCAGGTCTCTGAGTATGTAGTGATTTTAGAGAATAATCACATCCAATTTCCCTGGGGGCCATTAGCTTGGTCCAATATCATCTCAGTTCACTTAGGTTCTCTATCTTGCTTGTTCCCAGTAGGGAAGTGTGAGGACAAGATTTCCATTGTAGCCCTTTAACCACCTGTGCCAGAGCTATTTACCCTCATTAAAGAGAAAGTAGTGACTGAAGGCCTAGCCTATGTCCAGGCTTGTATCAAGAGTCCCTCACTGTTCCTTGTCTGTAAAGCTTTTAGTGCCTCTAAGACAGTAAAAGTGGATGAACATGGGAAAAAGGCAAGCCAAGCACTTAGAAAAAAGCCACTCACTGCAAGATAAACACTATATCAACTAGTGAAAACTACTTACAATTTTTTTTCTTTTTATGGTTACAGGGCTCTTTTAAGTATGTCCCCCTCCCTCTTTTTTTGTTTCCTTAGGAGATAATTCCGTGAGGACCCCAGAGAAGTTACTTTTGTCTTTATTTTACAGATGAGGAAACTGAGGTTTACTGAGGTCAAATCAGGTTATAAATGAGTCAAGTCCAGGCAAGTAAACAAACACTTATGAAGCATTGGCTGTGTGCCAGGCACTATGTTCCTGCCCTCAAGAATCTTACATTCTAATAGGAAGAGACAACACAAAAAAAGGAAAGTGAAAAGGTGGGGGTGGGGGTCAGATGAATGAAGGAGTGAACGTAGCTGGGTCTTGCCTTACAATGGATGTTTTAGGAAGGACTGACCAATCTGAGGAAGGGACTGCAGGGGCAGAGGAATCTCTTTAGGAGGAGAAGGCTGCTTTGATGTGGTGGAGAAAGAAGACCAGAGAGGCAGGATCAGAACCCAGAGAGGAATGAAGGAGTAAAAAGTGACCTATTGAAAGAGTCCTGGATTAGGAGTCAGATCACCTGGACTGAAATTCTGACTCTGTGACCTTGGCCAAGTCCTTTAACCTCTCAAGGCCTTAGTTTTCTCATCTGTAAAATCAGGGAGTTGGACTGAATGATTTTTAAAGTTTTTTTCAGTTTCTTAAATCTATGATCTTGTGCCTTACTAGGGTCAAAACTAGAAGCTAATTTATCTCATTCCAAGTTCAGGGTTATTCCCAGTGTTCCATGTTTCTCTTTTAGTCTTATAGCAAAGGAGAGCCTGACTGAGCAGGAACAGGGTGGAAGTCCATTTACATTGCTTGATAAGCACATCTTTGAATCCCAATACAGCACTTCCCAAATGGCTCTGTGGAGCCCTGATGTAACATTAATAAGGATTCTATGAGAAAACGTCATTGTCAGTGAGCCACAAGATGGGATCCTTTAGAGCTCCCTTTCCCTTGGTAGACACTGGTCTACAGAGGCCAGTGTTCTGAAGCCAAGATACAGTCTGGGATGAGACCTTGCCTTTCCATCTACCCCAGTCCCTACCCCATGTCTGGCAATCATTCAGTCTGCCTCTTACCTCCTTACTTCGTGCACATAAACAGAAATAAGCTCAGGAAGAGAAATATTAACAACCCAATCATTTTATGGCTTAGATTCGCAGTCTTTGTTGGTTAAAATACCTCCCAAGTAGACCAGGGAGCTCAGTGTTCAGGGTTCTGTCAATGTTTCTTGCTCCAAAAAATTTCTCTTGATCTCCCTAATTTGGGAAATACTGGTGAGAGAGGAAATCCTCTTCCTCCTTTTTTGCTATTCTCCTATGAAGCAAACTGTAGTCCCCTTTTATAAAATCCATATCATAAACTCTACAAGGCTCCCTTGGGGAACATTGGAAAGGAATGAAATTAATGGTGTTATCAAGTGGGTTAGCCCCTGAGGTCTTTAAGAAGATCTTGAAGGTACTTGAATCCAGCATTTCAAGATTGGTGGTCACTTTTTACCCTCTGAATTTTCTCTAAGAGAATGTCCTCCAGATGAAGGGTCAAGTCACAGCCAGGTGGCCTCCTCTGACAATTCATGTTAATAGTTTTACTATATACATAAGGAGAAATGAAGCAGTGTGAGGGGGCAGTCAGTGCATTGGGGTAACTGTGCTCATACCATTTGAATCCATCTATTTCAAACACTTGGAACTGCTTTCAAAATGTCAAAAATGATGTGTTTTTGGTCTGAATTGTCTTTCTGTGATCTGTGTGTTTTTCTGACTGTCTTTAACTCATTAATTATTGCTGTGTTTTGTTGATCTGTTTGTCTCATGTCCACTTAACTGAACTAATCTCTCCAAGGCAGGCAGCTTTGCTCATGAATCCTTGGGACAAAGGTAATTCCAAATGAATCACATCCCACCCTCACCTCTTTCTAACCTCCTAAGCCCATCTGGAACCATCTCTGCTGGACTCCTAGCTGTAGCCATGGCCCTCTTGAGCATGGGCCCTGAAAAGGCATAGAAGTTTGACCACAGAGATAATATCTTGAGAAGGAAAGCAGTCAGAAGGACAGAATTGGAGTGTAATGAAGGAGACCTCAGTTCAATGTAATCTCAGTATCAAAATACTTTTCCTGGCAAGATCACAGACTCTCCAGAAGTCATTTAAGTTTTATTTTCATTGCTGCTTTGCAGCACACTTGTATGCCATTTGGCTAGATTATTGCAAAGTAGCAGACAATGGCTGTCTGCTTTTATTTCCAGAATACCTCAATTCAAGGCTAATGGGCTCTCACTTTGTGCTGAGTGCTTGGGTCATGAGAAGAAGCAGGCCCTGGCGGAAGTTAGATGAAGCTGTCAGCTGTAGTGTTGCTGTGGCATAGGTGAGATGTGAAGGGGCATTTAGGAAAGTTCTTACTATGTGTCCTCCGTTTTACTATCCCTCTCTATGAGTTTCATTCATTAGTGTGGGAAGAGACCCAAGGAAATGCCTTGAAAGGAAATTTGTTGGCTCCACTGCCCTCAACATGGTTAAGGGTAAGAGATCTGTGAAGAATATATAGTAAGAAGTTTCTTGATATATTAGGCAGGTATGCTTTTCAATCAGCAAGTCCTTTCTTTCTCTTTCTTTCTCTTTCTCTTTTTTTCTTTCCTTTCTTCCTTTCTCTCTCTTTCTTTTTTCCTTTTTTTCTTTCTTCTGAGCACCTATTATGTGAAGGGTTTTATGCAAGGCAGGCAGCTAGATGGTGCAGAGGATAGAGTGCTGGGTCTGGAGTCAGGAAGGCTCATCTTCCTGAGTTCAAATCTAACCTCAGACACTTACAAGCTGTGTGACCCTGGACAAGTCACTTAGCCCTGTTTGCCTCAGTTTCTTCATCTGTAAAATAAGCTGGAGAAGGAACTATCAAACCACCCCAGTATCTTTGCCAAGAAAACTCCAAACAGGGTCATGAAGAGTCAGATATGACTGAAAGATGACTGAACAACAAAACATTGAACGAGGCAGTATAGTGATGTAGAAACATTTCTATCACCATGCTATCATCACCCTAAGGAGCTTGAGGAAGCAAGACATATGACTGGTAAGCTAATATTACATATCTATATATAGCTATCATCAAATAATTGAGGAGAGAATGAATACCATTAGACTTTAAATGAGAGAGATATGACCATAGGCTGTTACGGAAAAGGTGGGATGAACTCAGTATTAAAGGAAGAGAAGTTAGATAATATAGAGGGGGTTGGAGACGGGGATGGAAGCCTTCCAAATGGAGAGCAGAGTGGAAAGAACACTGACTGGGATCATAGAATTTTAGAATTGGAAGGGCCCCTAAAGGCCACACAATTCAGCCCATTGAATGAACATGAGTTCTTTCTGTAACATAACTAATGGGTGGTCATTTAGCTTATTGCTTAAAGATCCTCAGTGAGGGGAAACCAACAACTGCCAGTGACAGTGGAATATTGTTTAGGATTGATAGGAAGTTTTTTATGACATCAAAGATACATTTGCCTTTTTGCAGCTTCCCCCTGTTGCTTCTTGTTCTATCTTCTGAGTTTAATCAGCAAAGTCTGATCTTTTCTCAAGTGAAATCCCTTCAAATATTTGAAGATGAACATGTTCTTCTCATCTTCTCCAGAGAATCATCCCCAGCTCCTTCACATGATCCATGTATGGCACCCAAGGCCCTTTACCATTTTAACTACCCTTTTCTGAACACTCTAAGGCTAATTGATGTCTTTCTTAAAATGTGACTCTGAGAACTGAGCATATTATTTCAGGTATGGTCTGACAGGGGAAGAGCACACAGAAACTCTACATAAGTTATTGATATCACATTTCTCAATGCCAGCTAAGAGCACATGGGTTGCCAAATCACACTATCAATGTCAATATTGAGCTAAAACTCCCAAACCATTTTTGTATGAACTGATGTCCTTCCATACCTCCCCCATCTTGTCCTTGTGAAGGTTTATTTATTTCAATGCAACTGGAAAACTTTAATCTCATTAATTTAATTTAAATCTTATTAAATTTAACTTAATTTAATCTTATTAAAGTCCATCTTATTAGGTTCACCCCATTGTTCTAGGCTGTTTAGATCCTCTGAATCCTAGTTGTCATCTAATATGTTAGCTGACCGCCCCCCCCCCCAGCCTTATTTCACTTGCAGATTTGATCAGCATGCCATTTACATTTTTAATGTAAGTAATTGATAAAAAATGGTAAATAGCAGAGACTCAAGCAGAGATTCCTTCATTTCCCCACTAAAGACTTCCTTCCAAGTTGACACTGGCCTATTAATGTATACTCTTTGGATCTGGTAACTTAACTAATTCTGAATCCATGTAACCTTAGTATAGTGGTCATTTCCACAAATAAGTCATGACAGTCTCTTTTTTCTTTTTTTAATACTATTTTATTTTTTCCTAATACATGTAAAGAAAATTTTTGACACTTACTTTTTTATACATGTGCAATCATGCAAACCATATTTCCATATTAGTCATGTTGTGAAAGAAGATACAGACCAAAAGAAAAAAAAACATTTTTCCAAATGCTTTGCTGAAATCTAGACTTATCAATCTAATAACCCATACAAAAAAGGAAATGATATTAGTCTAGAAGGACCTGTTCTTGACGTGGCTATCCTAGTTCTTTGTGATTACTGTTTCCTTTTCTAGGTAAGATGTTCATGAACTATCTGCTTAATAATATGTTGAAATTAAGCTCACATGGCTTACAGAATCTCTTCTCTCTTAATTTTGGAAAATGGTAATATTTGTCCCATTCCAGTTCTGTATGAACTCTCCTATTCCCTTTCTTTTCTCTTCATTTTTTTCAGCAAACAAGCATTTCTCCCAAGTCCCAGTGGATAAAAAGAAAATCCTTAGAACAAATACATAACACACACACGCGCGCGCGCACACACACACATATTTAAACAAAACCAATTCTCACCTTGGCCATGTTCAGAGATCATTGATTATAGCTCAACACTCTCATCTACCATATCTTTCATCACCTTAAGAAATACTTCGTCTGAACCTAGTGACTTGAAGTTATCAAGGGAAGCCAATTGCTTTCTTACTATTTACTTAGCCCAATGCCTGGCACATAGTAGGTATTTGATAAATGCTAGTTGCCTCTCTTAGTTTTCAACTTTGTTGACCATTTTTGTTTTGTGCCTTCTAGTTCAAAGATCATTTTCCTTGTCAGGGAAGACAAAAGCAAAATAAAAATGCAGCTGTGTCTTTACCCTTTGGACCAATAGCATGACATCTATACCAAGAAGCTGGCCTTTCCCTTCTTTTATCCACTTCTTTTTTCCAAGGTAAATTGAAAAACTCTACAACCTGAACTTTTTGTTGATCTTAGCTTTCCTTGACAGCCTCGTCTCATTCTGAGCTTGACCTTCTCTACCAGTTATACTCCTCAAGTCCGTGCTTCCTTCTATTACTTGCCCTTACTTCCATCTTATGTGTGTGTATTTTTCCCTAAAATCTAAGTTGGTTGGTGACTTCCTCTGCTTTTACATCATCAGTCTTTTCAGCCAGTTCCCCTTTTCCCTTCTCATTGGAATTGTTCTTCTTGATATTGTCAGAATCCCATGCTTAAGAACTTCCTGTGACTATTAGCTTAGCTTTGCTTGTAGAATTGCAGTTCATATGATCCTTCCTATCCTTTCTTTGACCCTTTTGAAGTTCACTCTTCCTATATCTAGAGGGTGTGCTAGATTATCACTGGTTTTAATTAACGCAACAAAGATTAGTAAGTGCTTACTGTATGTCAGGCACTGTGCTAAGTGCTGGAAATAAAAAGAAAGGCCAAAAATTGAAAACAAAAAAAACAAACCCCAAACCTAGCGCCTACTCTTACAAGTCAATGAAGGAGATAACTTGAAAATAACCATGAACCAAGGTACATGGCAAGATGCTTGAAGATAATCACAAAGGAAAAGTAGTAGGCATTAAGGAGGACTGAGAATGGCTTCTTGCAGAAGCTGGGATTTTAGCTTAGACTCGA
This sequence comes from Potorous gilbertii, assembly GCA_028658325.1. Classification (NCBI taxonomy): domain Eukaryota; kingdom Metazoa; phylum Chordata; class Mammalia; order Diprotodontia; family Potoroidae; genus Potorous; species Potorous gilbertii. The sequence goes on along the minus strand of CM053771.1, from coordinate 228,353,232 downwards.
AGAAAGCCAGTGGAGCCAGGAGATGGATATAAGGAAAGAATTCTGGGGATGGGAGACAGCTGATGAAAACACCCAGAGTGGGGAGGTGAAGTATCTTGTGTGAGAAACATCAGGGAAGTCAATGTCACTGGATCTCATAGTAGAGAGAGGAGGGTAAGGTATAAAAAGACTGGAAAGTAAGAAGAGGGTGGGTTAAGATGGATTTTAAAAACCAAACACAGAATTTTATATTTGATACTAGAAATAATCACTGGAGATTATTCAGTAGTAGGTGCATATGTGTGTGTGTGTGACATAATCATACCTATATTTTAGAAAGACCAGTTTGAGAGAAGGAGGCAACATGACATATTTTAAAGGTAGACTTAACAGGAACTGGTAATTGATTAGATATGGGGTGGTGCTGGAGGAGTGCAGAGTCAAGGATGACAGCTCGATGAGCATGAGTGACTGGGGGGATAATAGTGCCTTCAAAGGTAATAGTCAGTTAGACTGTCAACCAACAATTGTTAATCATTTGCTACGTGCCAGGCATTGTGCTAAGTGCTGGGAGTAAGGACCATCTCTGACCTCAGGACTTACATTTTAATGGAGGAGGATAACACATAAAAGGAGCTGAAAAGCTAAGGCTGGAGAGGAGAGAGGAGGTACCCCTCATGGGGGCACCCTGGAAAAGTCAAGAGGAGAATTTCCGGATGGAAAATGAAGAGATGACTGGCTTGGACTCTTTGCTTAAATGGAGGTTGTGGGAGGAACTCTATAGCCTCCAATTAGAGAAAGGGGCCCCAGGGGCAGAGGATATTTTTGAGTTTCAAGCATAAAGTTTTCTGGGGCATGATAGGAAAGTCCAGAGGAGGGTATCCTGGTGGAAAATGAATGCTCTCTCTCCTGTGCCACCTAGATGCCTTTGTAAGTAGAGGTTGGAATTACTCTTACAATCTCTACTTGTACTGGCAGATGAGGTGCCCACCACAAGACTGCCACTTGTCCTTTGGGAATCAGAGGATGTATGTGTAGTACTATAGCTTATAAGCTCCTCTCTCATATAGTTTCCCCCATGATTAACAGTTGGTATTAATTAATTGGCTTAATTTATAGAAACGAGTATTTACTAAGAACATTTGGTACAAGACAACCTCCAAAAGTGTGACACTGTCTCACAAGTACACACAAAGTCCATGGGAAAGGGAACTCAAGTTCAGATGCATGTGGCAAAGAGGTAACTCATCTTTGGAAGTCATTTTCATGAACTTCTCAATGGATTCCTCTTAGGTACAATTTTTCTGCTGGGCTGTTTGTAGAACTTGTAACTGTTTTCCTCATCTTGTTTAATCTGACCTTGGCTTTTAATGGGAACACTGTTACCAATCTTCCAGACTCTTTGAAGTTCATAAGATCCCCTAAAATTAGAAAAGAGCAGCAAAGAGATGATATACTGTACTCTTGAATGTGAGGTGCTACTAGCTGAAGAAAAATGAGAAGGTTCTGAAGTATCTAAGAGAGTTGCTACAAACTGAACCCTAAAATAGCCAGACCAGAAAGATAAAGTGACTCACTGATAAGCTCTAAAGAAAGATAGTCTATAAAAGCATGGTTGGGGGAATGGTGGATGATATAGCTCATATAACTGGCTGTGGTCCAATCTGAGTGTTTAATTGTCTCCCTCTACTATCCTCAGGACATGTCCCTCAACTGCCCTGGATGATCAGAGTGGCCAATAGGAGCTCATCATTCTGTACCCTCCCCAATATCCTTCCTGACCACTGTGGGTACTTTAGTCAGCTCCTCTCTGTGTTCTGCCATCTTGAATTTTGTGCTTTTTAATGCATAAATAAATAAAACTGTAAATATTAAGAAATGTTAATAATGCAGATTAAACTTAATGTGACTTTCCAGACTAACATTTTTCAAATTAGCAAAGATGACAAAAATGTTAATAGTCAATGGTAAAAGATTGTGAAATGATAGGCACACTAATACATTGCTGGTGGAGCTGTAAAATGGTACAATCATTTTGGAATTATGGAAATAAGATGAGTAAAACATCCATATTCTTTGAACCAAAGACTCCATTATTGACCTTATACCCCAAGAAAGCTATTGATAAGAAAAAAAAATCCTTGTAATCACCAAGACATTTATAGCAACACTTTTTGTGATAGCAAAGAATTGGAAACAAAGTAGATGCCCATAGATTGGAATGACTAAGTGAATTTTGATACTGCAAATGTAGTGGAATATTACTGTGCTATAAGAAATGAGATGAATACAGAGAAACATGGAAAGATCTTCATGAACTGATAGTGAAGCATAGCCAAGAAAACAATACACACAATGATTACAGTAATGTACATGGAATACAACTACACACAATGGAATCAAAAGTGAACTTAAAAAATTTTAAAGATCAAGCATGACTTGAAGGAAGAAATATGAAGACACTCACAACCCACCCCTTCATGGAGATGGGAAGTCCTCATGTATTAGACATTGCACATAATTTTGGACTTTTTCAATGTATTCATCAGTTGTTTTGATTTTTTCCTTCTTTTAGATCTTTAAAAAAACTATTTGTTATGTGGGATTGCTCTTGGGGAAAGAGAGGGATACTGGTGATAATTATCATGATGTAAAAAACAGGTGACCTGAATAAAGAATTTTTTTTAATGTTTGTTGGAGAGCTGTTGCTAAATATTTCCTAGCATGCTCTTATGTGTATATGTTTCTGACTCTTTGTGACCACATTTGGGGTTTTCTTAGTAAAGAGACTGGAGGGGTTTGCCATTTCCTTCTCTGGTTCATTTTACAGATGAGGAAACTGAGGCAAACAGACTTGCCCAGAGTCACAGAACTACTAAAGATCTGAGGCCTGATTTGAACTCCTCACAAAACACCTGGGCTGCCTGTGAGTTGATCACTATACCAGGCAAAGACTGACTCAGCAGGTAGAGGGTGGCAGAATGGCAGCTTAGTGGAGGTAACCATCTCTTTAGCTGTTGGGAGATAAAAGACCCAGAACAAAAAGCCATGAGACTGCCTTTGGCATGGGGTCTGCTCTGAGATCTCTGAGGGCCCCCCCATGTCTGAGTGTGCTTAGGGCAGCTATTCCTCAAGTCTGGACATTGAAGTCATCGGGGAACTTGTTCTAGATCCTGGGATCAAATTTTTCATTTTCCTTTCCTCTTTAGAATTTGCAAGTCAATTCATCAACATATGTATACATATATGTGGATTTATATATATATATGTGTATGTATATATGTACAGACATATATTGGCAAATTCATCTGAGAATTCTAAAGGGGAAAGGAAATCACAAATCTCCACCAGGGTCAAATATATGTATGTACATATATACATACATATATATATATATATATATAGAGAGAGAGAGAGAGAGAGAGAGAGAGAGAGAGAGAGAAAGAAAGAGAGAGATTTATAGACGTACATATATACATATGTTGGTGAATTGAACTAAGAATTCTGAAGAGGAAAGGAAAATGAAAATCCAGCCCCAATGTCAAATATATGTGTAGGCGTACATGTACGTATATATATATATATATATATATATATATATATATATATATATATACACACACATATACATATGCATGGACACACACATATATAGGCTAATTGAACTGAGAATATACATATCTACATTCATGCATACACATACCTATATACACTTATACATATATACATGTATATATACACATATATAGATAGATACATAGATAGATATATGTGTGTGAATTGAACTGAGGATTCTAAAGAGGAAAAGAAAATTAAAATCCAGCCCCAGGGTCAAATATATCTATATCTATATGTGGATATGAATGTAGATATAGATATATACATACATACATACACATGCATCTGTATACATATATTAGTTAATTGAACTAAGAATTATAAGGAAATGAAAATTCATTCCCAGAACTGAATATATGTATCTCTATATATATGCACATATAAACATATATAAACTTATGTGCATATGTGTGTCTATATTTATCTATTTCAAGCCTTTCTCTGTGCTTATATTACATTAGGGGCTATTTTTGTCACGGACAAGCGAAGGTAGAAATGTTATAAGAAAAATGTAAAACACAGACTTTTCCTATCATTGAGTTGACAGTGTATTGGAGAGAAGAGTGCAAAAACGTATATGGTCCTGAGCTAAAGGGACCACAACCTCGTGGTCAAAACTAGGAGCAGGAAGCAAGTGTAAAAATCTATCCCATATGGGACAAAAAGAAACATAGTACAGGCTCCTTTGCTACGGCTCCCTTTCTGCTGCTGGTGAGCAACAATGCTTATGTTAGGCAGGTGTGCGATTGCCCCCCTTTTACACTCATTTTCTGGAGTCTTTAAGCAGTTCACTTTCCTCCCAAGTTCCTAGCATGCCAAAAGGAAGGGGGTGAGACCTGGAATTGGTGGTAACCCAATTCTATCTTAGGTTAGAAACTTAGCAGATTTATTTAGTATTCAGCCTTGTTAGAGTTGAGGTGTGAGAAAAGAACTCTGGGATAGGTGCCCCGTCAGCCCTTTCTAGTCAACACAGTGTTTGGCAAACTGTTAGAGTGAGAAATCTGCACACTCTAAAATAGTCTGTGTTGGGTTTTTTAAAAATGTTTTATCGATACCTTTGGTTTTTAAATCACAGTCAGTCATTTCCCAACCCTCCCTCCTTCAAAGTGAACCCTTATGTTTAGGAAAAATAATTAAGCAACAGATCCCATACAGGAATCTTGTCTGACAGCATATGCAGTATTATGACCTAGTAGTACCCCACTTCTCAGCTGTGAGTGGTAAAACTGATCTTTCAGTTATCCCTTTTCCATGACTGAGAAGCCAACTTCCTTTTTAGTGATTTTTTTCTTTGCATTGTCATAGGCATTACATATGATTCTGCTTATTTTCTGTATTGGTTCATATAAGTTTTCATCCATAGAAAAGAAGGTGATAAAAACTTAAGCATATCACATTTTAAAGGTTGCTGACCTCTCTGGTGTAGAAAGAAAACTCTGACTTGGCATAGAAGCAAAAAGTTAGAATGGAGTCGTGAGCCTTCTGACCTGTCAGAAGGCTTTATTTTTTTTTCCTCTAGTTGTATCCACTTCATAACCAAGAAACAATCCAAGCACAAAGCTGGCATTTCTCATTTGTGGCTGTGGATTATGTCCCTTGGTCTTTTTCTTTTTGTACAAATCTCATCCAATTCAACTGAACCTGCAAGGTATGAAGACTTGCTTGGATCCAAGGGAAGGGGAGAGGTTGAACCTTTTGAGTTTCTGGCTATCCTTTGGATTGCATTCAAATCCTGTAGGGTATGAACTCCTCTATCCCACTTGGGTTGTACTTAGTTAATGTGCTGATGGAGAAAGCTTCACTACTCAAGGATCCACTGCATTTTAAGTATTATTGATAAACTTGAAGCAACACTTCTAGAAATCATGATTTTGAAAGTAGTCTTGAGAATGGGTTTAGCAAATCTTCATCCCATTAGGAAGGCTGGATTTGGAGTCAGAGGTCCTGGGTTCAAATCTTAGTTCTACTACTACCTGTGTAACCTTGGGCAAGTTTCTTAACATTTCTGGGCCTCAGTTATCTTTCCTGTGCTCTTTCCATTGATGTTCTTTCCAGCCTTAAATCTATAATGATGAAAATGTCCATGAGTTCCTCCTGCTTTCATCACCAACATTCTTCCCCCTTCTATCATTGTCTGCCTCCTTGAATTTCTCCTGAGATTCCTGGAGTAAAAGAACGTAAGTCTCTGTTATGACTGTCATGCTTAGGATGCTACCACTGATTTGGCTGATAATCTAAGAAGAAGGAGGTAGGAGAGATAACTAAATTTTTTTAGGCTGATTTCTATGTGGCTGAAATATCCTTTTGTCACTGTCATGGGGTCTTGTTTGATTAGGTAAAGAGGCTATTCTTTATCTCATTTCTTACCTAGACTTAATCGCTGAATGGCTGTTGCTTCAGTCATACTGAGACCTGGGAAAGACATTAGCTAAAAAAGGCCAAGGTCTCCCACTGTATCCTGGTCCATGTCCAGTCATCCTGATCTATATCTTGCCACTGGACCAAGATGACTTTGGAGGAGAAAGTGAGGCTGGTGACTTGGCACAGTTGTGCTCACTTAAACCCAATTCACTTGCACATCATGGCATCACCTCCCCGATGTCATGGTCCTCTTCGAAAATAAAAGACATACAATAACGACAGCCTTGTTTCTATCACAGCCTCACAAGGTTGATGGGTACTAAAGAAATCCAAAGATAAGTGCCCAAGAACATTAGCTTCCAGTTTAATACTAGTCAGAAAAGTTCCACTGATATTGCCATTTTTTCAGTGAAATTAGAATTTATCAATTTTAATGCTTGGTCAGATGCTTTGGGTAACTAGAGCATAGGAGGCCAGAGGGTGGAGCATATACTATATCCAAAGAGGAAAGAAAGAAGGTCCTCTTGAAGAGTCTGAATTCAACTCTGTCTCCAGAGTTTTATATCTCAGTATAGATATATACTCATCAAGAATGAGAAAGTAGACAAGAATAGAAGCATTTAGTATGGAGGTCATGGGGAGCCAGAAAAGTCAGTGAACAGCCAAGGAGCTGGAGGAAGAGGATAACAGTAAGCTTTAAGGCTGAGCGAATAATCTTATTACTTACTAATTAGTAATATATTCATAACATCTGTTTCAGTATCTATTGTGGGCAGAGCTCTAGGCTAGATCTTGGGGGTGCATAGAAAAGATCACTGGATTTGAATTTGGAAACACTGGGTTTGAGTCTGGACTGTGCCATGCACTACCTTTGTGATCCTGGGCAAGTCACCTGACCTCTTGGGGCCTAAAATGAGTTTTGGCACTGATGGTTTGTTGAGCACCTGCTATGTGTGTCACTGTAATTAATGTTTGGAAAGAAGGTTAGGGATCCAAGAAAAGGTGCAAGGAGCTCACACTAGTCCTTGGAGAGGGAGGAGAGAGAGAGAAGGAGAGAGAGAGAGGGAGAGAGAGAAAGAGAGAGAGAGAGAGAGAGAGAGAGAGAGAGAGAGAGAGAGAGAGAGATTAGGAAAAGGTACATGGAGCTCACATTCCAAGATATATTACAATCAGTTCTGCTGGGTTTTTGATGACTTGAAGGAAAATGGGGCTATAATTTGTGGCTTCATATGACTTCCCACAGAATGAGGAGCATTGCCTCACCCATACACAGGCTGCAGGAACGTGGTATGAATTGGGAGACGCCAGTGACCACATGAGAATGGCATCTCTGTGTCTTGTGCAGGGGCTTGTCCAAAGAAACCTTTTTTAGGTAAGCATAGCTATATTCCTCCTTTGGTAGTACCCTGGCTTGAGAATGGCTGTCAGGAGGTGCCCTGGATACTCAGTAGCTGGATGACCATGGGCATGTCACTGAATCATCCATAATTTCCTGATCTATAAAATGAGGATAAAAGATGGTACCTATTTCATAAGGTTGGCATGAATATCAAAAACACTTTGCAAAGTGTAAGTTGTCGTCATCATCATTATCGTCAACAGTATTAGTACTATAATTACTCTTCAGGCCATCAACGTAGTCCTGAATGGATGAGGGAGTCTTGGGGAAGGCAAAGAAAACTGACATACTTCTGTCATTCACTCCCAGACAGGTACCAATACATGTGCCTTCCTCTTAAGTAGCTCATAATCCACCTGGGATATAATTCATATCTCAAAGGGCACTGTGAGTATCCATAGGACAGAAGGGGAGAGTTGAACTCATTCAGGTGTAGACTTAGCCTGAAAACAAATGCCATGATGTAGAACCTACATCCAGTACCAGATAGATACTTATTTCAGTTCTTAAAGCATATTTAATTTTGTTGATATGGGTATTCTCTCCTCTGATACAGTTCATGACCCCTCTATAACTTCACAGTCTTAACACAGCTAAAAAATTCATTACAGCAGCCAACCTGATGATAAGTTTCTCCAGGCTAAGGTAGGCTAATCTTTGAATAATAGAGATATGGTCCATCATTGGAACTATATTGGCAGGATCTGCTCAGGCTTGCTTTATGCTGCATATAGCCTTAAAGACCATCAGACCTCACAGGGAACATTTATTTCCACCCCTTCCTCCATGGGAATCCCCTCTATATTGTCACCAATGATCCATCCTCTGCCTGACAACCTCAGGAGATGTGGAACCACAATGTCTAGCATCCATATAATTTTTGAATATTTTTAATACTAATTAACAACAGGGTTGTTGGACATCATATAATTAACCAAGGGAAGCAGTAGATTTCCTTGCTCTACAGACTTTTGAAAGTCAGATACTTACTAGTCAGTCAATAAATATTTATTAAGCACTGACTGTGTGCCAGGCATTGTGCTAAGCTCTGGGGATATAAACAAAGATGAACTCTCAAATTCATGTGGAATAGGGGAGATAGCATACAAACAAATATGTATAAAGAAGCTGTGTATGAGATAATGTGGAGATAAGCAGCACTGTCAGTCATGGTTTTAAATACATGCCAGCCTAAAGGTCACGGGGTGCTGCTGATAGAGCAATTAGAACAAAGACTGATTCTTCTCTCGCCCAACCTCTTCCCTCTTCCCTCTCCCCACCCCCACATATGCCCTGCTCTTTATTCTGAATTGGATCTCTCGGTCTCAGATCACTTTACTAAATGATTCAGGGCCCCTGCTGGCTAAACACAGCATTGTTCCCCCATGACCCTGGCCCTAATACTTCCCCCCTTCTTTGACTAATAGATAGACTTGTACTGGGCCTCTTTTACATGTTGAGATAATGACCAGCTCTGTTTCTTTCCCCGTGAGCCTTCTCTCCCTCCTTCTCTGTCTAGTTTCCATGGAGCTAATTCATACATACCTTAGGATGTCTCTTATTTTTAATTTTTTTTCCTTCCTATAGATAGAATTTATGAGGTTTCCATGGAAACCCTCGAAAAATAGGCTGGCCAAAGGGAGAAGAATCTTGAGCAGAGATGGAGGGAGTGAATTTTGCTCATTTCTCTGAGGGCCTGGGGAACATCCTTTCCTTGATCCCTCCCCACTTTTTCCTCTTCCTCTCTCTGGGCAGAGTTGCATTTAATGTGTGAAATATCTCATCACCCATGTCCAAGACCTGGACAAATATAGTGATTGAGTAGAGTAAAATTCTCGGTCCTGAGACTAATTAGAGGGAGAGGGATGGGCTGGGGGAGTGGCCCAGTAGGTTGAGAAGTTCTCTTGATGTATCTCAGAGGACAACAGAGGGTCCTCTTAACTCTGTATAGTATGAGGAAGGTATATCTTTTGTTTCTGATAACTTGGGCTCAATGTACCATCGTTATAGATTTATACTATATAGGGATGGGAAGAGAGTTAGTGTGAAGGTCATTACATCTATTCCCCTGCCTCTGATCAATACTGTATTTGACCCATCACTACATTTAAACAATGCAGATGCTACACTCTAGCAGAGGTTCTTAACCTGCTTAACCTTGTGAACTTATTTTATTTTAATATATTGATCACAATATTTCAACATAATTGCTTTCCTTTGTGATCCTAGTACTTTATTTTAAGCATCAAAAAG